>OX377206.1:77711434-78030804 GCA_947396885.1 Heligmosomoides polygyrus polygyrus | reverse complement strand
GGAAAATTTTTCATGTGGAGATATGCGGTCCGGTAGCCCTGAAAACTGTATCAGACACGAAACTTTCTTCATAATTGATAAGTAAGGTTTATTGGCTTTTAGGAAAACTTTAAGCTAACCTCAGACCAGTACTTCAATACGTGTTTATGTAATTTGTAAACGGATTTCATCGCAGTCGGAGGTGTCACTGGTTGTTGCGCGTACCCCGAATCCGAGTTCTTCGTTGGGTTTCCCGCCTAGGCCAACCAAGCCTTCCCTCCATCCGAGGGGCGGTGAATCGATACCAGACCTGTTTAGCAAGGACAATGTATAGCTTGTTCATCGGCCATTGGATAGGGCAAACTGTGAAAGGATGAAGCCGTTTAAATGTAATTGTAGAAGAATGAAAATAAAGAATTAGAGTTAATTAGTAGTGATTAGTAATAGCAACTAATATTAGTGTTAGTATTAGTAAAGCAATTAGTATTAGTAATAGTTATTCGTAGATCATTCCCGCCCGGTCAGAGGGAGGTGCGGGCTCGAGTCCCGCCTGGCGTTAGAAGTTTCGATCGCAACAAAGCATCGTTATGACAGTTTACATCGCGAGTTCGGTTTTTGATTCGTATGGGCAGGACCCTTAGACGAGAACCAAAAAGAGAACGTACCCTTCCCCCATTAGTAAGTTGGAGGAAGGACGATAGATTGTATGGACAATTTAAACTGCTATTCAAGTTGTACACACAATATCCTACAGAAGGAGGATGCGTGGCCTATCCCGCGGAGGGATTGACTAACGCCATCCTCGACTCTCTATCGTTTTATTGAGTAAGCTGCTAGTTGCTGCTCAAAATACGGCTTTGGAAGTGTAAAGCGTGAAAAAGTGCATCATAACAATATGCAAGTATCACTTACTCTGCCTTTCAGAAAAGTCTTACATCACTTGAGACAGTTGCATTGTGTCCTTACCAGTTATTGCTATTTTCTGTGGAGGACTTGCAATATGTCTACTTTCTTCTAGGTTCTGTGTATCCAGATGCGGAGGTGCTGGCTCTGCTCGGCATGAGTTGCTCTCGTCAGAAGCTCCCCATATGGCCCTATGATGGCGTATTCTATAGTCGTCGGTCATTTTTCATTTGCTGTCAAGTGTGTACATCAATATTATAAACGACGTAGCGGACGGATGGACGGCCGGACGGACCAGTCAAACACGGGCAAACATGTCTGTTCGGGGAGACGGGCGAGAGACGTGCGCAGGCGGCGTGTGACGAGCTTCGCGCTTCGATGAGGATGAGACGAGAAGCGGCAGCAGGCCAGCGAGTGTGGATGTCACGAAGGCTGCGACGACGGTGACAAGCTATCTGATCTGACACGAATTGTATCCCGAGTGACATCGCTCGGCCGTCGGACGGCCGACGTGCGACGCTTCTCTTCCCTCAAGCTTCTCATTTGCCACTCCAACTTCTTCTTAACCGCCATTGCTTAGCTACTGGTGAAAAACTTGCTTTTGGGCATTACGCAGGTGTTTCTAATCTTGGAATGCTCCCTTATCAAGCGGCAGCGGTACCGCTCTGAGAACACCTATTGAAAATGCCTACTGTACATCTCGGATTACGGTATCAGCTGCTGTACTGCTGCACGTGTTTTTTAAAGGACATGCTGACACCGTTATTGGATGTTAATGGGCAAGTAAGGGTACTGATGATTGAAGGAGATTTGGCGCATATGTGTGGCTATGGAGGTGTGGCAAGGTGTGGCTGGAATAATCTTGAAACATCTAGAAGTGAACTAGGGATGGACTTTCGGTGAAGTGGAGGTACAAATTCTCGATAAGAAGTTCACCGATAGACAATAGGATTTGCCTACCTATTAAACCAATAATGGAATAAAAAACTGATGTGTAATAAAATACGGCGCAAAAGTTTTAAGCAAGAGTGCACTGCATTGGCTTCAGGGACGGTGTGTGCAATGTGACTCCTCTTACATAATTACTAAAATTACGTGCCACCTTCCACGGATCTCCCTCGATAGAGAGCCTTCGGGCTCTCTTGTTAAGAGGGATCTCGGGCCGCTTGTCGCAGGGCCACGTGGCGCGTCCCCGGGTGGTGGATAGGGGAATTAAACGCGAACCAAATGCGACCGTGTACTGCCCAGAGACGCAGGTGGGATGCAGGGGATGGACTCCTTGCTCCTGCTGTGTCGGGTCGACGCGTTCCTTGTGCGTGGGAGCGGCATGCTCGTGCACAGTGTGCGTGGATGTGTCCGTGACTGTGCGGATTGTAACTGTGTCGGCTCGGCCAAAAGCTTGCACTCGGTAGACTGGGAGTACATGTAAGGCGATTCGAGGCCGCCCTAAGTCTCGCCCCGTCCCTTCGGGCAGTCTGGCTGGCTGCCCGGAGTACCCCGCCCGCACGACAGAGCCTGACTAGCTACCCGTGTTGTATTCCAGTCAAACACAGCAGCACTAAAGGGCCTCATTCCCCTGACCCCGAAAGAGCCCCCATTTCTGCAGCGATGGGAAGGACGAGTACGGAGAGGCTGCTAAAATCTCAGGGCCTAACCAGGCTGCGCAAATTGAGAAGGACTAGGATGACGATCTGTACTTACAACGCCCGCACGCTTGCATCGGAAGCATCCGTCGAGGACCTGATGATGCAAGCCAGGAAGATCAAGTACGACGTCATCGGACTGACTGAGACGAGAAGACACCACCCCCTGCACGCCGCCTACGACTCCGGAGAAGAACTGTTCCTCGGAATATGCGACAGCAGAGGAGTAGGCGGCGTTGGTGTCCTCGTCAACACGCACTTGGCCATGAACATCGATTCGTACGAGTCTCTGACAAGCCGAATCGGACGTCTGCGACTGAAGCGATGTGGTTCCGTGCCAGCTTTGACTGTATTCGTCGCGTATGCCCCAACATCCGACTACGACGACGAAGAGGTCGAAGCCTTCTACGTGGAGCTGGAGAAGTTCTATAAGGAAGATCACACCTTCTACAAGGTGATCGTCGGCGACTTCAACGCCAAAATCGGACCGCGAAGGTCGCCGGAAGAACTTCACATCGGAACCCACGGTTTGGAGTGGAACGAGCAAGGTGAAAGGCTGTCTGAGTTTATCATGTCGACCAAGACCATCCATGGAAACTTGCAGTTCCAGAAGCCTCCCTCCCTACGATGGACCTGGGAATCTCCCGGTGGCCAGTTCCACAACGAGATTGACCACATCATCTTCAACCGCAAATATTGCCTGACCGACGTCTCCGTTGTTCCCAAGTTCTACACGGGATCGGACCACCGCCTCCTTCGCGCAAGGTTCCGCTTTTCGCGTCAAGGAGAGAAGGCCGCGAAGTTCAAGAAGAGGAGTCCCAGAACGACCATCAACTGGGACCTCTACACCTCTCTTGCCGGTCTTTGGGAAGATGCCGTCATGGACAACGTCGACGAGGAATACGACCGCTTCGTGCACCATCTCCACGATAGTGCTAAGGGAGCCGAGAGCTTGAAGACCACCAAGAGACGTCTGTCTCCGGAAACTCTCGAGCTGATACGCCATCGTGGAGCAGCACGAGCGTCAGGCAACTACCAACTGACGTCCGAGCTTGCGAAGCTATGCAGAGAGGCGATAAAGGAGGATCTTAAGGAGAGAAGGGCGCAAGTGTTGGCTGAAGCTGCAGAGGCAGGGTTGAGCATCCGCAATGCCCGCCGGAACTTCGCCAACTTCAAGACCAAGATGACAGCTCTCCGACGTCCCGACGGAACCGTCACCTCTTCCAGAAGGACCATGGAGAGGGTCATCCACGACTTCTACTCCGATCTCTTCGATAGCCACGTCCACCTTCCCCCATGCCATCTTCCGCAGGATGGATACGTCGTCCCCTCTGTTCTCCCTTCCGAGATCCGACACGCCATCTCGTCGGTGAAGAAACGTACAGCACCCGGTCCCGACAGGATCAGACCCGAACACCTGAAGAACCTCCCGCCTACGCTCATCAACACCCTGGCGCGGCTCTTCACACGTTACCTGTCGGAGTGCAAGGTTCCATCTCAGTGGAAGACCAGCAGAACCGTCTTGCTGTACAAGAAGGGAGACGTGCACGACATTGGCAACTATCGCCCGATCTGCCTGCTGTCCGTAGTCTACAAGCTGTTCACTCGAGTTATCCTGAATAGGATTAGCAGAGCACTGGACGAAGGACAGCCATGCGAGCAAGCAGGATTTCGGAGAGGATTCAGCACGATCGACCACATACACACCATTACGAAGCTCATCGAAGTGTCGCGAGAGTACAAGCTGCCGCTGTGCCTTACGTTCATCGACCTGAAGAAGGCATTCGACTCTGTCGAAACTGAAGCGGTCATCGAAGCCCTGCTCACTCAGGGCGTTCCTACTCAGTACATCAGAGTCCTTCGAGAGCTGTACAGTGGATTCACGACCAAGATCTCACCATTCTACAACGACGTCGTCGTCGACGTGAAGAGAGGGGTTCGGCAAGGGGATACCATATCCCCGAAGCTCTTCAGCGCCACTCTCAAAAACGTCATGCGCGAACTAGAATGGGAAGACATGGGAGTGAAGGTCGACGGCCGGCAACTACATCATCTTCGTTTCGCTGACGACATCGTGCTCATAACGCCGAGCATCAGCCAGGCGGAGCGAATGCTGGCCGACTTCGATCGTGTATGTGGGAACGTTGGACTGCAGCTGAATCTTACGAAGACGATGTTCATGAGGAACGGATGGGTTTCTGATGCCCCATTCTCGCTCAACGGAACGAACATCTCCGAATGCTCCAGCTATGTGTATCTGGGTCGCGAAGTCAACATGGCCAACGACCTAGCACCAGAGCTGAGCAGGAGGAAAAGAGCGGCTTGGGGAGCTTTCAAGAGCGTCGAAGAAGTCGCGAAGAAGACGAAGAACGTCCGACTCCGTGCCCACCTATTCGACTCCACTGTTCTTCCTGCCCTAACATACGCCTCAGAGACCTGGGCTATACGAAAGCAGGATGAACACGCGATCAGCGTCGCGCAGCGTGGAATCGAGAGGACGATGCTTGGAGTGAAACGATTCACGCAAGTGAGAGAAGGCCTCCGGAGTTCCGAGCTTCGCCGACGCTCGAAGATCAGAGACGCTGTCGCGTGGGCCAAGTTGTCGAAAATTAGGTGGGCCGGCCACGTAATGCGCTTCGCAGACACCCGCTGGACGAGAGCCATCACCGACTGGATTCCGCGGGATGTCAAAAGAACACCAGGACGCCCACCAACGCGTTGGTCGGACTTCTTCGTGAAAGCCCTGAACGAACGATATGACGCTCTTCGTGTCCCTCGAGCGAGGAGGATCCATTGGTCCACTCTGGCACGCGACAGGGACGAATGGAGACGCTGCTGGCACCCGCTCGAGCAATTCGATGATCAACGGGACGACAGGTGATACAGGTGATACGTGCCACCTTAAGCCGCCATCCTAATTCATGACCTGCATTCGCTTACAGTTATCCCTCAAATGTTCGTAGTTGTCTTCCATCGTTCTACATTAACGCCAAAAACTTACTCTCCTGGTAGGAGTAGAACCTTTAGCAAATCTCCTTCCTTTAAGCAGAGGCATTGGTAGAATTCTTCTCCATCCGAACATCTTCCGCTATTTCCCTACTTCCATCACCATAACTCCCTTAAACGAGAAGTTGAACAAATTAATTTTACTAGAAGGCAGTTATCACAGACGGGCGCGGATGGCGTAATTGGAGGGTTGCTGGCTATTCGGCGCACTCTGAAACGATTCAGTGTTCAAATCCCTCTCATGTCAACCAAGCCTCCGTCCCACAAGGGTCGATGAATGAATACACGAATAGTATGGGAAGGAGAAACAGCTGGCAGCTGCATCTCATTGCCTAGACCACGTTAAAAATTGCCTCCCAATATCCTCAAAAAGTGGAGTTTGCGGCGCATCTAAAAGGGGGTTATTTGTGCCGAACTTTACCATTTACTATTCTTCCTAAGTTACCCGACATTATAAGGATGGCGCTGTGAAAAAAAGTTTGGTCTTGTATGTACCCCATCCCTTTGCCCTTGGTTCAATGACATAACTGGATCCCTCACTCACTCGTTATGTTGCTCTGAATGTCGTCAGTGACACCGCCCTTCCAAACTTCCTTTACCTACCATTGTCAAGGCAAGAATGGCTGCCCTACGATGAAATTTGTGAAACATGTAGGCAAAGTGGTTCGACTACTATTTAGTGTCTGCATCAGAGGTGATCAGGGGTTTATTCAAGAATATGAGAAAAATTGCGTGAAAAGTGCGCAAAACTTTCTATTCGTTCAATGAACTGCGCAAGTTAAAATGGCAGGTAAACGCCATTTTTCTTCCGTTCTTTCCAAGGCATGCCTCCATAGTATTTATTAGGGGGGGGGGGCAAAAGTAATGAGACACCCCATGCCGTGTCCATATATCTCGTGGCTGGAGTCTGGTTTCGTGCTTATCGTATTTGTATGTTTGTATGCTACTTACTGAAGGCCACCTGAGAAGTTACCACTTCCGCTCTTTCCAGAAGCATGCCAAAACCCCAGTCTGTCTCATGCCGAAACTCCGGTCTGACGAGTCGACCTGTGTCGCGCAAATCTCGCCCAATTCCCAACCCCGAGCAGCCTGGGCTCAATATTCACGCAAGATGAGAAGTACGTCTTCTACCTTAACCCTGCCAAGCAGCGAGACTGGGTGAGGCCTGGTTACCTGTCACCGACCTTCTTTCGGTGAGATGTTAACGGCGAAAAGCACCTTTGGAGCTTTTGGGTCTGCGCCCATGGATCGGTTACCGGAAGCTGTTTCCCAAAAGCACTGCGATGAACTCCAAGGCCATGGTGAACGAAATAGAAGAGATGGGCCGGCGACTCGCTCTTATTCATTCGCAGCGCTTCAAGAAGGTTCTCCTCTTCGACAACGCCGCACCCCATCGGGGACAAGTAACCACGGATAAGCTTGGCCAGCTGGGCTACGTTCATATGCCTCAACCACCGTATTCGCTGGACATCTCTCCATGCGACTACCACCACTTCTTGAGCCTACGGGACTTCCTGGTCGGAAGGGACACAAAAACCCAAGGAGTCCTTGACAACCATATCGAGCAGTTGATCAACACCAGGCTCAAGCAGTTCTGTAAGGATGGGATCAGGAAGTTGACTGAGCGATGGCAGCAAGGTCATTGCCCTTAATGACAAATACATTCCTCAGCATCGTTGAGTTGTAATTGAGTTATAAAGAGATAAAGATTTTTTTTTTCAAATTGTCTCATTACTTTTGCCCCCCCCTAATAAAGGTAGTACAGTTTTCAAAGTCGGTACCTGACTCTTCTTTCCCTTCTGGTTTCAATTTCAAGGAAGGTTAGGGAAGCAGTCGGTTGAAAAATTCAGGGCCAGAACCTATGAGTGCCCTTCCTAGAGTATGCTGCAGCAGCGCCGCTCTACCGTAGTAGTTCTCCTGTAGGTATACATTGAAGAGCTGTCAGAGCTCTAATCCTTTCGCCGAACTTAGAGCGTCGGGGAGGCTTAAGGGTGATCCTACGTCCGGGCTGGAGCTTCCACAAATCCCACAGACGTCTCCTAAATCGAGTTGATAGTATGTCATGCTTATGGTAGAGTTCGACTAAACACTCTAGCGAAGGGATTGTTAAATACTTTCTTTGGCTGCGCTGCCGCGGAAACTTCAGAGCTCGTTATTGCTAATGTTATCGCCGGCGAACTAAGATGGTTAGAGCACGGCACTCGCTTCATCGCTGTGGAGTATGAAGCTTAGCGTTTCTTCGAAGATTCATTTAAGTAGTTCCTTCAATGTTCAGGTTGGAGCTGTTACTGCGGGTCCAGACATATGCAAGCTATTATACTATGTGAATAGTGTACGCTAGCAGAATTCTCCCGTTTTGCGTACACGGAATTTTTCAATGTTTTCTAGCGCCTTTTATAGGTACGTAGCCCTTAGCAGGTACTGCAGCGGCTGCAGAGAAATGCTGGGAAAAGGGCAGAGCATTGGTGTTTTCTTTTATTGTGAAATAACAGCTACAAATCTATAGAAGATAACTCCGTATAACCTACTCCCTACTCTGTTCGCGGCACACTTCGTTGCCCTTCCAGTGTTATAAAGCAGGCGTGTCCATGCCTACCGTTTCCAATTTTAAAGGTTCTGAAGAGATTCAATGGATGAGAGAGGGGCAGTATACCCCTTTCTACAGTTGCTCCACATAAGATTTGGATTTGGAAGATTTTGCCACATTTCTCGCTTTTTCGTATAAATAACTTTATAAAATGACGGCGTTATAGCTAGAGATCACACATGCAAAAAAGGAATATATTTTATTAGGTTGTCCCATAAGTCCTTGCAGTTTTTTTTTCAACGATTCACTGCAGATTACGCCGGCGGTCTCTTGCATAGCGCTGCATAGCTTTCGAAAGAGAATGATTTGCTCTATCAGAAAATGTATTGCATTTCTTTTTTGATCATGATTTTTGTCAATTTTTAGGTCGTTGAAGTGAAAAGTGAAAAAGTGAAAAAGTAGCCATTTGCGCAGTTGCTCTCTCCGCTTAGGTTTGTAATTCTTCGCGCAGTTTTTATAACACTTGGAAGACAATGTTCTGTGCTACAAGAATATGTGTTGGTCCTATTTTCTCACTTATCCTTTATTGATTTGTAGGCCTTCAAATTGGGAATTCCGACTTTCTCGTCCGAATTGTTCCCAAAACTCCGGTTCTGTGGTTGGACTTTTTTGCTTGATGTTATATGACGTTTGGCAGAGGATGTCTTGCTCAGCAAGAATTTGTCGCGTTTATTGGCTCACGCTGATTTCTGTCGAATATCAACAACTGAAGAAGGAGAAGGAGTTGTTGGTGAAGACGATTTTTCTCTTTTTGGCATTTTGTTGAGACATATATTCTTATAGAGCAAGACATTTTCTTTCGAATGACATATAACACCAACCCAAAAGATCCAACCACAGAGCAGGAGCTGTCGGCAAAAATAACCATCCTCCTTCGGACGTCCCAATTTGATGACCTAAAAATCAATAAAAAAAATCAAGTGAGAAAAAAAGGACCAACACATGTTCTTGCAGTACAAAACATTGTCTTCCAAGTGTTATAAAAAACTGCTCAAAAAATTACAAACCTACGTGGAGAGAGCAAGTGGGCAATTGGCTACTTTTTCACTTTTTCACTTTTCACTTCAACGACCTAAAAATTAACAAGTTTGTGATAAAAAAGAAAAGGAATATATGCTCTGATAGTGCAAATCATTCTCTTTCGAAAGCTATGCAGCGCTATGTAAGAGACTGCCGGCGAAATCTGCAGTGAATCGTTGAAAAAAAAAACTACAAGGACTTATGGGACAACCTAATATATGTAATTGGTGTATTCATAGCACAAGACCAGCATTATTTAATTCAGTTTGAAGTCAAATCGGAGTGGTGTAGCTGATGACAATCTTGCAGACGCAAACTTTATAGCTGTATACGAAAACGGTAAAATGCGATGCAAGTTTTAGAGACGCGACAAGATTCGCCAAAAGTTCATTCCGCTTATAGTGCTTGATATATCCTCCACCTTGCTCTATCCGTATTTCGCTTCTGATTGTTAGCAGCTAGCTGCCATTTACAAGATAAAGCTGATAAACAGAAAAGAAGTTCTTGTGATCTTCATTCTTTTCCGATTACAAAATAAATATAGTTGCGCGGTGTGGTTAAGATAGACGTGCTTATTTTTTCAGAATGCTACAGAACTCAAGTGACAAAACCAAAGAAATGGGTTGTTGTAGAGCACCAAAATGAGGAAGAATATTCTTTCGAGCTAAGCCAAGACCAGTCAACGCCGGTGGTTACTTTTTCACTCCAAATTCAGTTCGTTCGGAGGCTGTCAGCGTTTGTTCTACATCCACACATACTTGATGGATTACAGATGGATGTTAGACAGGAATAGACCTAGGTATACGCATGTCTGCATAAGTTAGTAGTGCAAAAAGCTACAACACATCCATTTTTGCAATTATGGGTCTTCTCAGCACTTTATTTTATTCAGTTCAGAAAAAAGAGCTGATCCTTCCAAAATTTTTTTACGGATGTTCGAGTTCGGATCCGGTTGTAGCTAGTCTACTCCAAGTCCCAGCAAAAAATCTGACCATCTACATAATTAGACAGCTCTGCTGAATTGCCTACCTAAAGTGGCCTACTCACTTAGCAACCGTGAATATACCCTTTCAAAAGGTCACTTCTTTGGCCCGTCGGCGTTTTTCTTCCAAGAAAATTACAGTCCATTTACATGGCTAATCTACACGTGGCCTGTCAAGGACTTTCGACGTTCATCTTGTTTCATCTTGGGTAGGTCTTTGTTCACATACACCTCAAAATCGCTAAATAACAACCCAAATGCGGTCATAAATCAATGTTTTTAGGATGCGGTAAGCATTCTGAGAGAGGGTTCCGAAAATTCTGTCTCATAAACCGTGATGACTGTGAAATTTTCCCGACCGTTCCACACCTCTGTTTACACCTTCACAGGGCATCACATGCAGTAGTATTTGCGCTTCCCTGCATGTCCTAATTTTGTGTCGTGAGTCTTATTATATCTTGAATAAGACTCACGACACAGCTCGTATGAAGCCCTTCATACGAGCTGGTGCTACGAATTCTTCGTGGGAAAGACTGGCAGCGCTGCTCACAGCAGTGTCGCGGCTGCGATACACGAAGAGATGGAACCCTGGGAAACAATCCAGAGATAATTCCAGATGTTTAGAAACCGTGACGTTGTTTTTTGACGAGTAGGTCGAAGCATGGGATATCTGGCAGCTCTCAGTCGCTCTGGAGTTACCTGGAGTCATGCGTTTGTCGGATCCCAGAAGAAATCACTGCACCGAACGGCCATCCGACTAGGTGCGAAAGGATCGTGATTTGTATATATTGAAGCCCATCAAATAACAGAGAGGTAGAACTGGTCACCACATGTTTATCTTTCCTTCATTTACAAGTCTCGCTGGTTTAAACAGATGAGTACTCGTATATCCCGAATCACAGTCACCAAGTTCACCCGAAAATGAATTTCCTTGTTCAATTTGCAGTTCAGCTATGTTTTCTTGACTCTATTTATTCCACTTCTTTAGATGCTGTTCCGTGAGGAAAGTTTGTAAAAAAATCGGTTCAGAATCTATGTGTTGTCTGCAGTTGACTAGTAAACTGCAGACATGAACCAAAAGGCTTCAAAATGTTGATTTAAGCCAACTTGCTGAGCAGCAGAAGTCGACGTGATGTACACGACGGCTTTACACTTTTGAGTAAAGTCTTGAAGGCTTTACACTTTCCAGAAAGGGGAGGTAGAAGCGGAATGAACATGCTTTCGCCCACTCGATTGATAGGTTCGATCCTAAATGCATTGCTCATGGGGCGCTCTTGGAGCATTCCTGGCATAACAGAGCACTGGCAATCATTCTTGAGATTCTCCAAAACATGCATGCCCTGGGAGATAAGCTGCTCCAATCACAAAAAGCGTGTTCCAGTCGTTATTGGTCACCCATGGCGAAAATGCGGTGGTCTGGCAAGTTCTTTTTGTAGAACTCGAGGAGACGAATGATATGGTGCCAATATTTTCTCAAAAAACAAAAATAGAGGAGCTATGAGCAAGCGGGCGCTTTGCGACGGATTAATCCGTCGCAATTGTAAAATGACATATTTTTTCCTGTACTAGTCACATTTCAAAGATTTGACCAGTACAGGAAGGCAGTAAATAGCGATCTATCTCTGTATTCCAACTAGAGCTCAAGGCTACTGACCGTATATGAGCTAGTGAAGCGGCGGAACCATCTGCGAAGGCGGCTATTTCATGAGTTCATGGTGGATAACGCAGTAGAGTCATCATCACACCGTAGAGTACTAATATACTCATAGTGCAGAATATACATACGTACATAGCCTGCTCGATGCAATGCTTTGAAGCAAGCTCTTCAACATCCCAGCCAACTGGACATCGTCTCCGTAAGTCATTCACATAAGACGTGTCGATGGAGGTCTCCTTTCAAATCTTCGTTTTTCTGACGACATCCTAGTGTTCTCGACTTTTACCATTAAAACAGAGGCGATGCTTGCTGAGCTGAACGAAGCACGGAGTAGGGTTGGACTAAGAATGAGGACACATTTCGAGAAGAATGCCTACTGCACTCCTAAGGAGACACAGCTGCTGAAGAATGTCTTCTGTAAAGTTGGAGTTCAACTGGGAAGCTGCAACACACTAAGACGTGCTACCTGTACCTCGGATGTTCGATGAACATGGAGAGCGATTAGAAGACGAGCTGAAGAGGAGGCAAAAAGCTGCAGGGTCCGCTTCTGGATCTATCAAGGTGGCTACAGACCATCGAATGGACTCAATTTCCGAGCAGACTTATCGACTCGACTGTTTGGTGTGAGCTCTGTTTTGGCGCGGAGATGTAGGCCGACACTGCCGTCACGTCAAAAACGCTAAGGACCAGGAACAGCGGCGCAATAGGGTAATGGTCATTCGAAGTACAACCGGGGAACCCAGCTACGAGCCGGACTTCGCTTCTCCGACATGAGAGAAAAAGTCTCATCTTCGCGACTCAGCGGATTAAATCTGGAGAGCTAAATGCCGATGGGTCGATCACATCATGAAGAGACAACACGACAAATGGACGAAAAGGCAACTGAAGCGGATCCCGAGTCCTCGTGGGCACTTCAAACAAAGGAGGTGCCATACGTTAGCCATACAACAAGGAACTTTGTGAATTTCCCCGAACGATTTTCAACTAGACTGATATGGTCTTGTAGGTCATCTAATAAGGAGTGGTGAAGTTCGTTTTTGCTACGGTTCAGGGGTCGTCCAAAATGGCAAAAAATTGACGCCTAGTGGCACATAGTGGCCCACAGCAAAAACAAACTTCACCGTTGTGCTCTTTGTCAGATGTCCTACAGGTCTTGTTGAGAATCGTTCGGTTATTTTTTACGCAGAACCTCCGTAAGTTCCAGTCCGAAACTTCTCATCCTGTTGGCGAAGATGTCAAAGAAAAGCATTCTATGGATTTTGCTCATTCATTAGGAAATCTATTTCAATTTTACTCCGCTGAATCGCAGATGAAGTTATCAGCGGACACGATGCGGTAAGCAGCCCTTTAACGATGCGCTAATGAAAATGTTTCTACAGTGAATAGCGTGAGTGCGCCACTATAGAATTTCATTAGGAGGCCGAAAATTGAGGAAGGATGCGCCTCGCGTTGCCAATTGCCACCTCCTCTTCCGTCACACACCATAATCATTTCGCCGATCCCTCCAGTCTAACCTTAGCTGGCTCGCATAGTGAGTAGATGATCACTTCAGACTGGCGATTGAAGCTCTCGGCAAACACCACGTTCCGTTTGCTCAACAGATTTACGGTCGCGCAGAAGGTACGTGATTCTCACGCGGAATCCCTCACTTTTCAATTTAAAATGAAAGAAAAGGCACCTGTGTGTTTTCGCTTGGGCCGGATGACGCAAATCGAAAACAATGCAGCAACAACGAGGAAAGACTTAATTGATAATTTAAAATGAGGAGAAAGCGAGGCGTCTTCAAGGCTCACTCTGAACGACGGAAGTATGATACAACATTATTGCTTTTTTGCCATTTTGATTATGTAACGATTCGTGAACGTCGTAGTTTACTAAAATGCCTCAGAGGACCGTTGTAGTTGTTCTGCTTACAAACCATTTACTGAACATAATGTGAGTATGAGTACATGATCGTTCTTCGGTGCCGGAAAGTGCTCCTGTAGTTTTGGTCCAAAATAATGCAGTGTCTTGAAACGTATGTGGTCTGCCGTCAATTCTTTTTGTCCCAGCGCATTCACGTCTATTTCCAATATCTTCGATATCCTATGCATACTTTATATTCACATCATGTTCACAGTGCTACCTCCTTCTAGATGCTGTTTCTGGTGTTGTTTACCTCAACTAGGGTGATCGATTCTCCTGTCTAGATGGTATCTGTGTCTCCTTTGTAGGCGCTGCTCTCTCGGTTTCTACAGGACTGGAGGCATTTGGATCACCACAAAGCACGTGAAAATTAGGCGATTTCGAATCTTGGTCAAAATTGTTTGTTGCCCGAAACTGCGTTTCGCCACAAAATTAAGTACTCGACGCGCACTCAGGAGCAACTCTCGAATACCCTCAACGTGGTAACCCATCCTCTTCTGGAATTGCTCAAATACATGTATGTGAATACTGCTCCAATAATGAAAATTATCAACCATTTCTTCTAAACTAGATTATCTCAGCACATAGCCTTATCAAGCGCCGTAAAAACTTACAATCAGACTATTTTTCCCAATTGGAAGGAATTAACTTCGCGCCTTTTAATAATCGGCTTTTTGAATGCTAGAAACATTCTAAAGTTGGCGGTAGCAGCAGGTGCACTTTTAAACTCTTCATCCAAGGATTTTAATTTTTTTATCGTTGGGGAGGCGCGTGTAGCGTAGTCGGAGGAGGCGCCGAGTGCCACCTGCACCCGATACCAGGTTCCTGGTTCGGTTTTCCCGCCCAGGCCAACCAAGCTTTTCATCCCTCCGGGGTCGGTGAATTGCTACCAGACTTGTCTGGGAGGGATAATGCGCTGACTTGTTCATCGGCTGGCCACCGCAAGTCATTGTATGGCCATATACGCATTCAAACCGCCTCCACGTTATCCCGTAGAAGCAGAATGCGTGGCGCACCCCAAAAGGGATTGAGTAACACCGTCCTTTATCCTTTTTTATACTTTATCGTTAGAGAGATGTTGTTCAGATGTAGAGCTCGTTATTCTGATAGCGTCATACGTAGATGTGCCAGTTTTTACACGGTCGGTTTTCCAAATGCGATGTCGATCGTAATCAGATGTGATGTTGAACTGTTTCAGCTCTACCGGGCTGAAGTTTTTTCAAACGTGTTGCGGATGCTGTTGCAGGTTTTTATAACTCGAACCGTGTTTCTCACACGCACCTACCCTGATAGCCAGTTATGACCGAATTGCCGCTACAATCATTCCGGGAATTTGAGGAATTCTATTTTTCCGTGGGAATACGTATAATCCGCTGATTTAGCCATCCCAACAATTGCTCGTCTCTTCACGAAAAGGCCTCCTACGCGTAATAGCAGCAGTAGTTATAGTAGTGGTAGTTATTCATCACTACTTACAATTAGTCGGGATTCCCAATATCGCAGCTTTTGTTATCCTGCTTTATGGATTCATGCCTAATAGATTGCGCCAATCAAACGATCAATCCGAAGCAACATTAATTATTTCCGATGAAAAAACCAGCAGTAAAACGTAAAAACATCAGCAACTGACTCGAGCTCCTGTTCCTGATTGCGAAATGGGATCTAATCACGCTATAGCGAGATTTTTTCTGTTTTTTTCTCGATATTTTTCTTATTCTAATGCTTTTATCCTACCTGATACGTGTATGTATTTCGCAAGAAACGTCAATTTTGCTAAGCGTTTTCCCAATCACTTCGGTTGACGAAAAAACAACCGAGAAGAAAAGTTGCACTATTTGTGACTCATTTTATTAAATGTGCTGCACGTTAAAGAAATGTTGTTAATTCGGAGTATTCTAAGGAAGCATGTGATCTAAAGATCAATGATAATGCACAGCATCAACTAACCCCTATCTAGGATGAACCAGTCACTCTACTTCTACAGGGTATTGTGGAGGTAATTATGATGTGTATTTGACTCAGATAATGGCGTGGGATGGCCACTTGATGGAACCATTAGTGATTTACCTCCCACTCCCCCTCCCTAGACTAGTCTGATATCAATTCACGGACCCGGAAAGGGCTAAATGCCTCACCAGCATGGGCAGGAGCCAGACCTATATTAGAATTGGTTCGGGTGCGCAAGAGTTCCTGCTTCCTTCGACTACGCTACCACGTTTGCGCATTTAGTCTTATGGGAGCTTAACGTGACTAAGGTGTTCATATAAATCCACCGAGTTTCACTCCTTGATCATCACAATCAGATATTTGTAATACACTGGTGGTCAACTGATACTGTCGGTTGACCATCGCGGATGGCGAAATCGGAAGAGGCGCTGACTGTTGCGTGCACCCGTAATCAAGGTTTTCGGATCGTGCCCACACAAGCCCTCCATTCCACCAATTCCTTCAACTTGTCGTCCAAGATTGCTCTGGGTCGACCGCTACGGGGTAGTCTTCGAGGCTGAAATCTTCGGTCCGAAATTTGCTGAACCACTAGCGCACAATGCTTTCTCCAACACTATTAGGCCCCCACACTTGGTTGATTTGTCGAGTTGTCTCGGCTGCAAATTTTCCCAATTTGAAGTTAAAATAAAATCTTGTTTGGATTGGCTTCTTCGACATATTTCGACAAGCCCTTCAAGAACGGAAACATAGTACAGAGGGGCTGACTAACTCGAACCTCTATCTTTATTTTTTATCCTTATTGGCCTCCCCTGCAAGGTTGCCGTGAAGGCCAAAATGAGTTCTTCCGCATTTTTTCACCATGTGCGAAGTTCGAATGTTTGCTGCATCTCAGAATGTAATCTTTGACAAGTTTCATCTTTATGTAATTTGACCTAAAATGTAATGACTCCCCTAAAAGAATGGTGGTGGAGGCAGAAAGAAATCGACGTAAAGGCAACTGCTTCTCCAACAGTTTCCTCGAAGGAAACTTGTGAAAGAAGTGCTCACACTCGCTGCGCACGTCTTCGCTATAGACGGTCTGTACATATTCTTCTGATCATTATCGTGACGACATTGCTTTTCTGAAGTGGAGATTAAAAGTGCTGCACGAAGAGGCAGTGCTGAGGCTATTAAGGCCAGAGAAAAAAGCACGGCTTGCCCTTCGGCACTAATACTCAACTGCGAGATGTTCCAATTCCGTCAATGTCTCGAGCACTGTCATCTTCATCATCGTATTCTGAAGAACCACCAGCAGCATCGCCGTCGTCATGGAGGCAATCTATTCACCGAGCGGACAATCTTGTCTCCACGGCTTGGCAATGAGCGATTATTGCGATGGGGGACCGCCATCATTTCGAATGATCTTTGAGGATTAGTGCAAGACGGACAGAATGCGTCCGAGCCGGCGAGCTTGCCTTCGCTTTGTTTCTTCGCATCACTGCCGGCCATAAACTGGCGTTTACCATCGCCCAGTTCTTACCGGAGCTGCGTCCAAACGGTTTTGTGCATGGCTTGTACTATCTTTTTCTTCGGTTTCTGTCTTTTCTAGTTCCTCATTACGAGAACTGCTCCGCCATTTTACAGCTGAAAAAGGGGCGACATCTGCAGGTTATTTTTTCGTTTTCATGCACGCGAAGGTGGCTCCCATATTAAAAGGAAGGAAAACAAAACGAACACTCCGGGAATAAACCAGGATCACCCCAACAAGTTATAATAATTTTTTCTTTAGGGAAACTTGGTAAACTTTCAAAGACTCAGTAAATAAATGTGGAAAAACGGCCTTGAAAAAAGCATATTCTGAATTATTACAGCAAAATATTTTCTCAGGTCAAATCTGCCAGATGTACCATTTTTAACATTCAATTGCACACTTTTCATATTTATGTTAACTATGTAACCGTGATGGAGAGTTTCTAGTTCATTCGGGATGGCGTTCGTTTTGTTTACGATGATGTTCACTTTAATTCTAAAGGCGTCAAGCCTGCTTAGAAAACTGTCTCATTTGGTCTGAAAGGTGTCCAATTTGATTTGAAGGTCTATAATTTGACATGAAAATTGTATAAGTGAGGGAATGTTTCGAACACTAATACTGTTTCCCACTAAATTACTTTTCCAAGACAGAATGGTTTATGAATGAGTGTGCTCTGTGCTGTGTGAATACCTTCTTCGTTTTACTTTCATGGCCTTCCACAGGTCTAGGCTTATTAGGACTCAAACCTCTAGCGATATGGAGTCAAGCAACTGGCAACATACATGTATGTAGCCACTACTCGAACCTTGACACCCCAAAAATTCTGGTATGACTTGTACTGATGACATTAGCGCTTATGATTATGATTGTAGGATGAACTCTACTTCGTTAACGAGACAGCGATCTGTTGTTCGTCAGGTTCGAGTTAGTGGTTAGGAGTAAGTTGATCAACAGAGAAAAGAAGTGGGCAGAGGGAATGTTCGGTATTCATGATATGATAAGATATGATATGATATGATATGATATGATATGATATGATATTATATATATATATATATATATATATATATATATATATATATATATATATATATATATATCAATGATATAATTCTACCACATCATTCAACAACCTTCACGCTTTTGTGAATTCGAGGCAATGCTTCAATTTCTATCCTCCACCCACATAACCCTGGGTAAACTTATTCATCAATCCGGCCTCTAAATGCACTCGAGCACGTTTTACAGTGGCCTTCAATTGAACATAGGCGCTAATAGCTTATCTCTTGAGGTGCTGAGTATCAACGGGAGAATACATGGTACATGTGGCCAAGTATGAAAAGAATCGTATATGTATAATTCTCTCCATAGGGCACGGTGAATCATTGCCCTATAAAATTACGGGGCCTAATAATTAGGATCTGTCTTAAAGGCCCCCCAGAGTTCTGCGGCGTTGCCGCTGCCCTATCCTTCATCATGGGCAGAGACGCAGAGTTCGCCGCCGGCGGCGTCCCTGCCCTATCCTTAACCATTGCGGCGAGCGGCGTTGCCGCAGAACTCTGTGGGGGCCTTTAGTCGGAAGGGCACCGTTAGAAAAGCGAACCAAATAGAAACAGGTTGTCCCATCCACGAAGGAATTTGTATAGAAAGGTCCTCTCCTACGCCAACTCATTCGTAGTCTCTTTAAATTAGGGTACATACAATTTTACCGTCGCTGTCAAAAAGACTCTGTGAAGTGCCTCCACCCCCGCTAACCATAATATGGATCCAAATTACTAGTGCGCTGAAATCCATAATATCATGTCTCGCACCTCTCGCCTTCGAGAGCTCACAGTGCTGTCACAGTTGTTTTCTTCTAATATTACCGGTTTTTAAGACTGGTATGACTGAGATCGTGCACCAAATACCCGAATTCAGAAGACGCGTTACAGAAGTGCAACGGATATCCGAATTCAAAAGGCGTGCTCCAGAAGTGGAAAACCGAACATCCAGGTGTAGAGCACGTCTTCCATCAGTGGTATGACTCGATCAATATTGATCAATATTATTGACCTTTTTGGGTGGTATTATCAGTTCTTGCCCAGACTTGACCCGATCGGAGTTGAAATCACGAATATGATGGACGGCTGAGGGGTAGGCTTCAGAGAAACTGAAAAATACTGATCGGACTCCGTTTTCTGTCGATACTCTTAGGCAACGTCTGAGCACACGCGCATTCTTCGTGTCCTAGGCAGAATATTTTTTTGTACAACGAGGGATGCTGTCACAGTTGTGGAAGTGGGAGTACCTCGGTCGGATAGAAACGCTTCTCAGCAAATATGCCAAAGCGATCAAGAGCTCAATGTGTATCTATGATATCGGTTGTTGCCTGACTTTGACCGTTTGAGAAAGGGAGTGAAAATGGAACCGTGATTAAGGACATTAGGGTTGCATAACAACATAAGGGACGGAGGTGCTGGAACGGCACGAGCCACTGACGCCCTGAATGGTTTGGTAGGATGTCAATGTCGAATATAGTGGAGTGATGAAGGGCATCCTGCCGAAAAGTACAAAGCTAATCTTACGAGGGGAAGGGTAGACATAGAAGGATGACAGAAATGGTTTTTATAGGAGAGCAGGTTTACCATAAGGAACCTGAATCAAATAAGTGCATGCGGAGGAGATGAAGGATATTATTATACTGAAGGAAGCGCATGAACTGAAGTACTGCTTAATTAATTCAGCTGCTATCATGATTATCAATGTCCGAGCAGATGGTAGATGAAACCAATTTTTTCAATTCAGTCTGTCTTGGACCACCTGGGTTTCTCAGCAGAGGACCTAATATATGAGTCTTCTGATGTTATGTGTAAGATTTTTTTAGCGCAATCACCGGACGCGCCGACTTTCACATCTACTCTGAAACGATTCAAGGTTCGGGTTCCGCCTAAGCTACATAGCCAAGCCTTCCATCCCTCCAGGCTCGGTGAATTAGTAACAAGCGTGTCTACGACGAATAAAACACCGGCTTGTCCTTCCGCTGGCCACCACATGTCACTGCATAGGCCTAATATGCATCCTAATTTCTTTCAAGCAATCCTATGATGTTGAAATTCGTAGGGATTAAAACGGCGAAAGGGGCTAATCTTTATCGTTGTGCTTTTTGTTCTTGCAAAAGGCCTGTCGTGCAAAAAATAAGAAGACAATAACACCCATTTACGATGTTGAGCATTTTTTTACCCTCCTCTACTAGGCACTATCTTAGTGGTGCGCTCTTTATGTCATTTCAGATTATTTCTGATCTATTTTTTACCGATCGTAGTGTTCTTAACTCACTAATGGCAATTACCCGTCCGTTATGGTTTTCTAAGTAGTCCATCGTAAATGTCTAAACAGATAATGTAGTATATCTGATTTCTAGAAGCTTAACCTATTACACGCAGATCTACTAGCTCAAAAGTGGTTCTTATTACTTTTTTCTTTACTCACGGTCCAAAACCAAATTTCACTGCGTCCGTGCCTGAAATATAGAGCTGCTCTCATGGAGAAAAAACATGCACTTTCTTATCTTCGTCTGGAGTACTACGACAATCGCCCAAGAGCATCGAAGAATTATGTTTCTTTTGAGGGAATAACGGAAGCTGTTCAGTGGTGCAAGTTCACCCTCGATAGCCTAGTATTTGTGCCTAAGCTTGGAGCGGCTGTTGCAGAATACAGAATGTAGTGATGCTCCAAGATCGCGCAATTACGAGATATGCCTAAAGGCGTACCTCGTACCTGCGCGATCTTGGAGCGTCACTATCCTACGGAAAGCAATTTTTGTAAGATTTAAAATCCGCCAATATATAGTTTTTGCTGCGTACTTTTACGGCATGATCTTCCAAACGTTCATCATAGGCATGACCCAGGTTGCTCTGCAACCATTTTCATTCTCAAAAGCACTTGTTACTAGACATCGTTGACACGCCCTCTGAACCTAGACGCTCGCGACATCGGTGACATGTCTTCTGTATCCGGACGCTCAGAAACTGGAGCAGTTGTCACTGTAGCAAAGACGAAGAGCTCGTGCTTCCTCTGCAGCAGCACACGCTGAATGGAAAAATTTGCCTGCGCGGGATACGAAGAGGCGTATCCCGAGCTGGTAAGATCGGTCAAACGTCATCGATTGCTGACTCAGTCATATAATGGTAGATAGATAGAGGCAGACAAAATGATGCTTAGTTGCGATCAAAAGTCTCTCGCCAGGCCAGTCCTGAACCCGCACCTTCTGTTTTTCCGGCAGCGATGCCACTACACCATACACCACTAGCGCTGCTTGAAAGAACGCAACATCTACGATATCTTCCTAGCAACAATCTTTGAGCACTCACCCGTGATATCGAGATGAGCTGGTCGCTGACATCAGAAAAGTTCGTGTCCCGTCTGGCGCACCAGTTTTGGTCGCAACTACAGGGTGCGTAAAAAGTATTGACGCAGTAAATGACGGCTGTGGAAATAGTATTGCGTAGTAAGTTTTAAAACAATCCCTCGAGAACTATGGAAAATGATCTTGCAAACACGATAGAATAACTCGTAATCGACATTGGCTCATTTACTGAGAATACAGGAGCGAAAACGACGGAAAAATTCATGAGCACGCGCCGCAAGTACTCGCTTGGATTTCGTCCCGTGCTTTGAACACAGCCTTCTGCAAGTGGTCACTCCTGTTGAAAGTAGCCCAGACCTCATTCTCTAAAATCGCCTAAAAAGAGTAATCCAGCGAATTCATGTTCAAGCTGTGCTCGTCTGAAAAGCTGTCCACACCTGCGCGCGTTATCTGTTTGCCATTATCGGACAGAGGTTGATAAATTTGGATTTGAACGCTATCGTGCTTGGACATCTTGTAATCATTATCTGGTATGACAGAGCCGTGGCTGACGTTTGGGTTGCTGTCCTCCTTCGTCACCAACCGTTTCGAACAGCGCCAAATTCTCTTGTTAAGGAAATATTCAGCTGTTTGGGTAACAAACAAAAAAGGGCCACCGTAACCACGACGGTATCATGTTTCTTTAATTTTTACAAGACTATTTTTTGAACACAATATAGACAACAAAAATAACACACAAAAACTTTGAAAAGTAGAAAGAGAAAGTTGGGGCTGAAACAAAAAGTAGGTGCGTCAATACTTTTTGCGCACCCTGTAAACACGCTTCTCACTGCTTCTTTCAGCATTGTCACCATATTTTGCCCTTTGTGCTTCCAGCGTGGGACATTTGCGGTCTGTTGCCGTTTAATCTTCGGCGTTTTTTTCTTTCGGCCGGGAGTCTTCTGCCCTTTTCAGTATTGTGTGTTCGTCCGATTTGCGCGCATCGCCCTCACCAGATGTGTTTCCATTAGGCTAGTGGAGACCCGTCGGCTGTGGAATCGGTTTTAATCAAGAGAGAATTTCCGGTTTTTCCTTGTCGCATGGGCTCTTTAATGTTGGCTTCGTGGGAAACAATCGCTGTGAGCTGTTGCGCCGAAGAGTTTAGTGATATACTTCATTTACGTCTCGAAACACGACCATTGTCGAAATCAAATGCGCAGTTTGCGAGCGTCGAAGCAAGGAGTGGGGCGACCGATGGCCGAATGTGCCAGTCTTCCTTTCTTCACACCATCACGACCTCCGACAGCCCATCGCTTCGTCGTCCGTGCATGACTATCGGGCTCTGCGCGTCTGGCCTCGGCGTCGTCGCAGTCGTAACGGTGGAATTCGGCCGGTCTCGTTGTGGGGCGAAAAGCTGTAAACTATGTGACGGGCTACTCATCCGCTGTGCGGTGCCGCATTTCCTCCTATTAAAGGCCCATCGAATTTGTCCCCCGAGAAATTACCCGCTCCTCGCGCCCCTCTCCCCCGTCAGTCCGCCGCCGCCTGCCCGGCCTGGCCTCTATGCCTGAACGGAAGAGGTACAAAGCGAATGCGCACAGACAAAAATACACAGCTATACGATATCGGCGCCATTCTCACGCCATCTCCTCTTGCCTGTTCCTCGGCTTTCCCCGCTTAAGGGCATCTCCTAGGTTTTCAGCAGCTCCGATTCTCCCGTGCGCATCTCGCTCCGTCTTCCGTTCGTCGCTGTTGTTGTTTTGCTGAGTGTATGGAAGACAGACGCTGATAGACTCGCGCCTCATGTTCATGTGTTGGACATGCGAGATATGTCACTGTTGAGAGAGTGATTTCTGTGACTCCGCATGTAGCTGGAAGTGGCTGCGAAACTTCAAAAACGTTTCCGAGGACATGCATTGCGTGACTCTCTAATGGAGCGGCGGCCTTTAACGGGTGTATTCTGCAGAACCTCATTTTTCCAAAACGGGTACAGTTGCACAGTGACTTTCCAGTGCTTTTCCTCGACGATTATGTTCAGCAGCTTTCAGCCATTCTAGAGTATTCCAAAGTGCCGTCCTTCAGCCCAGTCACGTTCGGTCTCTATGTAATTCGCTCAAGAGATAGTCCTCCGCTGGAAGGCAGACAGACGCTAAGCCTTCACTGGCAGTGCTTAAGGGTGCTGTAAATCAGGAGGTTATCAGCCTATAGAAATGTCACTGATTTGCTCCCCATATTGGGATATCCCACCAATCGCCTTTTTCTCTTCTTCAGCAGGAATTTTCTGAATATGGTGCTAGCGAAGTCGAAGGATACGGCGGCTTTCATGCGCACTCCGAATGTTTCGGTTTCCATTTAGGTGACAAATCCCTCTACCGAATTCAGTGAATTTGTAGCGGACTTGTCTGAGAATCATATATATGAATAATATCATATAATTGATATATATCATATATATCATATATATCATATATATCATATATATCAATTATGTATTCAATTTACCTCCAGGATATTTCGTACAATTGGAGTGCGTGGCGCATCCCCAACACGGGATGATAAAAGTCCGACTGTTATCCATTATTCTTTCTGACAAGGAAAGGTTCCCAACTCTTGGTGAGCTTTTGCAATGCTATTTTGAAGGGATGTGGAGCCATGTGAGCGGAATCCAGAATTGCAGGTAGTTTTTGCCGAATGCTTTTTAAAGAACTAAAAAAAGTGTGAAAACGTGTGCACAACAATCATCTACCCTTATGACATCCACCAGTCGAGATATGCCTTGGTGGTGCAGTCGGCAAGAGTGCCACCTCACGGTAGCACACCGGCTGACTTTTGAGTTCAATCGGCGTACTACCAATTTTTTGCACATAACAGTTTATTGTTATTACGCTTTCTCACTATCTCGAGAGTCAATTTTAGACCATCAATGCCTACAGCAAAGCAAGGCGGCTGTCTACAGTACCGGATGCGTCTTTTGAATAGACGCCGAAAAAACCGCACTTTTGCGGTTTTTGCGTCTTTTTGATATAACTCGCCTAAAATTCATTCATAAAAATTAAGGATATATTTGAGCTCAGGAGATCGAGCTCTATCGTTTGATATATACACTTCATATGGAAGATCAAATATGGCCAAAATTGAAAACCTGCGCTCCATTGAGAAGCCGGCCTGCATGCTCACAATTCCTCAATTTGAGGTTTTTTGAGAAACGGTTGGTACCGTTCGATTCGTCTCTTCGAGGTCTACACAATCATGTATACAACATCTCCAAACCACCGCTTTGTTTGCTTTTTTTGCCTCCTGTGATCATGGGAAAGGGCAATAACAACAAACTACAGTATGCAAAAATGTTGGCAGCACGCGGACGCGAACTCAAAAACACGCTGGTTTGCTCCTATGAGGTGGGACTGCACCACTGAGGCACATCGTGGGGTTCGTAGGGGTTGATGAGCGTTTTCACAACTCCCTTTCTGGTCTCTAAAAAAGCGTTCAGCAGAACCTAACTGTAATTCTGGATTCCGCTCAACCGGCTCTACATCCCTTCAAAATAGCATCGCAAAAGCTCACCAGTAGTTGGGAACCAACTACTGGTGTTCACCTATCCTTGTGAACACTTGGTGTGTACCCACGATGTCACCTAGAAGTAGAACGCGTAGCGCGTAAGTAGCCTCAATGGCTACCTTCCCCCTAGTGAGTTTACATATATGCTGTAGCCGTTATAGCTAAAATCCAAAGTGTGATTGCATACTTATCAATCTCTTCTTTTGAAGTTAATATTCCTGGCATATCTAAGCCAATTTCTACCTGCATTGTACCTTGGAATCCATCCATTTTAGGAATCCAGCTCAGCCACTACTGCCTAAAATGGAAGGCAGGGAATCTATTTATAGAGGCAGGAGAGGAAAAACAAAAACGGATGACAGTCACCAAAAATGGCAATTTCCAAACTATTCATCGTCCGCTTGTGCGAAAAACGCTAATTAATAGTAATGTTTTATTCATAGCCATCAAAATTGGAACGGAAAATGAGTTGAGATGGGTCTTGCTGCCGAATGTCATCAATGTCTATGTCAAGAGAAATGATATAAGCAGAATCCGGTTAAAAACTTCTGTGTGACATCGACGGACGTCATCTCAGCTGCAATAGAATTCAATATCAGGTCGCCTTGTCGCCAGTTAATATGTTTTTTGCACCGCTCTGAAACCATGCGAGTCTCATTTGAGAAGCCTCATTGAGATCGACATGCGCCCTTTCTTCTTTGAGATGTTCTCGCACACAATGTTCCATACAGTGTGTTTTCCCCCAGTGTTCGGTCCATCGCATATTTTTCTAACACCCATTGGTAAATAAAGTAACAGATGTGGGTGACTTTTGTATGAAAAATGTGTTCCCTCCTGCCCAGCCGCAATAGATTTTCCTCGACGCCTGCTAGAAAAAAATCTGCAGACGCGGGAACTTTTCGCCGAAAATGTAGCATCGCGTGACAATTCCATTCTTATTTACCACAAACGTCTCAGTGAATCCCCACCGCTTTTTAACATTTTATTCTGACTTCCGCTGGAATTCCTTTGGAAAATGTCGTCTACCGTTCAACAAAGAACATGTGCTATCAGAACATATGTTTCGCTTTTTTCACAATCTTGATTTTTTGTCAAATTTTAGGTGGTTAAAGTGGAATTCAAAAAAGAGAAATTACATTCGCCGACAGCTCTTTCTCTGTGCATGTGTTGGAGCCATTATATTTCGCACAACTCTTTACTTCATTCGAAGGAAGGTGCTTTTCTCTATAGGAATATGTGTTGGGCTTTTTTCGCTCATTTTGATTCTCATTAGTGGAGTGCGCAGAAGACATACATCATTTTTACCAACAACTCCTACTCTTTGGTTAATTTTTGAACTTTAAATCTGGGGACCTGAAAAATATCAAAGTCCAGAATGACCAAAGAACAAGACATGTATTCAGATAGAGCGAGACATTTTCTTGCAAATGACATTTGACATTGTGCGAAAAATGTAGTCATTTTTCTATTGTTTAACATTCCTCTACAATTTAATAAAAATTATCATAATCAGATAAACAAGACACACCCTCTGGTAGAGCAAAATATTTTCTTTCTAACTACATATAACAGTGTCGAAAAAAGCTTAACCAAAGTACGGCAACCGTTGGTAAAATTAGTGTATGTCTTCTATGCATTCCACTTTAATGCTCTGAAAATTAAAGAAAACCAAAGTGAACGAAGGAACTCAATACACATCCTTGTAGAGCAAAAAGGAGCAGTTGAAGATCTTTTTTTGAATTTTCACTTTAATGACCTAAAAATTAACGGTGTCGCGTAGGTGAGCAGCATTGGTAGGTGGGAACGCCTAAACCAATTACATCGCGTGAAATCGGCATGCACTCAGAGAGGGCGTGTACAGTTGGTACAATGATGGGCTGACATGTGTTCAGCGTGTGCTCTGTTTGGTTACTGTTGGCTGGCGCGCTCCCACCTACCAATGCTGCTCACCTACGCGACATTTACCACATTAACAATAATCGAAGCCGTAAAAGAGCGAAACATGTTTGCTAATAGAGTAAATCAATTTCTTTCGAATGGTGTATACAATTTTGCAAAAAGCTTTCACTTGAATTTGGAATAAAATGTTCAAAAAACGATGGGGGCTTTGTTTTAATCCTAATAAATGCTTCCCGAATCACGTTAGGGGGCGTAGAAACGTGACGTGCCTACTCCATAGTGTCGTTCCTACTCCATTAATGACTCAACTATGCAGAGCGATAGTTTATTAGATGCGGATCGATTTCGAATTAAATTCCAGCCTGAGGCAGCCAAATCATCAGTCCCTTAGATGTAGGGGAATAGATAACGAAATTGTCTATGGGCTGGTACCCTTGTACGATGTTGTATGTTCGAACACGTCCTCAAGGTTCTCACTAAAGAGCGGCTTCAGTATAAGTGGCCTTGGGTTATGTCATTGTTTAGGCTTCTGAGCAGCCCTAGTCAAGAGCACGTGGTAGAGCAATTGTTGGTAGCGCCGGTTACCACGTGCTCATAGAATCTAGATAGGTGCTTGGATCAGGCCCTGCTCAAGCCAACCAAGTTTTCCATGCCTTAGGTATTGATGAATTTCTACCAAAGTTGTCTAGGAGATAGAGAACGCTGACTTTTTTCATCACCTGGTCACTATTTGTTGCATGGGCACATCCAGTTTCCTCCAAGTACCCCGTAGAAGCGTTGTGTGCGTGGCACGTCTTACCACTGACCGTTATCCTTTTAGTTATTTATCGCCATCCGAATAGTATCCTACTTTATAGGCAAGAGCTAAATCGTTCGCCTGTCCTTCCTTCTCTCTTTCTGTCTGTCTGCCTGTCCGTCCATGCGTCCGTTATAATTGGCACAAATGGTTGAAGGGAGGTCTTTCCATCTCGCTCATCATTGCTGAGCACTGCTCAAGGTTTCGAAGGTGGAAATCACCCAAATGTGTTGGTCAGTGGACAGTCTTTACATCGATTAAATTATGCAGATCGCAAGGCCTTATTTGATCCGTTTTGTTGAATATTGGGATCTATCCTAATCGGAGGGGGCATTTAGGGATTTGCCTCTCCTGTCCCTTGCATGTCCTTCTACCAGAGCCGCAGTTCACCTGCTGTCCCATGATGTAAGGGCTTTCATTTCAGGAATCCAGAGGACGTGATTGTTTGGCATAGTATGACATACGAAATTCACACCTTGGGGTTGCTCGCTCCCGAATAGGATAGATGCGATTTTTGCCTAAAGCTTGAGGTGAAAACCACGCGAATATGTGGCCTGGCTGAAAAAAATAATGCCGAGGTTTGCGATTAAGTACATAAGCGAGCGTCCAAAACGTCTCCCGCTCATCTCGGCTCCCGAAGTTTTCATGGTCCGTTGCCAAACATGACATGACATCTAACATTCCGCTCTGGTCGAGGATTTATTTTAAAAAACAGGAAGACTGGCATGTGTAAAAAACAGCATAGGGCCGCATTCTTTGTGAAATCACCAGAGTCTTGATACCTATGTAGTTGAGCTAGGACGACCCTACAACTTCGTCACCGTGAATAACGTAAAGGCGGGAGCTGCCTGTTTGCGTTAAATGCAAAGGGAATGCTTTTTGCTTTCGTTGCGATTTTTTTCACATATTTGCTCAGTCGTTACTGCCATACCAAATCTGGAGAAATTAGAACAGAAATGGAGGAGCCACATCCATCGCAAAATCGCTACTCTGCTTATCTTTATTCTCTTAAGGACTATTCCTGAACAAGGCGGTGGACGCAGAAAAAGGACGTCTGTGTCACTGAAAGACACCAGCATGATTGTTTCCGTGATGAATTCAACAGCCTCTTCATTTCATATCATTCAGCGGAGCTGCTGGGGAGAATACACTCTTCGCATTCGACTCCAAAGCGAGTTGTCTCACGAAAACATTCTGCTATAAGATAATAGCTTTGATTAGGCAAAAGATCTATTCTGACTCCTGCTAAATACCAGTCCTTTCAGTAAATGGTGAATCACTAAAAGCAATATAATTCTTCTACGTTACTGATTGTCGGACATAAGCTTTCGATAACTACAAAAAAACGAGCAAAAAACTGCCTCAGCAATAAGCGAATTCACCTGGATAGATAGGTAAATTTTTTTTCGAGTCCTGGTCACTTTAATATGTAAATTTAGAACAATCTTTCATCACAAGGGGTCAAACAACAACTCGATTTTAAAGGGGGTTGAGCGTTTTACCCCCTCGTCCCCCTGGCCCGCCCAACCCCCAACCCCTGGGCTTGCTCGAGAGTCCAGCGGCTGCCTCACGAGATAGTGGAGACGCAGACATTTGCCACGCCTCTATTTAAAGGGCGGGGGGGGGGGGGTAGAACGCCACACCGCCGATTTTAAAGACTGGTACCACAGCGATCAACGTGGAAGCCTGGCATTTCACCTTCTTAGCGCTTCCCGATGGTTTATCTAGGGTATACTGCCGAAGTAGTGGGTAGCTGTGGTCTGGTCGCAGTAGTCACTATGAAAGCTACTCTTCGACGTTCGGCACTGACTGATGAGCGAATGAGCAACATAGCTCGTGTCGTCCGCATAGCACTCTTTTCGAGGAAAATCCGTGAGTCTGAGTGGGGGTAAATGTGTCGTTAGAGCGGACAGTCAATGGCTCTCAAACGGCGCCCGTCACATTGTCCGAGGTTGTCCGGCTGCGATCGGCCATTTGAGGTGTAATATATGGCGGTCTCGTTGGCTTTAAATGACGGCTGCACCGCAACTTCCATGGATTACTCTGTCCAGAGCTCTTTCACCAGTAGAGCGACGAAGAATCCTCTACTAGGTGGCGACTCACCCGGTGGCCAACTAAGTGCCGAGTCGGGAAGGAGAGCGAGGGCAATTTGCATCGATGTCCGTTGACCAAGTTTCATTATGTAATTACATGTCATTAACCGGGACACTTTGGCCGTCCGCGTTTCACTCGCTCCATGTTTTTCATTCATTTCTAATTAGTTGCATGTTCCTTTCCTTCCCACTCCCCAGGTCCCCGTGTTTCCCAGCCGTTCTCCTAATTATGCCCTCAGCGGGAGGGGGGAGGGGAGATTGTCGGAAAGAATGCGAAGAGCGGGTATTCCGGCAGCGCTATTCGGTGAGGGCGTATGCGATCCAGGTAGAATACCGCGAGACGCGGCAAAAGACGAGCCAGTCGTCATAAACGCAGGAGATTTCCAAGGCAAATAGGCCTGACGGCTCGAGCTGATTTACATGACGATGTCGGATGGCGATAACGCTGTCCTCGAAGCACTCCAAACGCCGACGACGAAGAGAGCGAGCCGCGTTGATGAGAAATTCCGCCTCCGAGCATCACCCTCAGAGAGAGGTGAGCTAGCCCTCGGTCATTCACAAACAGAGCAAAGCAGCTGTTGTTCTTGATCCTGTGTGCTGTTCCGTAGATGTACTTGCGGACTGAATTATTAGTCACCGCCCGCTCTCATCATCTCGATGATTTCGTCTGAATAAACCTGGATGCTCTTGCTTGTATCAATAATTCACGACGGAGATCGCGGTAATGGTTTCCGTCTGCTCGAGGTGCGAGCTTGTGCTGTTGTTTTCGTGCAGTTCTCGGAATGTCGCTCGCTTCGTAGTTCGTTATCTCCATAGAAGGTCTCTTACATCCTTCCGTCATCCATCATCTCTTCTCGATTCCAGGACACTGCCTACGCCGTGCAGCGCCAAGCATCGGCTGCCATCTGGCACGATCTCGTCGCGACACGCAGCCTCTTTCTCCGTCTAGGCTGAGTCCTGTTCTGCCATTCAACTCAAGCGTTTTCACTCACTCCAAAAAACATTTATTTATTTTATTAAATCAGAAGAACACGATGTTGTCTATGCAGAAGATCTATGTGCATCTAATCCTAGCAGAGTACATCCCCTCATATAACATTTGTGGGACAATTTTTGTCCGGTGTTGGCTTTGCTACACCGTCGAAGGTTTATGTGAGTGAAATGTACAATCAGTAAGGTTACTAGCACATTTACGACTAAATTCCGGCCTACATTTTTCTCGTGTGTCAAACATTCTGAATGGTAAAAAAATCGCGGCTCGACACCCACATACTTCCGCTTCTGTAATGCACTAATATGAGTAAGCCATCGTGACGCATTTTTTCAAATGTTTACTATTATCGTGTCCATCTATTTTATCTACCATCCATGGGTTAAACTTTCTATCTTCATAGCAATCTCCCTCAAAAACTTCCTCACATGAAACAGTAACCTCGAAAAGCAAAAATATCGACTGGATGTTCCAAATCTTTTCCGATGTCGTTTCATATACGCTTGGCTATTTAAGCTTTTTTATTTATTCGTTTAATATAAGCAAACCTCTATGCGACAAAGTAAACAGTAAGAGAAATTAAGGAGGGCAGGAGCAGCTATATATAAACAAAAACAACATGATGAAGAATTGAAGACGATGAGATCTTAAGGCACGCCGTTCTACATGTCTTTTGTACACAGTCGCCTTAAAAATCGAACATTGGGCTCTTTGTTTGTAGGTCACTCTGGTAGCATCGGAAATTATTTTTCGTTTCGCTCAAAATTAATTACACGCTAAACATTTTACATGTTTATAACGTTTCTTTGCCATGAGTTACCACAAAGATTCTCCTTTCTTGTCCGCGAAGAGGACCTGGAGTTTATTGGACAGTATTTTTACATGATTTGCATCTTTCCTCCAGTTTCCTGCCCCAACATATGACGCATGCACCAACCGCACATTTGCTACTTGGGCTAAAAACTGAATTTCACATCGGTTATCCACCGAAGGGTGTATTTGCCAAATACGAATTCAGCGCTGCTCCCCGATATTGAGTAGCAGTAGATTGCGTGGCGCATCCGAAACGGACATCCCCAACACGCTTCATCCTCGCTCCTTTATATTATACCTTCACCTTAAAATTTGCCATTGCAAGCGTCCCTTTAACTCTCTAAACCTTTCGATAGAACTGTCATATTTTTCGTGCAGGAAAACCTCACCACACGTATTTTGCGGGAATACATGTAGACTACGAGTGTTTTTAAATTCTCGTAAAACGCATTTTGATCGTACCAGGATTGCGGGTCTGTTTGAGAAATGTACGTGAAAGGTGAAACATCGAAAGTGGGTTTTTCACGATCACCACCGAGGATGTCCCACGTGCAATTTATGTCACATATATCAGGTTTCGTTCTGTTTAAAAAAAGCATTCGCCTAATACGAATTTAGGTTAGGCATCGTACCATCTGCCGCGAATTTTCCTTCATTGGACAACCTCTCCTACTACTACGGTGGATACCGAATTTCGAAACAAGAAAAACGATTGGTAATGAGTGCAAAAGAAATAAGAAATCGCTGAAAAAAATGTTAGCAAAACTGTTTTGTAAAAAAAAGCTGATGCACGGCACAAAAACCGAACCAGGGAATTTCTAAAAGGTTGCTGCAGTACTGCACCAGTCCTGAAAGAACGTACTCCTCAGATTTCCGCTCGCAAACATGGAGACAAATTGAAGCGAGTTGTGCACTGACTATGCAATTATCCGAAATTATCCTGGTAACTAACCAACAACAATCGTAGTTATTGGTATTATCTCAAACAATGACCTATTATATCCTGTTCCGCCTCTAGGCCCTATACAAGACATAATATGTGGAATAGAAGGGCGCTATGTGCTTAGAACTACTACCAACAAACTCCCGGAGGATCGTAAATTTCGCAGGATGTCTCTGCCAACGAAAGAACGATAGCGTGATAGTTAAACGGTGCACAGCTACTCTGATAAGGCCTTTTTGTGGATCTCATGGTGTTGAGCCTTATCAGTTTTGGGGATGGCTCATAGGTATTGCAGAAAAGTGCGCTGATTTCTGCAAAAGGGCTGATAATACTGATTTCAGCAAAAGGGTTGATATTACTGGAAAATTTCTGTCTAAAAGAGGTAGTCATTTTTGGTGATGAATTTTCGTGTGAAATAATTTTGAAATGCTCATAAGTAGTTCGACCTTCCACAGAATTTTTCGTACATTTTGAAGATTTGTGAAAGTCTCTCTACAGGACTCATTTCGATTGAAAACTTGAAGTTAATCATGCTGGGAAGAGGAACAAAGGGCTATGGTAGGAAAAATGTATGAGCCGCGGACATGAAAAGTCCGCTTTGAGAGCGTGGATCGGTTCGCAGCGCGTCGAAGTAAACGTTAGGTCGGATCGAAACTTTCGCCGTTTCAGTGTTTAGAATGCTCCTACCTTTCTTCAAATCTTATAATAAGTGGATTGATGGTGGGGTTTGGTCTCGTTACGTAGTAAAATAAATTCGGTTTTAACACGTAGAAGATATCTAAACGTAGAGAGAGCCTGCAAAAGGTTGAAGAGTTCAGCCAACTTTTCGTGAGAACCCAGGAACCCGACTGCAGAAGTCGCTTTACGGCTTTCATTTCTTAAACGTGAAGACAGAATTAAATGAAGTTTACGTGCTACATTACTAAGGAAATATTTATCTAAAGAATCAGCAGTAAAGAACTGACATACTCTTTGAGCTAGAGGTAAAGATTCCCACAATCGCAAAAAACCTTGCTCAGAATAGACGATCGTCTAGAGAACCTGATAGAATCAAAGCACAAATAACTCTTCTTAACTTAGTCCAAGGTCTGAGATAACGAAAAATATGCTGCTGAGCCACCTCTTTTCATACATATGTAAAAGAAAGAAGTTCTCCTATTCTACACTCTGGCGTGACGCATAGATAAAATAGACTGCTAACGGCTACCCTTGATTCCCTTCTTTAATGAGAAAAAACGAGAATTTTTGAAACGCCGGCTGTATATAATGAAGAGCGCTTCAGGACCACAACGCTAGAAAGGTTTATGAAAAAATTGGAAAGAAAGCCTCTTTTATGTCACTCTCAAAACATTTTTTTTAATATAAGAACACATATTGCTGGTGCAATTCACAGTGCAACATGGGAGGCAAACTATTAGGTTGAAACAGAACGTGCTGACCAGAATATAAAGGCAAAGTACGAAAATCAGTTCCAAGTTTCACATCCTTATTTATTTATTTATGAACCTCTTAGAATGCTTACAGAGGAGCATGTAAATAAGGAGGACGTAAAAAATGTTTTTCGACAGCTCATGAGTTCCACTGCATAAATATTCACTGCTAGATAGTTGCTACCATATTTCTTTGGCAAAGCTGTGGCAGGTGTGACAGTTTTTTTTCTTAGAATAGAATGGTTATCACTGTACCAAGTTGCAATCGTTTGAAGTTACAAGTCAAAAACGGCAGAAACTTTTATCCCAATTGATAATTTGTTCAGTATCGTACCTAGTAACGTTTCGAAAATTCTTGAAGCGCCAGAGTGATCTACTTGTTATCGATGTTCTCACGTTTGGTTTCTGTGCTTTCATGTGGGAAGAGATAAGTAGTTTTTTTGAATAGAAGTCATATAATGATAAATGGTCATATAATGATATGGTCAAAATACGCTGTTACAAGAGCTTATAAAATAATAGGAGTCTGAAATAGAATGTGCGCACTGATTTTTCTTTGTACGACAAATATAAAGTTTTTAACTAAGCGTTTGGGTAGTTTAAAATGTTGTTGGCACTTGAGGGGACGTATAACTGTGATAAGCACTGTAGATGCTTAGCTATGCAGCTTAGGTTCGACGATCCTCACGAAAGTGGTTCACCTTTGCTGGATGCCTCGTTTCAAATTCGCCAGTCCGGCAAATCGCTGCTGCAGCGACTAATCGAGCTATTAGGGGAACCCTTGGTGTAATATGTGGTGAGAAGTCGCGTCGGGTCTATTTATTGCCCGACAGATGTAGCCAATAGTTTCCGTGAACATTGCAGCTGTTGACACCAGGTAAATAATGTATTTGCGGGAACGATGAGCGCAGCGCATCGTCGGCGACGATCCGCTCAGCCTTCAACCACTGCTCTGCACTTACTCGTGGCGAGCTGCCCATCATCTCGTACCCGTCGCCGTCGTCCACTGTGGTCCAGCGGAACACAGAACAGTTTGACGTCAGGAAGCAGATGGCCCGTTCTTTTCGCGTCGTCCATTCAGGACTATCGGATTTCAAGTCGAACAGAGTTCGGGAGAACTTTCGAGCTAACTATATTACGTTTGGCAGAAGCCTGCCTGGGTCCATTCACATCGGCCCCTCCGGGCTTACCTCCTTACACCTCGCCGAAGTCTGGCCCGATCTCATTAATCAGACTCCCAACGCCCGCTCATACAGTTACCACTGCAGACGTCTCCTCTCTTGTCGCCGTTCAGAGACCAGAATCTGTCCCAAGGTGTTCCCCACGCTCCATTCTCGTTTTTCTTGAATACGTTGCTTTCCCTCCGCCGCTAACTTTGTCCGAATGTTTGCGTCCTGATGCTCGTGATGCTGATTTGGCCGTCTGTCGTGGCTTCCGCACCACAACAACGCTCTAATCCTATACGTTGCTGCTCTCCTGAGAAACAAGTCGCAGGCATGATGGAAGAACTTTGACAAAGCTCCTGCGAACGAAGGACGAGTGCGATGAGTTTCCCTTTTGTCCGCCAAATTTCTGAGCTATCTCATCGCATGGATACAGCATTAGGCCGGCTACACACACGTCTCATTCGATCGAATTAACTTGAAGTCCACAAGGGCTTTCGTCCCACATCACAGCTTCGTTTCGTAGGCAGAAGTGTGAATGTACTTCGCGCACTACAATCTTATGCATCTTGTGAAAGAGGAGCCTGTGACTTCCCGAGAACATCATGTCACATATGGTGTCGCATAGTACATAGTAATCTATTTTTTCATATATTGACCTTTTTTGAAAACCTTGGCTGTGGTCGTATTCTTATATCCTGCTACTATCGTTAAAAAGTAGAAGAATTAAGTTGCCGTTTATTCGAAGGCTGTTCAACTTTCAGCACACTCCCTTTCTTCACTTTGCCAGATTTTGAACCTAAATGACGTGCTTTTCCTGAAACTGTTAGCCACCAATGCAACCACCGTATCGTTTATTTATTTATTTATTTATTTATTTATTATATTTGCGGAAGGAAAACGTTAAAAACACCACGCAATACAACAAAGCAAAAACAAAGGCAGTGCAAAATATATACAACGATCTAGCAATCGGTGTCACTTGTCGACTTGTCTCAAGAAAGACCATACCTAAGTAGTGCTTTGCTAGCAAACCGCCTATGAGGATGAGAGCATAAAGTACGGCGTTAGTCAGTCACTTTAGGGATGCGCCAGGCTTCCTGTTTCTACGTCACGTTGTGTACACAATTTTGATACGGGTTAGGCCTACTTCAGTGACTTGTAGTAGGTAGTCTGTGGATCTGTGGGTGTTCTGTTCTTATTAGGCAAGTTCGGTATCATTTAAGCGACCGCGAAAGGATGAAAAAAGCCTTCGCTGGAATAGGCAGAGCGTACCACGAGTCTGGATTCGTGCTCCTGACCACAACCTGCGCCCCTCAGGACTGCGCCACCACGCGTGACCATATCCTGCGGGAAGAAATAACCTACCATCATTCTAAGCATATGCGACGGTGCAATGAATTTTAGTTGCCGATTACTCTTGATAGTGCGATGGGCGCATGTGGCATGTGACTGAGCCCTTAAAAGGCACTGTCATCGCGTTCAAACAAGGAATCGATTTCAGGTTCAATTCCCAACCAGAGTTAGCAGCCTTTTCACACATTTGTGGTCGGCTGACTGGGGTGAGCCTTGAATGTAAAGGATAACGGGCTGCTTTCTTTATCGGTTGGCCACCGCAATGCGTTCTATCGGCAAAAGGAACAGAATCGTTTTTAAACGATTTCACTTGCGTTGGAGTGAAATGTGTGGCGCCTCATAAAGAGATTGATTTACACTCTCCTTTATACACCTCAGCCTCTGTACCAGCTGACACCGAAGACATGACGTCAGCATAAAGATCGGTTTAGCTTTGAGTTTTTAGTAGAATCATTATTCTGTGGAGAAAGCGGGCTGTGGGTCTGCCTAAAATGCAAATACCGGTGTCTGGAAGAGTCAAAAGAAATGGTCACCTGCAAACTTGGTTCAACGGTGTATGGTGCGAATCCAAGGCGGTTCTTCTGCAATCGCATTGCCGTCCTTGGAACGACCGTGGACGATATGAACCCTTGTAAAGATGTTAGCCCTTGCGGACCAGAGCCAGTTCATTATTGCCTATCCGTTTGTTCGTAGATCATCTATCTTGTACTGCAACCACTTTCCTCAGATAGGCTTCCCGGCCCTACACTATTTTGTAAATATTTTGTACAGTGTAGTGTTATCAACGCGCTAGCAGTACTTTTCACATTCGATGTAGAATCTTGGAAACGGGTTGTTTCTCCTTCAGCTCTAGTGTCTTTGGTTCCCACATGACGAACGTTGTTTGCCCATGCCTGGTTGTATGTTTTTCCCCAGAACCCATTAGGGAACGCGATACCTACTTAATGGTCATAATAAACTATTGTGACCACCTTCTGATCATCCGCACCATTTTGCTGACTCCATTATTTCACGTAAGGCGTAATTAAATTTGTACACGACTTCAATATGTATCGAAAAAATCAACTCACATTCTATATAGGGTTTTTTCTTGTGCTTCAAGGAACGCCTCAAAATTATTTGGCAATCATGAATTTGAAAAGCTTGCTGTTGAGTTCTTTTAGAAAGTTACCTTCGCCGATTTGATGTTCTGTGTTATTGGATGGGTCAATGATTTTTACGCACCTTTTTTCATATCAGGCAATGTCTATACTTTCCTTGGGATTTGAACTCTGTACAATGATACCACTAACAGTTAAACAACGCCATGCGAAGATTAATCAAAGTCGGACATGGCAACTTATTCAGCGTTTTTGTTTTTGACAGCAATGACTGTCTCGCAGATGTAGAATGTGAGGCTGAAATGAGAGCGGAAGCGGATGGGCTTCGGACATTGTTTTCTTTCATATCATACAACACCGACCGAGAAACACTCGAAAACCGTGTAGCCGATATGGATACAATGTCCGGGTCACACTCAGGACAACCACGCCTTCCATCCCCTTTTGGTTTGGCGGTTTTTTTACGAGACTTGTCTGCGGAGAATAGAACACTGATTTTATCTTTTCTGACCGTCGTAACTACATAGTCCAGTCTAGTGTACCCCAACCACGCATTCGAGCTGCAAACGCAATATACTGTAAAAGTGGAGTGCGTGGCGCATCCCACATACATAGGAATCACGTTAGCAGTGATCTTTCCTGTACGAACCTGACACCGTCATTCTTGTGTTTTAGCTCAATGGGACCTTCTAAAAGACCTTTTTAAGGGTGGTTCGTTTATTAACGACAAATTATGTGTAAGTGAATCAGGTCAGCTTTTTATGTCTCATGTGGCTGGTGTCGAGGTCGCAAGCTGTAGTAGCGATGTTTTGTTGCGGTCGAAACTCTAGCGCCAGGCGGGATTCGAATCCGCACCTCCTGCTGACCGGGCGTAGTGCTCTACGCCATTCCACCATTGGCGCTGTTTTATCGAACGTAACATCCGAACAGCACTTACCCGGGACGAGCCGGCCGCTGGTACCAGCTCTTGAAAGAAATATGTGCAAGTGGTAGGTCGTGGTGCAATACGTAGGTCTCTGCCCAAGTGCGTGTTTCCCTTCATGTGCGATGGCGGAGTTGGAGGAGACGTCGGCTGTCATGTGTACGCTGAATCGACTCAACGTGTGGGTCCCGTCGAGTGCAGCCAAGCCATCCATCCGTCCGCGGTCAACAAATCAGTGTTAGGTGTGTCAGGAAAGGATAGAACACTCGTTTGGATGCAAGTCTAAAGCGAAGGCTACCCTTCGTTCAAGAAATGCTTACAAATTGCCAGAAGGCTTTTAACATTAGAGCATTAACCACGGCTACGTATTCATTGTAGTTACAGGACACTTACGGCTTGCTGCGGATAGATAGAAGCTACGTGACTTTAAAAAAATGCAAGACTAACCCGCTGCTCAAGCGTTGCACCCTGATTTGTCTATCGGCCTTCCACCCAGGTGGTTTTACAGGCAAATTGCCTCCACGATTCCCGTGGAAGTACAGTGCATGGCGCATCCGAAACAAGATTGATTGGCGACGTATAGTTGTAGTCCCGTAGTCTAAATTTTTTCAAACGAGGACAGCCACAGCTGCACCGTTTGTCTATTATAACGAGACGATGTACCAGACACGATGTATATTCTCGCAACTGCAGACATATGTTCCTTGTTTATAAGCGCATGAGCACTCGAGAATTATCCAGAAGCCGACGGGACCGGGAAGACGAATGTGGCCGCTCAACCAGGGTATACATCATTGAAAATTATGTGATTTTCTCCCTCTCCCAGTCAGATATCCTCTAGAAGAAATAGGCACGAAAAAATCGACTTTACGATGAGAATATTTGACACTTGGCGAGCGCGGGAGGGGCTGAGACGACGAACGGGACAAGAAGCGGCGAAGAGGCCGAAGGCTGATTTCACGTACGTGCGCGTACGTCTTCCCTAATGAAGTCATAAGTGCTTGCTGGAAATCTGACGGAGGACCGGAACGTCCTCCGCCAGATCCGTCGCGTATGTGCTCCGACTGCTGTCCTGCCCGAAACGACACTGAAAAATTACACGTCCGGCGGCCGGCTCGGTAGCAGTGCGGTCCGGCGTTGTCCTTGCATTTGGCCCTTTATAGAAGAGTTAATCGCGTTTGTCTCTTTTCCGCCTCGTCGTCTCGTCTCGTCTCGTGCCGTGCCCGAGTTGAGCCCGTCTGCCTATCTCGGCTCTTCGTATCAAGCGCAGTGTTTCCGATTGCGTCCACCACATTGTTAGTTGATTGTGTGTCAGTTTTTCCCTATTCGTCGCCCCCTGCCTCATCCTCTAGGATTTGTCTCACTGTGTTTTCCCCCACACACTCCGCTCTCGCCCACCTTCCACTTTAAGACGTCTCTGCACAGCGCTCGCTGCTCGGATCCATCAGAACGCCTTGGGATGCTCCCTGCAGAACTGCAGCAGCCAGCTTGTTCTTCCTTTCTGAACAAAGTCCCAGCACATATCCTACTGTCCACCACAACGAGGCATTGGAATGAGTAAAGTAGGAAATGTAAGGTTGGATTCGAATCCGCACACTGACGTTTTCCGTGCAGTTGTGACTCCCACCGCCCTGTGTTTCATGCCTCTTTTTGCTGCAATGGCGTCGCTTCCGAATGCTTTCCAGCTTTTATTCGCTTTGGAATGATTGCTCTAAGCATCTTTATAATTGCAGCTGTTCCTCCGCTATCTTTTTATCCATACCGACAAGCTTTACGTTAGCAGGTTACAAGAAGAAAAGGTTTAAGCGGAGCGTTGATCAATCGCTCCGTTGGATGTTCCACGCGCTTTAGTTCCAGGCGATATTGCGAAGCTAATTTGAATGCCATTTTGCCTGGGCAGTGCCTTTGGTGGCCATTGTAACCTGTCAGTGTTCTATTCTTCACAGGCAAGTACATATGGTACCACGTTTATGACATTAGTATGCCTGAGCGGACCCCGAACCAACTACATTGGTCCGATGAGTACGCAATGACAAGCCCCCCCCCCCCTCCGACCGCATTTTCTGTCATACGTTAACACATTATATACACTAATTTTGTACCGCGAGTATGAGTTAACGGTGCCATCTTGCTCCAGTTAGGTACCATTTCTGGTCCGATTCGTTTACGGCTGGCAGTACAGTCAGGATTGTGCAGAAGGGCAAAGAAAGGCGTTAATTCATCCTTTTGAAAAGTGCAACGCACTCTTATCTCATGTATATGCCATCTCGGAGACGACTTGGTTTGCCAATTCTTTGGAATTTACTTTTTAGTCCATCCTTCCATATAGGTTATCCCTTACTCGTTTAGTTCCAGTTCGGTAAAGCTCTCTAACTATTATCTCTAGAAGGTGATGGAACCACAGTGGGTGGCCTGTTCTAGGAGCTGACAAAGGAAGCGTCTAATCATCGATGACACGGTATTTTACCTCTGCAACACCAGGCGAACGTCGCAAACGTTAAAAAGTAGAAGCTGTGTCCTCAAAAAGCCCATGTGCAGCACGAGCGCGGTAGCATTTGTGTCCAAAGGCGGAGTTAAAACCAAATGAAAACCTTATGAAAACCTCAACTTCCTTACAATACAAAGCGTTTTGCCAAAAACTGAAGTGTCCTATCCTTTCCGCCTTCACCCGTTTATAATGGTGTTTCCAGACAATGCGGGTAGAGTGTTCTGTTGGAGTTTTCTAAGCATAGTGCTGTTCCATAAGAAGCCCTTCGCTGTCTACTGGACGTCTGGAGATGCTTTATAACATCTACATTGAAATTAGGAGCTTTTTAAAAGTCATTTCCGTGCATGTTAGCTGTTTCCATCTTTCCAATGAGTAAGCTTCGTTCTGTTCTGCTTTTTTCGAATTTGGCGAAATTTTTTGTGCAACGAATTTCCGGTTTTAATTTCATCGTTTGCTTTTCAGAAGCCTTACATTTCCTCTATCTTTTGCTTAGGCGTCTAATTCAGTGAATTGTTCACAGAACTACTTGGGCATTTCTAGTGCTATTTCGGCTACTGTACTCTTATAGTTGCGAAGCTCTCCTGGTTGCGAAACAGTCTTTAGTGATAGTGAACAGATAGGATGAGATTAAGGTGACTTCGAGGTAGAATTTCTGTTAGTCTTCTTTTACGCTGCATGCAAATTTTATGTGAAACACGAGAACAAGTTACTGATAAGAGAACTAGGCGCTTTTTGCTTCACCTTCGGACGTTAAAAAAGGTTAGCCCCAAATCCTCTTGGTTCTTCTATTTGAGTTTAGTATTGTTTTTTCCTGCTTACAATGACTCTAACCTAAGTTTCTTCGGGTTTCTTTGCTTGCATGGTCCTTCTTGTAAGGAATAAATACATACCTTTCTCGCCTAATCTAAGTATACAAGTGGAATGCCAACGCGGAAACATCTGCCACAATCTAGAACAATAGAAGTTACTAGAGTAAGCTTTCAGACTACTCTGTTTCCCATTATCTCCAACTATTTTTTAAACTTAATACACTCTTCGTCTGATCAAAATTGATTGTTGTTTGTTGTTATTTGGGTGCTTATCGACCTGCAAAATGTAAATGAATAGGTTGGGGCGTCACTAAAACTGTTCCGTCAAACTCCATCTCTCGCGTTCCAGATAAGGGTCCCCACCTCAACACCAATATTGTTTGCCAGCATTCCTTTCGTGTGAAAACCTGTTAAGTTTTAGTTGCAGCACGAAGGTCTGCTAGCATGAAGGGCGAGCAGAGTTTTGCAGCTTAATTGGTTCAGTTCTCGCAGTGATTTTTTTATAGCGGATTGCCTCGAGCTGCAGCGGGTCTTCTTTCCGTTATCGAGTGACGTGTAGTTTTGTTGAACAAGACTTACCCCTATTTAAGAGAAGGATTACGAAGCCTAATGGATATACAGAACGAAATCTGAACCCTGAAATGATGACCATCAACAGGACCTTTAAATAAGCTTTAGTTGTCACAAACAGACCTTGTTTTCGTAGTAATGTAATTCGGCGGCTAGGTCGTGAGTCTTCCTGACGTCTCGCGTTACCGCGAAAATAATGTCCTTCATTGACGACGGACTCTTTTTCAAACGTGCTTGAGCGAGACGTGGAATGTCAGGGCAGAACACCGGAGACGTCGCGTTGTTTCTAGGAATCGCCGGCTTCTATGCATTGGATGAACTGGTTTGATCGACATAGTTCCAGCGTAACGAACAACTGTGTTTCTCTGAGTCTGCTGAATTGATCAAACTGTGGATGATGATGCAGTAAAGCACTGAATTGTCTCATAACTCGCAAGCATGGTAGAAATGACTAAGGTCTTGTTCTCAGGCGCGGTTCGACCCTAGTTTCAGCGTCGCAATATTCATCTATGTCGCTTCGTAGTGTTCCCACACTTCTTCCTTCAAGAATAATTCTGTCCAGACTTATCTGTCCGTAAATAAAGGCATGAAATTCGGGCACTAGTTAATCCGTCATTTGGATGCGCCACGTATTTTACTTTTCCGGGAAATGGTGCACGCAATTTGAGCGTGTATTTCGCATACGTACTGTGGTGGCTAGCTGCTGGACACGTCCTTCTTTTTACCTTACTAATAACGTTTTGCGTCAACTAACTGACCTCGGAGGAATGGAGGGAGCTTGACCTAGTCTGAACTCGAACTTCGAGTCAGTTCGGAGCTTATTCGAGACCCAACGCCTCCTTCGTCAACGTTCCGGGCGTACTATACCGGCAAATAATGCAAGATATTTCCCAACTTATTGAATTTCCTATAAGCGGGTCCTTACTATTTACGCTGTAGGTGAAGTAAACATTGAAAATGTCCTATTGCGTCATCGTTCCAAGTAAGCTGCGTGTCACACCCAACGCAGTGTTTCTTACCATTCATTCCTATTCAAATATGGGCGCTTGATTTTGACGCACCGTTCTGTGAGCTTCTCCAGTCATGAAGGGTTGCACCGATATGGCCACAGGTAACACCACGTCACCTTCAGCTTGGCCGCTTTCTTCAACTCCATTATCCCTCGGAGCGCGTGGTAGTAGTCAGAAGGCGAGCCTGCTGTCGCAAAGTCCCGCACCAAGATTATTGGTACGGGTTCTGGTCAGGCCTACTGAGACCTTCTCCCCTACGAAGTCGATGAATTGGTACCAGATTCCTCTGGGCTTGATAAAGCATTAGCGTGTCCGTCAGCAGGTCACCGTAAGCCAAACAACCTCACAGGAGCACAACGTGTGACGCCTCCCATAAAGAGATTGATTAAACCGTCCTTCATCTTTTTCGTCCTCCATCTGCATGGCGGCACTTGCCTCAGTGTTACTTGTGAAAGCTGTCGGATAATTTCGAGCTCCGCAGTGAGAAAAACTAACATCGTTCTCCTCTTGGAAGTTCACATACCACAGTAACGCCGCCGAGTGACCTCATTGCCACGGGACTTTTCGCTTCGCAATGGATCCCAGTGTTATATATATACGCAACAGATGACACAGACACGCATTGACAGACTGACGCGAGAGATGCGTAATTGTAATCCGCCGGCAATTCTCCAAGTATGCTTTGACCCGTAAGCCGTTGAGCTCCCGACACCAGCCGCCGACGACGCCCGCGGCAGCATCACAGTAGCAACAACGAAGTTCGTGACCGCGCCCGTCCAACGGCCAGCGATGTTTTCCGTCGAGAATTCCCCGACTTCAAAGGCCTTTCTTCGCTTTTCGCTCTTAAATTTCAACTCAATTTTCTTGATTGCCGATTCCGTTGGCCGCGCCGCCGCCGCCGCTGCCGCTCCCGCTGTCGCCGCTGTTGCTTCTGCCGCGTGCCGTCAACTCGACTTCGCTAGACGCTCGTCTAAATATAATTAGCATATTGAGGCGGATTGATCGACTGACTCACGAAAATGTTCGGAATACACGAGTGGGCATCGTCTCCAGCACGCTTTAGTGCACTTTCGGAAATTTATGACACTTCTAGGCCACCAATAGGCAATCTTTATGGCTTTGTGTTAGAGGCAAGACATTCAGCAGCCCATCCGTATATCGCTCAAGATTTTTCAAATTTATTTTGGAAGGGGCTAGTAGGAAAGACAACAACAAGCTGTACTGCACTAAATGATTCGAATTGTTGTTGTCTTTATCGTTTCTTTTTTGAATTTTGGATGAACCTGATGAAAAATTCGGAACGAATCTATCCAAGTGTACGTAGTGGTTAGAATCTGATTGTGCTCTGTTGTGATTTCTGAAGGGTTTTCCTCATTTTCACTTACTTAGCCATTCTTGCAGAAGGTCGCGAAAATCTCCCGCTGCGCTCAACGTCCGTATGGCCTTCCTTTGTGAACGTTCATTGCTAAGAAACATCCTTGTGTCGAAAAAGCACCTGACAATTTAAGCAATTCTAAAGTAATGGGCAAAAGTGTAGAAGAAATATTAGGAAATTTACTAAGCAGAGCTTTTGCTACTTAATGACCAAGCTTTACTTTGAGAAAACAAACCTTGGCTCGAAAATAGCTTTTTGAGGTAAGAATACTGGGTAAACTTGAGTAAGCATGAAACTTTTGCGATAAATTGCACCGATAATGATGCAGACCTCTTAGCAGTTGTTACTAAATATGCAATCCTTTCTGAAATGGAGTGCGAAAGGCGGCCGCCGCTTGCACACCGAATCGACGTTTTTAGTTCGTGTCCCGTCCAGGCCATCAGCCCATCCATAACCAGTGTTCGATGAATTGGTACCAGACTCGTCTGAGAAGGATAGAATACTGACTTGTTCACCAGCTGCTCTTGTCTCAAGTCATTATTATACATATTGGCCAAAGACGCCTTTAAATTTCCTCCACGATATCTCCCAGAAGCAGAATGCTTGGTGGACCCTGAGAGGGTTAACTGTTGCCGACCCTGAGAGGGTTAACTGTTGCCGACCCTTATATTTATCCTTTGATTCTGGATAACTGTGTGCTTCTGACTCTTTTATGTTTTTTGTTTTGTTGAAATTTATTGTTCTAAATGTAAGAGCTCGTGCAATTAGCTGCCCTCAACTATGCGACGGCTTGCACTGAAATGATTTTGAGAGAGGCTCTTATTTTCGTTTTGACGCTGTCTTCAACACAAGGCTTCCTCCATATTCACCACTGTAAACTCGCAGTGTTGATGCTCTGCAAATATGTAGCTGCCGCTCCTTAGAATGCAAATTGTCGTTCTGGCCTTTCGCAGTCTTTCCACTGCTATTATTTGTTTTTGAAGTACCTGTTATACCGTATGCTCGGATCTTCATTGAGTTTCTTGATCGTTTGTTGGACGGAAACGTGCATTTCATGAAAATTGCTGAGTTGGCGTACGAAAAAATAGATACTGCTTGAGAGTCTAACATGTGAAGTAGTACGTGTTTTTGCCTCCCAAATAAGGTTTATCAGCGTTTTGCTAGCAAAGGTATTGGAATATTTAAGGAATCACATGAAAGTTTTGGAATACAAAAAAATTCATATAGAGAACGAGGTTTGCGCCAGCTGTTTTTCCAAGCTTTTCCAAAGACCTGAAAACGAATTTTCGGCGATTTGCTTTTAGTGTTCGCTCATAAGTATGTATTGGCATTATTTTCGATAGTCACCTTTTTTGTGAGGAAAAAAAATAGTGGTAACTTTTTCTCGAAGTGAGTGAATATGCACAGTAGATTTTGTGTGATGAATAAATAATATAACAAATAAGTCAACTATTTTTTGCTGTTATCACCATTTTTTGTTTTTGATCAAATTCTTTTCATTTAAAAACTCTTAGCGTCGCGCCTGCTTCATGATAATTTATATCAAATTTAGGAACAATTGTGACAAGTTCTTGTCCTTTTTGGCCTTTTTATACGGTATGTAAGCATAACACAGACGTGGTTGTCAGTGCTCTACAAAAATTTCAACTTTTTCTTTCATTCCTCCTGTATTATATGATTTTTTGAACTATATTTATTTGACTTATGATTATTTTGCATTCACCACACATTAAGAAAGGTTTGTAATCTTTTTTTAATTGCAAAAATTTCCACAGTTTCTAACTACTGCTCAAAATCAAAACGAGTAAAAACATTGAGCAGCCCTTTGCATGCCTGCTTTTTGTTACTTCAGTTCTAGCTTTTGCTGATAGCATCACCAGCAACAAACGTAAGGTTCCTGGATTAGGCTGGCACATTGAGATTACCCATTCTGCTACAAATTGGGGTGTCTTACTGCTTTGTCTTAACTTAAACGAGAACATGAGGCAGCCTGTTTACGACCTGCAACAAGCATTTACTCCATGCACGACCAGTCGGATCTAGAATCTAAAGTTTTGGACGTTTGCACAGCGCAATCATGACCACTCGCGTGTAGGAAAAATTTATTTTTTCTGTGTTTTCACAGGTGTTTAAACTTCTTCAATGGCTTCACTGGCAGTAGCCTTATACCCGGTTCGGCAGGAGTTACACTTTATGAGACACGCTGAACACAATCGGTTGAACATTGACTAGTTAGTTCTTACTGGAACTCTTTCTAGAGCAGTAAGCTCTGAGACAATCTCAGAATTCTTTTCACATACTTCACCCGCCAGAGATTTCGTTGCTTAAAGAGAAATTTTCTTGACTACTCCGATTTAAAAGTACCTCTTGTCGCAGCCTAACTCCCACTTTCACGAACATGTTCAATATCCACTGTTTGTAATAAATTTTGAATCTGATCCCTAGAGAAGATGAGCAATGGACATATCTCGTATCTCTTTCAATGCTTGACATCGGCAGTGCAAGTTAAGCCATAGTTGCACACATTTTAGTTCAGCAACGCGCATGCTGAGCTGGATGAGTCAGGGCCATCAAAAGCTGGCTCGGGTTTCGTCAACTCGCACACCTTTCGAGCTGTTCCGTTATCAGCTCGGCCTGATTGCTACCTGACCCCCGTCATCGATTCGTGTCTGTTCTGTAAGTGAGCTTGATAGTGGCTTCCGACGAGGTTTTCCTCTGACGGTCATCCATAACGCCACGAGTGACGTATTCATGGTGTTCACGAATTCGCCTTCAACTCATTAATGCATTGTGTCGTCTCCGTGTCTCGTTTCTCATTCCAGAGCGGAGGCGACAGCGGCCAGCGCCCTTCCAAAAGTTCTCGAGCCCGTTGTGCCTCGGTCATGGAGCACTTCGACGACGGATTCGTGGACATAATCTGCAGGCTTTGTGTTGTTACGCGTTGATTACACTTTGCCCTCCGTCTGATGTCCGAGCAGTCTGATCCGAGTCTGAAGAGACCTGCCACTTTGGGAGTGAACTGCTCTCTGAGTCCACTTACTCCCCGTTTTCAGATGTGGAGCGAAGTCAAAGCACGGAAAATTAATCCGCAAAAAACTCCTCCAGGAAACTGGAGAGAAGTCCGGTGCGGTTTTAAAATAAGCTAGTTTTCCACACCAGTAAGCATTGCGGATAATCTAGTAACATCTCCCGCGGAACACGTCAGCAAAGAATATCGGTAACACCTCGCGAGACAGATTTTGTGGTCGTCTGCCATAGATTTCAGGGAAGATATGAAATTGAACTAAGGGCTATAGAAGAGCATCGAAGCGGTAAGAATTATTGCCCGTTTCTACGTAATCACCGCTACTAAATGAACAAATGAGCCTGTTGGTTCACTTCTCCTTCTGCATACACTTAAAATGGAAACGGTTCACCTTAGAAAGATCCTTTTTTGAGGATTCTAAATGAAAGCATTCAGCCTTGCACTTTGAGACGGTATCTAGCAGCAAACGCTGTAAGATTTCAAATAGTCAATCTGTACAGCACAAAACCGCTGTCCAAGTTTGAAGTTCTCTCTCTGTCATGGCAACATCTATTTATTCAGGCGCTTTATAATTCTGCTTACAAGAGGGCTCTTGGATGGAATCCAGCAGAACATCTGCGTAACACAATATCAAATTTGACCAACCGCCTTCTGAAGCTGTTCAAGCTGGAAGCCATGCGCATCTCAAAGTTTTGACGAAGGAATTGGCGATTTTTCAAGTGGGACGGGTTTGTTTTAATGCCTGAATCATATTTGCAACAGCAAGGGAAGTGGTCATTGCTTCAAAGTTTGAGTTGTTTTCGGATCAATTCTTGTTTCGAGAAATCATAAGACGAATTGATGGTATAAATTCCTGTCTATACAGACTGTATTCGCGTTGGGAACCCCTACTTTTCCTGGTCTAATCAGGCCTACCCAACCGTTAAATTCCACTGCATCGAAAGCTGTTAAGGCGACAGTTTCTGACAAAAGGGTTGGTTTCTATGAAATCTCTTTCTGAATCTTGCTTTACCAGAATTAATTCATTTCAGCTACAAAAGGTGTAGAGGTGTGCATTCTAGGATATGAATACCCGCTATCCTTTTTGTGGTCTTATTTGGTCAGCACCGGGAACTCTTCCATCTTCTAAGAGCTATTTAATCGCGACAGAATGCCTGGGAATGGTGAAAGCATTATGATTAGCATCAGTTGGTAGTTGACCTTACCAGGCAACTGCTCTTTATTTTCTCTGATTTTTTAAAATGCGTTCAAGATTTTTGCCAGTTTGCTTCGTGTCGAAAAAATGGCCATCTGAGCGTTTTTTCTTCTCAGTGTTTTCTGCTTAAAATAAAAAAGTGAAAGTTTAATTTCTTGTCAATTTTTGGATCGTTCCCATTAACTGCTGTGTTACAAGTAGGTTTTGCTCCAAAGTTTGCATCGTCGAGGTTCTACATGACAGTTTTCCGAAGGCTAATATTGCAGTCCACTAAGATGCATTAAGCGCGTGTGTTATGCTTAATAACTCGAAAGCGTAGCGTAGTCAGCTATGTGTTCTTCCACAGTTCCCGGCTCCATAGTTCTTCATGCGAAAGTGTTTCAGTTTCAGTAGAAGCGTTCTACTCATCCAGCAAGCTCAGAAGCTGATGGAAATTGAGCACCGAACACTGACAGCAGCGGCGGCGGAGTCAGCAGTAAGCTGGAATTAAGGCGCCTTAGTGAACAACGGCTCGGCTCTCAGACACCACTCGCCAGTCCTTGTTGTTCATGAGGGACACGGAGACGAGAGCTGAATCACATTCGTCGCATCCTGTTGTCAGAGCTCTGACCCTGGTGCTTGGCGCGTGCGCAAGAAACCGAACGGCAACTGAAGAACGCCCTCGATTTCGACTTTCATGGTACGAATCTTGCAGAAGACGTTGTCCGTCTGGGCTTCTGTCTCTTCAAGCCGCTTGCTCTTCCACGCACCTGCCTCTACCATTCATTTTCTCATCACCATAGAAGAATATTGTTTCATTGCACTACTAGACTTGTCATCGTCTGTCGCCGAACTATGTATGTACTACATAGGATGGACCGATAGTCTCCGCCGTCTTCGTTACGTAATCTTCTATGACTATAACTTCGCACACTGTTAGCCATTTTAACTACAATTTTCTAGGCGTGAGCGGTACAACTCATGAACTGTAGGAATATAATTTTTTGAGCTCAAATGTACTCGCTTCATTTTATTCACTGTGTGAGCCAATCCGTGTGACACACGTGACTTTAAAAGGGCTCGTTTTTCTCAACGTAATGCTACCTAAGCCTTTTGCCAAGTCGCGGAATATAATGCCTTAACTAAGGCAGGAATATTCAAAGCACTGAAACGGCGGAAACTTCCGGACAGATCCAGTAATTCGAACCCGGCGCGTAGCGTGCGCTCAGGAAGACATCTGAACTTTAAAGTATGTTGTTCAACTGCAGGAGACGTTAAGACGCCTACAGTCGACGTTAGTCGCATGGGGGTATGCGTTCCTCGATCAGCTCTGCAAAACTTTTCATTAATCTGCCGTTTGTCTGCCTTGATCATTGAACTAAACAAGAAAGCGCCCCTGTTTGTATGATACGGGTCAGCTGTCCTCTTTATTTTCGCACAAACTTCAGTGTAGATCGCTGCGGAAGTCTTTCATGAGGGAAGTACAGACCTATAAATAGTTCTTGTGGACGATTAAGCTCTAATTTTGAGCGGACGGTTTTACTTGTTTTCAAATTACTTTCTGCTCAAAACGACTGATACAGTTTATAGAATCGTCAACAAGAATTTTTCACTCCATTATAAATTTCTGATTATGGAATATAAAAATCGCATGACAAGAGAGCGAGAAAGGCCGGCTCTGAATACGCCCTTGAGATTCGTCTTTTACGCAATGAAGGCAAAATGATATATGACAAATGACGGCTATTAAATAGTTCTGTTGGGACTTGTGTTCTGTGCCTTCGATGTACGTGGAGGCGCCCCGAAGTCAAATCTAGCTTTCGCAGCAGTGTTTAAAATTTTAAAATTTTTTGAAAATTGGGATGTTCAAGTGTGTTGTAGAGCGCGCAAAGACAGTATAGTCGGAGGGGCGGCCGCTGATACGTGCACCCCGAATCGATTAAAGGTTCAGGCCCCCTCATGTCAACCATTCTTAAAGGATCAGTAAGCTGGTAACACATAAGTCTGAAAGGATCTGGATTGTCTTTCGCCTGATCACCGCATGTATGAGACAAACAAGCATTCAAATTGCCTTCACCATATAATGCACAAGTAGAATGTTTGGCGTACCTTATAAAGGATTTGATTGACTCTAGCGTTTATCATTTTTTACCTTTTGCGTCTGACGGTCGGTTCACCGCCAACTGTATCTAGTGGTGGCTTGTAGGGGCTTATTTTTGACGCGAAATCGAACGCAAGGATTGAAGCGGGAATTCGTTGTCCTATGCTAACTGCTCATCGTGAGGCTGGATTCACGATTGGTAAGGTAGCGGGTTAAGGGTAATAGAGAAGTCTACCAACAGAGGATAGTGGGCAGAGGGCAACTTTGGTATCCATGATATGATATGATTCGGTGAATGATATAATTCTAGCCCACCTTTCACCCACCTCCACGCCCTTGTAGGTTCCAGGCAATGCTTCAGTTTTTACCCTCTAACCACATAACCCTGCGTAAACCTTAATCCGACCTCGTTTGAATCTGGTCGCTTATGACCGCAGTCGTCTTTAAAATATTTTGCGAGTCGTTCGGAAGATCCAGTAACCTAGGAAAACTCGATCCTCCCTCCAGCTCTGTTTGCTGTACCTACCCAACAACACTGATGAACTTTTATTCTCCTGCATCCATGAAGGATTTTAAAAACTTGTCCTCTTTAATTTTTCTAACACCTCTATTAGAGAGTGCGGAGCATTCACAGCAGGTATCTCTGCTTCTGTGGGTAGTAGAGCGGCTCAAAACTAGATGATAAAATTGCTGTCTTATGTTTGTTTTGTCTCAGCTCTCACTAGTCAGAGGCTATGAGAAAAACAAGGAAGAAGGATATTATGAGAGATTTTCAGTGAAGCCCCTCATTACTGGTAGAAGACACTTCCACAGATTATTACTCCGCACTATAGTAATCGATCTGAAACCATGTTACCAGTGTTGGTAAGCGTTGACAAGTAATTCTCCCAAGATAAAAACTGGGCCGATGATGTCAACAACAATCACAAGCACACCACTTGCTCTGAGTTTGCTGGTGCAGTATACACATGTTGCTTCTGAGAGAATCTTGTAACGGCTATCGTCACCGATGCAACTCCGCAGTGCTCTGTGGGCCTTCGCACTCCACTTTTTCCGAGATCGTCGCCTTCCCATGCATTTGGAACATTTGTCCGAAGTTTTCCGTTCGTTTCTCATGCATGTGAAACTGCTCGTTCTGAAGTTAGTCTTTCGGTCTCCTTGTACTTATGAAGAAGCTGTGTGAATATCGATTGATGTGTAAGAAGGCCCTTACGTATCATCGCTCAGAATTAAGAATTCTGTGATGATGAGCACCTCGAGCGGTAAACGGTTATATTGTGATTGCGTTGAGCATGAGGTGGCGATTATTGCAGAGGTGTCGATTATTCTGTCGACAGTCTCTTCATAGAGCTCGTTCTAGAATTAATCCAAAATTATTTCTCATGGGTGTTTTGGATGGGATGTGCTCGAGCTGCAAGCATCTGAAAAAATGAGCCACGGCCACCAAACCAGAAATCAGCACACTTTTTATTTCTACTTTCAAAGCAGCGCATTGGAATATATAATATTTTAACGGTAAGCAGGTGGGGAAGCTTTAGACCGCGTTTGGCTGGAAATTTCTGGGCACAGCCCAGCATCTTTAAACTATTCCAGACGATCCAGTTCCCTTAACCACTCTTAGAGATTAAAACTGGATAGAAAACCTTTTAGTTTTCTAGCAACATGTATGTTTTTAGGTAGGTACATAGGTTCTGTAAGGCTCAGTTCGACCTACTACCTTGACGTCTTTAGACCATCCTCTCTTCCCACCCACATTTTACGATTGCGTGCACAACTTTTCAGAAAGTCCGTTGAATGCCCTTCGAAATCTTCTAGTGTGACTCCGGTGCTGGATAATGAGGATTAGCTTTCATCGTTATACCGCTGTTTGATATGTTTTGCCTTGAAGCGAAGCTCGAGCTTAGTGCGCAGACGTATGAGCGCCGAAATGACCTCTCGATCCAGAAGTCGCTCGTCCTTGGCTGCCCTCCAAAAATAGTGTAGTCGGAGGCTATTGAGGGACGATGGCGGAAAGGAAGAGGCGTCGGAGGGAAGCTGGCTGGCGCTGGCTGAGCTGAGCTGCTGCTGCTAGCTGTCCTTTCGTGCGCGTCGCAGAGCTCTCGCCGAAGGTAACCCAATTTGTGCACCATCACGCGTCCTCTTCCCTCTTCCGATGCCTGGCGCGTTAGGAGGATGAGATGAGCACGAGGAGTAGATGCATGAGCTCTCTTCTAGTAGATCTGGCCGTCCACTTATGCGAAAATGAAACGTGTCGAATATCTCAGAGGTGACCTAGTCGCCACCGAGCACTCTCTGCTGCTCATTTCCTGGCTTCGGTCGCCGTCCGCCCTCATTCGTTCCACTCTGGCGTTGTAGCTTCTTCCGAGGCATGGCCAAAAATGTCAATCTGGCAAGCAGAAGACAGTGCTTCCAGCTGCTACTCGCAAGTGGACCAAAAACTCCGGCTGACCCTTTTCCTTAACCAAGGCCCGTTTGACCGCGCTGTTTTTACCGACGCCGGCTTAACTGCCCTCTTCTTGCGCGCAGCTGCCACACGACTTCATCTCTATGGGCCGAGAAATCGTTCCTTTTGAGACCAACGTCTTCTGAGATCGCTGCCTGCAACGTCAACGTAATAGAGGCCGAATGCAATACGAAACTCCCTCTCCTTTGCCGTGTCACTCATACTGACTTCGTCGCTGCCTTGTTTGACAAGGCGATATCTTATCATCGAGCCGTCTTCTCCAGTTTTTTGGCTGCTCTTGTCTGTCTCTCTGAGCCGTGACCAGATGCTTCTCTCCTCTCTGACAAGTCCATTTTCTATGCACTTTCATATCTGCTCCACATTCTATCGAACTTCTATACTGCAAATTGGTAGAAGCACCTGCTAACTTTCCTGTAAAATTTATTCACTATTTCTTTATTATTTTCCCTTATTATTTTTATTTTTTTGCTAGTTAAAAAAGTCGCTTAAAATAATTTCACTTGCCTCAGACCTCGGTGCTATTTGATTTTAGAATTGCTAATAATTTCGCGCTTGATATTAACATTTCAGAGATTACAGAAAAAATAGCTGCTAAAATTTATTGGTTAAGAAAAATTTTGAAAAAGAATTATCGTGTGCATTTCAAAACTGCAGTATTCCAGCGGGTAAGCCAAGCTAGTACTACATCCAACCTAGAATTCCTTCAACTCGCCTACTGCATGAAAATGCTTGCTAACAAATCTAAAATCCTCGTTTTGTGAGCTAATTAACTCCATATTCTAGTTCAGTGTACTAGGAGTGCCTAAAAGGGATGTTTCTATTCCTTGGAACCGTAGTTTCATTTCCCTGTTTCTGCTTGTGCTACTCATTTGAACGCACTCCTTGTAGAGTGTGTGAAATAAATAAATAAAGGAATAAATAAATAATTGTTATACAACAGTTGAAATGCTGAAATGCTTCAAAGTGAGAAATTGGATGACAATTTTGAGTCCATTTTCCTTTTTTTTTGATCCATGAATTTTTTGCCACTTTCATGCACTTTTTCCCGTGTGTTTTCTATGAGAAGGGTAACCTTCCCAACTAAAGTGTTTGCGAAGTCAGAGCTATACTTCGTTCGAGAATTCGGTTTCACTGCATCATTTTTGAAATAATAGTTGTACACAATTTCGCGTCTAATGTGCTGCTTCAGGCATAGACTTTTTCTTCGCATCGATGACCACTTGAGGGTTAGAACGAATACATGAACAGTGAACATGTGAATTGGGGCGTCTGGGAGAGAATGAGATCATAATTTAATCGTTGGTGAAATAACAACATCCTAAACCTCGCTAGGATCAGTTGCTTAATATCAGACTTGCAGCAGCAGAAATCTCATGCCATTTTATATCACATGTAGATATTCGATGCTGTTGCTTCCGCGGCATACTATGTAAGTGGAATACGTGGCTCATCCCATCGTGGGGTTGACTGACTGATTAGCCATAGCCTTTCATTTCTTATCATCCTTGCCTTCCTTCCTATTTCCATCCTTTTGGGACCGTTGTATCGCCCTCTAAACGCGTGTGGGCGTAGTCGGGAGTGAGGTTGATCTCAAGTGGCCCAACCAATTGATCCCAGATTCAGCTCGTACCCAGTCCAGCCAAGAGTTCATCGCTCCTGCTTTTGCAATATTCGGTACTAGACGTGCCTGGGAACGACAAGACACAGATTTATCTATTGGTAAGCGAGTACAAGCCATTCTATATGGATAAATACGAATTTAGGGTGCCTCCTCAACTTCTCGTGCATAGAACGGGAACGTGTGGCGCACCTCGAATTGGGAAATAATTTCGATGTCGAAATCAGGCGTCGAAGAGCAGCACTCCTGCTTTCGGATTTGACATGGCCATCGATGTGTGGAAATTTTAGAATTTTCTTGAGAACAGCAGAAGACGGAATACGGAATGGAACCGTATGCTGGAAACTGGAATAGGAAAGACGCAAATGGAAATAATACGAAATTCATTGCTCTGTTTTATTTTTGATGAATAGTCCAAAATGGTGGCAAGAATTGTTAATTGTTATTGTTACCTAACTGCTCCTGGAAGCAGGTACAATTCTTCCTCAATAAAATATAACTATAGAAGATCTTTGTATTCGCAGCGCAACATAGTTAGATGACTTTTCAATTTTCTTCCTTACATCTCCTCCGCAGCTTGAAAAGAGTTATTGTAAGATGGATGAAGTTATTTCAAACGAAATGAAGCTCCCATTTTCTGACCAGTTACACCCAGAAATTTCGCCACTCATCCATTCGGGCTTTATCGAGCTTCTTGGATCTTTCGTGTGGAAAGCACTATCTATATCTAAGTACATATAAGTTTACTCATAAATCTCTGAGCTATAATTGATGCTTCAAGCCAGACCAGGATTAAAGTGATGCGTTTTTTCCCGATGAAGAAAGCAGTTTCATTTCAGTTTAACGCTTCTAAAACCTTTTGCAGCATTAGCATCTTTTCCAGTAGTCCCGAATCCTGATGTTTGACATTTACCAACTCTTCCATTCTCCTTCTTCTGGTGTACCCATGATTCAGTTCTGATAGTGAGATCGAAAATGGATAGCAGATGACTCAAGCTCATGGTTCGATCCGCGACTCAGACATCACAAGAATCGTCACAGGTTTGAACTGAGATATTTCTGTCTTGGTAAGGATATGTGATTCTTAGGTGCTGCTTGATGCAGCAGCTTTGTTTCGAAGTTCCAAGTATAGTTTTTGGTTAAGTAGAATGAGTGTTCAAAACACTGGATGAAATGAACATCGCAGTGTACTGGATGAGTAAATGGAACCGTTTCTGTCAAAATATTCGCTTCTATGCGCTTTAAACGTAAATGTTGCATATATAAGTTGCATGATCACTCAAACAGTGTATACAGTTTTTGAACGTACGCTCTTAGCTAGCTAAATAGTCTACGTCTTGATCATTACAGTCATTATTTTTCGCTTAATAATCCGTGACCTACTTACGTATCCTACCTGCCGCTAAGAATTCACTTTAGCTTTCATCCTATCATCACATCAGAACAGGTGATCCACCACCATTTCGCATGCAGACGCAAAAACGACGATGTACAGCTGTTCTTTCGTTTTTGTTTCTTATTCTTTATTTTTTTATTTTTTCGTGCGAATGCAAAACAATTCGTGTTGATTCATAAGTCATGGTTCCTGAGTCACTTTTCCGTTCAGCCTTTCGGTTCAAAACAGTGGAACACGAAACACAAAGCAGCAGGCCTCAAAGTAACCAGTCGGAAACCGAAATTCCCATAATGGATCATCCTGTTAGTACTTCCTTTGAGGAAAGTTAGAAGAGCACAAGATAAATTTCGCTATGTATGTACAGAGCGTGTATTAAGTATTGACGCACCTTCTTTTTGTTTCAGCTCCAGCTTTCTCTTTCTACTTTTCTAGGTTTTTGTGTGTTATTTTTGTTGTCGGTATTGTGTTCAAAAAACATTCTTGAAAAAGCTGAAGAAACATGATACCGTCGTCGTTACGGTGACCCTTTCCTGGCGGTTACCAAAAGAATTGAATACTTCATTAACAAGAGAATTAGACGTTGTTCGAAACGGTCGTTGAAGAGAGAGGTCAATAATCTAAAAGTCAGCTACGGTTCTGTGATAAGAGATGATGTTTACAAGATGTGCAAGCACGATAACATTCAACTCGAAAACAATCAAGGTGTGAACAGCTTCTTAGACGAGCACGGCATAGACATGAATCCGCTGGATTACTCTTTTTGGGCGACTTGGACAATAAGGTCTGGGCTACTTCCAGCTGAAGTGACCAGTCGCTGAAGACTACCCTGTTCAAAGCGCGGGACGAAATTCACATACTTGCGGCGCACCGCCGATGAGTTCTCCCGTCGTCTTCGCTCCTATGTTCACAGTAAGGATGTCAATTTCGATTACGAGTTATCGTGTCTGTAACATTATTTTCCACATTTTGGATGTGAATGCGTTAGTTCTTACAGCGCAATGCTCTTTCCACAGCCGCCATTTACTGCGTCAATACTTTTTACGCACCCTGTAGTACCGTTTTCTAAAGTGTGCTGCTTTGAAGGACGTTAGTTCGATGCCAGACCCGATGGCGGCCCACGTTTTCCCCTTAATGAGGGCAGAATCGATGAAGGTGATGGCCTTCCATGTCCGAGTCCTCTCCACAATGTTGCATTCTTCGTGACTCTTGACACTGTCAGATGAGCTTCCTGATGAGAGGTTTTTCCTAAGAGTTGTCCCAGCAATTGCAACCAGTCTTGCAGGCGTCCGTCTTCTGTCGACGGCTGCACTCCGTCTCGTTTATCCGCTGGTGAAGCCATGGTGGGGTGCAGACGACCACGGCTCGCCTGTCCTCGCAGCATCACTCCGTGAGTAGTACGGCGACGACGTGCCAGCGATGACGATCAGCTCTGAATCAACCCCTCCCACAACCGTGCCCCATGAGTCAGTTTTTATTCGTCTGCGCGCCGCGCATCAGTTCGACCTCATGGTCGCAGTCCCAGACACACCGGTCCCGCGTCGCTCGTCGGCTTTTTCCCCTCGGACGGCGTTCCGGACCATACTGTAGCGTGTCCGCGACCGAATGAATCCCATGCATTGCAAGCACTTTCGTGTTGGGAAAAGCAAGTGTTATCGTCGTTTTTCCCTCGTCATTCCCATACCCATAGTACCGCGCGAACGCATCCGGCCGAGACTCTGAGCAATGAGGCGATGAACCGGAGGAAACAGTCTGTGAACATTAATGCGAATGCGGATGGAGCGACCATATGGTCCCCGCTCTAATTCGTACTAGTAGTAGTCGAGGCTTTGACTTCGCTTCAGCTGGCTAACCCATTTACTATGACATGGTTGTAAACGTGCAGAAATAGTATGGTGGCAGACTGTAAGGTTCTTTAAAAGGCAGCTACTGGTAAATCTCATAGGTTACCTACTTCTTTATTGTAAGGAATCATGACGCGAGGTGCAGAACATTTAGGTTTTCTTCGATAGACTGAAATGTAAAATAAATTCATTTCACTACGAGCAATGGTTGATCTAAATCGATGAACTATGGGCCGGAGCTTTATGTGTATGCCAACTTAATATTAAAGTTGAGATCCATTTTATGTGTTGTTTCTTTCCAAACCCCAAGTCCTTATCGACCTTCCCACTACATACAGTTTTATCTAATACTGCAGATGTTCATTTCCTGCCTGCTCCGCTAAGACTCGGTCGCTGCAGTGCAAAACCTTCTAATTATTCTGGCTCTGACCGAAACTGTCGGTGCAGGCCTAGTCGGAGCCATATCCGTCATTTCTTCTACTTCCTGTAGCAGCCAGATAAGATTTAACATCCTATTTTCTACGATTTTGAGATGAAACAAGGGAAGTTGGAATTCCACATCATCTTGGGAGCGCTGAAACTTCCTTTTCTTGGAATATTCTAGTTTGTAACTTAAATCACATCGTATCTTTTTTCAAATAATTCCAGAATCCTAAAATATGTGTAAGCTCATAAACATCCTGGTACCGTGCTCCCAACTGCGCTCTGGTGAAGAAATAAAATTTGAAGACGGCAAGATTCGCACCGTTTGAGTTGCTGCACGTGCTAGACTTGTATGTGGTGTTGCGAAGTAACTTGCTAAGACCGTATGATACTGCCTAGTCCTTCGTGATGCCCTTCCAGGGAACATTTCAGTGCTTTTCGTTCAAAAATAAGTCTTGTGCTAATGTCTTCTTCTACGCTTGGAAGTGCTTGGGCGACTTGGGAACCGAATCGTACTCGGAACCATTATGTGTGCGTTACGGGTCCACTTCATTCCCACTAGACGAGAAACACCGTTGAGGCATATTATATCTCTGTTTCTCATAAAATACAAAAATACTCTAAGTGAATAAGTATAAAGGGCGGCGTCACTCAATCCTTTTTTTGGATGAGCCGTGCATAACACTTTTACGGGATGTCGTGGGAGCGATACGAAAGTGTATTTGGCCTGCAAAATGACTTGCTGTGGCCAGCCGATGAACAAGTCAATGCTTTATCCTTCCGAGGGAAGTCTGGTTCACCAACCGCCTACTCCTTCACCAGTTCGCCGACCCCGAAAGCATGGAAGGCTTGGTTGTCCTGAGGAGGAAATCCTAAAGAACCTGGTGTCGGATGTGCTCAAGCAGGCACCTCCACCGACTGCGCTCCATGCGCCCTACAAAATTAGGACAACTTAAATAGAGCGACTTATTTTATCCAGGTCACCGTAACAGCATTACAAGATCCTAGTAGTCTGCGCGTTCACTATGCGAAGTGCTGCTTAAGATATCCGTTTCTCAAGAATTCGGGAGCCTTTCAAGTGCGCAACCGTTGGGTTGTCTGTTTCCTTATGGCGAGAACAATTTGATCATTATTCGGTTACCATCTGTTGGTTGTTCGTAGCGAGATGTTTTCCATATCATCTAAGTGAAGGAAAGTTGATCAAAGGCATGAGGAAGGACAAAAGTCCCAAAGGCCCAGCATGCCGGCGGCTGCAGCTGGTTCCTATCTATCTATCTTCCCTCCCTCTCAGTCGAAAATGAGCAGCCATTTACTATCTCTTTGCTCTGGTGAAGGCCAGTGTCCGGAAACTAACTCCGCTCCTGCTTCCAACGCAGGCTCCTCAGTCGTAGTTCAGCAACGAATTCCACCAAAAATCATTGAATTCGTGATACGTAACGTTTATTCTACCCTCTGCAGCTTCTCAATGCTGCACTTTTTCAATGTGGAACAGTGTGGCACTTAGTTTTTTTGCGGTGCTCTAAGAGGGTGATCTTTAATAGCTGCGTAACACTGTGGCCGGTGTTAAATGTCAAACGAATGCCATGTCGCTGTTGTTTCTGCTGATGACGAATGCGATATGAATTGTGATTGATTTCTGGCGAGTAGAGACCGACGACGAGGCGTTCGGTCTAGTAGGCATCGTTGGTTAGTTCGGGCTTTTCTCCGTTCCTCATTAGGCTCGGAACGCAGGCAGAGGATCCTCTCCGCCCTCGTCGTCTTTCAGCGTTTTTCGCTTCACACATCCAGCCTCGCACGTGCTTGCTCATAGTTTGCTGTCGTGCGGGATGGGCTTGGACGCGTTTGATCCCGAAAGCTTGGGGTTTGGGTAATGGAGACGACAGACCTCGGTCTTGAGAGAACTCCATGTGTTCACATTCCTCTTCGACATTTCGTTGTGCTTCGCCTTCTGTTTTGACTAAAAACGAGCCAATTTGACGGCATTTTTATTTGTTTTACGGTGAAATAAAGGATAGTCGTCACCGGTATTCTTTCTACGCATGCTACACACTTGTAAGTTCTAAGACTGAAGTTATTTATATTTCGTGCACGCCTGGATGGGATCGAATTGATTACGGTTTGTGCAGTTAGACTTCGTAATAAACGCTCTTCCCGAATGTAACGCAAATAGGAATGAATAGTAGAAGAGGAGCTACCAGTTCTATAGAAAATAAGATGATCTTAATTTCTGAAATTATCTGGGAAAGTCATCCTAACGAACTCATTAGGGGAATGCAAAAGTCTTGTTGAACGAATCTCCAGGACACCGCTTTGTAGCTGCCCCTTTATTGGGTTGAATTTTGTTGATTGTTTCGTTTTCTATCTACTTACATTGAATTTGAATTGCTCCTTTGCATCGTTTCGTTTGCATGGTTCCCCATGTACTCAATAAATAAATGCAGAAACCATGCAGCAATAACTGGTTTGCGAGGCAAAGCGTCTAAGAATACGATATCTATCACATGCGCTCCCAATAAACACCCGTGGTTCTTATCAGAATGCGTGGCGCATCCCAAACATGTATTGGTTTACTTCGCTCCTTATCTTCATTTTTTATGATTAGTAATCGATGAAAGTCGTAGTTGCTGTCTGTGTTACTTAGAATTGGAGCAAATTATGCGTGAATTTTTGAGCACGCGTCTTTTTTTTGTAATTTTTTTGTTTTCATCTATTATTCATTCTCATTTTCCAATCCTCTGTCTTTTGACGATTTCATAGTGCCATGGGCATGGTGAAAGAGCAAGGGAGGCAAAGTGGAGAATCACGTTAGAGAAATGGATCTATCCTAATAGGAGGGGGAGGGAGCTCTAGAACAACGGAGCGATCTCCAACAGGATGACCCGTCCCGGCTAGGAAATTGCGAAGAAGCAACCTCTCGTAAGTCGGATCACTTTGCTGTCTTTGTGTCATTTTTGATTTTACCGTCGTCGCTAAAAACACCGATTGATGTGCTTCCCCCACTAGGATATATCCAGAGAATTTAATCGATTACCACAATCTTCCTACTGGTGCGGAAGCCGTAGAATTTGGAGATTATTTCATGAGGCATTTATAGTGTTATCAGCGAGGAATACAGCAGCGAACCCAAGAAAAACTCGACATCGAACCTGCGTTGCCATCCTTTCTTGGTGCTGTAGCTGCTGTGAAGTAAACGTACTGATTTTCGCTCCGGTCATCGTCATCCCACACGAGCAGGGCCCATGACCTTTGCGTTCTTCCCTGTCGCGTGTCAAAGCGGACCAGCGGGCGGACCTTCCTGACGTCAGGAATATGGAGAGCGTGATATGTATACGCCGTTCAGTGTTTTCGCGATAGAGTTCGAGCGACTGCTACTGCTGGATGACCGCATTCTGTTTTTACTTTCCACGGATTGCAGCAGATAACGTTCTTTTTTAAAGCAAATCCAATAGTGTCCGATGAAATGGTGAAAAAATCCGATAAGTATTGCTGCGAACTCGGTAGGCATAATTGATGCGGTCTGTCCTTTTTGATTGAGGCTCGAAACTATAGCCGAAGTCGCCCAGTGTTTTCGCCAGATCAGACGCTATCCGGCTTTGATGTGAGGATCGTATTGTGTGGGAAATGATACACATCCACACACCACACCACACTGCACCACCGCCCCACGCACACACACACACACTCGCATTGTTGTTCCGCCTCATTTCGTGACTCGCATCAACAATATCGAAAGGAGCGACGGGATGTTGCTGACGAATCGACTATTCAGCCTTCTTAGCAATTGTATTAGGAATTCACCATTCATCTAGCAGTGCTCATCACGTCGCATTCTGAAACGGATTCCAAAGCATCGGCCTCCCTTCTGAGTGAAACTGTGGCGTTGACTTGGACTTTGACACTTGTTTGTATTCACTTGCACCCCTCTGTGGTATCATCGCCCTGTGGCTGTGAGGCGATACTGCAGTGCACGAGCATAAACTTGTCGTTTTATACAGCTTTTGGAGCAGTTTCTCTTAAAATCAGAAGCATCCTGTTCACCTTTGCCTGTCACTTTCAACACCTGTAGTTTTCCACTGTTTAGTAGCTAATTTCTTTCTATTATGGGTTTATGCATTTTCATACTCATTTGCTTCGAGAATTGCTGGTTACGGATAGTTACTGACTTCCGGTTGTTACAGGGTTCTATTGAATTTTAACAGTAATCGTCTGTTGTTGTTTTTTTTTTGAGTCACTTCTTCCAAATTCGGTTGTAGAACGTAGAACTTATGTAGAACATTTATTGAGCCAAAAGTGATGCGAAATCAGTTGAGCACAAAAGATTACAGGAAAAGCTGGCTTTTTAAAGAGTTGCAAAAAACGATTTCTTCCACGAATTGCGTAGCGCGAAAAGTGATTTTTTCAAAGCAACTCAACCGTTCACTCGTCGAAAAAGGTACTCCATCAAAATATCGTTTATTCTTTTTAGACTAACTTGTAGTTAATTTCTAAAATGTGCTTTCTTTCTAATAAAGTTTATTACTTGTAGTTGAACCTCCTCCGACAAAAAATTGTGAAACTGTGCAGGAAGTTCATCATAAATTCCAGGAACACGAGCCGAAAGAGATCCGTGAAACATTTTTGAGTGTCGTTTTACATTTGACAGAGGCATTTGACAGATTTCTTACAAATACAATTATTCATTCAGCCGAAACGAACACAATGTTAATTTATCAAAAAAAGTAAGCACAGTCCCGTTTGAATAAATAAAAATTATAAATCCTGGTCATGGGTATGTCATGTTTGACGACAGTGGTTTGTAATTTGTTTAGCTGCCGAAATTGCACTTTGTTACGAGCCTAAGATCTTACAGAATTAGTGTTGAATTCTGTAAGATCTTAGATGTAGAGACGTATCTACGGGGTGGAACATAAATACGAGCACAACTTTTATGCTTTGCTTTCTACTAGAGTTTGTTCAAAGTTGAGCACTCGGCTGTTTATTAAATTTTAGTATATCTTTCATTATATCTGCGAGTTGGCTTACAATTCATGTCGTCCGCTTGGTATATAAAGGTTGATCATCAGTCCTGCGCAACCATAGTTATCTGTTACCTCAAGTCTGACGCTTGAAGAAAACAGCCACTGGAGATCGCGGATGTTACGTGCGGTCAGAGCCGGGAGTGTAAGGCGTAGCATCGCTGCCCGGAAGGCAGAAGGTACGGGTTCGAGTCCGGCCTGGCGCAAGAGTTCTGATTGCGACAAAACATCCTTTAACAACATGTAGCCACTAGACCGTTATAAGTTTTGAAAACGTATGCGTGTATGTGTGGACATGAGACGATTGAGGCAATCATTTCTACACTTAAATGACACAAGAAAATGAAGGCCTATCAACTAACTAGGAACTTTTTGGTGCTCAGTGCTGCGCGGACATTTGGGACGAGATGCTACCAGAAAATTGTGAATAGACAATCCACCATCATATCCCAGATCAAATAAATAACGCTTCTGCATGACTTACAGCTGCCAATTTGGAGAAGCTGAAGCTGAAGAAACAACTCAAGAGGAGCAATGTGTTTCTATAGCTGTAGCTGCTGATGCGTTGCAGTGGTGTGGTTTCTTTTATTTACAGCCGAAAGGATGTTGCACGATGATAGTTGTGAAGAACATTGGGCAACGTCTTCGGAAGGTTGAGAGATGAAGAACATTTGGAAGCTCGCTAACTGTGCCGGCGGATTCAATGTTTAAGCCGTGGCGCGCTTGTTTTCATCTAAGGGAAGTTGAAGACAACCTACAAGCGAATGTGAACACTGTGATGAAGAACTCCAAGGAATCAAGAATAGAATATCAGATTCTGTTCAATTTGTTCACTTTTTAGCTTGGTTCAGCACCGATTTCTGTGTCCACGGTGAGATTAAAATTCTCCGCCTGACTTCACTTGAGCCAACTGCTAGCTTATATCCAAGTTCTAATACAAGCTTTGCTTTGAATAGAGCCGTCTAGGTGATATGTTAAGTAGCAGAATTTCAAGTACGCGAGGTGAAACTGTACATATGCGCTACAGCAGGCTACTGTATCCTATTCAAAAGCCTGTTCAAACTGGAAGAGGACATTTTGAAGATTAACCATCTATTCTATGTTGGCATAGTATTAGCACATTTTAGGCAAAGGCTACTGCTCAGCTGGCTGTGGGATGTTGCATTTTTATCATAGAGGAAATTTGTGCACTTTTATGGCACACACCATAGACAGCTGTCGCTTAAATCGGAACACTAACACTGCTGCAACGGGCAATCGTCGACTTTTTGCATTTCTTGAGGTTTCTGAATCAGATGTGAGAACAAGAAAAGGTGAAGGTCATCTACGGACTATCGTGAAGGTAGCTTGTGCGCTCATTTTTCTGGGGAATGTGCTCAGCGGAGACAGCAGGGCAGCGGATCAGTCCAACCCGTCGCTGTGCTTTTTCCTTCGTTGTTGTTGATGTAAGCGCCACTGATCCGCCACATCTCGGGAGAGCCGAGGTGTTCCCGTCGGTTTTTCACCGCCTCTGAGCGCCGCACACTTTTCATGCCGAAATGCACGACAATGAGATGCGGTGTCTGTGCGTCAGCGCGTTGTGCAATGCTGCACTTGTCGACGTTTTCAATTAGCCATCCAAGTCACTCGGAGACACCCGTCGCTATCGCTTATCTTCATACCTTCTGAATCCGCTATACAGATTATAATCCAATCCAGAGAAGTCGTTAGATGAATGTCTTGTTACGGTCAGAAGTCTTGCGCCAGGCGGGACTCGAACCCGCACCTTCTGCTTCCAGAGAATTTAATCGATGATGAGCACAGCTACTGCATCGAAAGCTCACATACATCGTGATGGCAACAATTGCGACCTGTCTTATCAGTTTTCTTACTTTACAATTGCGCTCAGCTGCTGATTTTTGATACCAAGCGCAGTGCTATAGGCCATGTCGCTCTGAGTAGGTACGGACAATGTCTAGGAGCGTTGTTCGTTTTCCTATCCGTAGAACATTAACTGCTGTCCTTCGGAAAAGTTAGTCTTCATTTATTCCGTTAAAAAGTGAATAATATCAACCAAAACAATAAAGCGAGGAATAAATAAAATAGTACTGCAATTATTCTGAAATATTGTTTATTTTTCCGTAAAAGATGTCGTGCAGTTGTGCGAAGTCCATTTTCGAGCCGAAGCTGACGATCAGTTGGTTCTAGGTGCTGTTCAAAGTTCCCCATGGCAGCGACCTAATCACCCGGGCAAAGCGCTCTTCCTTATCCATATTTTGCAAAGTAGCTACTCGGCTTTAGTCACGTTTCATTACGAATCAGCTCCTTTCTATACTCCTTTTCACTTATGTTCTTTACCAGATCTTTGCGGAACATACAATCAACTGTGAAACTCGCAGACGAGTAGAAAGTGACATCATTTTTATGCAACGCGATGCTTTTGTTCCATGTTTTTTCTTTCCTTCGTCTGCTTTGTGTCGCGCCGTGATTGAAGTTCCCATAAGGCTCAGTAAATGTTCTTGTTTTCTGAGCGTTATTCTTTAGCATCCGGTTCTCAAACAAGACAAGTAAGAGATAAGAAATGGCGGAAGAATGTCGGTGGTGAATTTCAGTTCTTTATTTATTTATTTGTTTGTTTACTTGCTTGCGTATTTTTCAAAGTAGAGACAAGAGTCTAGTGTAAGCTAATTCGGAAACAAGACAAAAACGCTTGGATTACGGTAAGACAAAACAAATGAACCGTCATCCGAGTGTAACACTGCATCATCACCTACATACACATGCACTTTGTAGAACAACCCAAAAAAATAAGGGACACCTTATACAGGTATGAATAGAGAGTTTCCCCTAGATCTTTGTGCTTACCACACGGAAGGTTGAGTCCTTTAAGAGTCCTATAAGTTATGAAACCTGACCTTAACGCGTTTTAGCAATAAGTCCTATACGCTTCATAGTATCTTTTACGGACTTCGTCAATACCCCATCGAACAAGTCCGTTGCTCGCTTTGCTGTACTTCCTTTTTTGTGCTTTGCTTTCTTCTTTATTGATAACTATGATTTATAGCTAAATAGCTTTTCGGCAAGAATTTCTACGTTGTTATCATATCGGCATGCTTTTTCTTATCTTCGCTAAAGGACGCCCAAAAAGCACTCCAGGCTAAGGCCCTCGTGGATTAATACTGTAGTTCGTTGAAAACCATCTCCTGGGTTTCCTTGTGAAACTATTTTGAATGCATTCCAGAAAGCCGATATCCTTTTTCGTTGCTGGATTGCTCAACATGGGCGGAGAATTTGCTGTTTTGGCTCTCTCACCTCCTTTCTGGAACAACCAAAAGGGGATTGTCGGTAGGTTTTCTGTGATGAAAGGCAAAGTACCCCTTTCACGTTGATCTGGCTTGAAAAAACTACGGTTTTAGTTTAGGGTGTCCGAATCTGCTGCGACGAACGGAGAAAATGAGACCCCGGTTGAAGAGTAAAGGAGCGTTGATAAACCGCTTTTAATCCATTCGAAGTGTCCTTGTAAGCAGGGATTGAATAGTCGGTGAAGCTCTCGCGATCCCGCCTGTGGGAACTCGTCATTTTCTAAGACGCTCTACTCAGGACTCTTCCGGAGTAACACTGCACAACAACACTGCCTTCGTCAGAAGGGGAAAAAATCTTGTTTCTCCCCTGGTGAAAAATGTAGGTCCGAAGGCAGTGCTGGCGACCACGCCCAAGCCAAATTGGCTGGTCTTTCGTGTCTGTCTGTAACTCTAAGCACTACGAAAGTATGCATTTAACGCTACAGCTCCCACCTTCGTTGGGCGCCTGTATGTGGCTACCTCCCGGTGTTTAAAATATTGGTGTTTGTGGTACATAGCGGTTTAAATATTGCTCTTCTCGTAGGTGATCGTCTTGACTTCGCTCACTTTTATTTGGCGGTTCTGTCTCCTTCTTCTAACTGTGCTTTGTAAATCGCAACGGCTTCTGGTAGGCAGCAGCCCAGCCAGCTCGGATTCGTCCTAGTCAGAGGGGGGGGGGGCAAAAAGAATAAAAAATAGAAGAAAAGTGAAAGTCATATAATTATTGGGGCCTCTAACGTCTAGGAAATTGCAAAGAAAGGGCCTCTCATGCTCCAGTTCATCGTGTTTTCTTTGTAAACTACTGTGCACTTTCAGTTTTGCCAGTTATCAAATAGTCAGGACACCGTTCTTTCCACCCCCTACCACCCACTAGGATAGATCTTCCAATTCTTTGCACGCTATGCCTGTGAAAGAGCTGCTATCCGCTCGAGTTTAGCAGATCATCGCCTTGATACTCGGCCTTTCTGCACTCCATTCTGAAACATTAAAATCTAGGCCTTTTTTCTTCTTGTTGGAGTCGACCTTTCATGCCCGTCAACTATCCTGTGATGCCAGTTTAGCTCTGATCAATGCCATTCCAATTTCTCGATGCTTTCAATGATTTTCGTTCGCAGTTTTCTTCCTTTGCTCTGGAATCTCCTTGTCGTTTCTCATCTCGTGAATCGTGTTCGTGGTCTGGAATTTCGTTTCCCATTAACTACATTTGCCGCATTTCAGATGTGCTATTAGACGTCGCGCACTTCCTCTACATATCTATTTTATTGCCCCACTCGTCAAGTGTATTCTAATCGTATTCATAGTAAAGTAATTCGTTTATTTCGACCTCGATCCACGTGAATAATGACCGCCGACGACTGCGAAAAAGTGAAGGTCGCCGTACGCGTTCGTCCATTTAATAAACGAGGTTAGTTTCCTGCAGTGTAAGAAAATCCGTAAAAAAATATTTTGCTCTCGACATGGTGAGCCCGACGCGTAAGCTAATACGTGGAGGCGAGAACGAAAAGTGTTGTGGTCGAGAATATGTGGGCTATCGGCGACAAACAGAAATCAGAGACCTCCTCTATAAGAAAACTCGTACTGACGAAGGGCATCGCTTTGCCAATCGCCATCATATCAGCATGAAAGGGTTTGGTCGCCAATGAAGTCTTTATTTTATTCGGCTGTTCAAAGAGCTCAGTCATGGGGTGGTATAACTGCGTTGATTGAATTTATTTATTTACTTATTAAGTATTTATTTATTTATTTATTTATGCCCACCAAGATGCGCCTACAATGGAAGCATAAGCAAGTACAAATTGACTAATACCCAGAATTAACAAACACAAAGAAGAAAACTAAAAAAACCAGGGATAAGAATAAAAACAGTGCATTTGTTATTGGTTCTCCAGCAGATAACGAAAAAAGGAAAATTAGTAAATTTCAGTCAGGTGTTCTTTTTTGCATAAGGCTGGTAACGCTAGGAATAACGTTACTCTTTACGAGTGTTGCACATGCCTGACGAATCCAACCGTCGATTTCCGGCAGTTAGGTATTCTCCCTATCCCTAACAATTCAGGACAGAACCTACCAGCAAAAAAAGAGGAGCAAATTTGTTCCTAAGTTGCTTAATTATGCCTTCTAACTTTGTAACCACAACTCAAGTTCGAAGTTAAATACGACGATTATTCCCTCTAGAAATCCCGCTAGATGAGGAAAAACTGAGCATATTGGGCCTAATTGGTTTGACGTTATTTCATTTGCGAAACCCCTCGGAAGGAGCTTAACGTGAGACAGGTTGATGAAAAAAAGCGAAGAAAGGAAATGACTTAGTTTCGAGTATGGTGCGGTTAAAGGTACACTATGTGGCGATGAAGTACAGTGCCGCTTCTGTCTTGGTTTTTGGGCGGAATGAGGATAAAGGATGAAGGACGGCGTTACTCAATCCCTTTTGGGATGCGCCAGCGCATTCTACTTCTACGGAATGCCGTGGAGGCGATTTGAATGCGTATTTGCCCATACAATGACTTGCGGTGGCCAGCCGATGAACACGTCAGCGCTTTATCCTTCCCAGACACGTCTGGTACCAATTCACCGACCCCGGAGGGATGGAAGGCTTGGTTGGCCTAGGCGGAAAATCCGAACCAGGAACCTGGTATCGGGTGCACGCGACCATCGGCGCCTCCTCCGGCTGCGCTACACGCGCCCTCTGGGCGGAATAAACGTAAAAAAAAACCGCCGCTTTCACAGTTTTCGCATAACTGCCTTCAGACTGGCCCATTAAAAAATAAATGTTACTATCCGAGTCCAATCTGAGTGGTCTATCCAATAGTGTAGATATCATCCAGTGGTTTAGGAAAATAACAGATTCGGTGACCCCTAAAACCTGGACGGCAATGAACTCCATCTGTCGCTCGAGAATATCCCACCAGAGTCGAGGTTTTGCAGGTGCCAAACCTATTCATTTTTTTAACCACTGCTGCATGACACCTACGCCATTGGATAGATCACGTACGTTGGATTCGTATGGTAATATTTATTTCTTGAACAAGCCACGTTGAAGGAGTCATGGGAAACGACGAAAACGGCGGCTTTTGCATTAATTCCGCCCAAAGAACAAAAGGTAGGAGCGGTGTTGTATATCTGTATGGGATTCAGCACCACACCAAAACGATCCAATCCCTCTATCTGTTTTAGTTAGGAATCATGCCTCCGTTGTGCTCACCTTGAATGAAGCATCAGAATCCTACTGTCTCATCTGTAGATCCTAGTTCATTTGTAGTCAAGTTCGGCAAATCCCTACAGAGAGCGTATGCTTCTATTATCAACCTCCTTGGTTTTAGCTCACAATAGGTGAACTCATGCCAGCTTATGAGCAACAGCTTATGAGAACTCGCAGCACTCCGTGCATGGAGATTTTAGTGCGCCGAAAAAATGAAGCCACCGAACCTGGCGGAATGAAGTGCTCGGGCTTCATTCGATGTAGAAATCGATTTGGGGTGCGCGCGAGTTCGGCGACTATCCTACTTGCTCTCTTCTTTTTAATTTTTTTAAGTGCGGCATGTTTTGATGTTTTCTTTGATTTCGTGAGATGTTGTGAGAAAAGTGATATGCTGAGCATTCTCGCCTAGAAAATGAGGAGTGTGGATTGAAGTCTAGCCTGACTTTGAAGTTTTGCCCAAAACGATACGTCCTGTAACAGATTATAAACCCTATTGCAGCCATGCTGGGCTTTTATGTAATTATTAAGGGACGCTGTAGAATGTTTTAGAGGAAATGGGAACCTGGAAGTGCTGTCTCTGCACACATCGTTTCCAAGTTCGGTTTGACATCTTCTTGACTCCTAGAAGCACTTCACAATTCGGGTGCTGTTGTATGAACACGGCACAATAGGGACCTTTTTGTTATTTCCAGCAAGAAGTTTGAAATCTGTTCCAAGCTTCGGGCAAACCAACAATTGTATTATAGTTTTGTTTTCCGGCGCCTCCAAGCTGGAGAATTTAAGCCTAAATCTGCTGCTTAAATGTAGGACGTATTCAGGCATTTATTTCAAACTTTCTAGACAAAAATGAGGCTCAGGTCTCTGTTGAAAATGCATCGCAAATAAGGAGTGCTCCGCCTTTTGTTTGCAAAATAGATGCAAAGGCATTATGAGGTTTCCAAGGCCTAAACCTCATGAAGAGCACCGGAATCCTTCGAAGAGATTGAGCGACCGGGCGAGGCGTTGGGCTCTCTCCCCGGGGAGCTGTAACGTTAGGCGAACTCTAATGAAAGTCGCCCGTTTCCTGCTAAACAATTGACCTGGATGATCCCGAAAGCAGAATTTCTAGGAGGGAATTGGAACTCGTTACAAAGGGAGACCGATATTAAGCGATACTACTTTTCAGAACTGGATCTCAACACAAAGGCTGTGGTACGAATGTGCAATGGCCAGACGATACTCGACCACGTCTCCGATGAGTATGTCATAATTTTTCCTGTTTATTTATTTATTTAGTACACATACTGTGCACCACAAATGATAAACAAAACAAGCACTGTAGATTAAGCCAGATTACATGACATATGTTCGGTTTGAGTGTTTTCAATCCTTCTGTGTGTAATGTGGAAATTCCGGTTTGAAATTAGATAAATCGAGATGTATGATAGATCGTATCTATTCTGTAATGCGATTTTTTTATTAAAGTTCTAATTTCAGCAAACAGCCGAAAACCTTCGCATTCGATCACTCGTTCTACTCCACGGATCCTAATGATCCGAATTTTGCAAGTGGGTTTTTTGTGCAGTAAATTTACTTGAGTTCAGAAATATCGACCACAAATGTACCTATCGTTCAGGTCAAGAAGAGGTCTTCAACAGTCTAGGATCCGGTGTTTTGGAGAACGCGTTCGCTGGTTATAATGCATGTATTTTCGCCTATGGACAGACAGGTCTCTAGAGATCTTCCCTTTCTGTTGGAACAAGACTTATGAGTGAGCTGTTCAGGTTCTGGTAAATCGTATTCGATGATGGGCACAGCGGAGCAACCGGGAATCATACCACGGTTGTGTAATGAGGTTTGATCAAATCGTTCTCTTTCATTATTGGGCTTGACTGTAAAAAATGCTCTTCGTGTTTGTACTTGAAAAGGCAGTGGAGCTCTCACTGGATTCGAGAATGGAGACTTCAATGCAGTATTTTTTACTGAAATAGCTTTTCTAACATGAGTTTCATAGTATAACATCGAGAAATCGGGAAAATTTTGAAACTATGGAACAAATTCCATAGTTTCTAAATTTTCACGATTTCTCGAAGTTAAATAGAAGTATCTAGTGAAAGGAATTACGGAGAAGAAGTAGATAAGAACTTGGCAACTGACACATCAATGTGCATGGTCCAACATGCCTTGCCTCACATGGATATGTGATTCAATGCTTTCTAAAAGCCTTTTTGGATATAACTATAACCAGCTGCTTGAGGTCATATATATGGACGTGTTTCTGGGCTTACTAAGGCATAATTTACCAAAACGTCACCGCGGTGTGGCAGCACCAGAAAGTTATATATCGATTAGCCGAGGGGGAATCGATATAATTGATTTTCGGATTGGTGCATCGCGGAGCAACACGAGTGTAAACTCCAGTCATTCATTCAACTACCCTCGCCTTATTTGGTGAAGGCTCATCTTCTTCCAGGTCTTCCGAAGGATCAGAGAGACAACGTGTGAAAGCCTTGAGTACAAGGTCGAGGTCTCATATATGGAGATCTATAACGAACGTGTGCGCGACCTTTTGGATCCTAAGAAGTTTGTTCTGCATCACTAACCTCCTGGAGAGCGAGCGTCTCAAGAAAATACTCATTTTTCAGGTCCAACAAACACCACCTAAAAGTGCGGGAGCACAAAATTCTTGGACCGCTTGTGGATGGTTTGTCAGTGCTCGCCGTAGACTCCTTCGAGGTCGGTGGCTCTGCAGAAACTGCCAGGGCAACTTCTCGTTCTCCTCTATTGCCTGCACCGGCAGTGTTTTTCTATTAATCTCGTTAAAGCAGACTTTGCTTTAGCAAATTGCATCTCTAATCGAGGAGGGGAATAAATCAAGGACGGTCGCTGCAACGAATATGAATGCCGAGAGTTCTCGCTCTCATGCTGTGTTTAACATCACCCTCACGCAAATTCTGAAGGACGTTGAGAAGGACGTGAGTCAGAGTCATCGTCCTCTGACGATTACTGGGAAAGCTACGGTAGTCCAACTGGTCTTTGAGTTCAGTTCACTGGTGAGAAGGTGGCGAAGATATCACTCGTCGATTTGGCCGGAAGTGAGAGAGCTGGCAAGACGGGCGCGATGGGTAAACGTCTCGAAGAAGGTGGTAACATCAACAAGTACGTGCTAGTTCCGTCGGGTCTGGTCCGACGTGTGATTGAATGCTCCAGACGAACCAGAAATTATCTTCTCCAGATCGCTCACCACTCTCGGTATGGTCATTTCCGCTTTGGCGGAGCGCTCAAATGGAAAAAAGGAGAAATTCATTCCATATCGCGACTCCGTGCTCACTTGGTAAGCAGAAGTGGAGGGGTCTTCTGCGGAGACTCAGCCTCACTGACAGAGATGTGAGCTACTTCTTTTCAGGCTACTGAAGGATAACCTCGGCGGAAACTCGCGGACGGTGATGATCGCGACAATCTCGCCGGCTGCCGACAACTACGAGGAAACGCTCTCCACGCTGCGCTACGCTGACCGTGCCAAACGCATTGTCAATCATGCGGTTGTGAACGAGGTGAGAACGAGCTCATCGGCCTCCTATCCAGCGTGCCCTCGACAATCGTCCGAACTTATCGCCTTCATCACTCATCGTCATCAGTACGGGCTTTTTGATGACCATTGTAATAGATGGCGTGAAGGGACTACGCTTTTTCAGAAGAGGAAGCGATTTCCTCCCAAAGTTGCATTGATTGTTTAGACAGGACATTGTTCGTAACAGAATGAGGATTTCGTGCCTCCCACTAAAACCGCTGTTTGAGGAGGACTGAAATAGTTAACGGGGTCAGTAAACTGTGCGTGGAAGTGCTTGGAACGGGACTGCGCCATCTAATTGATGTATGTAGGGAATACGAATATGTATCTATGTTTGAGGTTGAACCGAATATTTTTTTCCATTCACGACTGTAAGTTTCAAATCGTAATGATCCTCTTGAAGATTAACTGTCCTGATTAATATCAGGGCTATATTGTTTGGCGCATCCCCCACAACGAAACTCATTAAAGAATTTTATGCCTCGAATATTTGGGTTGGTAAAGCTTTTCACCTGTCGCATTGCATTTGTGACACTCCAGTAGTCAAGCTTCTATTTCTCTTTCGGGAGTTTTCTCCGAGATTCGCAGTTCTGTATTATCTAAGATGCACGATGGAAGGTTACACAGGCTGAAACTAGTCTGCAATGCCCAAATTCCAGAGCTTTATTGTGATTTTCACGATGCTCTCTTTGGCGATATGTTGTGAAGGAGCAGGATTGTCCTTATTTTCAAGGACGGGACAGATTTGCTCATCTGTGGCCTTCGCTGTAATAGAATAGCTTCCTGCTTGAATATGTGCCTTGGTGTACTTGCAATGAACCTCTAAACAACAGTAACGACCCTTCGAGAGTGATGTATCAATTTCATGACATTTATTGAGGCTTGTTTATACCCTAATTTTCAACGAGCTATTTTATGGGTTTGCATACGATTTGTGTAACATATTGCAAGACTGCTGGATAGAGGCTCCTTTTTCCATCTAGAAATATAACCCACATATTAACGCCTCTTCTTCGTCAAACTATAGTACACCGAGTATGTTAGTTTTTTTTTTCAATGGTCAAAAGTGCTACGTCATGATACCTTTAAGGGGTTTCAAAGCTTCCTGCCAACTAAATAGAAGGTCATTTGAGCATCGCATCCACGTGTTCATCTGTGCAATATATTGGGAACAAGCCCTCCCTTCGATTTCGGGCTGAATATATACCGCCGATTCCATGCATCATCTTTAAACAAACATGCTCTTCTCAGACCACCTCGTCCTATTATAGGCCACCAAGTTTGACTTGGATTCAACAAGTTCTTTGCAAAATTTGGGCTACAAATTAAAATAAGAAAATATTGCGCTTTTCGTTTTCTGCGGAAACTGCTTTCAAACTCGCAACTCCTACTATCTAGTATCTAGCATATCTAGCATATTCTGTAATGGTCATATATTAAAAACTACGAACCTTTTTATCGGGACAGATAGGTCCAAACCTACCGAAATGTCTAGGTGGACACCGAGGTGGGCGTTTTGTAATGCAGTAGAAGAGGTGCCATATATCGTGCGTATCGCGAATCAAGTTTTTGGTTCGGCTTAAAAGGCGAACTAAGGACCACTGCAAATAATTATATTGCCCAAATCCGCTGGTCTCTACAATATCCCGTAGAAGTGGAACGCTGGGCGCATCTCAAACAAAGACTACCGTACTTCAATCTTTTGAATCATCAAAGAAATATCAAAAACAATGGGCGCGAGAATTGATACACTGCCCGGCGTAACAACTGATCATGGTTTGGAAGTGATGTAGACCGTAGTATATTTTTCGCTATATAAAGTCGAGAACAATTAACTGTTGTTGTTGCGGTGAGATATCCCAGGTGTTGTGCTCCATATAGGGTAAACCCTTTGGGAGGATATTTCCTCTGCACCTTGACGAAGAAGTCTGTTTCACTCGCACTTTGTACTCGGATGGGTTTTGCTGGAATCGTAGCCAACTACAAGCTAGTTGCACTCTTAGTCGTCTTCAGAAACTACCGAACTGCCAAAGTGTGAGTTTTATCGCCCATGCGTTAATGCAGTCTTCGTCGTTATCAAGCAAGCATGCCTGGACAACAATATAATATTTATGTAAGGTAAATAGTAGATGGCATATTTACATGTTACTGTTACACGTCGTCGATAGGGCCCTTCTATAAATAAATAAATCGTTGCATTGATGAGTTTGTTTTCAGGATCCTAATGCTCGTGTCATTCGTGAGCTACGTGAAGAAGTGGAAACTCTCCGAATGCAGATCAGCCAAACGCTTAAGGAACACTCGGTACTACTTTTACATAGTGATTTACACCTGAATTGAATGCTACGCCCTAGAATTTCTGAGGATCGACGAGTGAAAATTGGCGCCACCGATGGATAGGCAGCGATTTTCAAACATAATCCACGGGTTGGAAATTCCTGCTGAACGATGTTTCGGGCGTCAGGGATTTTCTCCGCTTCTTCTGAAGGAATTTTGTGGATTAACGCTGTACTGTTCGAATATTGTAAAACCATTTCCTTCTTTAAGAAATATTGCGGCAAAGTGGAATTAAGACGACATTAAGGGATCGGTTCAATGTTATTGCTGAATGCTTCGTGTATTTCTACACGTTAAGGGTTAGCATGTTGGTTTGTGTTACTCCTCGTTTTTCATATCCTCCGATTTCCCAAACCTGGCTTGAAGCGCTTAGCTTAAATCAACTGACTTCAGTTCATCTTGCTAACGTTCATATTGACGCTTTCATAACTTTGCGCGGAACCACAGTCTACTGAAATTTTGCACTCATTCTAGCGAAAGTTCACGATTTCTCTTTTTAACATGTTTTTTAAAACAAAGAATATATTCTGGCTTCAAGATTATTTTTAAAATCGATTACTCTTCACAGGAGTCGTTTCAAACCAGAACCGTTTTGAGAGTACTCAACTACATACATAACTACGTACACCATTAGCAACATCAAAATTTAATTTCGCGCTAGAGACTTCCTCCCTCGAACCTTTTAAGAGCTTTCAGAGTTACCATAAACATAAATAAATAAACGACTTCCTACGTTCCCTGCTGCAATGATACCAATTAATGAGAAAATGTGATGATATTTAGCTCCCATTGTATTGCAAGCACACTAACGATAGTACTGCTCTCCCATCGCCCCACCATAATACCAGCCCACCATAATACCCTGTCTTTTGTCCGTTTGGCGTCAAACTGAGTCTTTGTGCCGTTTTAGGCGAGAAGACGTCGTTTTATTATAGCCTGCTTCAGAATGATTCGTTCTTGATAAGATTTTCAAATTTAGAAGGGGAATCAGATTTCTTGTAGAATGGTGCAAAAATTTTTCAAAAACTTTGAAGGCGAAAGTCTGGTGATTGAGAGGCTACGGTATCATACTCTATAGTAACGCGTTAAGCGATGAGTCATACTATCGATCGGCGCTGTCGCATAAATTAGAAAATAGGGGGGGGGGAAATTCGGGGGAAAAATAGGGGGAATTACGACACGAAAATAACGAAAAATACCCAGACGTCTTCTCCCTGCCTGGGAACTTCGGCCCTAGGGCAATCGAGGTCGCTGAACACGAATCTGAAGTTCGTTTGATCAATATCGATCGCCATCGATCGATATTGATCAAACTATCGATTTTTGTGGATATCGTTCAGGGGTTCCGAAACTTCAAATTATCATCACACTATGTAATAACTCGCTTTCCCCCATTTCCCCTCCTCCTTCCCCTCTCGGGGGGGGGGGGGGAAGGAGGAGGGGAAATGGGGGAAAATTACGACACGAAAGTAGCGAAAAATACCCAGACGTCTTCTCCCTGCCTAGGAACTTCGGCCTTGGGGCAGTCGAGGTCGTGGAACACGAATCTGAAGTTTGCTTTTGCAGTATGGATCACCGTCAATCGATACTGATCAAATTACGGGGCGCGAAAGTAGCGGAAATACCCGGACGTCTTCTACGTGTCAAGGGATTAGGAAGACGTTCGAAATACGTCGCATGACGTGCCTGGGTCTCAGAAGACGTGCCAAAGACGCTCATCGTGTTTGGGGATCAGGTAGACGTGCCGAAGACGTCGTCCAATGTGCCTGGGGATTCAGAAGGTGTGCCGAAGACGATGTTCGCTAAAGGTGGATCATTCAGAGGGACCAGTACCAGTAATGGGGGACCGTTTCACTAAGGGAGGACTAGTAGTGACGAATCAATAGATCGCCCTATCATACTACACACTCTGCGTACTGCGAACCTTTTGTACTCCTAGGTAAGGAAAAAAGCTGTACAAGTAGAGCAGCCAGCTCGATGTGATTGTCCTTAGCTTAGTGATACTGCAACATCGCGCGAAGCGCGCAAGTGCGAGGCACGCCGATAGGCGTGACGGAGCACTTGTAGGTCTAAAAGCTACGTTGGGTTTACCTTGGGACCTTTTTCCTTCTCTGAGATGGTGACAGCGTGCTGAATGTTGGCTGTGACCTGTTCTGACATTACTATTTTTATTAGTGATTGAAGAGATATGATGATTGAAGTGAATTCACGCGTGAGTGCAGCTTGGTCCAAGTAGCGCTCGTTGACTGGCATGCTCTGCGACAAGAAGATACCAGAACGCTTTAAGTCGAAGATCCACAGAGCAGTCGTACGGCCAGCAGCAATGTACGGTGCTGAGTGTTGGTCTGCGACGCGCCTCAGCGTCATGGAGACGAAGATGTTGCGCTGGACGACTGGAGTCACCCGCATGGACCGCATCAGAAATGATGCTATTCGGCAGAAGTTCGGTGTCGCGCCGATAGCGGACAAGATGCGCGAAGCTCGCTTGCGATGGTACTGTTACGTTCTGCGTGGAAAGGAAGACAGTGTCCGTAATAACCCTCAACTTCGAAGTGTCTGGAAAGCTGCTTAGAGGGCGCCCGAAGCAGCGCTGGGCTGATACGTTACATATGGACTTGGAGGCTGCTGGTGTCGAACCTGATCTAGCGCTGAATCGGGAAAGGTGGCGTCACGACACCAGAAAACGGACCCTGCTACGGAGCGGGACAAACGCTGAAGAAGAAGATGAAGATGGTGACAGCGTGCTGTACGATCACAGGACCGTGAAAGCACCCAGTAAACGTACGTCTTTCCAACGACAGTAGAGGATCCATCCATTTCGAGAGTCATTTGAGTCCTTCAGCGCGAGACGACTGTCAAGTGACCATGATAGGTCCTAGTGGAGAAAAGTACAGTTATCCTTACTGTTGCTTTACGTGGAGTTCTTGCCATTCATCACAGGATGAGTGCTCATCGTAATTTAACAACGTGTTCGTTATCATGTCCTATTTAATAGATGTTTGGCTTAGTTTTAGCTTACAGTGAGTCTTAGAAATGATGGGGGAAGTCCGACCAGCAACTATGGTGGGTTAATAATGTATGGACGTTATCACCTAAACTAACAGAGCTTCTGTTCAAAACCCTCCTCAGCTTTTACTCACTTCTTTTGGTACAAGAGCATTGCCAGTTTATGCAAAATGATATCTTTATCTTTATTTCTCGTCACCTACGAGTCATTGAATATTACGGTATATTTGAATGTATAGTACAGATTTCTTTCTTTATCGAAAAAAGTGAGGGAAGCAGAAAACCGGTTTCTGGCTGTGCGTCCATGTTGGTGGTCAGTCTCGGTATTTTTGAAAAGAGGGTTTCTAGGCTGCAGTTTTGTTCAGAACTGCAGCTAACAAGCAGTACCTTAAACTAAAAGATAAAGGCCGGTCTTCACCAATCCTCTTGAAGGGGCACCATACACTCTTCCTATACGAAATTTTGGGATAATTCGAATGCGAGCGACGCGGATAACACAGTCGGAAAATGCGCTCGCTCTCGCATGGGCTCCCGAACATGGTTTGAAGTGCGCGTCTCGCCTGGCCTATGCAAGAATTCTACCTCTGCGGGGTCGGTGAATTGTTACAGTGCTTCTCTGTGAACACTAAGTACTGATTCGATCATCGGATGGCCACCGCAACTCACTGTACGGGGCGAGTACGCCTTGAACCTCGTTCCGTTGATGTTCTGTAGAGGTAGCATGCGTGACATCTCCCATGCAGGTGCACAGGTTGATTAACGCTGATCTCTTTCTAGAAAAGTGAATTCTAAAATTCAAGTTCAAGTATTTAATTTTTATTCGTCAAGAATACTTCTTTTCCAGATTTATTCCAACAACGCGCTTTTTAGACTAATTATCACTCATAGATAATACTTATTTCTCCTTTTTCTTCTCTCCTTTGATGGAATGTGCAGAATACTGCTGATTTGCTCATTTTTAACCTTTGCTCGTTCAGGAGACTGCCGAACTGCGAGAGCGTCTGGCTGAAAGCGAACGACTCGTGGCACAGATGAACAAGTCATGGGAAGAGCGCCTGAAGGAGACTGACACCCTCAATAAAGTGAGCGGCAATAAGCAGTATATAGAAGACGAACGGGCGATAACAAATTGACATGGGGTAATTCCGACTCTGAAAACACTCGCTAATTTTAACAATGCACGAGTGTTTTTCAGTAGGGTGTCTCATCGTCTTCCCTTTTTCATCTTATGGCCGCTGGCGCAAGCCATAGGGACTATTCCTGCACTTTAGGTTAGCACGAACACAGCATAATATCATAGGCATTCAGGAACGGCAGCGTGACCTCGCCGAAATTGGAATCTCCATAGAGTCGAGTGGTATTAAAGTCGAGAAGGACCGATTCTATCTAGTGAATCTCAATGCAGACCCGTCCCTCAATGAACTACTTGTCTACTACATCAACGTAAGTCCTCGACTTTAAGTAAAAATCAGAGTCAGTGTCTCTCGGCCTAACCCTTTTCCTCTTTTCAGTCATCAGCAATAATTGGAAATCTGGACGAGATTGAGACCAGCCTGGATTCTGGGCTTGGGAACTCGGTGGAGGATCTCGATCGAAAAGACGGTCAGTCGTTTTCAATCCTGCCTTGTGGCATGTAGCTTTGTCCACGAGTAATGCTAATGTGTACAGCAGGTAATGAGCGGACAAGCATCGTGCTACGAGGACTGGGTGTAATGCGACGTCATGCTCGACTGAGTGTTGTCGAAGAGAGGGGACGGTCCAGGCTCTACATTGAACCACTGTCCTGCGAAGCAAGGTAGCTGTCCTTCTGCGCCTCTTTGTCGCTGCTGACTTGGCTTTTCGAACTCGTTACACTTTGAAGTAAAAGAAAATACCGGCCAAAGCAAATAACATCCCCTCGAGTCGACAGAATAGGCTTCGGGACATTAATCAACGCTACCCTGCGGGAACCCTGTACAAGGTGCTTACTCATTCGCGTGCGACGCTGAACGCGAAATGAACGCGACCTCGCGTTGGAGCAATATCTGGCCCCATGACGCGATTAACTGAAGAAAGTTAAAGTGTAACAAATAACGATTTCCATCCCATCAACCTACCTCAGAGTAACATACCAGGTTTTCGTCTTCTTTCGTGATGCTTAGAAGAACGCGGTTAGGCCGGGATGTCAGTCGAATAAAATGTAGTTAACATTCCTGGATCCACCACTCGTATTTACCAGCCAACATCATTCGACTTCACGGCTATAATCATGAGAGCGTGATAGGGATCTAGTCCCCTCTCTCTTAGCATATTTCTTTCTTTTTCTGTGTTGTACCCTCCGTTATTCCTAGGATACTCACACTGCATAGCTAAGTGCGTTCTATTTGTTATTTCAACTGCAGCTTTAACTCTGGCGCTTTGCTTCTGACCATGAGTAAAACTTCACCATCTCCAAATTCATCTCTTCTTCATAGATGAGGGGTGTAAGGCCCCGTTTATACTTCGACGCCGAGCGACGCGACGGCATGTATAGTGGCCAAATTGATTGATCACGCCGCCCGATCAATATGGCTACAACACGTGGCGTGGCGTCGCTCGGCGTCGAAGTATAAACGGGGCCTAAAGCCTGGTTCACGCTTGCGTCGCCACGTGGCCCGGCGTCATGGTCGCCATAGATATCGACTTTTCGCGCCGCCCGGTCGATATCTATTCCAACTATAGTGCGGCGCCGCGCAGCGGCGCAACTTCAAACCAGGGCTGACTGTGTGCTGTCCTGCCCCACTGCAGTGCATAACTCACCTTGTTTCGGAGCTCTTTATTAGGTACATCATCATCGCACATTCGTACAATAAGGACGTGAGTAATTGCATCTCACACATGTGTACAGATGTGCATCCCCGGAGTCTGCTGCAAATTGTGGACGGAAAGAAAAAATGCAGCGGTCTGAGAAAAAAATGACCCGACTGCAGCGTGCGCTTAACTAGCTTAATAGTGCCAAATCTTAAGACTACTCCTCTTTTGACGATTTGTTGTGCTCAAAAATTTCACCCATTGTTGATATTCCATCTCATGCTTAGATGTATTTAAAAGGTGTAGCCGAAACTGTGGTATATATTTAGACGTTTGAAAACTGGTGTATAGAAGTGAACTGAAAAACCGTGTTTTACTCAATAAAATCAAAGGCTGTCAAGGAAATCATATGCTTCGCTGTTCTTAATTATTCAAACTTGGTGAACGGTTGTGTATAGGTGAACACTAGGATCCTCGGGATGCTAAACAAGCTTCTGTATAGAGAGGGGCTCAGATCTTCGAATATTCGAATGGTTTCGAATACTCACGAATTTCGGTTATTCGAATTCGAACATATTCGAAAAAGTCAGCTTTTCTGAATATTCAAACTCGAACATTCAAAGGTGTGCTTCCCACCCAAGTTTATTTCAATGGTCCTGCATTATGTTAACACACGGTGGCAACACTCGTGTTGAAATAAGGTAAAGTTTGCTACCGATTCATCAACTACGAGGGAATGGAAGATCTCCTTAGAACTGACGGAGTCCGAGCCAAGAAGTTCGATCAGGGGTGCATGCGACAACTATGTAATGCCTCCTCCGAATGCTCTACCATGTGCCCATCATCGTTCTATTAACCGTCTTCTGAAAGACGGGTTGACCAGTGCTCCGCTAAAGCAGTCTATAATAACAAGACCAATGTTGCACTGTTGCATTTTTTCAACAGATTTTTTTTTTGAAACCGCTAATAATAATATCCGTCAACTCCTATGGTCTGTTTCAGAGTCTGTGTTAATGGACGTGAAATCACCGATCGAACACCACTGAGACACGGGAATCGGCTGTTGATTGGCATGAACCACTTTTTCAGAGTGAACTGTCCAAAGGTTAGCGCATTGTATGACATGGGATCTCGTTATTGCGATAATGAAAAGATAGGAACTGGCGAAGACGGTCGGTTGCGCTAGCGGTCGTGCTTTTTAAGATCACATTAAATCACATGAAAGAGGAGGGCGCAATGCGGCTCGGGGGGGGGGGTCACCCCTACACAACGGTTCGTGCTTTTTGAAACCGGAATTTTTTTTTTGCAGCACTGGTGTGTTCTACCCCTACAGTGAACTGAGGTAGACCATTTCCGATGTAATTTCACACACACGTATCCTTTACTAAGGCGGACAACCACTGAGTAGGGGGGTGACCCCCCCCCCCCCGAGCCACATTGCGCCAAGAGGAGATCCCTTGGACTGGAAACAAAATTCCCAAGGTTTCGACACTAGTTTTTCATTACTGTGCAGGCTGTGTTGAAAGTAGTTTGATGAAGAGAACAGGCTGATTTTTGGTTCAATATAAACGAGAAAAACGGTAACTGAAAACAGGTTGTGGCTATCGTCCTAGTCAAATTCTAACGTCTATTATTTTTTCATATTTATTTTAATACGGCGATTGTCTCCTACAGGGCCACTTCACGTCGGCAATGTTAATGACTCCGAAATTTTTTGGCTACGCCCACTTAAACTTTCGTCGGTGGTCTACTTAAAGCGAGCCAACTGGATCAAATCTATAATCTAGTCCACTACAACGCGCGTGGCAAACCGATCGATACCTGCTCCCAATTTTGCGATAGTCATAGTGCCATTACCGGAGTTTTGTAGTTATTATGAAGAATTCTCTGCCTTGGCAGATCTTATACGTATGATGCGGCTGATACTACATAGTATGTTAGTGCCTTATCGTTTAGCTTTCCTCTCCGGTTAGGGTATAAATGCAGCGCCATGAAATACGGTGCACGCACTAGGGAAAGGTTCTACTAACATACCTTCGAGCTACACGGACGTCACTTTACATTATTTACCATTCATTGGTTCACGATATTCAGGATGTCGACATGACACAGTCAGTAATGGACGAGAGTGTGCTATTCGACTATAACGACGCATGGCATGAGGTAGCGTTCATCTATCACCATCGTGTGCACTTTCGTTCCTCTTTCTTTGTCTCTGCAAGACGGCCAGTGTTCGTCACCATCGACTTTTCTCTGTCCTTCAGTCGCCGTGACATTAATTAGAGCCACGAGAGACTTATGGCCAACGAATCGCAGCTTGTTGCATTTAGGTGAATGGGGATGGAGGAGGCAATCCGATATCGACGGCTGTCGACCAGTACATGGAGCAGGTCACACTCAAACATCAGGTAGGGAGCTAGAACATATTCTTCACACTGATACAAAGCCCTTATCGGTCCTAGCCGTGACGTCGTGCACTTGTTCGGAAAGCTAACTCCGCCGAAAATTGGCTGATTGAATTGATTCCCTACACTGCTCTGTCTTATTAAAATTGGGTGAAATCGACGAGCAAATTGTCACTAGTGAGGCAACTTGTTAAAATAAAGGCTAGCTGCTAGTGTGTTCCATGCTTCCTCTTCGATTCGAGTGCCACCACTACCTCTCGTCGACATGACTGTCGGTGACGGGGAGTATAAGGCCGGAAACAGCTTTGCAGCATGGCGCCATGCCGCAATGAATCCGGCGGCTTTTGAAGCGGCGAGATGCCTCAAGGCGATTACTGTACGCAATACTAACCAGGGAAGTCTCTCAGGCGTATATCTGAACTGCGAAAACGAATACCACTGTGAGGTTCTCCACCCTTCAAATAGTAGGAAGGGATGTTCCATTTTTGCGAAGTCCTTAAACCCAAGGAGCTAGGGGCTCTCAAAATTTACTATGGGACTCGCACGTAGGTTTGAACTGCAACAACGAATACCACAGGCAGATTCTCCACCCTTCAGTTAGTAGGAAAGGATGTTCCATTTTTGCAAAATCCTAGAACCCAGGAAGTAGGGGCCCCTGAACGCGCAGGAGTGTATTATTGCACTGTCAGTATCTAACGCGTACGTTCGTGTTGCACGTGGAGATAAGAGAAATGGTGAAAGACGTCGAGGCAAGCAGCTCGGTGGCTCAGTGGGAGTGACGATGCTTCATAGGCACAGGGTCAGATGTGCGATTCCTTGACCTCGAAGTAATTTTGCATTTTCATTGTTCATTAATCTTTGGGTATCATTCACCTTCCCAGCTTTCCCTATGCATATATTCGACTATAGGCTGAGAAGTACGTGTTCAGTGAGATATTTTTATCAGCTGCCCCTCTATATGCGACACTTTGTATTTTCTGCTGATTTTTGATAGGACCTTTGGCTACATGGGGAGTGGACCTTCCCAACTAGACATAAATAAAGCAATTAGAAGAGTATATGATGGCACTAGTCCACAAGCCAAGAATGGCTGTCCAGTCAATCTCATGTCATCTAGCATGTCTTCCACATGATCAAAGAAGGGCATCCGATCGTTGCACAGGCCCAGTTGTACCCTACCGCCCGTTGAAGGTGTACTAATGAACTAGACACACTAATGATGACGGGTTAGTAGCTACTGCAGTCCCGGCAGGTTGAGTATAGGTCACCGTTTTATTCCAACGTATCGCTAGGCGGCGGCACGTTGGTCTTGAAACTCCTCTGGTGAACCGACCAATTAAAAATGTCAAACATAGAAAGATTTTTATTGAAGATAGGGGTTTAGAGATATCTTTCAAAAAGTTGAACACGATGGTTCTCCGTGACATCAGTGTACGCTCCCTCGAGCATGCGGTTGTCAAGGGTAAATCTGAAGCGGCACTATTGAACTTTCGCGACTCTTAGCCCCTTTGTCGAGGTCGAGAAGAGGTGAAAAAAATTCACCATAACTTGGCCTGAGGGGGTTATCTGGGGCGCTGATCACGAACATGATATCCATTTTTGAAATTCCGGCCGATTACGGTAGGTTGGCACATGTGCAAGCGATCCCATAGTAAACTTTGAGGACCCCTAGCTCCTTGCGTTTAAGGACCTTGCAAAAATGGAACATCCCTTCCTACTATTTGAAGAGTGAGGATACACACAGTGGTATTCGTTTTTGCCGTTCAAACCTACGTGCGAGTGCATGCGATTCCATGGTAAACTTTGAGGTTCTCTAGCTTCTTGGGTTCAAGGACGTTGCAAAAATATAACGTCCCTTCCTGCTATTGGAAGGGTGAAGAATCTCACAGTGGTATTCGTTTTCGCAGGTCAGATATACGCCTGAGAGACTTCCATGGTAAGTACTGTGGTGCTGCCTAGAGGGACCGCTTCATAAGGTGTAATGTCAACATCGTCGTCCGCTATTCGTCATGCGGCAATGTGTGGGGTATGACTAGGAAATTCTACTTTTTCGATTTACCGAAATTCTTAGGGCGCTGTCATTTGTCGCTGACGAAAAAGCGGACGACGATCATGATATTGCAGCGCCTGAAAGAAAAAAGTACGCAGCATTTCGTTCAGAAATCACCCGCGACATCTCACCGCGTCAGACCCTGCCAGGTTGATCGTGACATGGCGGCATGCTGCAAAACTTTGTTTCCGGCCTGAGGCATATGTTATATTTCCATGGTCCGTCGACGACAGTGCTGAGCGAGCGCTATGCAGTGCGTAGCAGAATGCTGTTACAGGGTAACAGTAATTCCGCGCAGAGTGCTGTTATAGGGTGAAATCCTGCAACAAAATTAGGTGGCCTTATTAAGAGTCTTTTTTTTCAGCTGCATAGAACCATATACCAACTGTTATGTAACATTCATATCCTTATTAGGAACTTAGCGAGCTGGTGCCCGCTCCGAGGTTGCACCTGGTCGTGGAACACTCACATAAACACGGTTTTTATGCTCTTCTTCGCTGATGCGGGGGAGAGCACAGAATTAGGCAATGGAAGGAACTCCGGGGTCTCGCCGATCTAACTTACCCGATTTGAGATACCTTGCCGGTGTGCAGCGGGCACCAGCCCGCTTAATACCCTTATTGCTGTACTCTTTGCAGGTATCATTGTTGTAGCTGTTCTTATTCGAAGGTAGTGGGCTCTGACGTAAAACAACCAAAAATCTTCCTCTAGTCCGCGGCAGTCCCGCTCTGATGTGGCTAAATTTCTGAAGGCTTGTGGTTGAACATTCGGTATAGTGGTATCGTTTAGGGCAATTTTCGGATTTTCTGCCCAGGCCGATTAAGCCCTCCATCCTTCCGAGGTCTCTGAATTCGTACCAGACTTGTCTAGGAAAGACAAAGCGCTGACTTGTTCGTCGGCTGGCCACCTCAAGTCATTGTATGGCCAAATATGCATTCAAATTGCCTCGAAACCCGCCAGAAGTAAAGTGTGTAGCGCATCCGAAAAGTTGAGTGACGCTGTCCTTTATCGTTTTGTATTTTACATTGACTAAACAACAGAAGACGTAGTTTTTGGTTTAGTTTTAAACCAAGAGATGTTTATCAGTAACAATTTGGGATACGATGTGCAGGCCAAGAATGTTCATTGTTGCGAGGGACTAAAGATCTGGAAAATGACTGGAGAGGTTTACACCTGAGGGCTGAATTTGGCGGGGAGCTGCGGAGGTCCTGCAGCGGTTGATTTTGCGTGGAACTTGTTCACTATGGCGGATAACTCGCCGCTACTGTCGGAAGCTTAGTCGTAGGCCATAGAAGTGGCGTTATCCTTTTTTTCCTCGTGTTTGAATGCATGCGAGAATGCTGCTCTATGCCGTACTCAGCAAACTCTTTAGCCCCCCCCCCCCCGTAACAAAATCAGATCGTTCTGAATGTCTATTTCTTTTACTTCCAGGAAGACAAGCAGGCGGCTCTCGAGCGGCAGTACGAAGCGTTCGAGCGCTATATTCAGAGTCTAACGGCTGGCGGGTACGGTTTTTTCTCCATTGTACTTGCGCTACTTTCCTGAATAGGGCAAGGGCAATGACGTGGCTTTGCTAGCTGAAGTGATTGCGTCGCATTCCCCCCGAATTGCGAGTCTCGTTCTCCTTCTTCAGCTTCACTCCATCAACGCCAATGACTCCCGGCTACGGTTTTGGCACGCCGTTGGGCACACCAGGAACGGCTTTGCCACCATTTCCGTTCCCGACGAATCCGAAGCAGATGGTTCGCAGCAAGTTCTTCTACTGGGCGCAGCGGAAGTAGGTTATCACAGTTGCTTTTTTACTCCTTTTTGTGCACGTTTACGCCTTTACCGTAGGGAGGAAATGTTTGCTGAGTCACTGAAACGTCTGAAGAGCGACGTGATCCGCGCCAATGCTCTAACCCGCGAGGCGAACATGATCAGTCGGGAGCTTGGTAACAGCCGTCGTCAGACGACGTACGACGTGACGCTCCAGATACCAGCTGCTAACTTGAGACCCAGTAAAATAAAGGTACATTTTGGGTTATTTCGGAGTTCTTCCTTTTTTCTTCCATGTAATGTCGAGTAGAGGAAAGACAAACATCTTTTGATCAAATAGCAGTTATCCATTTAAAGATGGCCCATAGAATTTTCCTGATTCCTGTGTTTTAGCAGGCATTGATTCATTCTCCACGTTTGCCCAGTTGCCCAAACCATGTCCGCAGTGTTATGGTGTTTATTGATTAGAACCGCGATCGAATCGATCTATGCCGACTCCCATTTTAGGTTTCACAGTTCGTTTTCCAGGCTGGTACATTCGTTTGCGAGCCAGTGATCGTTGTTCGACGTTCCGGCATGAGTGGTAGTCAACTTTGGACGGTTGCTCAACTTGAGAATAAGTTGATCGACATGAGGGAGATGTACAACGACAAACTGAACGGAGTGATGAGGTAGGGAATTGACACAAATCACCCGAATCTGGCATGAGGAGTGAAGGATAAGCTGTTGCAGAGAGCCGTCCTGTACACCTAGTCCGGAAGGTTCGCCATCGCGCTCGATACCTCAGTCGTCGCTTGATGAGGTGATGATCGACCCGTTTTTCGAGAGTCAGGTACGATTGAGTTTTGAGCTGTTAAAAACTAACTCGAAAGTGAGGGCCGAAACTGGTGCTGGGCTATAAATTGTGGGGGGGGGGCGTCTGACCTGACTTTCCTCCACTAAGTCTCAGGATTTTATACAAAAACCCGTAAAATAAAAGCGTTCTATAATTGTATTAGAAAATATCATCTTCTTTTGGGCGAAGCTGCCAGGTTTGGAAAAACCACTAGATGGTGCCCCTTTCTAGACTTGCATCCCGGAACTTTCCAGACTATCTATCGCTTTTCTAGCCCCTTAGGAATGCCAGTCGTTCTATTGGACTCTTTTAGCTATGAGTAATCCCCAATTTCCTTGTTATGCTGCAGCATTGAGGCAATTTCCTTCTTCTGCAAAGCTAACTTCAACTCTAAGAAAAGGGAATGGATCTTCAGGAAGTACTCAGTGTAGAATCCATCTTCCATCGTTCTTCAATCTTGTTAGACCCACCTGCAGCTTTTTATGTCCGCTCATCCCTGTCTATCGAGCTTCGCTCTTACTCTCCGAACCTATAACTAAATTGTAATGTAACGTTCTCCATCTTTAGTGGTTGAATATCGTCGGATCCACGTCTCCGTGCATCTGCTCCCCAGAGCAACAACCATTCCTAGACATGTATGGATTCTTTAAATGAGCAATCAGAAGCGGTGTCGAGTTGTCTTGTAGTCGATGTGATCTTGTAGGCTGATACGACAAAAATAGCTTCAAGATTAGAGACTGGCCATTAATTATGCGTGTACAAACATCGACATCTCTTGATCTTGCGAAATTGATGCGTATAAAATTCGTTTTCCGATAAATGCTCGTTTCATTGCGTATCCTATGGCTCTTCTCTTTCGGAAACGAAATTGAGCTAAATCATTCTCTTCATATTTTCTTGCAGAAATTTATACATTGAGATGCCTATGATTACTAAGCCAACTGTTGCTTAGATATAGAAGCCAGTCGCAAAGAATCTATTTTTAGAAACTTCTTAAAAATAATTTTTGAATTATTGATTGCATTTAGGAGCACCACAACCTCATTGGAGTTGCCAACGTGTTTCTCGAGGTGTTGTTCCATGATATGAAACTTGACTACCAAGTAAGTTACTATTGTTACGACCCCTCCTTGCTCCCGTGTCCTCCCCGCTGATGTTTCCTATCCCAAATTGTCTTAGGTTCCAATCATTTCTCATCAAGGTGAGGTCGCTGGACGTCTTCATGTGCAGATCTACAGGTAAATGAGTGTTTCAGGTGCAGCGTTTCTAGTAGAAAGCGCAATGGCAGATGCTACTTGCAGGGTTCCGAGCGAATCAGATGGGATTCAGTCTCCGGATCGGGAGTACAGTGACGGCTTCGAAAGAGCCGAAGGATTGCTGGGAAAGGTCATCACTTGCAGAGTAAGTTTGTGCTTCCTGGTGTAAGCAACGGAAAATTAATGCAACCCTGCAAAGTGAGAGTGGTTTCCTTCTCCTCGAGCGCCTTATTTTTTATCATCGTTATTGCTTGTTGTGGTCCAATATTGTCGAGGAGGAGCTGGCTGATCTCGATAAGTTTCTTTGTTCTGAGTTGAGTAAGTCATTTCCAAAAAAGTTACGTCTTTCAAGGTTATACAGTCGTAAAACTAAAGGGGAGAACTTCATAGTTCGGACTCGATGGTGAAAAATAGCGCAACAATTCGTCTTGAGCGGCTGTTTGGAATGCGTGCTACGGATCTTGATGCTTCTACAACCAAAACTGTGTGGTTTCAAATGGACTGGTCTACTTTAAAACCGGATTTTTCGGAGAAGAGGGAACGTGTCCGCCAAATGTTGCTTTTGCAAGATGCATGGTTGATGCATTGTTGATGTTCAAAGCCTAGTGATTTCATATCTCCCTTACAGGTCCGAATAAAGAAGGCATCGTCGCTACCCGAATCGTTGTCGCACTTCGTCTTCTGCCAGTACTCGTTCTTCAATCTCTCCGAAATGCTTGTGGTGGCGCCTGTCTTTGATCCAACACAGAGCTCCGAGTCTCAAACGCAGGCCACCACTTTCGTATTCGATCACGAGAAGGTTTGATGATTCCGCGCATTCCCGGCACATCAGCAGTGACGCCCTGATCATCTCTAAGCGAAATTCCAGGATTTCAAAGTGGTGGTGACGGAAGAGTTCCTCGAGTACGTGCAGGACGACGCTTTGTCGATTGAAGTATGGGGACACCGGAATGGTGGAGCGATTGAGATGGGCGAACCGAAACTGGATGCGGAGGAGAAGAGCAAGTCGTTGCAAGTACGTGCTGATGTGCCTAATTCTGTTTACCGCCTACGTAATCATACTTTCCTTAGTTCTTCCGGAAGTGTGTTAGCCCTGGGGTCATTAGAGTTGAACTTGCAAATTTCGAGCATTTGATAACAGGGCGCAATTTAGGCACGGTGGTCGGAAGTCTCAAGACGACTCGAACTGTGGACCGAGTTTCGGGAACTCAACGAGGCTGGTCAGTGGGTGCCCGTCGAAGTACGGCAGCAAGAGGATGTCGCCACTGGAGGAGTTCACCAGTTGAAACAAGTCAGCCAACTACCCCTTCGTGATCACTGTCCGGTTTCAAAGGTCAATTTCCATTTTCAGGGGCAACAAAGACGTCTGATTGTGGGCCTGTCGCTGCCAAACCACGGAGCAGGTCTCCCTATCGGGATAGATACGATAACTAGCGTTAGCATTGGGTGTGTATGCTTGTGCGAAGCAGGTGACCACAGGTCATTCGACAGCTACCAGGCAAGTGTTTCCGTTTCTGTTGTGTCGGAATCTGCCATCATAACGCTACCATTCAGGAGGAAGATCTGGAGCGAATACGCGCGCAGTGGACGTTGGCATTGAAAAGCCGACAAAAGTACCTGGAACAACAGTTGGACTCGGTAGGTGGCATAGTGACAGTACGGATGTTTAGCTCTTTGCGGCAGTTTGTGTGAAAATAAGAGAAGCCTACGCAAAGAATTCAATGAGAAACTTGCTTTTGCTGTGGAAATGAGTGCAGATTTATTCCAATTTATAAGGTTCAGGTTCCATCAGCATTTCAGCTGTGCTCGAAATCGAACAAGTCCGAGGCAGAGCTCGAGCGTGAGCACTCGCTAATGGGTCAGTGGGTTTCGCTGACAGAAGAACGCACGGCTGTTTCAATTCCGGCGCCAAATTCTGATATCCCTGGAGCCCCTTGTGACTGGTAAGTGATTTTCTAGTGTACTTCGGTTCTTAATTGCTGCGGTAACGACGAAACTACCTTCAGGATTCCTCCACCTGGTGTTGAAGAACATGTCCCAGTACTATTTCTGGATTTGAACTCGGATGACATGACTGGCGAGATGACAAGCGATGAGGTGAGCGATCAGGCAAACGGCGTTGGCTGTAGTTTTTCCATCATTGGAGAATGCGTACATGTGGTGCTCTGAGCTGGCAGCGCTGCTTGCACTGTCATGTATCTAGTTCGAGCTCGAATCAACATGCTGTCGAGCGTTGACTTGCATTCGTGCTTAATGGATTAATCCCAGGCTTTTCTGGACGATGTAAAGCGGTGACCCTTCCATCGGATAGCCACAGGTGTTTTTATGCTGGACAGTATGTACTAATCGTGTCTTGCCTCACTTGTGGGAGAACTGCAAGTCACTAAGCAAACGGAGTGGAAAGATTAATTTCCGATGGTTCTTCTACTCCTTGTCAGCTTTTTCTGAAGGAATTCATACGAATTGCCAAACGGTTTCAGCTATTAAAACGCGATATTGATTGGTCGAATCACATGCTTCCGATTTTCTAGAAGTTCCACGACCATCTTGATGGCTTCCATTACTTCTACAATGTTTCAGTTTCGCGCACATTCACAAGCTTTAATACCCGTTTTACTAGCCTTCAAGCTTGCAATTTTGAGTTCTGATTGCAAGTCTTTCAAGTGTTTTCCTGTTCTTTCTTTCTCCCCTTATTACTTGAACATACCATGTGAATCAATAAAGCGAAAAAAAAACAAGAAAACGAACAACTCGACAGTAAAGAAAAACTGTGACATAACATGTTCTTGCTGTTTTCATGTTTTTGCTCAGAATTACGCCCGCATTACTGAACCAGCTTTATTTAATGACTTTATGTGGATTGCAAGTGAAAATTTGTAATATAGCGTCGTTCTCACGGTCTTGAAATATCCCCGTCTTCAGTTCTGCTCATTTAGACCAAATTTTGTGTCCCCGATGAGCGCGTGCGCGTCTCTATAAATTGGGTTTCCCTCTTTTACGCATACTGCGGATAATAGGATGAAGAAGTTGAAGTTTTTGGAATTAATCGCGCCTTGGTAATGTGCCATGCATCATTTCTGCACCAGATATCGCGCAAGATATTTAAGTATGAATCTCGCCTATGGTTGATGGGAAAATCAGTGTCATATCACTGTAAGGAAAGCGTTTCCATTCCATCGTATTCATGGTTTGTCCTGGACACCGTGGAATAGAAAGTTTGATTGGACTTATATCGAACATTTAACATCATACCCTCACTTTTTCATCATTGCTCCATTTTGTCGTACTTCTGCTCCCGATTTTTTCCCATTATGCTATCCGTTTCAGAACAGTCCTCGCATTGCGGGTTTGCATTCATATTTGCCTAAAGAGGAAAGCGGAGGTCCGTTAGTGATGCTTCCAATTGTTCACTTTGATGACAAGGAGGTACCGTACATTGTGACAACTTTCGACATTTCATCATCAAGACCGACCTATTTAGTTGATTGCAACGTGTTCATGGGACAGCTCAATTCATGATCATCCAGCGCTTAACGTTCCTTCATCGTCCAACGAAAAGGTCTACGCCGTTGTCAAGGTAATCAGCCTCACTTACTGTCTAGTGCAGCCAGCTGAGAGGAAGTGTTTCAGGTCGGCGTACGTCTCTCCCATCCCTGTTCCATGGAACTGGTCCTTCGCAAACGGGTCTGCCTCAACATTTACAAGAAGGCCAGTCTTACGGATCGAATTCGGAAACGAATCGTTGGATCGGAGACGCTTCATCGCACCGCTGTTTACTACGACGTTGTCGCCCACTTGCCCAAGGTTAGCGTATCAATTTTCGGAGAAAGTAACCGTCTGCTCCTTGTCTCTCTGCCATTCTGATGCGCTTTGAAGTTGAGTAAACAGGGAGATGTTAGTAAAACTCCCGGCTAGCGATAACCATCGCTTACGTTCCTTAATTCTTAATTAAGCTCCAGAGATAAGAGAGAGCGACGGGAGCGATTGGTACTCGCGTCTAAGCCCTAGTTTATACTTGCACCGCTGTGCGGCGCGAGACAATTATAAACGGCGGATATCAGGACCGGCTCACTGTAATCGTATTGCGGGTAGCGCCAAGACTTCTGCTGTCTGAGCCCTCCTAGCTCAGAGATCGCGCTTCGGCGTCCACACTGCGACATCCGATCGATGTCTTGTGTGCCCGCGATGGCACCGTGGACAAGTGGATATTGGTGCAATAGGTGGAAGGTTTGCTTCATGCGAGGGATGTCGGGGGTTCGGTTCCCGTGCGTCGCGGGATTCTTGCTCTTCAACTGTCTGAGATCTGGGAGGTTTCGACGTCTACACGACGTTGCGCGCTTTTTGCGCATTGTTTCAGCCGTATGCGCTTCGCCGCTCGAAGAGCGCAGAACCCAGCCGCGGACTCCCCCCGAACGAAGAAAGCAGTCTCCATACGAGCAGCCTGTATGGCAACACCCTGGAGTCCCTTCCCTAGCGTGGCCCTGCGCTCGAAGAGCGCAGAACCCAGCCGCGAACTCAAAATGAGGGAAGAAAGCAGTCTCAATACGAGCAGCTTGTATGGCACACCATGGAGTCCCTTCCCTAGCCTTGTTCTGCGATTGCACAATGGACGTCTCACCTGACGCCTAAGGTTACGGTGAGCCGGTCCTGATATCCGCCGTTTATAATCCTGTTGCGGCGCTGTGCCATGGTCAGAATAGATATCGACGGGGTAACGCGAAAAATCGATATCTATGGCGACCGTGATGCCGCGCCGCGTGGCTGCGCAAGTATAAACTAAGTCTAAAGTGACACAGTAGTGACTAGTTATCCGGGGCGGGTTGTACGAGTCATCGCACCGCAGGCGATCTGCGATCGCCGTGGGACCGGCTGGCGGCTGCGACGCTGTCGCAGCAAACCAGAACCTCGGCGAGCTGAGCTGTTCCGTGACTCGATCAAGGGTGGGAATGCTCGTTCTTCTCAGCTAATAGTGTTAGAATGCGGAGCCCCGATAAGTAGGGTTATTAGTAGAAATAGCCCCAGAGAGCACCAGATTTCTGAAGCTGAAAATCAAGGGAGTACAGATTTTCACCTTTGACTTCCGCTGTGTGTTGCTTTTTACTATTATGGCTATACAGAAAACTTGTTAATACAATGCTCACACACATATAAGACCTTCTATCTGGCGAGGTAACCCCAAGTGGACCTATGATTCTTAGGTTCCATCAAGAGAAGGATAAGGGTTTAAGGTGCGGATCAAAAGCGGTAGGGCAGTTCTGGGCGCTATGGTAGTTGGGGGGGGGGGTCACCATGCAAAAAGTGTCACAGATACGAAAAAACGAAACGATAACACACTGATAGTAAAGAAAACAACCAAACAATGCTATAGCTCTGTTCTGTGTCCCTTCCTCGCTCACGCGGAGGAGAGCACAGATTTAGGCTAGGGAAGGGACTCCAGGGTGTGGATCGACTGACGCATCCGTGCTAAAATTGCCTACATCCTGGAGTTCCCTCCCTTGCCAAATTCGGAAGCAGATAAAACACGGATCTATAATCGAAAAGTGGAGATAGACTGCATTCACATTCGCTGTATGTAGCTACTCGCCGCGGCAGGCCATGGTGACCCCCCCCCCCCAACTACCATAGCGCCCAGTTCTTCTGAAACCATTTTCCGACGTTCTTAAATAAATCCATATTTTGTGTTCCTTTGTTGTTTTTGGACCTGCAGACGGAAACGAAAATGATCTTTCTTCATCAATAAACGATTAGAGAATTTTTATCCAAATTCGAAGAAGATTCGCGTAACTTACCGTAATCGGCCGGAATTCAAAAGTGGATGTCAAATTCGTGATCAGCACCTCAAATAACCTCCCTAGGCGAAGTTTGGGCGAACATTTTTCCCGACCTCGACCCCTGGAGTCTCGAAAGTACAATAGTGCCGAGAAGCTCATGCCCATCCCATCAGTGCAAACATTTGCAAGCATTTTTAGGGAATTAAAGGTCTTCTATTGCTTCCACCTCCATGCTCGTATTGTAGTTACCGCACATTCCTAGCATTCGTCTCCTTTTTCAATGACAACTTCCATAGATTCCTGCTGAGTACAGAAGCCTACTCGTAAGAATTGTGCATAAGCGATATCAAAGAGTGCTTACCAGCGATATGAAAGTTGACACGCGTTTGGAGTTTTCTTGGTGAGTGACTGGAGCACTTGGGTCCCGCAACGATCGCCTGCATACTGTGCGAAAACTCGTCCTACCCCGTCCGGAAAACTCGTCACTACTGTGTCGCTTTAGGCCCCGTTTATACTTCCGACGCCGTGCGACGCGACGGCATGTAAAGTAGCCAATTTGATCGATCGCATCGCTCAATCAATATGGCCACCTTCATAGCGTCTCGTCGCTCTTCGTCGAAGTATAAACAAGGCCTTAGACGCGAGTGCAATTGGTCGGCCAGGCAAATCATATCCCATATTGTGTAAGTGCTTCGCTTCAGGTTACATCTATATAGGGTAGATTATTGAGAATCATAGAAGTTTGGTAACAAGGTCACGAATGGCGGCGCAGAACAGAGTAGCATGGGATCTATCCTAATCGGGGGGGGGGGGCATATAGTGAGTTGCGACTTCATGCCCTGCCCTCGCTTGAGTTTCTACAAGGTCTTCAGCTACTGTCTTATGATACGAGGGCTTTCATTTAAATTCATGGTATGTGCATATGCGGTGGCGTGGCATGGGATAAAGTACACAGTTGACACTTTACGGGTGCGCCCTCCCGACTAGAATAGATCCGTAACATGTTCTATAAACTTTGATGTTTTTTGTACATCCTACTATTAAGAGACCTAGCGATGCACCTTTGATCTTGCTGGCTACATATCGATATTGCTTCCCTGGTCGTTTTCCTTATTCTCTTTGAAACCGATGCAACAGTCAACAACAGGAAAAGTCAGTGTTGTGGAACGAACGTGTTCAGATAGACGCGTAAATATACGTGAACACAAGTGGAAGCACAAACGCGTTTTTTATTTGTAGCTGCAGCTTATGATTAAGTTAAAGACTGATATTAACCCGAGATTTTAACACGTTTCCTGAAGAAAAAAAACAGCCCATAAGTTTTCGAGATGTTAGCATTACTCGAAATAAGATCGCATTATATAATGTGATGCCTTTTGATAGAAGAAGCTAGAAGGCTGAGGGAAAAGTGTGGGCTTAGGGATCGAGTCCCTCTCAATTATTGACCTGATGACTCAAAAGTGACGATTTCAGTCCTCTCATGACATGGAGGAAAGAGCTTCGTTGGCACTAATGGCTGCACGCCATACAACGTCATCAGAGGATTACCAGTCGGGTGAAAATGACGACGGCAGACATTCGAATCGGCAGCTAAGGTTTGCATTTTCATCACTAATAAGGTAGCCTGTCATTGTGCTTCCACGATGTCTCGTACGGGTAGCGTTCATGATACTATATCATATGAATCTAGAAATCTCTCTGCTTTCCCTATTCCGTTATGCATTTCTTCCTTCCTTTCATTTCCTTTCCATTAGTGTTTTTTCTCATGTTAAATAACTAAAAACTTAATAGAAGCATTGTATTAGGTTGTCCCGTAAGTCCCACCGTTTTTTTAACAATTCATTATGGATTTCGCCAGCGGTCTCCTGCATAGCGCTGTACTGCTTTCGAAAGAGAATGTTTTGCTCTATCAGAGCCTGTATTGCCTTTCTTTTTCCATCCTGATTATTGTCAATTTTTAGGTCGGTAAAGTGAGCACTTGTTCTCTCCGCTTAGGTTTGGAATTTTTTGCGCAGTTTTTCATGTCATTTGGAAGGCAATGTTCCTTGCTACGTGTTGGTGTAGCGCGGAACATTGTCTTCCAAATTCGCGTTGGTCCTATTTGCCCACTTGTCCTTTATTGATTTTTAGGCCATCAAATTGGGACGTCCGAAGGAGAAGAGCTATTTTTGTCGACAGCTCCTGCTCTGTGGTTGGACTTCTTTGGTTGGTGTTATATGTCGTTCGGTAGAGAATGCTTTGCTCTATAAGAATGTGTGTCGCGTTTATTGATTTCTGCCGAATATCAACAAAATGATAAAAGAGAAGATCATCTTCACCAACAATTCCTTCTTGTTGTTCAGTCTGTCTTGCTCAGTTTTATGTGACACTCGAAAGTGGATGTTTTGTTCCACCAGATTATATGATTTGTTCGTTGGCCATTTAAATTTTTGCTAATTTTCAGGTCATCAAAATGGAGCAGTGCCAGGTCAACAAGGATGAGCACTTTTGGCACCTTCTTCTCTTTGCTTTCAACCAGGGTTCTAGTGCGGCTAAGGCACTAGAACCCTGGTTGAAAGCAAAGAGAAGAAGGTGCCAAAAGTGCTCATCCTTGTTGACCTGGCACTGCTCCATTTTAATGACCTGAAAATTAGCAAAAATTCAAATGGCCGAAGAACAAATCATATATTCTGGTAGAACAAGACATGCACTTTCGAGTTATATATCACGTCATAAAAAACAGCAAAACTGATTGAACAAGGAGAAGGAGTTGTTGGTTAAGATGGTTTTTCTCTTTCTGGAATTTTGTTGATATTCGACAGAAATCACAATAAACGCGACACGAATTCTAATAGAGCATTACATTCTCTTTCGAACGACATATAACACTGTGCAAAAAACTCATACCACAGAGCAGGAGTTTCGGTAAAAGTTCGGACGGAAAAGGCGGACGTCCCAATTTGATGACCTAAAAATCAATAAAGGACAAATGAGCAGATATTACCAACACGTATTCTTGTAGTACAGAACGTGTCTTTCAAATGCTATGAAAAACTGCGCAAAAAAATCCAAACCTAAGCGGAGAGAACAAGTGCGCAGATGGCCACTTTTTCACTTTTCACTTTCACGATCTAAAAATTGACAAAATTCATGATAAAAAAGAAACTCAGTAGAAATTCTGATAGAGCAAATCATTCGAAAGCTGTATAGCGCTATGCAAGAGACCGCCGGCGAAATCCGCAAAGAATAGTTCAAAAAACGGCAGGGACTTATGGGGCAACCTAATATATAGTTGTTGCTGTAAGGCTGAATTCCAGCCAGAAAATCGTTCTCCTGTATTAATCTGTAACGTTTTTCTCCTATTCTTCAGTAGCCATCTTTAAAATTGAATTAGTTCCAAGTTTCACCTTTCAGCTACATCGAAGCGTATACGAAATCAATTCAAGCGGTAGAATCGATGCTGAAATTAGACCGACTGCGACAGGAGGTGGCGATTACCAACATGCTCAGCAGGTTAGGCTATAGATGGTTGTCTATTCTGAAACACACCAAAAGCAAGATAAGAAATACCTCAGCATTTCTTTTTTCAGAAGGGAACGACATCAGAGACTTTCTCATTTCGGCATGCCAAGTCAGTCTTTCCGGATGAAACGAGCTGTCAGTCTACCGAACGCCATTTCGTTGGTGAGTGACTTCATCAACTAGTAAATAGTTCCTGTCTCGTCTCAACCAGGAAGGTATTTTACTTGTAGTCTGCTACTCTTATCCTTTAACACGTTGCTGAATTCGACAGAAGGAGAAGACTGTATGATGTTGCTGAGAAAAGTAGCCATGGCTTTATATCTTAAAGTGCAGTGCATTTAAGTGGGATTTGTCTCCATAAAATGGGCTACGCTTTACAGGAGGCGTATAGGACATTATATAACTTTCCAGGATATATTCCTTCATTAGCGCCGGAGTCAGTCCTGCAATGGCCATCCTTGTGGTGAGTCTTGAAGACATCCCCAACAATAGGGTGTCTTCAAGTCTCACCACAAACTATTGCAAAACTAACTATTGCAAGGCTGATTCCAGAGCTGCACAAGGTAGTGTCGTCTGGTCGAAGATGTAATTTCCGAATTGCCTGGTATTTTCCTTTACACAGTTCAGACGTTAGACCTGAGTAGTTTATAAAGACCTGGAGTTACAATGTTCTTTCATTGTAGATCACAGTCTGAGCTTCGCAGCGTGACACGGATTCAAAAACACTGAAGGAATGCTATATACGAAACTGCTATGGTCTTTTTGATGACCCTTGTTCCAAGAAAACGTTGGTAACTGAGGATTGGATGCTATTTCTTCTTTGTCGACGATAGGTCCACGGAAGTGTAAAGGATTAAGGGAACGTTTCATGTTCGGCCGTCGTTAAGACTTTGCATTGACCTTGAAGAGTGATGATGAAAAGCTTCGAGCATGGGTATGAGCCGAAACGTTAGCAGGATAGTTCGGTTTCTAAGGAGAATGTTGTATCGCCTGCACAAAGGTCACTTTGCTGATCTTTGCAAGACTTTCGGAGTTAACAAGACGTAACTAGCTCAAATCTATTTATTTATTTATTCCGACATGTGATACAACACATGCAAAGCGATCCACGTGAGCGAGCTCACCATCGCAACCAATGAACTTAGTAACGTAACTTTGAAAACAGTAGAACAAACAAAATCAGTTTTGATTAAAAACGGCTTAACAACGGTTGGCCGATCGGCTACTCCGCCCGACAGAGTAATCACAAAAAAAAACAAAACCGTCAGCAATGGTTAAGAGTGGTTCCGCAATGCTCTTTTGAAGGCCGCGATTCTTGCAGGAATCTGGATGCGCTTACTCAACTTGACATACTCAGCGCCCGCTCGGCATACGAAGAAATTGGAGCGGACAGAACTCCTGGCTCGCAGGAACCCAAGCTTGACTGTAGCACCCCTGGTAATGGAATTACAAGATGTGAAAAAAGTGCGACCGCCCAGATGGACAAGACCGTGCATTATTTTGTATAGCATAAGAAGGTCAAATTTCCTTCTACGGGAGTTTAGTGATTCCAGACCCAGCTGCGTATTCCGTTCAGAGCTTGATGGGACCGTACGATACCCAGATCTCCTCGATCTAAGGAAAAGTTTCCTCGTGAAGCTGTTTTGGACCTTTTCGAGGAGTTCAATATTTTTTACTTTTGTAGGACCAAAAACAGGAGTGCCATATTCAAGAAGCGGACGAACGTACATTTTGTATGCTCGGAGAAATGTTTGCTCATCATTCGTGTTCAAGCTTCTGAAGAGATTGCACACTCTACGTGAAGCCTTTGCTGCTACGTCATTGCAGTGGTTATCAAAGTCTAGGTTTTCGGTAATGAGAAAGCCAAGATCTTTCACCTCTGCAGCCTGTACAATTTGTTGACCCTCTATGAAATAAGAAGCTTTCTTGTTGTTCCTACCTAGATGCAGCACTTTAGTTTTACCTGCAGCTAAAGGTAGCTGATAGGCTTTAGCCCATTCAACTACTTCTGAAATTGCTGCCTGAATTTTATCCACGGTAGTAGGATCAGAGACACAGCTATAGACTTTGAGGTCGTCAGCGAACATCTGGCAAGTTACACCAGTCTTGTTAACAAGCGAGGGAATTTCTCTTGTGTAGACGTTAAATAGAATTGGAGAGAGGACAGAGCCCTGAGGTACACCACTGCTGGCAAATTTTGTAGTGGAAAGCTGTCCTTTGAAGTTAACTCTAAACACCCGTTGATCCAAGAACGACTCAATCCACTTTACTATTTTCTGGTGGAGACCTACTAGTGATAGCTCTTTGATTAGTTTGCTATGAGGCACCTTGTCGAATGCCTTCTCGAAATCAAAATAAATAACATCAACCCCACTGCCGTTCTCAAGTGAAGTAGTCCAATCGTTTAGAGCTACAAGCATCTGCGCCGTAGTGGAGCCACCCTTGCGAAAGCCAAACTGTTCTAACGGAATAATGGAGTTATTTTCCAGGTGGGCAACAATGACCTCCTTGAGCAATTTTTCGAATAACCGTGCAAATACCGAGGTAATACTGATAGGCCGATAATTGTTTGCATTATTAAAAGGGGGCTTTTTGGGCAGAGGTGTAACAAAGGCCTCTTTCCATCTTCGCGGTACCTCTCCTCGCATCAGGCTTAAATTATAAATAATTTGAAGCGGACCCACAATTTCATAAGCTACCTTCTGAATAAAGAAGAGCGGGATTTCGTCCGGTGTTGTAGACCTCGATTTGGGCCAGGCTAGGAGATATTTCAAGATAGAGTCTTCATGAAACCAGAAGGAGTCTTTCATTTGCGAGGTAGCAGCGCAGTGGTCCCGGTGGAGGGACTCATTCAAGTTTCCCTCCTCCTGGGGTTTTTGGAATACGGCCTCAAAAGTTCGAGCGAGTAATTCAGCCTTGTCCTGGTTAGTGAGGGCCCTTCTCCCCGAATCATCTACAAGTACTGGTGTCGATTGCTTAGAGTTCAGTCTAGCACTTACCATACGAAAGAAATCGCTGGAATTACGTGATGATGAAATTTTCTTTTCCAGTGAGGCTGAAAATTTCTTCAGTTTCTTACAAAATTTCCTTGAGATTGCTTTAAAGTATTCAGTGGATCTAGTAGACGGTGAGAGTATAGACTCTCTGAATGCCATTTCACGTATTTTAGCTAGTGTGATTAGGTACTGTGGCCATTTGTATTGATGAGCAGGCTTCTTGCAGCAGGGAACAAAGATTTCGATACAGTCCTTGAGAACGGCAATGAACATTTCATACATTTCGTCTACTGTAGTCAAGGCCGATAATGAACCGATCCAGTCAATGCTCCGCAAAAAAGAGGTAATTTCACCATAGTTGGCCTTACAGAATTCTCTAACCAGTCGCGATGAGGAAGGACGCCTGGCAGCTGCAACCGTGAACTCCACCACAGAGTGGTCGCTAGTACCAATAGGAGGCTTGACCGTGACATTTTTGACTAAGGAGTCCTTATTACAGAGCACTAAATCCAGAGTGTGATTTCCCCTAGTGTTCGACATAACAAGTTGAGAAAAGCCAAGTGTTGTGCACATTTCAAAAAACTCCGCAGATGGTTTGGAAACTGCATTGTTGGACACCCATTCAATGTCTGGGTAATTGAAATCGCCAGTCAGGATACAGTTTACGTTTTGAGCTGCCAGGTCGCTGATGGTGTTAACTAATTGAGAATTCTTGCAACTAGAACACGATGGGGCGCGATATACTCCTATGAGCCTACATGTCTCATCACCGAGTGTAATGTCACAGCATAAAATTTCGTACGAGTCGGGAACAGCCTCACTAAAAATAATCTCATATGATGAGGATGGTTTGATGAGGAATAGAACTCCTCCTCCTACTTTTCTTGGTCTGTCACATCTAACCGGAACATAGCTAAATCCAGGTGTTAAAATGTAAGCATTCGCTTCTCCCAGGTGGATTTAGACAAATGTTGTCTAACCAGAGAGCTGAAGCTGGAAAAGAATAGTAGAGGAAGAATCCACATTCTGCAATTAGTCACAAGACATGTTTTGTTTCTGAGGCATAGACGATTAACCCTTTCATGACACGCGCGATTTCCAGGTAACTGCCGCGTGGGACAGCGCGCATTTTTCCCGCGCGCTGATTATTTCTGCTATTTTATTTGTATTATTTGTTAGATATGAGAAATCAGTAACGAATGAAGTTTCCCGTAGACCATCTTGACCGTAGCTATTAGTGGACTCACTGATTAATTTTGTACTATTAAATGTGTGATAATTTTCCATGAACTATTTTTATGATGGTGTCCGAAAACATCGTCGGACAATGTCGTGAAAGGGTTAAGTGGGTTTTCATGCTCCCATCGCTCTTTAGGGACTGTTCATGCTTCGCGATGGGAGCGGCGGGTGGCCAGACAAGTCATACGTAGTCATACGTGATTTTTGCTGCGCGATCTCCCAGCCAAATACATGTGATTTGCCTGGTCGATCAACCGCCTCCGTCGCGAGACGAGAATAGTCCCTTATTCTGCAGCGCGATTCGTCGAATACCGAACCCTAAAATGCCGTCAAATGAGGTGTTTTAGGAAGGCGCAAAGCGAAAATCGATATTTAGGCCAATTATGGCGCCATACTCTGGCGCGGAGCGCGTGTAGCGCAGTCGGAGGAGGCGCGACTGGCACGTGCACCCTATACCAGGTTCCTGGTTCGGATTTCCCGCCCAGGCCAACCAAGCCTTCGATCCCTCCGGGGTCGGTGAATTGGTACCAGATTTCTCTGGGAAGGATGAAGCGCTGACTTGTTCATCGGCTGGCCACCGCAAGTCATTGTATGGCCAAATACGCATTCATGTCGCCTCCACAACATCCCGTAGAAGTAGAATGCGCTGGCGCATCCCAGAAGGGATTGAGTAACGCCGTCCTTTATCCTTTATCCTTATACTCTGGCGCGGCGCAAGTATAAACTATCCCTGAAAATTACTGAAATGTTCTTTTGATTAGCGGTGGCTGCGGGATCGAACACATCACGCGGTCGCTATCCCAGTGCGCGCGTAGCTTGCATGGTGCGGCAGAGATCGAGCATGTTTGAGTGTGCATTTGACCTATAGAAAGAGACCTGTGGAAGCCATCCAATAGACAGGTCAGTGTTTTTTGTTTCCTTTCCAGACAAGCCTGGTATCAAATCACTGACCTCAGAGGGATGAAAAGTTTGGTGGGCTTATTCGGGGAGTGATGGAAACTACTATGGCCCATTTGAAAGTCCAATAGCGCCAGACACCGTTACATGTGCAAATTGTCAGTGCAGATGATGTCAGTGCTGTTGTAGAGTGATCTGGTGAAGTTAACTGCATTCACTTTGTGCACAACTGCCTGCATGACAGGGCGAAGTGTCATAACAGTCCAAATGCAGATGGTATTTTCCTATAAAACCTCTACAGAAGAGTGCAAAGCCGGCATTGCGACAAAGTACGGGAATGGATCCTTTGACGTCTCGTTCGCGAAGCAGCTCTATCTAGGCGCCGCCCATGCCGCTTGTTTGCGCCAATGATTCAAGAACACTGTTTGGGACTGTTTCAAGGAGGATGGTTCCTCCCATACCACTCGTTTCTTCCATTCCGACGTACAGTTAGACAGCGCCCTGGTGAGAGTCCTGCCCGTGTGTGATTTCTGCGTTGCTACCTCTATAATCAGTTAAGCTTGTTGAACCGCATAGTATTTTTTGGAGTTCAAATTGAATACTCTCTGAAGCTCTTGGTGAAATATATTATTTATTGGATTTCTCTTGACATTCGATATTTCGAGAGTATCGTCTAAACTTTGTTAAGCAATGTTGATTCGTCTAATTGTCTTAGAAGATTCTCATGCAGATAAGAGGGTTTGTTTTATAAGCTATGTTAGTGTCTTCGTAGCATAAGCCGCATGCATACTCGACAGCGGCGACAGCGGCAGCCGTGATTAAGCATAGGGGCATCGATTCCCGCCAAATCGATGCTCCTATGCTTAATCACGGCTGCCGCTGCCGCCCCTACCGATCGTTTATACGGCTATAGCGGGCGGGTCTGAAGGGCCCCCACACTTCTGCGGCGGTGCCGCTGCCCTATCCTTAACCACAGGGCAGGGACGCAGAGCTCGCCGCCAGCGGCGATCCCAGCGGCGCCGGCGGCCGTCGCTGAACGACTCACTCGTCGCAGAAGTGTGCGGGGCCCTTAAAAGCTTCAATGCGAAATTCGATGGTGACCAACTGTGGAAGTTCTTGCCAACTCTCATTCATTGTTGAAGGGGACAGTCATTTTAGCCACTGAATCAACTGGCAATGACGTCGCGACACGGTGAGCCGGCGCAGAATGTCGCTGACCACCAGCACCGACCTCCGCCGCAGTCCGACACGCCGATGTCGATGTCGACGACGTCAATGGGTGGGTCCTCCGTTATCGTATTCAGAGGCTGCCGTCGCGCCATCGGACGTTTGGCTCTTTTCCAATGACGTCGTTTCACATGAACACCTACAGTACCGCCGCTAGACATTCAACCAATTGACGTTTGCGACGCAAAAATGCCTTTTTTGCGTCTCATGACGGTAACTTCTTTCAAAATAAAAATTTCCTGGCGAAAATTCACAGCGGTTCTTGTCATAGTACGTTCTATCATATGGCATGTGATCTTCATTTAGTAATGGGTGCAATCCTGAAAAGCAAAAGCGAAATTATGGGCCACTTAATTGGGTTGGCCTGACCGACATGCGTCGCTGCGTCTCAGTTAATTGAGCCCACAGGCAAAACTGGTCTCCTTCAGTATTTTTAAAATTCTTGATTGTTCTTGAATTTAGTTTTCCTAACGTTTTTAGGATTCGTCTCCCTACGACGATTCATTTAATACCAAATTCGATAGGAAGATATCTGTTTTGAACCTGGTGGTGTTTCACAGCCGTCATTTCCTTTTATTTCAGCGAAGAAATTATCAACTTTTTAGTGGCCATCTGTCATTCATTCTCTTCGCAGGCAAAGAAGAGACATAAGATATACGCGGTTACAGTTCATTTTATCCGCTTTCCGGCCGGCTGCCAACTGTCGAATTCGCAAGCAATCAAACCGTCCTTGTGCAGTACCCTCTGCTAGCAATTTCAGACCCGAATATCTATGCTTCAACATAGCCATATACGGCAAGAGCTCGCCAGCGCACAATGCACAAAGTGGCGACACTGGGTAGAGAAAAACCAAACTGCCAGGTGATCAGGTGGCCAAATTTAGACATTCAAAGTGACACCCTCCTCTGGGAATGTGAACGACGTTCCACAGCGTTTGTCGCTGAGACTTCGGGGAATAAACCCTGGCAGGCTGAACAATAAAACGCCGTGATTTTTCACTTGAAATCCTCAACCAATCGCGACCCTGTCCATTTGTTGCAGCAATTCGAGAGCCTCAGTGCCGGTACTGTGTCGTAATTGCGCCGACCTGACATGCCCTCTAGAAACATTGCGACCGCCTGGCTGTCCAACCATTTCCTCCTTGCTCTTTTTTACAGTTATGCACCCATTCGATTGTATTCAATCTATGACCCTTGAAAGAAACTTTGATAAGATTTGATTTCTGCGCTTGACTCTTTCCACTCGAAATTGCAAGCACAATTGAATACAGATCTCCCGTGTAAGCCATCTACCTCCTACCCAGACTTCAATGGCCACTAAAAGGTTGATAATTTCTTCGCTGAAATAAAATAAAATGACGGCTGTGAAACACCACCAGGTTCAAAACGGATATCTTCCTATCGAATTTGGTATCAAATGAATCTTCGTAGGAAGACGAATCCTAAAAACGTTAGGAAAACTAAATTCAAGAACAATCAAGAATTTTAAAAATACTGAAGGAGACCAGTTTTGCCTGTGGGCTCAATTAACTGAGACGCAGCGACGCATGTTGGTCAGGCCAACCCAATTAAGTGGCCTCTAATTTCGCTTTTGCTTTTCAGGATTGCACCCATTGCTAAATGAAGATCACATGCCATATGATAGAACGTATTATGACAAGAACGGCTGTGAATTTTCGCCAGGAAATTTTTATTTTGAAAGAAGTTACCATCATGAGACGCAAAAAACGCGTTTTTGCGTCGCAAACGTCAATTTGTTGAATGCTTAGCGGCGGTACTGCATGTAGTAATGGCACAGTTCTGCGAAAACGTGTACGAGGCGTGAAAAAAGCCAAAAGCGCGTTGTACGCGATAGGCATCGAGTGGCTAGAGGCCTAAGCACTGTCGGCACACCCTCACTGATCGCATTTTCGAGCAGCGAGAACTGAAACGTCGTTGTTCACGTGGATTTATTTTTCGCTGTTGGCTTGTACTTCTCGACTTCTAACGCTCAGTTTTCACACGAACACTGCTTTGCTAGCATAACAACAAGATTGTGGTGGTGACTCACAGCTGTACCTTATTTCCGAACGCGGTGATAGGGTCGGAATCACTGACATTTATGTTTCGCACTCTGTTTTCTCGGCCTTCAACCGGCACCGCTTCGTGCTCGCAAAACTCACTGGCTAACTGGCACGTAAACGACTAAACGTAGGGCAGAAACTCACACAGACACACAAACACACGACTAACATTCTATGTTTGTTAGCACTCTACGACTCAATTATCGATCAACGAACATCCTCAATTTCAGCCCGTCCCACCTTTCTTAATCTGAAACCATTATATAGCGGAAAGTGTAGGTTTTTTCCTTGGTCGTGTATTTCCACGGTGTGAATCCGTAGTCCCAATTATGATACGTGTATTTATTGATCGAATTTATCGATTCTCTCCCCTTTATATGTCTGTACTGCATGCTCGCACGTGTGGCTTTTGTGACGATTGGAATGCGTTCATTTACTTTTTTCGAGAACTCATTTCTCGAAAGCTGTTCTTTTTGGATTTTCTCGTTTTTTTGAATTTGTTGTGAATTTCACGTGCACCACCACCACTGAGCTCATTAGCTGTTGACCTGCTAGTCTGCGGCATGGCTGTTTCGCCAATTTCCAGCAGGTCAACAGCGAGTTCACAGGGTAATGAGTGAGTCTATGTCCTAGTGAATAGCTTTTAGTATACTTAACGTGAGCGCTTTTTAGTGACAAGTCTCATAAGTCCGCTTAATGAGAAGTTGTGCGGTATTGATGAGGAGATCTGCACAAAAAATGAGGTAACTTGCGACACTGCCACTTCTCAATAGCTAGATAACATAGCATTCGTTGTGAATTTCAGACGCTTCCGGTACGTTCGTCTACTGTACCCGAAACACTTTGTACGACTGCTGGCGGAGACCCGACGGTTGGTTTTTATTTCAGTTCCTGATAGAAACACTACATATTGGTAGATACCGGAATGAGCTGTTAAAGCCTGTTTTACCCTTTTCGAGTTTTTTTTTGAACTAAAAAGAAGAATCTATCAGCAAACGTCAAGAGGTGGTGATGACTAAGGCTACCTTCTGAGGATTAAGCTTCAAGGCTACGTTTGCAAGACACTAAATGCGGTAACCAACGATCTCTTTATCAAATCTCTCTAAGTAAAAGCATTTTTGGTAGGACTCATTTTTTAAGAACCACGCTGCAGAACCTATGCCCCCAAATATGAGACCATTTTCAAAAGTTTACCTAAATTGGCGTTTATTACTTTTTCAGAGCCTCTGTACTAAAATTCATCTGACTGAATCTTATGCAGGTTTAACGCTTATTTTTTAGCCTCCAGCTTTTCTCTCTTCTTCACTAATTTTTTGATTTGTACTTACTATATAATTTCTTTATTGCAGCGAGCTTCCTTCTAAAGGAGCAGAATTAAGAGGCCTCCGCTGACTCTCAAATAGCACCAGCAGTATTCATGTGGGATAATTGAGGATATTGAGGATGACGGCGACTACAGTCATGGAGTATAGCATGCTATACTCCATGATTGTAGTCGTCATTATTCTTAAAGCAAACGAGTTCAGCAGGACCAAAGGCAGAGAAACGCCCCATCTTCTACTCCAAGATCTGTGTAACTGGCATGGGGAGGAATGATTGTTAATTTTTCCCAGCTCGGTGTTCAACAAGAAGTTCTTGCGAGAAGTAACAAATGTACGATTTCAAACTGAAGAGAAATTTACTGAAATTTAACCTATTGACGACCGCGCGGGCCATTTTCGACCCGCAGTTTTTCTGTCGCGTGGGACCGCGCGGGCCGATTTTGGCCCGCGGTTATAAGACTGTTCGGTACGGCCTATTTCTGGCTTTTTCCGTAGTTTACAAATAATCATTAGATATTTTGGATCCGGGCGCGTGTAGCGCAGTCGGAGAAGGCGCGACTGTCGCGTGCACCCGATACCAGGTTCCTGGTTCGGATTTTCCGCCCAGGCCAACCAAGCCTTCCATCCTTCCGGGGTCGGTGAATTGGTACCAGACTTGTCTGGGAAGGATAAACCGCTGACGTGTTCATCGACCGGCCACCGCAAGTCATTGTATGGTCAAATACGCATTCATGTCGCCTCCACGACGTCCCGTAGAAGTAGAATGCGCTGGCGCATCCCAAAAAGGGATTGAGTAACGCCGTCCTTTATCCTTTATCCTATTATTTTGGATCCTAACAATGCTACTGTGCTGTGGTCTGGCAGTTATTTACTTCTAAGTACTGATAAAATCAAATAATAAGCACCACACACTATTCAAGCTGCACAAAGATCAGCACTATTCACAAACAGCTACTCACATCTTATAAAAATGGTCATGCAGAAAAATAACTAGTCACTATTCTTGTAAAAATTTTGAAAACAATCTAGATAAAAGTATGTCAAACACCTGCTACATCATAAGGTCACCTTATTTGCACGATTCGCGGCAAACGTGCGTCCTTTTTCTTCGTAGACCTTCTTACAGAAGCAAATTCATCTTCTATGTTTTGCTTCAAACCTGTTCCGGCCTTCTCCAATATGAGAGGGAGCTTTTGGAGAGAAAGCTTCATTCGGAATATCGTGAATTAGTGTTTTCACGAGATTGCAGCGTCCGTGGCGTCCCAGCTCTAACTCCGGGGACTATGCATAAGAGAATTGTGCTAATGCTAAAGCTAAGCAATCAAGGCTGTTCCATAAGCGAGTACTATTGTGTCCTCCAGATCTATTCGTCCGACATGCGAAACGGTAACCTCTCTGTCACGTCGGTGCTCACCACATCCTCGATACTGTCGTCCTCGTCTACCGATGAGGAGAATCGCCCTGACATGGATATCCTGCAGCTGAATAACAACCCAGAGCTGGGGAAGGAGAAGCTATACCTAAAAGGAATCTGCGCCAAGAATGGCTGTTGAACGGCCAGGTCGCGCCATCGGAGACGGCCAGTGTTGTGTTGTTGAAAATGAAATTTGTAACAGTTAGAAACGGCTTACCTTATCGATCTCGAGATTTTTCTTTGTTTGTGATATGATCCCTCCCTATTGTGCTATGGAATCGTTCTCTCTCCGTTGTCTCCTTCTGTCCACGTATTTCATCCATGTGCTTTTTCTGTTGTCATCCGGATTGTTCTGATCTACGTCCCTGAGCATTTCTTCGTCATCTGATGTATGTAAATTGTATTGCTTATCATCGTCATAAACTCAGAAGTGAGGTTCGGATTCGAATGCAGTCGTTACTTTGATGTTGATCGTGCAATTGTTGAACAAAAACTTATGTAAATTATCAATAAACCACTAGTCGTAGTGTTATTCCCGTTGCGTCATATGTACATATAAATTTTTGGAAAACGCATTTGTTCGGTTGAGTCAGTCAAATTAAAAGTAAGAAGCTTCATTTTAATAAAAATTGTCGAGGCATGTCGCTAGCGTGGCGCATTAGGATTAGAAACGTCGCTAAAGGAGTGCCCATTTTGGACCATCGATGAATATTGCACTTTGTTATGATTACTCTATGACACAGCTGTTCTTTAATAACACATTTCGGATTTCGAGAAGAAAACGGTACTGTTAAGTCAGAGGGATCTCACCTAATTTCCGGCCACCGATCCGCGCGCAGGTGACCGCGATGCGCGCAATTCAAGGCGCTCCACTCGCCACCACAGTCTGGAGGCCCAGAAGGAATCTCTGCGCCGGGAGTGGGAACGACTGTCTCGAGATCATCTGCGGCCCATCGCCGAAAACTTCACCAAGCGTTTTGGCTTCCTTATTCGCGCCAAGTGGGGCTACTTCGAATCCTGTCGAATATAGCGCTACCTAGTGTCTGTGTTGATGTTATTTATGTATTGGTTGTAAAATTGTCATCTGTTTCATAGCTATAATTTCAAAAAATCTTCATCACGTTATTTTTACACACCCGGTATATATATACGTATATATATAGTTTGATTACCCGGTTTAATTACCCAAGTTTGAGGACGCACAATACTCATAAGGAAGTGACTCATTCATTCGTCCGTGTCGTGGCACTGTCGCGCGCTGTCTGCTCGAAGATTCTGGTGGCACTTTTTTCAGCACGTCTGCTCAAGTTCTTCGGAGGGCACCCAGCATGCGGAGGAGCTGCGCTAATTGCAAAGGAGGGTCCATCGCGAACGAGTTTACGCGCTCAACGGACGGGGAGGAGAACGGGCCTCCTCCGTCTAACTAGGTTAACTGTTTGGTTAAGGACGAAAAATTTTGGTCTTCTATACCAAAGACGAGAAACTCCAGCAGGAATTTAGTGATGCTTTAGTTTTAATCGTTGGATGATAATCTAAACAGATGGTAAGGTTAAATAGTTGAAACCGAGTTTCCAAAACTACTAATTCTTACATCTTTCAGTGTCTGAGCAAACTTTCTTTCCTTACTCGTATTGCCACAGGAATACCCTATCCCAAGATTATTCCAAAGAGCAGCATTAAAACTTTTGAGACATAACACCTGTAAACAACCCTTTAAAGATCCTGAAATTCATTAAGTAAACGCACAAGAACCGTAGTAGGCCATTACAGCTTAGCAAACTACCTTAGCCTCTTACAAATCACGCTGAACCCTTCCAATAGAACTCCACCTTCCAAGAAACGACGCTCACGTTCCTTGGCGTTGCGCTGGGGCACTACATAATCACGTCATAGCGCGCTCCGCGTGAACTCGTCCTCGATGGGTGCGTTACGTTAGGCAGCTCCCTGGGTTACTGTAGCGGGCCGCGTCGCGCGCCACCGCTCCCCGATCACGGTAGCGTGGCGTGTTGTTGAGCCCGCCTCGGACGGACGGGTCCGACTGCTGCCGACAGGGACGGCTAGTGACGTCATGCGCGTCTAATCAGTGGGCGCGCTAGAGCATGAAGTTGTGCACCACCGACTGTTGGCTACGCTCTTTCAGCTTGGTAAAAAAAGGAGACAGTGAAATACCTCCGCTTCAGCTTGTATGTTGGAGAAATACGAAGGTTTCTGAGTGTTTGCTAAAAGGGTGCCTGCGAACGACATGACACTTAAACTATCACACGCGAGTTGGAGAAGTGTAACGAGGATGTGACGAGCGAAATTACAATCAAGAGGAAAGTTACGGAATAATGCTCCAATGAACATTTTTTGAAGCTTAGCAAAGGTCCCATGTCTCAGCAATCCCTCAAAAATTTCCCAAGGCCGAGTATTCAAAGAAAAATGTGTAGGGATGTTAATATTGTTATGCCGAACGAGGTTGTAAGGTGATATGGTGTATGCGTGTGGTGTATTGAGCAGATCAATAAATATCCACCTTACAACCTCGTTCGGCACAGGAATATTGGCATACTAAGAAAATACCGAGGTTTTACGAAGAGAGAACTTGGAGAATGTATAGAGAATTTCGGGAACCGTCTCCCAAACACCTGTGAAAGTTCATTAAAGTGTCTGGCAACAGTAACCGTCCTATCACAACGGACAATATATTAGAGCAGAAAGCAGTGGTCTTCAAGAACAGTGACACGATAGAGAATCTGTGGAAAAGACGCCGTAAACATTAGATATTCTCTTGGGTGGTTATCTCACCCCATTTTCTGAAGTATTATTACCCAGCTATTTTATCAAAATATCTACTCCTTACACCTTCCAGCTTTTCCTCTGTTCATGCTCTAGTTCGAGTTTTATACCATTTCCAAACGGTTTACATATGCCCCCGGTTTTTCTTTCTTGTTGAGATAATCCATTATTAATCCAGAGAATCGGGAATAAGCTCAAGCTTCTATTCCATTGTATCCCCTGCCCCGATAAAAGTGTGCATGTTTTGTTGTTGTTAGTTTTCAGTTTGCAGTTTGCACTTGGTTCTGAAACTTCTAAATAATAGCCACCACAATGCTTTTTCGAATTCTACTGACAACGTGGCTTGCCATTTCTCCTCAGTCATATGACGCAGATCTCATTCCACTCGAACGTAGTTAACAAACGCTCCCACTTCCTCAGTCTACCAAAAGACGTCAAATGTTCCACCAACATTGTGTACCATTTAACTGTTTCCCTTCTTCTGCGCTAGTAAAAGGAACGCAGTCGAATACAGTCGGCACACCCTTTCGCGCTCTAGCGCGCCCAGCAGACTCGGGAACCGCCCGCGTATGACGTCACTAGCCGTCCCTGTCGGCAGCAGTCGGACCCGTCCGTCCGAGGCGGGCTCAACAACACGCCACGCTACCGTGATCGGGGGCGGTGGCGCGCGGCGTGGCCCGCTACCGTAACCCAGGGAGCTGCCTAACGTACGAACCCGTCCTCGACGGACACGCCTCGCGCAATTAGCGCCGCCCCCCTGCTTGATAGGGGAAGAACACGACTCCGCCGGCATAAGGCGTCGTCGGCTACTCCACCTCAAACACCGGATCTCGACTCAGCAGTTGGGCTCTTTCTTAAGGATACGAATTTGCCGCCACACCTAAGAATTGTCATTTCTCATCTTCTTGAAATCAAGGATGAGTTTTCTAAAGTAGTAGCTCACAATCAAGAGCTGGTCGAAGAGAATAAGGTAATGCAAGAAAGGAGTGATGTTTTGCTTAGAGAAAATGCCTCTTTACAGTCTGAGGTTAATAAGCTAAGGTCTGAGTTGTCTTCTAAGGAGAATGGGCTGTCGCAATCCAATATCGTTTCTACGTCTACCATGTCGTATGCCACGGATCTCCCTCGATAGAGAGCCTTCGGGCTCTCTTGTTAAGAGGGATCTCGGGCCGCTTGTCGCAGGGCCACGTGGCGCGTCCCCGGGTGGTGGATAGGGGAATTAAACGCGAACCAAATGCGACCGTGTACTGCCCAGAGACGCAGGTGGGATGCAGGGGATGGACTCCTTGCTCCTGCTGTGTCGGGTCGATGCGTTCCTTGTGCGTGGGAGCGGCATGTTCGTGCACAGTGTGCGCGGACGTGTCCGTGACTGTGCGGATTGTAACTGCGTCGGCTCGGCCAAAAGCTTGCACTCGGTAGACTGGGAGTACATCGTAAGGCGATTCGAGGCCGCCTTAAGTCTCGCCCCGTCCCTTCGGGCAGTCTGGCTGGCTGCCCGGAGTACCCCGCCCGCACGACAGAGCCCGACTAGCTACCCGTGTGTACTCGAGTCAAAAACAGCAGCACTAAAGGGCCTCATTCCCCTGACCCCGAAAGAGCCCCCATTTCTGCAGCGATGGGAAGGACGAGTACGGAGAGGCTGCTAAAATCTCAGGGCCTAACCAGGCTGCGCAAACTGAGAAGGACTAGGATGACGATTTGTACTTACAACGCCCGCACGCTTGCGTCGGAAGCATCCGTCGAGGACCTGATGATGCAAGCCAGGAAGATCAAGTACGACGTCATCGGACTGACCGAGACGAGAAGACACCACCCCCTACACGCCGCCTACGACTCCGGAGAAGAACTGTTCCTCGGAACATGCGACAGCAGAGGAGTAGGCGGCGTTGGTGTCCTCGTCAACACGCACTTGGCCATGAACATCGATTCGTACGAGTCTCTGACAAGCCGAATCGGACGTCTGCGGCTGAAGCGATGTGGTTCCGTGCCAGCTTTGACTGTATTCGTCGCGTATGCCCCAACATCCGACTACGACGACGAAGAGGTCGAAGCCTTCTACGTGGAGCTGGAGAAGTTCTATAAGGAAGATCACACCTTCTACAAGGTGATCGTCGGCGACTTCAACGCCAAAATCGGACCGCGAAGGTCGCCGGAAGAACTTCACATCGGAACCCACGGTTTGGAGTGGAACGAGCAAGGTGAAAGGCTGTCTGAGTTTATCATGTCGACCAAGACCATCCATGGAAACTCGCAGTTCCAGAAGCCTCCCTCCCTACGATGGACCTGGGAATCTCCCGGTGGCCAGTTCCACAACGAGATCGACCACATCATCTTCAACCGCAAATATTGCTTGACCGACGTCTCCGTTGTCCCCAAGTTCTACACGGGATCGGACCACCGCCTCCTTCGCGCAAGGTTCCGCTTTTCGCGTCAAGGAGAGAAGGCCGCGAAGTTCAAAAAGAGGAGTCCCAGAACGACCATCAACTGGGACCTCTACACCTCTCTTGCCGGTCTTTGGGAAGATGCCGCCATGGACAACGTCGACGAGGAATACGACCGCTTCGTGCACCATCTCCACGATAGTTCTAAGGGAGCCGAGAGCTTGAAGACCACCAAGAGACGTCTGTCTCCGGAAACTCTCGAGCTGATACGCCAGCGTGGAGCAGCACGAGCGTCAGGCAACCACCAACTGACGTCCGAGCTTGCGAAGCTATGCAGAGAGGCGATAAAGGAGGATCTTAAGGAGAGAAGGGCGGAAGTGTTGGCTGAAGCTGCAGAGGCAGGGTTGAGCATCCGCAATGCCCGCCGGAACTTCGCCAACTTCAAGACCAAGATGACAGCTCTCCGACGTCCCGACGGAACCGTCACCTCTTCCAGAAGGACCATGGAGAGGGTCATCCACGACTTCTACTCCGATCTCTTCGATAGCCACGTCCACCTGCCCCCATGCCATCTTCCGCAGGATGGATACGTCGTCCCCTCTGTTCTCCCTTCCGAGATCCGACACGCCATCTCGTCGGTGAAGAAACGTACATCACCCGGTCCCGACAGGATCAGACCCGAACACCTGAAGAACCTCCCGCCTACGCTCATCAACACCCTGGCGCGGCTCTTCACACGTTACCTGTCGGAGTGCAAGGTTCCATCTCAGTGGAAGACCAGCAGAACCGTCTTGCTGTACAAGAAGGGAGACGTGCACGACATTGGCAACTATCGCCCGATCTGCCTGCTGTCCGTAGTCTACAAGCTGTTCACTCGAGTTATCCTGAATAGGATTAGCAGAACGCTGGACGAAGGACAGCCATGCGAGCAAGCAGGATTTCGGAGAGGATTCAGCACGATCGACCACATACACACCATTACGAAGCTCATCGAAGTGTCGCGAGAGTACAAGCTGCCGCTGTGCCTTACGTTCATCGACCTGAAGAAGGCATTCGACTCCGTCGAAACTGAAGCGGTCATCGAAGCCCTGCTCACTCAGGGCGTTCCTACTCAGTACATCAGAGTCCTTCGAGAGCTGTACAGTGGATTCACGACCAAGATCTCACCATTCTACAACGACGTCGTCGTCGACGTGAACAGAGGGGTTCGGCAAGGGGATACCATATCCCCGAAGCTCTTCAGCGCCACTCTCGAAAACGTCATGCGCGAACTAGAATGGGAAGACATGGGAGTGAAGGTCGACGGCCGGCAACTACATCATCTTCGCTTCGCTGACGACATCGTGCTCATAACACTGAGCATCAGCCAGGCAGAGCGAATGCTGGCCGACTTCGATCGTGTATGTGGGAACGTTGGACTGCAGCTGAATCTTACGAAGACGATGTTCATGAGGAACGGATGGGTTTCTGATGCCCCATTCTCGCTCAACGGAACGAACATCTCCGAATGCTCCAGCTATGTGTATCTGGGTCGCGAAGTCAACATGGCCAACGACCTAGCACCAGAGCTGAGCAGGAGGAAAAGAGCGGCTTGGGGAGCTTTCAAGAGCGTCGAAGAAGTCGCGAAGAAGACGAAGAACGTCCGACTCCGTGCCCACCTATTCGACTCCACTGTTCTTCCTGCCCTAACATACGCCTCAGAGACCTGGGCTATACGAAAGCAGGATGAACACGCGATCAGCGTCGCGCAGCGTGGAATCGAGAGGACGATGCTCGGAGTGAAACGACTCACGCAAGTGAGAGAAGGCCTCCGGAGTTCCGAGCTTCGCCGACGCTCGAAGATCAGAGACGCTGTCGCGTGGGCCAAGTTGTCGGAAATTAGGTGGGCCGGCCACGTAATGCGCTTCGCAGACACCCGCTGGACGAGAGCCATCACCGACTGGATTCCGCGGGATGTCAAAAGAACACCAGGACGCCCACCAACGCGTTGGTCGGACTTCTTCGTTAAAGCCCTGAACGACCGATATGACGCTCTTCGTGTCCCTCGAGCGAGGAGGATCCATTGGACCACTCTGGCACGCGACAGGGACGAATGGAGACGCTGCTGGCACCCGCTCGAGCAATTCGATGATCAACGGGACGACAGGTGACAGGTGACAGGTGACCATGTCGTATGATGAAATTGAACGTAAAAAATAGGGTGTAATTTCTGGAATTCCTGAGAGTGTTGCACCCGTTGCACCCTCCAGGGTTCTTCATGATATTGCTCATCTTTGTCAACTGTTCGATTTCCTTCAAATTGATTGTCAACCTTTCTGTTTGTACCGTATGGGGCGCGTTGTTTTTGGTAGACCGCGTTTGCTCAAAGTTGTGTTGCCCTCTCCTTTTTATGGTAGCCTTATCCTTCGTAGAACTCCAAGACTTAAGGCATTTCCTATGAGAGGAATTTTTGTGCGGCCGTCACTTTCTAAGTCGGAAAGGGAGCGTTTGAAGGTCGAAAGAATGGCCGCCAGTAGCCACTCTCCTGTTTTTGTAACGAATCTTCCCAAATTGTCGTCTCTCAGAAAACTCTAGTGCCTGCTTCATTAAGAACTCCTGTTTCTATGACTTCTGCTGCCCAACAGGGAAACGCTTAGTACATCCTTCGGAGTGGCATACCATTTCTTTCCTTTATTGTAGCAAATATACGATCCGTCGCCGAAAACAAATGTGAATTGCTCTGACTCCTTCATGATAATAAAACAGACATTGTCGCTCTTTCGGAAGCGTGGCTTAGCCCTTGCAGTGACCTGGTGTCTCTTCTTGGTGACCTGAATCCTCACCTCGATATTCTCAGATGTGATCGTCAGCTTAAAAATGTGGAGGTGTGGCTAAGGGGTGCACATTTAACGGTTAAGGATTTAACGTATTTAACGAAACAACGGCATTTTTCGTTAAAACTTGTCTTAACGAGTTAACGGAAATTTTTAGAAATTTAACGGAATTTTTAACGGACTTTTTTCTCAGTGAGTTTATCACATTTACCCTAGTTTGCACTAATGTTGCAGGTATCATGCTTACGATAAGGACTGTTCCTGAAAAAAGTCTTGAAATCAGCAAGAGTATTTTAATGTTTTCATGAATTTGCTTTGAATTTTTGGAACTTGTGCAGTTCTCAGAAAATTTTGAACAAGTTACATGCTCGATTAATGCAAGTAAATGATTGCCTCACGCAAGAAAAGCGTAAGGTTGAGGTAACTTACAGGCACCTTGCATGTAAGAAAGCAAATCTAGGGCCCCCGAGGGCCCTAGTTGTGCAACCTTACATGTAAGGTGGAAGTAACTTACACTAAGGCCGCATGTAACTAACTCACAAATCTGGGCCCCCAGGGGGAAATTCCCCCGGGGTCCCCTGGATTTTTTTCTTACATGCAACATACATGTAGCTTACTATAAGTAGCTTACTTAATTTTCAATGTCGCAAGTATCTTACTCCGTTTTGTAACTAGCAAGCAACATACGCAAAAGCTAACGTGGCATGCAACTAGGTGTGATATCTACATGCAGCTAGGCCCGTGCTCCCAATCTACTCGTATAGCGCAATATACTTCACGTTGGATTGTCGCAGGGAGCCCGCTTGCCGTTAAGCACTGCTAGCAGGTGGTTTGAAGCTGGGGGCTCCAGGAGCGGTGAGCACACTATCGGATTGACATTTCGGTCGTACGCCTTGTTCAGGCATATTTTGTTTATTTTCTAAACAGTTTGAGAGTCTCTAGAGATATTGAGACACTACTCAAACTGTTTAGAAAATAAACAAAATATGCCTGAACAAGGCGTACGACCGAAATGTCAATCCGATAGTGTGCTCACCGCTCCTGGAGCCCCAGCTCAAAATCACCTGCTATCAGTGCTTAACGGCAAGCGGGCTCCCTGCGACAATCCAACGTGAAGTATATTGCGCAATACGAGTAGATTGGGAGCACGGGCCTAGTTGCATGTAGATATCACACCTAGTTGCATGCCACGTTAGCTTTTGCGTATGTTTGTATTTTTATTCGTTTTACAATTTATGTCCCGGTTGATATGTTTGTTACTTGCGACATTGAAATTAAATGTGTTGTCGTTTCTGAATATTTTTTGAGATGCGCGTGACTTCCATAAAGTTTATTGTCACATAAACTACTCCACATAGCAGTATAAGAACGTGTGTTTTGAAGTGCATATAATGCACAACAGGAGATCGAACATGATATCGCGAAACCAAGAAGTGGCAATGTAGAGGTTGTGGTGCGGGTTCATTCCTGACTGTAGTCGAAGAAGCTCAGCACCATACTGGCATCACTCTCCGCCGAGCTTACAGTCCGCCGTCGGTGCTCTGCGAGGAGGGTCGCGACGGAATTGTGTCATTGTCGATGGCGGCATAGCTGGTGGACTGCTCCGCTGCTTCGTGACTTTTCATGTTTCGGCGGAAGTTGATGCTGAAACAACTGTTTTTGCTGTGTAGAAATGTGGATTGTGAATATTCAATTTATTACGTACAGCGCCACAGTTATCATATGGAATACGTCGAAGTAGAAGGACGTGCAGACCTCCTTATTTGCCTTCTCGTACATGGCCTTCACGAAATCTAAAAGGTGATGAGTTGGTTGTAGAAACATGTGTTCGGGTAATGTCACTACTTACTTATGACCAGTTCGGATTCGAAGTCGACGTACTGGTTTTTTTTTCTGGTGCGCGCCGTAAGTCGGGGCCACACGTCACGAGAATACATCTAAAAGTTTAGATGCTTATGTGGGATACACCATAAGCTGAGAAGGCTAACGCATACGGGCTTCTAACACCAACCTCCGACACGATGTGGTGGATGAACTTGTTGAAGAAATTGACGTATTCCGACGTCGACGAGGGCACCCGAGATGTGCGCTGGAGCCGAGTGTAGAGGGCGGACAGGTCACCTACTTCAAAGACACATGCTAAGTGTCGAGAAGAAGATAACAAGGGAAATTGGGCATATAGGACTTCGAAAGCTCACCAGGGCCGTATGACGAAGATGGGATCGTGAAGTCTCCGGAAGGCACATCCAGTGCTCCGAAGTCCTTGGACGCCGTTAAGGTCTCGTCGCGGCTTTTCTGGTAGGCTTTTTTCTTCACCACCGACAGAGCAGTCTCCACGGTCTTCACTCGGTCGCGAAGGAATCGAATCTGAGCGGAGAAGTCGACTACACTAACCAGAGATGATTCGGTCGTAATATACTAACTGTTATGGCCGACTTCAACTGCCTCGAGCGGCGCACTATCTCCTCAGCATTCTGTGCAGAAATGACGTCGTCGATAAGGCTGAAGAGGTCCGTGGGAAAGATGTCGTCCTTAACCGCATTCTGAAGGGAGAAGTGCTCAGCTGCAGTTACCGTGAAGGAACCGAAACCAAAGCTTTATGAGAGAACTACCAATATTTCCTCGTCAGTCATCCTGCTTCTCCTCTGCATCTCTACCAGCTTTCTAATCAGGGGATCCTCGACTCGCCTAGGTGAATGCAACAGAAGTGAACTGCCAGAGACGAGGTTGACTACACCATGAGTAAACGAAATTTACAGTTGCTCCACGTTCTCCTGTCCTTGTGACGAAGAAGACCCTTGGGAAGACGATGATGTCTCAGAACCGAGTACCGAAGCCCTGAAGTCTCGACCATTGCTCAAGAAGGCGTTGCCACGGTGTATGTTGACAAATCTGAACCAATGGTCTGTATATGTTGCTGACCCATATCGACCCATATCGGCTGCAAAGTGGTACGCATCTCTTTGTACACGTACTCTTTCTTCTGCCTGAAGTCCACGAGATTGAATCGTGCGTCACACTTGCAACTCGAGTTTGCACACGTCTTGATGATCTTCAGCTCACGCCTTTGCCAATAGGTATTCGCCATCCATGTTGCTCTTGTCAACTTCACCGAGCTAAAGCTGCGGTATCGGCAGGATTGCTCAGAATCTAGATGACTTTCCCCATAATCTTGGTCGGTATTGATGATGTTGCCCCCTCCTCGAGCGTTTTCGTTTTTCTTAGCTTCGGTGATGCCGCTGACCTGCTCCGTAAAACTGTCCTCATTCTTTTCTAAAATACTTGATTTTGTTGAATGTTGCTATGCTTGCTTCCATTTTACTTTATTTTGTAGTGATCTTAGTTTTTGGCTGCTTCTGCGGTGTGTTCAGTTTTGTTTTATGATTTAGTAGTGAGCATAATCACGTCTGAAGATTTCTGTCCGCTCGATAACATGTATACCGAATTCACATCAAACTGGACAATTTGCGATATATCAGAAAATCACTATTTTTGCTTTCTTTAAAATGAACCTATGATCACTAGATGGGTAAATTGTTTGAGATATTTCAGACACTTAGTTTACGGTGTTAGGGTACGAGAATTTCCAAAAAGAGTCGTAGTAAATATGTTAATCTAACATTTTCATTTGGTCACGATCTACGCGGTGATGTCAATTATGGGTGGTCTCAATGATCGGGAAGCCGTCATTTCTGCCCACATGGACAAAGACGGAAGAATTCTAATGTTAGCAAGATCCTTGGAGAACAACTTTTCAATAGTTAAACTCAATCTTTTTCAATGCTCTCCACACCTGCCCCAAAGTGATCACAACTCTCAACACCTGCCCAAGTTGATCATGCCAGCTGAAGGGTTTCCTCTCGATATGGAGCCAGAAGTTGCATCAAAATCATGAAGAAAGGGAGAACAACCAGACTACATGACATTAGGTTGTTCTACACGGAATGTCGCGTACATTGTGGCCTTCCTTTCACAGCTATTCGCATCGGTTGTGAGCTCACTTAGGGTTAATTTTTCGCGACATTTCATCTTCTATATTTACTATTTTCCTACATCATTTCCCCATCTGTTTCTAAAATTATAGCTTTTTAACTACAATGGACCAGAAAATGATTATGCGCGCGCCTGCTCTGCGACTTCAAATTGAAGAAATTCGCTGCGGAATCGCATCGTTGGTTGGTAACTGCATTTGACGAAGATGTCGTTTTCAAAAGACAATGCGAGCGGTGGGTTAAACGTTTTGCCACCGTCGACGAAAGTCTTGAACAGGAACAGCACGGAAGCCAGGTGCGAACTTTCACGGGCTGCCGTTGAAGATGATACGACAAGATCAATTTGGGAGCTTGCAGTAGAGCTTGTCTGCTCCAAATCCTATTCCAAATCGTGCTCCAAATCTGAATCCAAATCGAGTTGACACATCCACTACCACCTTGCTGCATGCCCATGCGAGGCCTCATGCCGCAAAAGTCGTTCAGTAGGAAATCGAGAAACGTGGCTTTGCCCCATCTACATACAGCCCTGACATTGCCCCATCCGACTGCCACATATTCCGCTCGATGCAGCACGCCTTGGGTGGGAAAATGTTCCCTGACTACGAAGAAGTCGGGATTTGGGTGACCAACTTCCTCGATTCGCGGCCAGCTCTCTTGCCGGTTAAGGTACAGTCTCTCCAAGATGGTTAGAATACTTGTTCAAGGAAAATTTGGGAAAACTCTTAAAAATTTTCTTTGGAAAAGCAATTCAATAACAATCTACAGAGAGAAAGCGAATGTTCACATCATCAGAAGGACCATCAAAGTACCAAAGTGAGTAAATAGTAGAGAGAGCTTAGGGCGTAAATTAGACTCGAAAATTTCGTTTTTATTTGGAAATTGTTCAAATCAATTTCGAAATTGTCCAGATTGACGTGAAAATGGTGAATAGCGAACGAGGCGAACGAAACGAACGAAACAAACGATAGAAACGGAACGAACATTGAACGTAGATGGTAGAGACGGTGATCTATGTCATATTTAGGTGACGGTTGAATGTTGGATTCTCTCATGCCTACCTTTTCCAAAAAATCGCCTTCTAGGGTATTGGGCATAGTGGAGAGAATAGAACATTTCGTGCGGCCTGACAGATAAATTCAATTAAATTCTACATCACTTCCACATGAAACAGAACACTTTCGGAGCAAACTGAGCTCATTCCATATTCAGGCGAATGTGTGAATTTTCAAACATGGCACTCAAGAGACCGCGCTGAAGAAGAGCAGAAATCACCTGTATCACCTGTCGTCCCGTTGATCATCGACTTGCTCGAGCGAGCGCCAGCAGCGTCTCCATTCGTCCCTGTCGCGTGCCAGAGTGGTCCAATGGATCCTCCTCGCTCGAGGGACACGAAGAGCGTCATATCGGTCGTCCAGGGCTTTCAGGAAGAGGTCCGACCAACGAGTTGGTGGGCGTCCTGGTGTTCTTTTGACATCCCGCGGAATCCAATCTGTGACGGCTCTCGTCCAGCGGGTGTCTGTGAATCGCATTACGTGGCCGGCCCACCTAATTTTCGACGACTTGGCCCATGCGACAGCGTCTCTGATCTTCGAACGTCGGCGAAGCTCGGAACTCCGGAGGCCTTCTCTCACTTGCGTGAGTCGTGTCACTCCGAGCATCGTCCTCTCGATTCCACGCTGCGCGACGCTGATCGCGTGTTCATCCTGCTTTCGTATGGCCCAGGTCTCTGAGGCGTATGTTAGGGCAGGAAGAACAGTGGAGTCGAATAGGTGGGCACGGAGTCGGACGTTCTTCGTTTTCTTCACGACTTCTTCGACGCTCTTGAAAGCTCCCCAAGCCGCTCGTTTCCTCCTGCTCAGCTCTGGTGCTAGGTCGTTGGCCATGTTGACTTCGCGACCCAGATACACATAGCTGGAGCATTCGGAGACGTTCGTTCCGTTGAGCGAGAATGGGGCATCAGAAACCCATCCGTTCTTCATGAACATCGTCTTCGTAAGATTCAGCTGCAGTCCAACGCTTCCACATACACGATCGAAGTCGGCCAGCATTCGTTCCGCCTGACTGATGCTCGGTGTTATGAGCACGATGCCGTCAGCGAAGCGAAGATGGTGCAGTTGCCGGCCGTCGACCTTCACTCCCATGTCTTCCCATTCTAGTTCGCGCATGACGTTTTCGAGGGCGGCGCTGAAGAGCTTCGGGGATATGGTATCCCCTTGTCGAACCCCTCTCTTCACGTCAATGACGACGTCGTTGTAGAATGGTGAGATCTTGGTCGTGAATCCACTGAACAGCTCTCGAAGGACTCTGATGTACTGAGTAGGAACGCCCTGGTTGAGCAGGGCTTCCATGACCGCTTCAGTCTCGACGGAGTCGAATGCCTTCTTCAGGTCGATGAACGTAAGGGACAGCGGCAGCTTGTACTCTCGCGACACTTCGATAAGCTTCGTAATGGTGTGTATGTGGTCGATCGTGCTGAATCCTCTCCGAAATCCTGCTTGTTCGCATGGCTGTCCTTCGTCCAGCGTTCTACTAATCCTATTCAGGATGACTCGAGTGAACAGCTTGTAGACTACGGAGAACAGGCAGATCGGGCGATAGTTGCCAACGTCGTGCACGTCTCCCTTCTTGTACAGCAAAACGGTCTTGCTGGTCTTCCACTGAGATGGAACCTTGCATTCGGACAGGTAGCGTGTGAAGAGCCGCGCCAAGGTGTTGATGAGCGCTGGCGGGAGATTCTTCAGGTGTTCAGCTCTGATCCTGTCAGAACCGGGTGCTGTACGTTTCTTCACCGACGAGATGGCGTGTCGGAAGAGAGAACAGAGGGGACGACGTATCCATCCTGCGGAAGATGGCATGGGGGCAGGTGGACGTGGCTATCGAAGAGATCGGAGTAGAAGTCGTGGATGACTTTCTCCATGGTCCTTCTGGAAGAGGTGATGGTTCCGTCAGGACGTCGGAGAGCGGTCATCTTGGTCTTGAAGTTGGCGAAGTTCCGGCGGACATTGCGGATGCTCAGCCCAGCCTCTGCTGCTTCAGCCAACACTTCCGCCCTTCTCTCCTTGAGATCTTCCTTTATCGCCGCTCTGCATAGCTTTGCAAGCTCGGACGTCAGTTGGTAGTTGCCTGACGCTCGTGCTGCTCCACGCTGGCGTATCAGCTCGAGAGTTTCCGGAGACAGGCGTCTCTTGGTGGTCTTCAAGCTCTCGGCTCCCTTAGCACTATCGTGGAGATGGTGCACGAAGCGATCGTATTCCTCGTCGACGTTGTCCATGACGGCATCTTCCCAAATGCCGACAAGAGAGGTGTAGAGATCCCAGTTGATGGTCGTTCTGAGATTCCTCTTCTTGAACTTCGCGGCCTTCTCTCCTTGACGCGAAAAGCGGAACCTCGCGCGAAGGAGGCGGTAGTCCGATCCCGTGTAGAACTTGGGGACAACGGAGACATCGGTCAGGCAATACTTGCGATTGAAGATGATGTGGTCGATCTCGTTGTGGAACTGGCCACCGGGGGATTCCCAGGTCCATCGTAGGGAGGGAGGCTTCTGGAACTGCGAGTTTCCATGGATGGTCTTGGTCGACATGATAAACTCAGACAGCCTTTCACCTTGCTCGTTCCACTCCAAACCGTGGGTTCCGATGTGAAGTTCTTCCGGCGACCTTCATGGCCCGATCTTGGCGTTGAAGTCGCCGACGATCACCTTGTAGAAGGTGTGATCTTCCTTACAGAACTTCTCCAGCTCCACGTAGAAGGCCTCGACGTCGTCGTCATCGTAGTCTGATGATGGGGCATACGCGACGAACATAATCAATGCTGGCACGGAGCCACATCGCATCAGTCCCAGAACGTCCGATTCGGCTTGTCAGAGACTCATACGAATCCATGTTCATGGCCAAGTGCGTGTTGACGAGGACACCAAAGCCGCCTACTCCCCTGCTGTCGCATGTTCCGAGGAACAGTTCTTCTCCGGAGTCGTAGGCGGCGTGTAGGGGGTGGTGTCTTCTCGTCTCGGTCAGTCCGATGACGTCGTAATTGATCTTCCTGGCTTGCATCATCAGGTCCTCGACGGATGCTTCCGACGCAAGCGTGCGGGCGTTGTATGTACAGATCGTCATCCTAGTCCTTCTCAGTTTGCGCAGCCTGGTTAGGCCCTGAGATTTTAGCAGCCTCTCCGTACTCGTCCTTCCCATCGCTGCAGAAATGGGGGCTCTTTCGGGGTCCGGGGAATGAGGCCCTTTAGTGCTGCTGTGTTTGACTGGATTACAACACGGGTAGCTAGTCAGGCTCTGTCGTGCGGGCGGGGTACTCCGGGCAGCCAGCCAGACTGCCCGAAGGTACGGGGCGAGACTTAAGGCGGCCTCGAATCGCCTTACATGTACTCCCAGTCTACCGAGTGCAAGCTTTTGGCCGAGCCGACACAGTTACAATCCGCACAGTCACGGACACATCCACGCACACTGTGCACGAACATGCCGCTCCCACGCACAAGGAACGCATCGACCCGACACAGCAGGAGCAAGGAGTCCATCCCCTGCATCCCACCTGCGTCTCTGGACAGTACACCGTCGCATTTGGTTCCCCACGGATCTCCCTCGATAGAGAGCCTTCGGGCTCTCTTGTTAAGAGGGATCTCGGGCCGCTTGTCGCAGGGCCACGTGGCGCGTCCCCGGGTGGTGGATAGGGGAATTAAACGCGAACCAAGAGCAGAAATGCAAACGCAAAAAAGGGATTTCCTAACGCTTCTCACAAAAACAGAAACAATCACGTTACAACCATCCATCAGTTTGCTATTCCTCACTACCTTAGTTACTTGTAAGCCTAGAAACACAATAAGTTTCAAAAGCAGAAGAAATTGCAGATTAGAGCTCGGCTGGGACGCGCGATTCTCATCAGGGAGGCCGCAAATCTCACACATGACAGGGTCTTCTGTAGATTCTTTTGTTAATTGCAACAGTAAACCCTCGGAAGAATGCAGAGATCGATGTATGTAATGATGTAGAGTTCCCTTAATACATGTACATGTATTGATATTAATCGCTGATAAGGTCATGCAGCCATACCTTGTAGTTGAATAAGATATAAGCTCCCACAGCGGCCGCATAGTGTGGGAATCTGTGGGAATGAAAAAACTCAAACAAAAGCGGTGGTCATCAGATGATCTATTAGATTAAAGTCTGGAGACCATTTCCCACGAATTGCGTGACTGTGCCGCAGCAACACAGCAACCCCGCCCCAACACTGGAGTAAGTATGGTGGTAGCGAATTCTGGTTAATTTTCATAATTCAGTCTCCGAAAATAGCGAGCCCTGATGAGAATCGCGCATCCCAATAAAGTTCTAATCTGCGGGTGCTCCTGGTTTTAGTAGGAGGCCACTTTGCATTTTCCTCTCGAACCCAACGTCGAATGGATCAAATACATTGTTCGACAGGATATGAAAAGTTGCGCTAATCACAAGGACACAAAAACGATAGCGACTTTATCGAATGGAAATCGAAATAAAAAGCTATAGACATCAAAGAATAATTTTTCGCGATTGTAAGCACGAGAGCGAAAAAACCAAAAGAAAACATCTAAAACGAACGCGAGAAGTGGGTTTGCTTGAGCAGCTCGATTCCGGGATAGTGGGGAATGGAGGGAAAAAGCGCAGATGAAATGAAGGAGAGGGAAGAGGTGTGAGAGTTTCTCTCCTAAAAGCAGGAGCAGCGTCATGAGAAGCATTTAATACATTCGAACAACACAAAATTGCAAACATAAAATGGAATACAGTGGACGAATCCCGGCCTCAAGTGTTCTCGTCTACCGCCTAATGCGAATTCGTCAGATGGGATAGCAAAAAGTCAGCCTCTCGGCCACGTAGAGAGAACCACGCATCCCAGCACACATCGAGTTTCCCACTGCTCCTGCTCTTAGGAGACCCCCTCCCCTGATAGGACCACCGTCCGATATAAACATTGCAAATGGTCGAAGAAGATTAAAGAAAGGATGAAATAGTGACACGTTTACATCAACAAAACATGGCGAATTCACGCGTTAGAATAAACAGTGAAAAACAGTGTAAACATTGCTCCTGCTTCAATCGAATCAGAGTTATGCGTTGACAACAAGAACTCCTCGGTTTTCCCCGGTCCCCGACAATTCCTCAGCATCGCCTGACATCGAAAACGACTTGTACATACTTCTCATCCACATTGCCCCCCCCCCTTCCCCCTTCACCCTCCTTCCACCCTCGTAGCTGCCCGCAATAACAGTGATTCCAATCAACATGTCGAATCGAAGCTTCAATCAAATCAGAATAATACGCTGACAACAACAACTTCACGGTTTTTACAGTCCACCCCCCGACAATTCCACCGCTCCTCGCTTCATCGAAAATCGAAAACGACGTGTTAATACTTCTCCTCCACATCGCCCCCCCCCCCCCCCCCTTCCCCCTCCACACCCTCCCTCCAACTCCACCCTCATAGCTGCCCGCAACGACGATTGAATAAGAAAGAGCAAAAACAGTGGCAACAGTGATTGCTATCGAAATGTCGAAGCCACGAAAACCCGCGCTTCTCGGGTTTTCACGGCTTCTAGACGGTTCGCGGGCGCTCGGACGACCGCTCACGGCCGTGGCGGATCGATAAATGACCTTATGACGAGCCCCTATCGATCGGTCATCTCTCGCCATTAACTTACGCACTTTTGGTTAACTTACTCTTCGGATTCTTCTTTACTCTAGATTAGGAAATCATGGGAGCCCAAAATTCAACAATCCCAGTGATTCCGCTCCTAGGAGCCCCCCCCCCCCCCCGATAGGACCATCACTCGATATAAATACTTCAAATGATCGTAGCAGTTTAAAGAAACGCAGAAATCCTGACACGGTTACATCATCAAAACACGGCGAATTCATGCATTGAATAAACAGTAAACACAATAGTCTTCTTCAATCCACTCAGTTATACGTTGACAACAACTTCTCGCTTTTTCCAGTCCCCGACAATTCCATCGCTTCTTGTGACATCGAAAACGACATGTACATACTTCCCCACCATTTCGCTCCCCCCTCCACCCTCGTAGCCACCCCCCAATGAGGATTGAACATCACTAGTCCTCAGGATAGATCAGGATCGAGCACATACATGACAACATGACAACAGTGATTGTAATCGACATGTCGAAGCCGCGAAAGCCCGCACCTCGCGGGCTTTCGCAGCTTCTAGACAGTTCGCGGGCGTTCGCACGACCGCTCCCGGCCACCGCAGACGGAAAAATGAGTCGGTGATGCTTAGTCATCCCTTACGAGAATCTTTACACGTCCTGTGCAAGTTACGTGCAAGCCCTGCGCAAGTAACTTGCGCAGTAAGTAACTTACACACTTCCGGCTAACTTAATTGTAAGTAGTACACATTGTAAGTATGTTATACTTTGCTTACATGCGACCTTACCCCTTCCTGATCACGCTTAGTCAACCCTTTCGTGCATCTTTACACGTCCTGTGTGAGCTACGTGCAAGTCTAGTCTTTAGCAAGGTACTTAGTCACTTCTGGGTTAGTTACGCGTAAGTGAAAAAGCCCTCTGAGCCTCCTCATCTACTTGCACGCTAGTTGCGCGTAACATGCACTTCTAGGGCCCTAGACGAACCTCGCGGAATGCTAGCATGGCGTGTCGCAGGTTACTTAACAGCGGGAAATACGGTACAAGTAACTTGTACGCAACGTACGAAGGCAGAAGTAAGTTAATTCGCAGCCCTTAAGACGCAAGTATCTTACCTAAAGCTTCCGAGACGGTGACCATTTGCTTACGTGCATCCTTTCGCGTCCTACGCATGTTACTTGCGAGCTTAAGCAGTGAAAATTAACTTACGCACTTTTACGTATCTTGCGCACTAGCTCTCAATTAACTTACGCACTTTTACGTTACTTGCGCACAAGTAAACTGCGCCTTAAAGGCCATTTTAGACCCCCTACGTAACTTACATAGGTCATCGAAAAGATACAAGTAACTGATTTCCTAGTATTTCGGGGCCCAGGTTAGTTAATTTAGAGGTCTTAAGCCACAAGTAACTTGTCTCCAGTTTTCTGAGTTTGGGGGCGCGTGTAGCGGAGACGGAAAAGGTGCCGGATGTCGCGTGACCCGATATCAGGTACCTGGTCCGAATTTCCCGCCAAGGTCAACCAGGCCTCCCATTCCTACGGGGTCGGAGAATCGGTAATACACTTGTCTGAGGAGAATAAATCGCTGATTACTTCATCGGCTGGCCAACGCAAGTCATTGTGTCTCCAAATGCGCAACCAAATCGCCTCCACAATATCCCGTAGAAGTAGAATGCGTGGCGCATCCCGCAATGGCATTTTCACCTCCCCAGAGGTTAAATTTCTCACTGAGTCGGTTGAGTATAGCAATATTTCAAGAAGGATCCAAATTTTAGGGTAGCGAATTAATGGAGAGATCGAGAATGTTTTGGCTTTGCAATTCCGTAGACGGAAACTAGAACCACCTTAGATATGCGTTGCCGTTTTACTGTAACCAATCTATGAGGATGAATCCAAGCCACACAAACCCATACCAATTACATGGCTTGTTTTGAATTCGTGTTACGTTCTACCGAAAGTAGTGACTCATTGCACATGAGTACACGTCCTCTGAACCTGAACAACCGATGAATTACAACGGTGACACGTCTTCTGAATTCGGGCACCCGTTGCTCGACATTGGTGACAGTCTTCTAAATCCGGACACCCGCTAAATGACACCGGTGACAAGTCTTCTAAATACGGACACCCGCTGCGACATGACATGAGCGCGGACGCCCGCTGCGTGACACGTCTTCTCAACCTGGACACGTGGTCCTCATACTGGCCCCCTCCTACTGTTCCCTTGCTGGTCCTTCTGTTACTGGTGCCTCCTTGTAGCTCTTATTCCCCCCCCCCCCTCATTGGTCCCTTCTCACTGTTTCCCCTTTACTGGTCGCCTCTTACTGTCTCCCCTTGCTCGCCCTCGTCCTAAGTGAACCCCTCCTCACAGGTACCCTTTTTGGTAACTTCCACTGGACCCCTTCTTGGTCCCTCCTTCCTGGTGCCACCCTTTGCCCCGTTCTTTGTTCCGCATTCCGACCCCATTTACTGGTCCAATCTAACATAAGCCAAGTTCTATGACATTTTCTGGGACCATCTCTTGCGTCAATCGCTTCTTGCGTGCTCTTCGAACTATCCTCGAATTCGGGTTGCGTCTAAGGCGCCTTTTATACTTGCGCCGCCCCGCGGCGCGGCGTGATGGTCGGCATAGCTATCGATTTTTCACGCCGCGAGGCGGCGCCGCATCGCTTCTATACTCCGCCGCCGCAAAACACCACACTTGACGGAATTTTGGGTTACGGTATTCGGCGAATCGCGCCGCTGAGGGGAAGGGCGCGGCGCGGCGCGATCAGCCGCGGCAGACTCTGTGTAGGGTGGGAGATTTCACCTTTTCGACCAAACTTTTCCTATTGGGAAGGAGGAGGGGGTATTTAGGGTGCTGATCACGAATCGTTTTCTTTTTTGAAGTTTCAGGCGATTACTAGGTTTGCATGATTAGGAAGTTTGGGCGAAATCGGTGACCATAACCTTAGCCCGTACCTTCTGTAACCTAGGAAGAGAATGGAGATCTGTAGACATTCACGAAGTTTCATATACCACGCTAAAGATATGCTTAGTACACAGTGACCCCAGAATAGCCAAATGAGAAAGAATTTTGAGTGGTTATCGACGATGAGTATCTTCCAGCAGTTTTACTGTTGGACCCGCACATATCGCAAAATAAGGAGTGGTTTAGTGCCGTTTGCATTGCAGTGGATTCGACTCAATACCACACTCACCAATTTCAATCGTAGGTTGAGCGAACGACTTCGACTCCAGGCTTAAGAGAGGATTCGTCGCTCCCCATAGGAATCCCACGACAAACATTGACAAGATTCAACAACATTGACATTGACAAAAAAAGATGCACTGCGCTGATCAGGCAGACGAATCCTTTCTGTTTTGCTCCCTCAATGACTCATGGACCGTTTTCGGAGCACAGGCCGTAGTGCTCGTGGCCGCGCGTCGCTGACGCTCCCCTATCTAACTGCAATCGCGCAGCGGCGCGTCAAATTCGGGGCGCGGCGCGACTGGCCGCGCCGCTCCCCAAATTGACGCGCCGCGCCTCGACGGGAGTATAAAAGGCGCCTAAGGCGTTATACTTCGTCGCGGCGCGACGCGACGCCACTTGTAGTGGCCATATTGATTGTGCGGCGCGATCGATCAATTTGGCCTCATTGCGTGGCTATCGCGTCGCGCCGCGATGAAGTATAAACGGGGCCTAAGCCGACGACAACTTCAGCTTATCAGTGAATTGCTGCCAAGATCATCGGATGAATAGTAAAAAGATCGTCTAGGTGAAATCGGTTGTTAGAATTCGGATTTGCTACCAAGCTCATCGGTTATGATCGTCAAGCTGTGCAAAAAGGCAACTCTGTAACCCGACTTGGCTGATGCTTCGGCAACTGCCCCCTTTGGCGCCTTTAGGAGAGAAGAGCTTGGGAAAGCTTCCTTTAGTAACACAATCTGCAATTAAATTCTTTTTTTTATAGGTGAAAAGTTTGAGGATGAAGAAACGAGACGAAAAATGCATAAAGCATTCTAACTGACCGCGTGGGGCAGTTGAAAAGCGGGGGCTCCAGGACCTAACTCCAACGCGACGTCGCGGCGCTGAAACGCGGACGTGCGCTCCGTGACGCATGGTTAGCCGCGGGGCACGAAATGTTCTCTGTGTTTAAGCTCTCAGACCACATTTCTAGCAAGAGACTTAGGATCCCTCAGAATGTTGTAGGCAACACTCTGCAGTAGGACAATTGATCCGAGAATGAGTGATCGTGACCTTTTTCCGTGGTATAACTACAATCACGGGTAAAAATTGACCGAAGAAGTTGTAGATGGCAAATACTGACACTAGAAACCACCTACATGACCGGGATTCCTGTATAAACTATCGCTGATCGTCCTATTGAAACCACATTCATATACCATCTCCAAGAAACGTTGAAATAAGGCAAAGGCGTGCCGCATGTCCCTGTAAGAAGCATTTCTAGCCGTCCGCGACAACTCGTCCAATTTCGTCGCGCACCGTGCGCGACACCAGGGGGGTTCGCGCGGCGTTGGAGTTATGTCTGCCCCCGTGCAAAATAGAATGTTCCTTGGATGAGCAATTCCTCTGGCGTCTCTTGCCTTTTCCGTGCTGCGAAGAAGCCGGTTGCGCGTTAACGTCAACATGACAATCCTGGTTCCCCATTTTGATATCTAGCGACATTGTTGTTCGACAGTGTCCCAAAATCCGAGGCAATGGAAAGTGATATTGTCTAAGACTGGCAAAATACTAGCGTTCTATCGGCTAACCACTGCAAGTCGTTGTGTAGTCCAAACAGACTTTCAAAAGATGAAACATCTAGAACAGCAGAAATAAGATTATCCTGAACATTTCTGGAAGGGAATGGATCCCTCTATAACTCAGAGGCTTCACTATAATGCTCACAAAACGGAATGAATCCGAATGTTTTGCAGCCCGCGCGAAGGTAGATTAATTTATTATGCTTCAGTTGCATCACTTAGATTTTTAACAGAGAAGATCGATGCCTTAACATTACGAACGTTCTACCACGATCGTAGGCAACAGTAGTTCCACGACCACCGGTGGTAGAAGGCTGGGTCGATGCACGAGGGGTTGGTGGGGTTTTGTTGGTAACAGAACAATGGGTCCCTCGCTTCCCAGCCAATTACATATATGGACCACAGAAACCAAATCACGCCATCGGAAATTTCGAATATTTGCTACCCCTCTGCTTTCGGCGCGGGTGGTATGTAGTGCTAAGCAGTTTATCGCTTGTGGTACTTCTGTTCTTACCACAACAGAAGCCAGAATCCAACTTCTATCACGTTCACTAGGAGCTAGAGCGGATCACACGGCGGAAATACCATAATATTAAACTTCTACAACCTCATAGGCTCTAGAGAATCGTAGTAGGTAGTTCTACTGCTCAGCTTCTCATAGGCTTAGCCACTTTTTCGACTGATTTTGAGGTAGACGTTTGAAGTATAACCCACTAAACACTCTACGGCACGCTTCCCTAGCACAAAGCATCCTGGCAGAGACACTCCACTTCACGTCTCTATTGCAGTTCCTCGAGTCATCGTATAACTTCGCTTATGCCTCCGCTGACGTTTCCAACGCTGCAGGTATCAAGAAGATCGATGTGTCGATCGTAGAAGACGTCGGGAAGTCGGGAATTCCATTCTCCCACTCCAAGAGTGATTCTCACGACGGCTGCATGGCTTTGTGAGCGTAGATAGTAGTGTATTATGTATTGTGCAGTAATGGAGCTTTAATATATTTATTCCCAAAAAAGGTACCGGTCCGAGGTAAGACCATCCCCAATCTCCAACAAACTTAGGCAATCCTGATGCGAGGCGAAATGAAGGCTATCTCGTTTGTGACGACGTTAAAAAGTTCTGATCTGCGGATCACATGAATCGCTTGCTCTGAGGGACAGCTATGACGGTACTCAAGCATGTACTACTTAAAGGCACAGTAAGGGAAGGGGCCGTTTGGGACCCTATGTACCTACAACGATCTATTTTGGGAACCGTGCAAGAGCGGCCTGACCGTCCTGCGACAGTTGTCGCCACAACCCATGTAGAGGGTGCACAGGAACAGACCCAAAGGAGGCAGGCGGTGCGATATGAACAGCGATACAGGAGCAATTCAATTGATGTTAAGAGCGACAGCAGAAAAAGCATTCAGTATGGCTCGAGTACGTGCATCCTAAGGGAGTGGGTGAAGCGGACTTGTGGCGACGTCTTTGCACCCGGGTAAGGCAGGTAGAGAGCGACGGCGACATCGATTACACCGAACAAGTAAAAATAGAGGAAGAGTGCCGGTCTGGTCCGGGAACGAGCCACTACGAGTGTGAGTAAGCACGGCTTAAGGAACGCTGCTGCAGGATGGCAGAGGTTCCGCACGAGTAGTAGTCAGTTTGGACTAGAACGAGCACAGGGCATGCGTCGCTCTGCAACCGGAGGGAACTGTGCCCGCGGGATGCCACGCTCAAGCAGGGGAAGGGGGGGGGGGGGAACGGGGCGCAGGGCAGGGCAGGTGAGCGAGCGCTCACCGGAGGTTAACGATGGCTTTGAAGGGTGGAAAGAAACTTCGATTCTGCGCACGAGGGGAGCATTGAAGCCACCGGGTGGGTACAGGGACAAACTGTCAAACGGAGCAAGGCGGACTTCGACCCATTAGCGCTGGTGTTCGAAGAATAAATTGAATGAATAACCTAATATGCGTCTGCATCAAAGAAGCCAAGCGCAGGTTGGGGGGGGGGTCCATACCGTGACGAATAAGGCGGAGAACAAACCAGAGCTGGAAGGATACGCGAACCATGAATATCGACAGGGACAGCATAGCGGAGCTCAGAGGGGTGCCCAATGGTTGTGCTTTGCAGCTCCTGGAATCACCATGCAGCCCAAACAGGTGAAGGGACGCGGTTCCTGGACGGCAGGTAGCCGATAAGTCGCAACGCTCACCAGGGGAACGGATCATTGTTGAACCATCGACAGCCTCACCTGAAACAGAAACTTTTCTCACATCCGTCATAATGTCATAGATGAACTTCATTCAAGTTCCAATTCACCTATCAAATGTCGCGGTGCGAATACAAGCTCATGTGAGTTCTTCACAGTCACCACTCGTCAGTGGTGACTGCTAGGCTGTCGGAACCGGTGATGAACAAGCAGCTCGGGCCATAATCCACGAACTCGAAGTCGGTGGCAGCTGATGAGAGCACTGCCACTGCTCCTCCACAGCATGGCCCTATAATCACCGAAAAATGTGTGACCCTAACAACGTGGGCCAGAAATGTCGAATTTGACAACCATCCAGCCGACAGTATGGCCTATGTGACCTGGGAGCGTGTCAACGTGCTAGAACCTAATAAAGGACACGTGCACAGTCTCATCGATATTCACTTCGCTTGGTCACAGTCTAAGAAAGTGCGGCGATACTAGCACCAACGACTTCGAAGATCCTTGAATAAGACTACAGCGAACTGAGCAAACAGTAAACCTCCCTAAGAACGTGGGGAGCAAGGGTGTGCGTAAGTGAAACTTGAAATTTCGTAAATCGTAAATCTTAATTACAAAAAAACGGCCGTAAATCCTAAATAGTAAACCGTAAATCGTAAGAATCACTGACCTGCAGTGCTCTGAATGTAAATTGCCAAAGGGTTTTTTCTGCTAAGGTTAATCAGACATGACAATATTTGTTTATTTGTCGTGCTATTTTCAGCTCAAGCTAAACAGTTTTCTTACCAAACTTTTCCTTTTTCACATCTCCTTGCTAGTAAGACATCCTTCAGATGAAATTTTATTCGTTTCAGGAAAGTCGAAAAAACTGTGGATTCAAAAACTATATGCTGCATGGCACTTCAACAATAAGCTTGCATTGAAGGAATACCCATTAAATTCATAACATTTTTCATTTCCCATCTTTTAGCTTGCGTATTATGTATTACCAGCCGTTCAGCGGCTGAAGTAACCACCTGAGGAGGACTGTCCCCATCGTAAAACGGTGCCGAGGTCACCAATCCAATCAACTTAAGGGTTTCCCCACATGTCATTTGTGGCCATACGTGCCTGGAGAGCTCTAGTGAAATGAGTTCTAGTAAAACACTCCTCCAGCACCGCATCTCCAGGCGCGTTGGGCAACATGTTCGGGGCGTCTACTGAGTGGGCAGGCACGTTACACAACTACAGCCCCCCCCCCCCCCTCATTCCCACACTTTTCCCCAACAAACGTCGGTGCTCGCTTATATATAGTAGAATATGCCTACTAGAATTTAGCAGAAACACCTCCGAAAAAGTCGTTGCCCAAACTAATTTTTTTAAAATCATTTCAGAACTGACCGTTGCAAAAACATTTATAACAGTAGTCCAACAAAAATACGGAATCATACGACGGTGTAGCGCCATGCGTACTGAATGAACCTCTGTCGCAATCCCATCGTGTGACAAGCCAAAAGTCCCTTTCTAAATTTTGAAAGAAGCCCAAAAACATTCCCATAGCAGAAGGAGAAGAATCTTTTGGTCGCTGGAACAGTATGACCTGGTCATCTTGGGCAACGCTTGTAATTTCTTTAAGATGGAAAGGTTAACGTATTCCTTGGAGACATCTTCAGTTTGATTCCACAGACAAGAATATTTTGTTTTAGATGGTGTCTAGTTTGATTTCAAGGTAATCCCACTTGAGCTGTGAGTTGGGAAGAACGCGGTTTAAGTTAAAACCGGTTTAGTTTGAGTTTGCAGAAGTCCATTTTAAACGCTTCAAAAGAAAACGGTATGTAGACAAACGTAGTTACCCATCCATTGCTAAATGGGAGGGTACCGAACAAGGTCCACATCGTGATATTCGAACTCAGAAGCTCTGTTAATTGTAGGGAGGTGGGAACGAGACACTTTGCTACTTCAAAAAATCTCAAGGTCTGAACTATCGATCGACAAAATCAGCTATCGCGGTAACCTAAACTTAGCTAGAGCGCCGGTTTCCTGCTCAAGCCTGCACTTTTAAGATTTTGGAAACTTGATAATATTGCGCTACTATTTAGTAAATCCCTCCCACATGGTTCAGCGCCTCATCGTGGCGTGGGGGTGGCAATGGGTGTCGAACTGCGATGTACAGCGGAGGTTTTCAATCTCCGGCAGGGTCTCCCAGGCTGAGAAGGAGTTCGACAATTCTTCGGAAGCCTAGCGAAGTCTGAATCACAGCACGCCCCGAAGGCACGAAAGGGGCACCCCGAAGGCAAGAAAGGGGTGATACGAGCTCCGCCCGGGGCGAGAAGGGAGGTAGACACCACAAACGGTTATTGGTTTTGTGGTGTCACCTCATGTGAAGTCCGGCACGCCATGCCCTGCAGAAATTGCAAAAATGGCAACGGTTCCAGCGTCAGGCCCAGGTTGACAGGCCGGCTGATGGAGAAACCTGTCACAAACCATGATCAAAAGTCGCAATGGAATCAGTATAAAGGCTAGGACGTCACCCGGAAGTGACGCGCAGAACCCCCGCCCGAGTTCTGCGGTCAGTAGGCGAGGGCTACCGAGGGCAGAACGACCTCGGCCAAAGAAGCTAGTTCGAGTGGGGACTCTGAATGTGGGAACGCTGACCGGAAGATCCAGAGAGGTGGCCGACTTGATGAAGCGCAGAAAGATAGAAGTCCTGTGTCTGCAGGAAACGAGATGGAAAGGAGCGAAGGCCAAGGAGATTGGAGAAGGGGTCAAGCTGTTCTACAACGGAGAGGATACGAAGAGGAACGGTGTCGGGATAGCTGTCGCAGAGTCCCTCAGGGATTCGGTAGCTGCTGTTCAAAGGATAAACGACCGCATCATGTCACTGCGGCTCGACACGAAGGAGGGTTACTGGACTGTCATGTCCGTCTACGCCCCTCAGACCGGATGCCCCGAGCACGAGAAAGATGATTTCTACTTCACGCTCGAGGAGGCCATAAGGTCCGTACCAGAAGGCGATTACCTGTCCATAGCAGGGGACATGAATGGCCACGTAGGGAGTGGCAGAAGAGGAGTAGAAAGGGTTCATGGAGGTAAAGGGGTCGGCTTGGTGAACCCAGATGGAGAAAGAATTCTCGAGCTGGCTATTTCCCACGACCTGGTGGTCTGTAGCACCTTCTTCGCGAAGAGGGAGAGCCAGAAGGTGACCTATGCTAGCGGAGGAAGAAGGACGGAAGTCGACCACATCCTAGTGCGAAGACCTGCCTTGAAAACTGTCCGGGATGTGAAGGTCCTTCCGGCTGAAGATGTAGCACCACAGCACAGGCCATTGGTAGCTGACCTGGCCATACCTCTACCCAGCAAACCCAAGGTAAGAACAAAACCCAGAATCCGATGGTGGAAACTGCGGGGTTCAGAGCGCAACGAGCTACGAAGGAGGGTGCTCGATGCAAGTCTTCCGGATCCAACTGGTCCCGTGAACGAGACCTGGAGGAGGGTGACCCAAACGATTCTACGATGTGCCAAGGAAACCCTCGGTGAAACAAAGGGAGGGATCAGAGGAGATAAGGCTGCATGGTTCTGGAATGAAGAGGTGCAGGCGGCGGTGAGGAAAAAGAAGGAGGCCTATAAGCAGTGGCAAACGACAAGCGCACCCGAGCATCTTACAGTCTATAGGAAGATGAAGAGCCTGGCAAAAGCAGCTGTAGCGAAAGCGAAGAGAGCGGAGATGGATGCCCTATATGAGAAGCTAGACGGGCCACAGGGAGAGAAGTTTGCTATCCGGCTGGCTAAGGCGCGGCATAGAGCTTGCGCCGACATTCGAGTGGTCAAGACAGTGAGAGGTGCTGACGGCAGGGTACTACGGAGGCCAGTCGAGGTCAGAAAAAGATGGGAGGAGTACTTCAAGGAGCTCCTGAATGAAGAATTGCCTCGTCGCGAAGTTCAAGAAGAACAACCAACGGAAGGACCCATCCCATCCTGGACGCGGGAAGAGGTTCGCAACGCCATAGGAAAGATGAAGCTCGGGAAGGCAGCTGGACCTGATGGGGTGCCAGTAGAGGCTTGGAAGGTGCTTGGGGACTGTGGAGTCAATTGGCTGACACAGTTCTTCAACAGAGTCATGATAGACAGTAAGATGCCGGATGACTGGAGGGACAGCATCATAGTCCCCATCTTCAAACAGAAAGGGGACGCGTCCGAGTGCTCCAACTACCGAGGGATCAAACTGATCTCGCACACGATGAAGATCTACGAACGTCTGGTCGACTCGAGGCTGAGGGAGATGGTGACAATCTCCCAGGAGCAGTGGGGCTTCATGCCTGAGAGGTCCACCACAGACGCCATCTTCATCGCTCGCCAGGTAATGGAGAAATATCGGGAGAAACGAAAGCCCTACTACATGGCCTTTCTGGACTTGGAGAAAGCCTACGACAGGCTACCCCGGGCCGTGCTCTGGAAATCGCTCCGAGGTAGAGGTGTCCCGGAACGTCTGATCACAGTCGTAAAGGACATGTACGAAGGCTCGAAAGCGGCGGTACGAACCCCACACGGAATGACAAAGAAGATGGACATCACAGTGGGTGTACATCAAGGGTCGGCTCTGAGTCCGTTCCTCTTCGTGCTGACGCTTGACTGCATAGTGAAACTCCTGGAGGAAGGCCCTCTCAGGACCATCCTCTACGCGGACGATATCGCTCTAGTAGCCGACAGCCGGGAGGAGCTGGAGGAGAAGGTGAGGCTGTGGCAAGTAGCCCTCGCGGATAATGGCCTGCGGCTGAACGTGAAGAAGACCAAGTTTATCAGCTCTGAGCAGTGCACTAGACCGATCCTAGACTGCCAAGGGGAGGCGATCGAGAAGGTGGAAGAATTCCGCTACCTCGGAAGTGACCTATCCGAGGAAGGAAGTGTGGACCAGGCGGTCAGGGGACGGATAAACGCAGCCTGGCTCAAATGGAGGGAGTCCACAGGAATCCTCTGCGACCGTAGGTGCTCCAGGACACTCAAAGGAAAGCTCTATAGAACAGTGGTGAGGCCTGTCCTCCTCTACGGCAGTGAGTGCTGGGCCCTAGGTAAAGCGCAGGAGCGGCAATTGCACGCGGCGGAAATGAGGATGCTCAGGTGGGCTTGTGGATGGACCCGTCGGGACAGGGTGCGAAACGAGGATGTTAGGGCAGTGATGAAGACAGCTCCGATCCAGCTGAAGATGAGGGAGCAGCGCCTGAGGTGGTATGGACACGTCCTCAGAAGACCAGAGGATCACCCCATAAGGTTGGCCCTAGATTTCGAGGCACCCGGAAAGCGTCCGAGAGGAGCCCCAAGGAAAAGGTGGAAGGATGTCATCAAGAAAGATCTCGCTGAAGTCGGCGCCATGCCAGACGACGCCTTTGATAGGATGAGGTGGCGACGGATCATAAGAACAGCGGACCCTGCGACTGCGCGGGACTAAACGCTCGGGAGAAGAAGAAGAAGACTATTTAGTAAATCCCTTCTCGTTCGGGTAACAGTTTGCCAGCTCTGTAGCGAACGGTTGGTCTCCGAGTTGAAGCACACTAAACTAATTAGATGCGGTGAATACGATAAACTCAATCACACCACCGAAAATGGAGATCAAAATTGTCAAAACCAGTTCGACCTTTTCTAGAAATGCTACGCGCTTACAGCACGTTGTATAGCAATTTGCTCCGCCCTATGAAGTGCAATGCAAACCGATAGAAACATCAGTGGTTTATCCTTTCCCACATGAAAGCAGCAACTTTCTAGATCCCGCTTCCAAGCACGAATGATGCTCGACAGTGGATTTGCATAACCTCTATTCGGTAGGGTTAGCATGAATCTGTCATCAACAAATTGACTAGACGTTATTACCAATGAGTACGTGCCCTTTCTCTTCCTCTAAGAAAATACCTCCAATGTCACACCGTGGGCTGGAATGGAACAACCTAGGAATGCGATGCGCCTTGCTAGCTTTGGCCCGGATCCCATCCTCCTAGACAGGAGCTTATTTCTTTTAAATAAAGTGTTGCACTTTTTCCTTCTCTTGAATCTGATCGGTTCCAAACGGTAGCCCTTGTAACGTTATAGAAATGGAAAAGTTAGTTAAGCGAAGAGACGGTGTCGGCTGCCACAATAGCACATTAAATTACAAAAAGCTAAAGGGAAGTGGAAATGAGCTATAAGAGGAAACCACTAGAATGGACATATAATTATAACCCGGTCCTCATTAATTAGGGCGCCAGTTGATTGTTGATCAAAGACCACATGCAGGAAAATTTACGATTTACGACCCAAAATGTCGTAAATCGTAAATCGTAAAAAATTCAGCCACAACAGTCGAAAATCGTAAAATCGAAAATCGTAACTACGCACACCCTGGTGGGGAAGACTTCGACTTTTGATGCTCTTCAGTTCAACGATCGGTGCACCTGTGCGCGCGGAGGACGTGCTTGCGAAGTTGACTCAAGTGTTCAGTAATTCGGTCTATTCGATGCAGAGGGCTTCTCCTGAAACAAAGGGTGTGAGGCGGTTACACAAGAGATCTCCTATTCCGCGCAAGCCATACTGGGGCTTGCTCTGAGTCGACCCTCTCGTACCGGTGAAGAGGGTCTTCTCAAGCTCCCTTTCGCGCTATCCATCACTTGGTGGTGTGTTCGCTCTTATTTGACACTCGCGCTACCTGAAACTGCCACGCTTTCCACAGTACTAGCCCTGGATACGATTACAACTAGTTCCTCACCTTCTGCACACCACCAAAGCCACTGAGTGGCGGATACGCCACCCTGCAGATGTTCAGGACCGTATTACCTGAGAACATCACAATAAGATATGCAGACTTCCGCTTTGCTAGTCGACGATGAAGTGACCGAATCATCTCATATGGCCACACTCGTCATACAGCGATCGAAATTGGGCACAAGTGCGGTTTTAAGTGAAAATGTTGTTGATAGAGACCTGCCAAAGTGCACTAGAAAGAGTTCCAAATAACGGTTAGGTGAACAGACCATGTGGTTCTGCGAAACTGGGCAGAGGACAAGCAGATGCATGAACAAAGCACGGGAACTCAAGTTCTCGGCAGATGGTGAGCAGAAATAAACATCGAGGGGACGGTCATAATCCACGTTGGTGTAAGAGAAACGACAGAGGGAAGGGTCAAAAAGTATCCGTGAAAGTGGAAAGAAACGGGAACCACGACAGCCACAGATTACGGCCAGAGGATATGCAGACTTCTGGAAGGACGAACAGTAAAAGGGGCGCGGCGATTGATGTACAACAACTATGCCGAGGAGCAGGTTTCGGGAGAAATGGTGAGATGAAGGAACCGCGACGTTCTCAGAATAACGGTGAACAACGAGCCGAACGAGAATTCTGGTATCTGAAACGTTGGAGTGGTCTCTACAGACTCACCTTAGAACGAGACGAGGCGGACCACAGGGTTCATGAGGAATGAAGAGCTGAAGGGACACGCAGTAATTTCTTTAGAGCTATGACCTTAAATTCGTGACTGGTGCAAGGCGAAGACGGACTCTAGGATACCCATGGTAAAACAAGCGCATGGTGAACAAGTAGAACCGGCACACTAATAAGCAGTAAGCCTGCACAGCACTGTCAGGGGGAAGAACGAAGGACCAGAGACGGTGATGGACTATGGTGAAGCAAAGTTGGCAGGGTGTCTAGCAGGGTTGGTGAGGTGGTGGATGGAAATAAGAGTTGTGCGCTCGCCTGGAGTCACAACAGCGTAATGAACCGACAGCGGTACTGGCACCTGGTGGTGGCAACCGCAGGTAGTCGAAGCCAGCTGGAGCACAGGATGAAACGATACTGCCACCTCGAGCCGACCTCACCATGTCAGTGCAGACAGTGAAATAACATTCACGGCAGAGACGCTATGGCCCGCACGGTGGCAAGTCGCGCCAAAGCTGCGTGCTTAAATCGTCTCAGGAACCACCGAGTTGCAAGGCCTTTAAATTCGTCCAAGGGCGCAGATCACTGCGGACGGACGGTCTCCACGAACTTGCGGCGGATTTCAGACAAAAATCTACTCTCATCGACGAAACCTTCAAGTTATCAGTTCATCTGTATTGTACAATGTCTAATCCAGATTCCTGCAGAAGAACAGCGCAGAAGTTGGGTTAAACCAGCTATTTTCCTTTACTATTCTTTCATTTGCGTCTCTTCTTCTTTGCAGTTCTTGCTTAATTTCCTTCTGCTCCTCTAAATAGGTGTTTTGGTTGCGCTACTCACTAAGTAGTTCCATTTCAGGAGTTTTCAACAAAAAAAAAATCATTCGTTCGAATCAGATCATCAAGTTTTCTCCCGACGGTCATTCCTTAAAGTAAATTTCATGTCGTTATTTTGATTGCTGCCAAAGTGACTCATGAAGTGCAAGTCACGGAGGGGGGGGGGAACCATTGAACAACCTGAGTTTGGTTATAAACTTTGAAGTTATGTAGAAGAGCTGGTGGATGCATTGGTCGTCGTTCTACTATAGTTTTGTTCGGAATTATAAGTCGCCGTTTCTTTTTAGTAGTCCCACGTTTCGGCTTTTCATTTTTTATGCATAGTAGCCTAACCGTGTTGGACGTCATCAAGGCAACTTTCTACGATGTGACAATCCTTTCCGTTGTGTTTCTGGCATATCTAAGCACGTCATAGCGCTAAGGGACACACAAAGGCTTATGTGCAGTAATTCTTAATCCAACGCATTCCATTATACCATCTAAGAGTAGTTTCACTACAGGGATAAAATTATTCATCCGTATCCTATCGACTGAAAATTTTCGGTCCCGCACAGTTCTTCATACCGACTTCTCACACAATACTAACGTGTTCCTCTCAGCAAATCGACCGTTCTTAACAACACCGTATCGAGAAGAACTTCTTCAGCTTTTGCATGTATTGAAGAGCATTTGTGAAGAAGTATTTGATGTCTCAGATTGCGTTTCACTTCTCAGAAGGTTCTGGTTCATTTGGAGTCTACTATGAGGATCTCGGTGTCGTTTTTAGGTCTGATGAACCATTAAGCGTCCGTGGACCGTAATTCGATTCTTGCGGTTAATTTTCGAATGCTAATGATGTTTGAATACGGTTTCGTTCCTTTTCGGAATGCTGTTTGGGGAGAAGGAAACCATAGTGATCAGGGATGTGCGGAATTTCCGTTTCCGGTTTTCATCCGTTTTTAGTCCTTCCGTTCCGTTCCGTGTTCCGCTCTCTTTTGGGCCGAAAGACGGAACGAAAATGATGACTCATCATGCATTGACTGTTTTGCACTGCCTCCATTCACCTTTTGAACATAAACGAAAGGCTGAAAAAAGAGATCGACTGTACGTCACCTTTTTTTGTGATATGTTGCTTTCAATCCCATGGCGATTTGATGAGCGATAAGCCGCGTTATCTGAGTTTTCCGCTCTGTATTCGCTATTAGAGTTATGTAAGTCGTTGATGAAACCGACCCCTGGTGTCAAAACAGTATGATAACCAAATTGGCTTTTTTTCTTTTCTTGAAACCATGTAGTATCGAATAGTGTAAGGCCACAGGTTTCGAGTCCGAAGTGTTTGAGTCAGGAATCAAATTCCTTGCTGGGAGCATTCTTATCTTTTTTTTACCCAACAATCTTAGGTCTGACTTGAAGCACCAATTCGAGATCAGAGTTCTATAAGCACTCTTAGGTTGCTAACATTGCTTTCCATAGGAGACATTGGATCTATCCTAATCGGAAGAGGGCATGTAGTCCCTTGCTTCTCCACCGCCTCCTTTGAGTTTCTTACAGAGATTCAGCTACTGTCATGTGATGCTATGGAACCCATGCGATCTCAGAGAGTGGGTATCGTGTCGTGGAATGCTGAACGCAACTGTAACTTTGGCGCTTCCACCTCCCAATTAGGAGAGATCGGGACTTTCAGTAAAACTGGTTACGTTCCTTGAGTGGCGAAATCTCTGGCATCTTACTTGTCAGCTGAGTTCGTTGCGTTTAAAATACTTCCTATTTACAGTCAGGTTTTGCATAAACTTCGATTAGATACACTAGTAATGGGGAATCATCTTAGTTATGATGCGAATACAAGGATTTTTCATTGTTATATGTTGCTTACAAAAGAGTCGCATGCTGACTTGCCCGCTTCCCAAATTCGTTAACGGCAGAGTTTTGAACTGTTTCCGTTACCGTGTTTCGTATTCCGATTTCCGCCCAGTCTTGAGTTATTCCGTGTTCCGTTTTTTCTCGAAACAATTTCCGCATATCCCTGATAGCGATCCAAAAACAAAGTGGACCAATCCAATTATCAACTGTGGTTGTCAACTGTTCCATTCCCGCGTTATTAGCAGCCAAGGTTACCGAAGTAGCGATGGCCTTTCTTTGCAGAAATGGACAAGTGTCTCATGAGGGGCGGTCTTTATGTACGGATGACCACCGTGCCCGCGACGGCGACTGCCGCGTGCGCGATGGACTCCGCTGCGGTCGTGTGCGCTGTGCCTCGTGACCTGCTGCAGACGCTAGGTTTGAGTTGTTGATATCCCTTTTTGCTGTTGCAGGAGCTGCGGGAAAACATGCTCTGGTTCAAAAATTGAGTTCGAGTTATAGAACTAAACAACGTTCTAATGCTCAATTTTATATGATGCTTCTTCAGGGAAAGCTGAAAATATGACACACTATCGCAGTGAAGCTGACTTTGTACACACGTCCTAACACTTGATGTCCAATTTTTGATGCAGGTCTAGATATCACTGGCCGCTGAAGTCACCCAGTTACGACGTCTTCTGCCGCGCTCGCGGCGACCATTCGTACATGATGTCCTGCAGCCGTGTCTCATACTCCACACAGGCGGTCGTTACGGGACCCTGCGAACCGTATATCTGTTCTTCATGCGATCGATGAGCCAGCGCTGCTTTGATGGGTCCGACTGCTGGGGAAAGGGACGGCAGGTGACGTCACACTCTCGCAGTGGCCGCGTCATGCTGCTGAGCGCGCTAGAGGGCGAAAGTGTGCACCATCGGCTACTAGTTGCGTTCTTTCGGCTAGCACAAGAAAAAGGAAACCGTAAAATGCGCTGCTTCACTGTACAGATTGAAGAAATACGAACGTGGACTATGACAAGCGAGTTGGAGAAAGGTCAAGTGTAGAGCAAAGCTCGAATTGAGGGAAAAGTTACGGATTAGAGCGGGCACTATTGTACTTTCACAACTCCACGAGTCGAGGAGAGGTCGAAAAAAATTTTTTCGCCCAAACTTCGGCTAGGGGGGTTATTTGGGGTGCTGATCACGAATCTGAGATTCGTTTTCAAAATTACGGCCGATTACGGTAGGTTACGGTAGGTACGGGTGACTAAGGCTGCCAAGGTCATGATCGCCGATTTCGCCCAAACTTCGCCAATGGGGGTTATTTGGGATGCTGATCACGAATCTGACATCCGTTTTTCGTTTTACGCTGGAGTACGGTAGGTTACGGTAGGTACGGGTGACTAAGGCTGCCAAGGTCATGATCGCCAATTTCGCCCAAACTTCGCCTATGGGGGTTATTTGGGATGCTGATCACGAATATGACATCCGTTTTTCGTTTTACGCTGGAGTACGGTAGGTTACGGTGGGTACCGGTGAGTAAGGTAATGGTCACCGATTGCTCCCAAACTCCAGCGTAAAACGAAAAACGAATGTCAGATTCTTGATCAGCACCCCAAATAACCCCCCTAGCCGAAGTTTGGGCGAAATCGGTGATTATGACCTCGACAGCCTTAGTCACCGGTACCTACCGTAACCTACCGTAATCGGCCGTAATTTTGAAAACGGATCTCAGATTCGTGATCAGCACCCCAAATAACCCTCCTAGCCGAAGTTTGGGCGAAAAATTTTTTTTCGACCTCTCCTCGACCCGTGGAGTTGTGAAAGTACAATAGTGCCATTAGAGCGCCCTTGACCGGCCTTTGAAGCACAGCAAAAGCCTCACGTCTCAGCAATTCCTGAAGACTTTTCAAACGATTGATAACAAAGTCAGCTGTTCAGAGGAAATCTGTAACGAATTTCGGAAACCGCCTTCCAAACGTTTACAAAACTTCGAAAGTAGCGTCTGAAAACAGTGACAGCTTACCTATCACATCGAGAACAACGCAGTAGAGCATGCAGGAACACTTCAATAACAGTGCCGAGGGGATGTGACATGATGGAGAACCCGTGGAAAAGAGGTCGTAAACATTAGAGGCTTACTTGGGTCGCTATTTCGTCTCCCTTATAGGTTTATTCTCTACCTATCGAGTCAAAGTCTAATCTCAATCGCACTTACTCCCCGACTTCTTCCAACATTTCCTCTGTTCCTGTTTTAGTTCGAGTTTTATACAATTTCCAAACCTACGGTTATTATCTGCCACTAGTTTTTTGTTTTTGCAGAGATGATGAATTATCATTTCAGAGATTGTGGAGTGAAGTGTTCAGGATCTTGCTCTATCTACCTTCCCTCAAAAGAAGCTTACAAGCACTTCATTCAGCGACTTCTAGTTAATAAGCACCGCGACTCTTTCTTCGAATTCTCCTCACCAGGCCCTTCGCCGTTTCCCTTCACTCATTTGAGTCTCATTCAACTCGTGCCTTGTTAATAAACGCTCCCAGTTCCCCACCAGGAGAGATCAGACGCGAAAGTGTGTGCCGACGACAGCGGACCGCAAACAGTGCTGTCCACAGTCGTCGGCACACACTTTCGCGTCCTAGTGCGCCATGCAGCAAGGCGCGGCTACCGCGCGCGTACAACTTCACTAGCCGCCCTGTGGGGTGCCATCGGACCGCGTTTATGTTTATGTCCTCGTAACAGTTGCCGCAATGGATGCTGCTACAAATCAGTGTGGTTTTTGAACAGCATGAAGACCTCCAGTTTTTACCTCTTAGGTGGAAGTACTTGTACCATGGAGCTTTTGAGAACCCATTCGTTCACACTTCTCTTTTTAATTTCTTTGTTTGCTCTTGTTGCACATGACAGAAAGCCGAGAAGTGTTGGCAGGAAGCTGACAAATATTCGAAGGAAGAAGCTATAGCGGTAATACTTTCATTGTAATACCCTATTAGCTGCTGGATTCACTTAGGAGTAGGCGTCTTTTCTACCTACAGAGGAAATTCAAGGTCGCCGAATTTTTGACAAGAATTGCCCACATTTTTGCTACAGTACTCGTGTGAGGGACGACACAACCGGACATTCTACAAGCCGTTCTGCTGGGGCAGAAGGTCAATATCTGAAAACGTCAAAATTACATCATCTGAAAGCATACTGGTGGACTTAGATCCTCTGCGTGATTATCCTTATTCTGGTCAGAAGCGATACTAATATTGACATCGTGGACTGTGTGGCCGTAATTAGCTCATACTTGGAGGGAATTGAAAGGTGCAGCCACAAGGCTCCTGCAATGATCGCCTGTTTAAGCTCTGAAAAACTCATCCACTTTCACGGGAAACTTCGCTACTCTGCTAATTTATCGTAGATGACCACTAGTTAGATGAAGCAACTTTTAACGCGGTGCAGCATGTAGGTAAAAATGAATTTTATACAAGGTATGCTTTTGAATCACACGATTATGAGTGGATCGAAACCAATCCTGCCATCATGCTCTGAAGAAGCCTGTTGAAAACCTGAATAAAGCTGTAATCTTCGCGCAAAGCTGCGGGCTCACCTTGTATTGAGTGGTTATTCGTCTTGGTGAGAAAGAAAATGAGAGCCCACTCACATCAGAAGTGGTCTCGCTAGGTTCACCGCTGGGGTAGAACACACCATTGCTGAGTAAGTTTCTCAATTTCGTGCGAAGAACGTCATATAATAAATAAATAAATAAGGAGCTGCTTAACCTTGCGATTCTCTCGCGCAGCTTTGTGACTCGCTCTTTCTCCTTAGCCCATTGATGGAGTGGTTCTCTCCAGCAGAATGTCGACTGCTGACTGCACCTACCTACGAAGCCATTCCGTTCGTCCATCCATGGAGTCCGGTCGCCGTTTTTGTCTGGACTTCTATGAGCGCCTCGCGGAGATCCCTGTGGTCGTCGACACACTCGCGCGGAGTATGAACGTGCCCATGCAGTTTAATGAGCTCGGTGCCAGACAATCATCGATCAAAACCTGCCCCAAGTAGTTGCGCTCAGCGATGGTTCTCTGTAGGCTTCGCTTGCAGTTCGATCATCCTCATCTTCCAGCATTTCGCCAGACGCTATAACATGGGCTACACGCGACATCAAGCTGAATATGGGGCGCCGATCCATTGTTGGGGTCCACACCAAAGCCAATGAGCTGTTGAGATATTCTTTATCCCATCACTACCTAGTCTTCCTCTCCGTAATCAAATCCCTTCTTATTCTTGCCGTAAGAGCTGGATCATCGCTCCCCGTGAAGGTGGCATTGATGTTCGGGCATTGCGGTGGTCCCGCCACGAAGATGCTTGCTATGTTGAGGCGAGCGTGTAACGGTGCGTCTTGTGGAAGCCCACACTGCTCCCAACTCTCATCCCTGTGCTGGATTTGTTGTTCTTCGTGTTTTGTGGTCTAACGTTCTGGAGCGTCGTGACTGCTGACAATTACGAATAGCAAGAAGTTTTTCAGAGAAATTCGTAAGATGTCATCTCAACAGGATGATGACACCCACGAATCGGAACAAAGGGCGGAAGAGGTGGCGGCTGCTGAAGCACTGAGAAGGTTGGTCGATAGATCGGCTGATGTGAAGTGTACTGCTCAAAGAGTAACGTCTGCTTCTGCAGTCTGTTTTACCCATTTAGGGAGGAGGGGCGTCAGGCATACTCTCTTTTCGGCGGCCCAAATATCTCATACCAAGTGGTGCGAGCTGTTAATGTAGCGACACCCGTTGCACCGGTAGGTGACATAGTCAGCTAATCCAAGTTGTCATCACGTGGTCTGATCCCTATCACTTGGCAATGCATCAGAAAGAGGGGCTGTCATTTTGTAGACGAAATAAATCTAAACGGGACACTATCGTACCTAGTGTACTCCACTTAATCTTGTTCAACACAGGTCTACTAAGGGTAGTCTGACATGTGAAGAGCGAATATCATAGTCGTTTCTTGCGGAAATGCCTCGTAAGCCAGTTATATTAAGCTTTAAGTGCCCAAGTCCTTGCGAAATAGCGCGCGCTGGTGAGAGACGCAGGGTCCGCGTCCCTCTCGATGCTCACTATTTCGCCGCCTTTAAGCTGCAGCAGAGGTTGGCCAGGGCATGAGCTTTGAAATCTCTAAAAGCCTTGAAAGCTCTGTTCTGTGCTCTCCTCGAAAATGATATGAAGGATACAAACAGCACAGAATTGGGCAGGGGAAGGGACTCCGGGGGGGGGGGGGGGGGTGGGCCAGTAGCGCACCCGTGTTAAAGTTGTCTTCACCCTGGAGTTCCCTCCCTTTCGAATATGAAAGTCGCCGATCTGTAATCAAAACGAGGAGGTAAGAATGCATAAGATAAGATAAGAGGGAGGGGTAGAACGCTCGTCCCCCGAGTGTATCTACATTCGTTTCCGCAAAAAAACGACTACGATATTCGTCCTTCCCATGGCCGAATACTCCTAGTAGACCTGTTTTGAACGAGATTTAAGTGGGGTACACTAAGTACGATAGTACTGTTAACGAAGTTACAGCTGGTCCAAATAAAATGGTGTGCATGGTGATCTTCACATGGAATTCCAGGTACAATTAGGACCTGCAAAAACAGAACGGCGCACCGCTTCCAGCACCACTGTAATTCGTAGTTATCAGATTCCTCCACAAGTCTTCGAAAAAGGACGACCACAGCCAACACCTTGTGATAGTCTGCTCTCCGTTTTCTCGAGAGCTTATTTCATGGGAGGCACACATAGAAAGCCCGGGCTGTGAGCGTCTCTAAACGTTGTTTTAGAACGAAAATGCATCGGGAGCTCCACTGTCTCCATCCAATACAGCTGGTGCACCAAATGGCGGCAACTATGGCACATCGCAGTACTACAATCAGTACGACGCTACTTTGTGGAGAAGCTACTTTGGTAAGAGACAGGTTCTGTTTGTGGGTTGGTTTGGAGACGGCCCGTTTCTACCCCAAGTGGTTGCAGCTCGCCAATTTGCTGGGAGCGCGTGGCCAGTCCAGGCTGAGCAGTACCATGGTGCCGGAACAAGTACGAATGCGCAGAGTCCCCAGCGCGACTTGCGCGGCGACATAACCTCTCCAACGATCAACCCGTACACCGGTGAACCGGACTACACTGCTCAGTGGGCAGAATACTACAGGTAGGCAGCGTCCATTCAAGCTACTTTGCAGCCACTTTGTGCGCTTCGTTGGCAGGAAAAGGTGATGTATGTCACCGATGTCTACGCTAAACTATCTGTGACCCACTGAGGAGTGAGTCATGTAGTAATCGTTCGGTCTTAACGCGATCAACTCCATGATTCGCCATAGAATCAAGCCAAATTGATTGGGTTATCGGGGTTAGTTGGTTCGCACAGATTGCACTTCTATTCCGTGTCGCGCCCGAGTGTGGTATTCATCGTTAGCTACGATAGGATTACACTGCGAGACAACGGAACTGGTTAGATGATTGTTAGCCCGAGACTAGGCCTTAATCACCAACTGCCACTTCTGAGGATTTTCTAAATTGAGGATTTAGACGTGAATTGCTCAAGCTGACCCTAGTGGATGGTCCAATATTCTCAAACTTGTTCTGCAGAGCGATCGGACTTCACGTTCAAGCGTCGGTGATTGAAGCTCGATTGAGGGAAGGCAGGAACACGACTACGGCGGCATCAGCATATGCCCCATCACCGCCCGCCGACCCTACTCCGACTTCGGTTTCTAATCAGTATGATCAAGAAGGACCTACAGGACACGCTACTCGTCAGTACGATGGCTACCCGGGTGGACGAACACAGAATTTTCCTGCCAGGGGAAGGTTTCATCACCAGCAGTAGCCGTGCTGAGGTAGGTGAAGTGAGTGCCTCTTTCAGAGCTTTCGATCTCGCAAGAACTGCTTTATGTTATGCTTGAATATGTCTTGCTAGCTTTTCTGCTGTCAACGACGACATTTTCGAGGATTGACCTTCATCTCGCCTTCCTGTCTACTTCGTCCATTCATTCATCCCGTACGAAAGTTGCATCAGGAAGTTATCTGCTGTTGTTCCTCTACTATTTCGTTATTATCTAGATGGTACCTTGCATATTGAGTGTTCTAGGATTCCAATGGAGCTTTGCATACGTTCTTTTGTACTGGCTATTTTGTTTAATCGTTGTCCTTTCATTTTTTTTTCAGTTTCGTGTATTTCTGTTCGCGATTTTTGGGGTTCAATTACTATGTTAGGAGATAAAATTATGTTCTTTTTTTAAATGTCGAGAAATTTATGAATAAAAACCAACAACAAAAACCAATTAATCGAAGAAACTGAAACCCATGTCGTCGTCTGACTCCTCGACTTCTTCCTTCTTGGTCTCGGCGGCTGGAGCGGCGGCAGCAGCAGCTGGCGCTTCAGCACCGGCGGCAGGAGCAGCTGGTCCTGCTGAAGCAGCTTCGGATGCCAAGGAGGAGATGAGGCTCTTCACATCGTCTCCTTCAACAGCCTTGGCGAGGAAACTGGACTAGAAGGGCTCATATTCAACGGTGGGAGCCTTCGGGAGGGTGGTGTTCTTGTCAACGGTGGTAGCAACCTCGTCATTCTTTTAGGCCTATGTTATACTCCCGCGGGAGCATCCGCGGACGGGCGGGAATCGCGCCGGGATCCCTGAGCTGGCCAATCACCGCGCCCCGCCACGCCCGCCGTCCGCGGTGCACCCCTAGTCCGCGGACGTCCCCCGGATGCTCCCGCGGGAGTATAACACTGGCCTTAGATGAAAGCGGCGAAAAGCGGCAAATACAAGTCATTTTCTGATTTAAAGTCATTTCTAGTGCAAGTCGCACATTTGCTTAGCTCCACAGAGGACAAGCGCTGAGAGTGGCTTGAGATAGTGGGTGTAAAGCTATGTTCTTCTTCTGCTACTGTTATGCAATTCTACTGGAACGGGATCAGCTTTTGTTGTTACATGATATTTTGTGGCGATTTTGGTTAACAGCAATGTACGCGTCTGCGGCAAAGTTTGTCATAATGGTTTTATTACGTTGGTTACCTCAGAGCACAACACGGAGTATCACATCACAGCACACTATAAAGGCAGTATGCAGAGGCAGTGCGCGTGTAGCGCAGTCGGAGGAGGCGCCGACTGTCGCCTGCACCCGATACCAGATTCCTGGTTCGGATTTCCCGCCCACGCCTTCAAGCCTTCCATCCCACGGGATCAGTGAATTGGTACCAGACTTGTCTGGGAAGGATAAAGCGCTGACTTGTTCATCGGCTGGCCACCACAAGTCATTGTATAGGCCAAATGCGCATTCAAATCGCCTCCACGACATCCCGTAGAAGTAGAATGCGTGGCGCATCCCAAAAGGGATTGCTTTATGCAGATGCGGATCTACAAATATATCAGATAGTCTTGATAGGGGGTACCGCGCCTAGAGTGGACTACTTGAGCGCAATCCCTATTATTTTATTTTGTTTTATTTTGAGGCGATCGCTTATCGCGCGGTACTGCAATCCGTATCGTTCACTGTAAAACTAACAGACGAGAAAACAACCCATCAATTACCACATGTAATGAAGTTGATACCACGTCAAATAAAGAGGAGATGCAGAAAACAACGAAAACAACGGTAGTAAACAGAAACAAAAACAGTAGCAAGGAGGAACACACTGCACATATTAGAGCTCTTTAAACCGCTGATCGACAAGCTTCTTAAAACTACTGAGAGACATCTGAAGCACCTTTTCGCTCAGCAACGCACGGAAAATGCGAAGAGTCCTGTTTGAAAAGAAATGTTGTCTGATTTGGCTTCTCAATACTGCATCCGTGGTTTTTAGACCGCCAGATCTTGTTTTAAGTAGGAAATCTGAGAAGAATTCAGAGGCATCAATTTTAACCCCACCCATCAGAATTTTAAGCATCATTACCAGGTCGAATATTGTTCTTCTGCTTTACTGTTATTGTTATTACGTACTTGCGGTACCCCTAAGTTATGCCTGTGGATGTTACTCAAGGATACTTATCTTAGATAGTTCACCTAAGAGGCTAAGCCTTATCATTCATTGTTATTTGCTCTATATTATTGAATAATGCTATGCATTTATATAATCAGATGTAAACCCTAGTTGGGTATCCATAACACTGGGGCAAAGGGCAATTACAAAACCCACCATAAGGATGGGAAAAAGGACGCGGTAGGCGCGTTATCCGCGTTCTTTTTGTTCTTTTGCCATAACTCTATTCGCGTTCATCCTTTCCAGAAATTTTTTTCAGAAATCAGATCAGAATGACAAGGACTATCTAATGGTATAAATTAATCTTGTTCTACCTAAATTTTGAGCACTCATTCTTCCGAAGTACCAGAGGGCGCTCGTAAACGATCTGCGTCTTCGCTAATTACACTCTATTGATATCTCTGCACCTTCTCTTGGGTGTTTCAAAGACGCACATTATGGAAATTTTGAGCACATATTTCAGGCTGTCTTTCTATACTTCGAAATCTCTCATTGTAAGCGCTATGAGTTTCTCTAACTGCATCCTAGATTGGGGGAGAGTCTACTTTATCTTCAGGAGTCATATGGGTTCACCAACAACAACGAATTTTCTGTCGAACTTTCGGCTTTTTTGTTTCTTTCCCATAACTCTCCGCCTTTTTATAAGTTCGAAAAACGGCCCACATAGCATTCCTATGCAGCTTGAGGGTTTTCCTCTGACAATATGTGAAGGGTATTTAAGACAGTTGATATTTCCTGCCATTCTGCCCCCACTCGTGTTCTAAGGGTCTTGGCTCGACCTGAGCATAGCGCTCGTCGGCCAGATCTCCGCGCTGTCTCTCTTCACACCTGGGTGTCAGGTCCATGAGGTCATGCCTTCGACATACCAGGCCTACCCTGACCAGCAATCGATCCCTTACGAAAAGCTCTGCACCCTGTCCTTTTCAGCCTTTTCGGTTGACCAGCGCATTATTCGCCTTTTGAGTTTGATCCTGTGTTATCCATTCTGTGTAATATTCGAGACCGCAATATTACCTCTTTCAAAGAAATTTGTTAGGCAATAAAACGGAATCTGGAAATGCGTGTAATCTGAAGATCAGATGCAGCAGGCAAATGACCTCCTACTTACGTGAAGAACATCGAACTTGTTACAAATGTTTCAAAACATTCTAGATGGTTGCTTACTTTATCGATGGTGAGTGTCGTTGGTTACCAAGCTGGTTTCTAATTTCATTTTATTAAGCAGTTCTTGCTGTGGTTACCTGTAAAAAACGAATCGAAAAAGGGACGCAATTCTACCTACAGTTTTACTTTAGTGAAGCCTTCCCGAATAATGGTAAGAACCGAGAACGAGTAGAACATAGGAAAGCACCCAGCGGCCGTAAAGCTGCTGCGGCGGGAGCGACATGCACTTACTACAGCCGCGGTGTCTACTGTATTTAATTGCACAAACATCTGCTGCCGCTCTCACCTATTTCAGACCTTCTCGGTTCACCTGTGCAGAGAAAATGGCTACTTCGAGAAGAAGTTGGATGACCTAGTCGAGAAACAGGCAACTATTTCAATTGCAAAAAGATGAAGGGTCCGCTTGTGACAAATCGCTTCGCTTTGAAAGGCACATATTTAAATATAATATGTCATAATTCGGTAGTTTGTCAGAGCTCAAATTTTACAGAGCAGCATACCTAGGAGCGTTGCGTCAGTGTCAGCATGGGACAGAAGACGAAGAACTGTATGTTAAAAACGTACAGATTGAAGCTTCCATGTGGCATAGCGAAATGTCATTGACTTATCTAATGGGAAAGTAATAGGTTGGTGCATAAGTTCTCTGACATTTGATCCCTCCTGAATTGAAGGCGCATTTTCCCGCCAAATTTCTCACATATATCAACGCGTAAATGATCAATCGATAGAGAAAGGAAAGGGCTACAAAACTGTTGTTAACGTCAGCTATTATGGCTAAGCAATTCATCCCAACTGAGACGCACACTCGGCACGTCATGTGCATCAATCTGGCCTGCCAACGAATCGTATCGTCGCCTGAAGGATGTTTACAACGAGAGTGCTCTTGCTCGAAGTACTGTGTACCAGTGGTTCTCGAGGTTTGCAGCTGGTGAATTCTCCGTTGAAGATAATGAACAAGAAGGGTGCCCGATGACACTGGATTTGGATGGCCTCCGAAGCAGAGTGGAAGCGGACCCATACCAAACCACTCGCGAACTACCAAGCACTCTTGGTGTTAGTCACTCAACAGTTGTTCGAGGATTGAAGTCGATTGGCAAGGTGCAAAAATTGGGTCGCTGGGTACCTCACGACATGACACAACATGACATGGATCGCAGAGCCGATGTCGCTCTGTCTCTCCTTACCCTCAGACGTCCCCACGGATGGCTGAACAACCTTGTCACCGGGGATGAGAAGTGGATACTCTACTCTGATTATCACCGGCGTGCACAGTGGGTTGACGCAACTGGAGAGGCAGAGGACGTTCCGAAACCCGACCTTCACGTGAAAAAGGTGATGCTATGCATTTGGTGGAGCGTTCTTGGCGCAGAATACTGGGAGCTGCTGGACGAAGGGATAGCAGTGACAGCAGAGGTTTACGTCAACCAACTGAGGAAGTTGAAGGCCCACCTTCAAACCACACGAGGAGAGCAAGTGAAGGTGTATTTTCAACACGACAACGCTATACCGCATATTGCTAGAGCGACGGCGGCTGAGTTGGCGGGACGTCACTGGACGATCCGGAGAGAACGCCTATGATAAACTTACGGAAGTGAAGAACGAATTCATGCAAAAGTAGGCAGCAGGATTTTAAATTTAAAAAATTTGATTTGCCCCTCACAGCACGACCCGTCGCCTGCGCGACGAGTGAGTATTCCAAAGGCCTTTCCGTAGGTTAGTCATATTGCAAGATCACGCGAAGCGCGCAAGTGCGAGAGACGCCGTCAGGCGTATCGGAGCACTTGTTGATTTATAAGGAGAAATCTCTGTGGTCTTACAATCTTCTAAGTCTCTGAGATCACCTGTGTACGCTTACTGCAAGAAGCCACCCAACCGTACAATACCGCTCAAATTCTTTGAAAGATAGACGCTTTGCGGCGGATTAATCCGTCACAAAGCGTCGTTTTGTCATAACTTACTTTAAATTTACTCCTTTGGATTTCAACTAACACCATTTGAATCCCCTGTTTAGGGCGCATTTGGTGCTTCGAAGTTGTGCTAGTTTGACAACCTATGACCTAGATATGGAGCATTTTCGTCTTGATTTACGACCTCTCCAAAGCTGCCATTGACTCACGCCTCGGTCATTCCACCAACCAATTTCAGCGAAATCCGGAATTCTCTATTTCTCTTAAAAGATCTGAATTCAACTTGCTGCGACTGTCATAATAACACCAAACATTACTTAATTTAGTTGATTTTGATCTAGCCGTGTATTTCATCCAGATGCTCGCAATGTTCACTTTCAGGACCTTCCTTCCCACTAACTACCATTTCCCTTGCAAGCATTTAGGCAGCAGCATCTAAGCTGATTTAGCTGAGAAAACCTCTTTTCACGTCTGATGAAACAGCTTTAGGACCTAAAAATCCGCCTCTTTAATATGTACTCAAAAACGCAATTTTTCCTCCGTTGCAAAGGATTTTCCCATGGTAAATTCGTTGCACAGTAAAGCAGTAAAGCAGCAAAAAAGCTCCAACGTTTTTAGTGGACGGCAGTGTGGTCAGTATTCCAAAACTAGCAGCAAATAAGGTTGGCTTTTTCCGAAGCGATTATTTTGTGACCTCCACTGCTACCCTAATTTGGTATTTTCACGTTTTTTTTTCGAATCAATTTCCGGTTGTCTTTGAAAGAGAAAATGGCTTGGTTATCGATTTTGGCAGCATCAGCAGCTTCCCGTCAATATAATATGGCTCAGATAGGAGATGGTCGATATTTCACTCTTTCTACAAACGGTCTGTTCTGAGAGTGGGACTTGCACTCGGCGTGTGTGCACTAGACATGGGATCCGAATCATGCATTTTCGGATATACGGCCGGATTTATCCGGTTTCGGATTATCCGAAATCAGGCTCGGTCGGAAATTGCTCTCATCTGAATCATCCGAAGATCCGGGGTTTCTAAAATTGTCCTCATCTGAATCATCCGAAGATCCGGGGTTCTGAAAAATGCAATGATTCGGATAAAATCGGATAAAAATCAGATAGCAGGAGGTTAGCGCGCCTTGCTGGCAAACTCTGCGCCATTGATAACCTAACTTTTTCGGGCAAATTTGCAATCATTTGGCGGGAATTCTCTCACAAGGGAAGGTCTGATAGCGTACATCTGAATGAGGAGAGGGAGTCATCCTATTAAATAGGAATAATCGCCACCTCTCAATTAGCATAAAATGTGTTTCATTTTTGCCAAGTCGTTAAACCCAAGGAGTGGGGGTTCTTGAAGTCACAATTGGACGGCACATCACGAATTTGGGTTCTTGTACGACCGCGATACCTCTGCCGGCAAGCAGCTCGGAGCGCAATGGGTAGTGACGATGCTTCATGGGAGGAACGTCGGGGTTCGATCCTCATGCGCTGCTGCATTCCTGCTTATTAAATGATTGATTGAGATTTGAGGTTATTCTGACGTTTATACCATTTTCTAATGTTTTCTGCGCACTTTCCAGCTGCATGCTGTGGTACTCAACAGAATGATGCATAAACATTCAACACCAGTGATACACAGGTACAACGTGCATAAGCAGCACTGGACACAATGCGCAGGGTATAAGTGCTGCAGGCTCCTCTCAGTCTGTTTCCATACATCGGCCAATGACCTCGGGTAAAACCATCCTGCTCGGATTTTCAAAGGAGGCCATGATGTGAGGTCACATGTGGTTAAAACGGGAAAGTCTGTGGATCCCGGAATTTGACCTAAACGGCATCAATACACTCTTTCTCTCATCTTTGCCTGTCATGTGGAAATCAGAGGTCTGCTGGACCTAACACCAACAAAGTCGCCGATGTTCGACTGGTGATCCACTTGCTCACGCTGAAGTGTGGTCCACCTTTAGATAAGCAGCCTTCATGGGAATGACACCAACCTGACCAAACGGATGGCTAGCATACCCAAGGACTTCGAAGCACGTCAACTTGAAGTTAACGAAGACGAACGGCTGGAAGTGGTGGAAAACCAGAAGAAGGTTGGAGTCAGCAAAATGAACTGATAGACGTGGAAAGGCTGGCAAGCAGTGGGCATATGATAACGTTTTTGGCTGGAACTCTTGTTTCAGAGGAAAGGGAACGTCTTCAAGTGGATTTCGCCTATTGAGCCGATCTCATTTGTCCATATATGGAAGCAAACTGTGAGGAGCCAGTAGCCTTTATGCGCTGCTCGTATTGTGACCAGTGCTTATGTTCCATGCACTTTGCGTCTGTGTAGCACTGATGTTAAACGTTCATACATCGTTATGTTGAAAAGCTTTCCAATTGAGTTTTGGTTAAAAAATCGGTCAGTAATAAACAAGTGGCTACAAAGTTGCTCTCACGGCATACATCTGGAAACACTGCACAGCAAACATCTAAAATGGTGCAGATGTCAGAATCGCTCAAATCAAACAATAAGTTGAAATGCAAAGATGCAGCAGCACAGGAAAGTCGAACCCTCTACCTCCCTCTCATGGAGCAACGTCGCTATCCATTGCGCTACGAGCCGCTTCCCGCCGGCGGCATTGCGGGCGTACAAGACTCCCGAACTCGTGAGGCGCCAATTCCATTGCAACTTCAAAGATCCTCTACTCCTCGGGCTTATCGATTTGGCAAAAAAGAAACACATTTTTATACTAATTGAGGAGTGGCGATTATTCCTATATATATATGGTGGGATGACTCGCTCTCTCCGTTCAGACATACGCTTCAGACCCTTCCCTTTTCAGAGCACGAGAAATTTCTTGCGGAACGTTTCGGAATCGTTTCATTATTGTTCTTTACAAGACTTCACTGTGCATTACCAACTCGCTATTGAGTTGGTATTGGCTTTTGGGGTCCTAAAGCTGTTTTTTTGTTTGTTCTGGAGGCGCAACATAGCTCTGCGGAGGGCTTCCCACGTAAGGCAGCCAAATACGACAACTTTTACGTAGCGCTAGTGTGTTGCACTCCATTGGTGAAATAAGCTAGGCCAGATATATTAGGGGGGGGGGGAGGGGCAAAAGTAATGAGACAAAATGAAAAAAAAATCTTTATCTCTCTATAACGCAATTACAGCTCAACGATGCTGAGGAGTGTATTCGCCATTAAGGGCAATGACCTTGCTGCCATCGCTCAGGCAACCTCCTGATCCCATCCTTCCAGAACTGCTTGGGCCTGGTGTTGATCAACTGCTCGATATGGTTGTTAAGGACTACTTGGGTTCTTGTGTCTCCCTTCCGACTAGGAAGTCCTGTAGGCTCAAGTAGTAGTGGTAGTTGCATGGAGAGATGTCCAGCGAATACGGTGGGTGAGGCATGTGAACGTAGCCCAGTTGGCCAAGCTTATCCGTGCTTACTTGTTCCCGATGGGGTGCGGCGTTGTCGAATAGGAGAACCTTCTTGAAGCGCTGCGAATGAATAAGAGCGAGTCGCCGGCCCATCTCCTCTATTTCGTTCACCATGGCCTTGGAGTTAATCGCGGTGCTCTTGGGAAACAGCCTCCGGTAAACCGATCCATGAGCGCAGACCCAAAAGCTCCAAAGATGCTTCTCGCTGTGAGCATCTCGCCGAACGAAGGTCGGTAACAATTCATCAGGCCTCACCCAGACTCGCTGCTTGGCAGGGTTAAGGTAGAAGACGTACTTCTCATCTTGCGTAAATATTGAGTCCAGGCTGCTCGGGGTTGGGAATTGGGGGAGATTTGCGCGACACAGGTCGACTCGTCAGACTGGGGTTTCGGCATGAGACAGGCTGGGGTTTTGGCGTGCTTCTGGAAAGGGAGGAAGTGGTAACTTCTCAGATGGGCTTCAGTAAGTAGCATACAAACATACAAATACGACAAGCACGAAACCAGACTCCAGCCACGAGATATATGGACACGGCATGGGGTGTCTCATTACTTTTGCCTCCCCCCCCCCCCCTAATAATGTAACTGGGCATTCATGTGCCTTGCTACCAGGGCATATAAACGCTAAATTCGAGGTGAGGCGCTCCAAGCTGCTTTGAGCGCTCGTGACTTCAATTGGTCAAGGAAATAAACGCAGAGTTACTGATGTGTTCCGTTTTTAAGAGGTTGTGTGCCCCTATTATATCACTTATCCGGTTGTATCCGAATCGGATATCCGAAATCCGGCTCGGCCCAAAATGGCGTTATCTGAATCATCCGAAGATCCGGGGTTTTCGAAATTGCCCTCAACTGAATCATCATAAGATCCGGGGTTTGAAAAAAATGGCCTATCCGAATCATCCGATTATTAGGAAAATCGGTGTCGGATCCAATGTCTAGTGTGGACCGCGGCCGAGCAGCATGCGACCTTTGCTCGGTTCGCACCTCGGCGCGATACCCATTAGCTGTGCACGACCCCATTGGAGTAATAAAAGGAGCTCCGATCGATCTTTTGAGAGCTGATCCATATTCAGCCTTGGCTCCTGGATTTTTTGAACGATATAATTGCCCTAACTCATTTTAAAATTCTGGTAGCATAGTAAGTCGTCATTGCAGGTGTTGAAAATCAAATATCTTCTTGTATTATACTAAAAACTGCTCTTGTAAGTCGTTAAAAATTGAAGATTTGTTTTAACGTTTTTAATGCATAACTAGTAGAATCTCGACAACCTTAGAAAATACTCAGTTTGACTTCAAATGTATTCAATTTGACGTGACAATGGTATATTTCGACTTCAAGAGTTTTTTTGCATTCCTAGATTTGCCCGAGATCCTCGTTCTCATCCTGTATCATGATAACTGTGGGTTCTGAAACAACATCAGGAAAGGAATAGTGGGACATGATAGAGGGCATAGAGCTAAGTGCAGTGCTTCCTTTCAAGCTCAACGCGCTATTTCATTGTAGCACGAATTGTTTTGAGCAGCGTTGTCTACCTTATGAGGATTTTGTCTCAGAAATTCTTTTTTATTTATTATTGTTTTTATGTAGAACTGCAAATTCATTGATGCGTATATCCAAAAATTCGTTAAAAATTCGATGAATTTCCGAAAATTTCCTTCAATTCGTCAGGTCAGATTTTAGCCGAAAATGTCGTTGATTTGTTTAAATCGTTAAAATCGTAAACCGTTAAATGTGCACTCCTAGGACAGATCTCAAACCGGATCGGATCTGCTTTTATTGCTCCAATGGGTTGTGCACTGCCACTGGGTATCGCGCCGAGGTGCGAATCGAGCGAATGTCGCCCGCGACTCGGCCGCCGAGCATAGTGCTCACGCCGAGTCGCTAACCAAACCATTTTCTCTTTCAAGGACAACCCGGAGATCAAATTGAAGAAAACGAGAAAAAATACCAAATTAGAGTAGCAGTGGAGGCCACAAAATAATCGCTTCGGAAAAAGCCAGTTTTATTTGCTGCTAGTTTTGGAATACTGACCACACTGCCGTCCGCTGAAAAAAGTTGGAGCTCTTTCACTGCTTTACTGTACGTCCTACAACGAATTTAGCATGGGAAAATCCTTCGCAGCGGATGAAGAATTGCGTTTTTGAGGACATGTTAAAGAGGCGGATTTTTAGCTTTTAAAGCCATTTTATCAGACGTGAAAGGAACTTATCTCAGCTAAATCAGCGTAGATAAATGCTTGCAAGGGAAATGATAATTAGTGAAAAGGAAGGTCCTGAAAGTGAACATTGTTATTATGACAGTCGCATCAAGTTGAATTCACATCTTTTAAGAGAAATAGAAAATTCCGGATTTCGCTGAAATTGGTTGGTGGAATAACCAAGGTGGGAGGGGAGCCAATGGCAGTTTTGCAAAGGTCGTAAATTAAGACGAAAATGCTCCATATCTAGGTCACAGGTTGTCAAACTAGCACAAATTGGAAGCATCGAATGCGTCCTACAGGGTGCGTAAAAAGTATTGACGCACTAAGTGACGGTTGTGGAAATAGTATTGCGCAGTAAGCTTTAAAATATTCACTTGAGAAATATGGAAAATGATCTTGCAAACGCGATAGAGTAACTCGTAATTGACATTGGCTTCTTTACTGTGAATACAGGAGTGAAAAGACGGAAAAATTCATGAGCGCGCGCCGCAAGCACTTGCTTGCATTTCGTTCCGTGCTTTGAACAGGGTAGCCTTTTGCGACTGGTCACTTCTGTTGAAAGTAACCTATACCTCATTCTCCAAAATCGCCTAAAAAGAGCAATCCAGCGGATTCATGTTTAAGCTGTGTTCGCCTGAGAAGCTGTCCACACCTGCGCGCGCTATCTGTTTACCGTTATCGGACAGAGCTTGATAATTTTGGATTTGAACGTAAACGTGCTTGAACCTCTTGTAATCATCATCTGTTATTACAGAGCCGTGGCTGACGTTTAGGTTGCTGACCTCTTTCCCCACCAACCGTTTCGAACAGCGCCTAATTCTCTTGTTAAGGAAGTATTCAGCTCTTTGGGTAACAGACAAAAAAGGCCACCGTAACGATGACGATCATGTTTCTTCAATTTTTTTGTGAGTGTTTTTTTGGAGCACTATACAGACAACAAAAATAACACACAAAAACCTAGAGGGGTAGAAACAGAAAGCTGGAGCTGAAACAAAAAGTAGGTGCGTCAATAGTTTTTACGCACCCTGTAAAAAGAGGATTCAAATGGTGTTGGTTGGAATCAATAGGAATAATTTTAGGGTAAGTTATGGCAAAGCGCCGCTTTCTGACGGGTAACTCCGTCGCAAAGCGTCTATCTTTCAAAGAATTTAAGCGGTATTGTATATATTCCTAACGTCGGTATCCGGACCAGAACAGTGGAATCATTGGTTTGTGCTCCACAAAGCTTTGTATAGGCTAAATACGCATTCAGATTCCCAGGTGATCATGAGGAATGATTACCTTGGTGGGAGTGCCCGAAAGACGGTTAACCCTGGCGTAGTCGGGAATTCACAGTTTCCTGTAGGGTTTTCCGGTTTTGTTTTGGGGACTAGCCTTTCCACTGATCACCTTATTCAATGTCTGAAATGATCAATTCTTCTAGGGGTTAGCACACCAAATACCATCAAAGCACCTACAAAGTTCAGTATTTTTTTAGAAAGTGGTCGCCCGATATAGTCCAATGGTCATACCTCATCTTACCAGGAGACTATCTCAACGGTAGATCGGAACAGGCCAAGTGTTGTATATTGGCAGAATCGCCTATCTCTGGGAAGCAACAAAGTGCAAGTATCTTGACCCTAATAGAACCCTGCGCTGTGTTATGATCGACAGAAGTTGGACCGCGGGTGACGTTAGCCCTCAATTAATCGGAGGAAGCGAGGATGGTCGAGCAGTTGTGGCGCGGTGGATAGAGGAGCGTTTCAGTGAAAGGGAGTGGTTTGCGGTTCTACTCCCCTGTGGAACAGGATTTGTGCACTTCCTAAAAAATCTGCCACAACTAAGCAAAGCATTCTATGTAGAATACTTCCTCCAGTGATCATGTAGGTTCTCCCTTTCTGATTCCACTCTATCATCTTCACCGTCATCTACCTTAATCAGGTGATTTGATAACCTCCACAGGCTATGTTAAGGCGAATAAACGTTTCCACCTTTGGGGATGTGAAAGCATGGTAATACTTGTGAGTCAGGTTTCCTTCCTGGGGCCGTATTCTCTCCCCAACCGTCCCCGGCCGGGTATGAGGCGGTCTCCGCCCACATCTCCGGTATGCACATCATGCGCCATCGATTTTTCGCGCCGTCCCCGTCCCCGAGTTGAGCGAGAATAGCATACGGCCCCTGGCGTCCTTTTTCGTTGCGATTCTATAGAGGGTGCTTTGTTTAATTGTGACGGATCTTCTCAAAAATTTGAGACAATGAGAGATGTGACGGATCTCTCATTGACTTAAATTTTGATTTGTATGTTTTCTCGGAGACATTTCTTAAATCATGCCACACTTTACCACTAATGATAAGCTCTATTAATAATGATTACCAGGTTTTGCGGTGTGACAGAAAGAATAAAAAAGGAGGAAGTCTGCTCTGCCTTTTGCGTATAACTATAACTTTATGGTGATTTTCTCGGAGTCTCTTTGTGGTGGGTTTGAAACGTCGGCATTCGACATTATTTTTGAAGAGTGCAAAATAGGATCCGTTACTGTTTATAGGGCTTCTTCGTGTCAACTACGAATGAAATTCTTTCTAGAACTATCAATGACCTTGTGTCATGTTAGTGTCCTTATGTAATTCTTGGCGATTTCAATTATCTGGAAATAAACTGGAATAACTTTCCAAAACCTTTCTACAAGTTGTACCGTCTTTGTTAATATGCTGCATAGTCATGATTTAATTCAAGTGGTGAAAAATTGAAGAAGGGGGTGAGAACACATATTAGATTTGGTGCTTAGTAATCAAGAAGCGCTAGTATGGAATGTGCGAGTACGACCTCCAGTCTGTATGACCAATTCCTTTGGTATTCTGTAACGCATACGAGATGGCGACATGTATTTGTTACTCCTCTTTCAAAGAAGGAACCTGCCCATTCAATGAATAATAATAGACCAGTGAGTATAACATTATTTTTCTGCCGGACATTTTAAAAAATTCTAAAGAGGCATATTGCTAATCACTTGGAGGTCAACCCTATCGTTCCATGTCTTCAACCCAAATCTGTAGAAACAAATTTACTGGAGTGTATTAACACTGGAGTAAATACCTGGAGTCAAGGGTAGCTTGTGATGTAATTTACTTTGATTTTTTTCTAAAGCATTCGATAGGGTGAACCATTCTAGACTTACGCAAAAATTTGAACATCTGAAGTTCCATACCCTATTGTGTAAATGGATACAGAACTACCTTTCAGAACGTAGTTTTCAGGTCAAATTAGGAGATACCTTTTCAGTCTGTAAGCTAGTGAAGAGCGGAGTTTCCCAGGGAGAGTTTCTTTCTCCAGTTTGTTCGCATTATACGTAGCTGAGCTGCCGTTGATTTTTGGGGAAAGCGGTGTGGTTTGAGAGCAGTTTGCAGACGATGTCAGGATATATAGGAAAAATGAATCAAAAACTGATGTGGAAAGAGTACATCGTGCATTGGAAAGGATTTATGAGTGGTCAAACATCTGGATGTTAACTCTTACCCCTGAGATATGTGTACATATGAGATAAGGAGGGTCGGAGTGCTCTGCTCGGTACTCTTTGGGAGGACCAATATTGAGTACAGTGGTTAAAATAAAGGAATAAAATAAATATTACAACAATGAGCTCGACTACTCTGAAGACTGCAAAGCATTTTACAGAAAAGCGTTGCAGTCCACGTACCTCATTTTTAGATGTCTTGCAATAGACGACGAAACATATGGAGGACCAGTTGTGGAGAGTGGAACCTCAATGTTTTGCCTTTATAAAAGAAAATATATCGTCGTTGGAAAAAGTGCAAAGAAATTTCACAAGGAAGCTTTGCTTAAGACTGAATGGTTCAGTTACATGAGCTTGCCTCACTCGTCTCACAGAAACCAAGTACTTGGATTGCATTCTTTAGAATCTCACCGAAAAACCAAAAATGTCTGTGTTGTTTTTAAAATTCTGAGCCGGATGTTAAAAACGGAGGCTCAAAATTTTATCGAATTGCATTCTGAAGAGCTCCGTGAAAATCACGTATAAAACACCAGGAAGGAGCCTGAGATCTAACTCATTTACTTACAGAGCAGGCTCTTTGTTCCTATCTCTGAAAGGTGCGGTGGATTTAGTTCCTCCTTGTTTTTGTACTTTCCGACGCAAGGCAAAGAGTCTTTTGTCTTATGTTGTGTTTCTGGGTTTTCTCTGACGTCTGCCTTATGTAGCGTATTGAATAAATAAATAAATAAATAAATAAATTGACGACCGCGCGGCCGATTTCGGCCCGCGGTTATAGAACTGTTCGCTGCGGCCAATTTCTCACTTTTTCATAGTTTGCTAGTATTCATTAGATACGTTGGATCCTAGAAATGCTACTGCACTGTGGTCCAGGAGCTATTTACTTTTGAACATTGATAAAAACAAATCAACACTACACACTATTCAGGCTTCATAAAAATAGAGAGTATTTACGAACAGCTACTCACATTCCACAAAAATGGTCATGCACAAAATAACTAGTCACATTTCTTTCGAAAATTTTGAAAACAATCTAGACAAAAATATTTTAAACACTTGCTACATCGTGTGCTGCACCTTCCTTGCACGATTCGTGGCGAACGTGTGCTCTTTGCAGACTTTCTTATAGCAGCAGATACATCTTCTACGTTCTGTTTTCGAACCTGTTCACCAATATGTGTTCTACGTTCTGTTTTCGAACCTGTTCACCATTTCTTGTACGAGCTGTAAGAGTCTGGAATAATCTGCCTGCAGCTGTGATGTCGTCGTCAACATCAGCAACATTCAGTCAGAGATTGGAGTCGCATTTAAAAGAGCAGGGGTTTTTCTGAATTTAACGTATTTTTTTTAAAGTTTTACAACGGCGAATATTACAGGAACGTGTCGGTACCATCTTCGAGCAAAGTTTCCTTCTCGTGATAATCTCTATATCCCAGATATGTTTTTCACACCTTACATCTGTTAAGCATCAGTTTTGCTAATTTGTGTTGGTGTTCTTCTCTATTGCTGTTTTTTTAAATAGTGTGTTACTTAATTTTCTCTATTATAAGTTCGTTTTTATGTTTCAACCTTCCTCTGTGAGGTGACCGGCACGAGCGCAGCGTAAGAGAGCTTAGTCCTTGATTACATATGACATATAAATATTTTCATTTACATACAATTATCTAGACGTACATATTTACATTATGATATACTTTCCTTGCTGTCACTTTTCTACAATTCATACAGCACTCGTCTCGTGCCTCCCTACCAGGCAATCGCTGGGGTGCGTACCAGTTTAAAGAGGCCCTTGAAAGATAGGACCCGACCCAGAGTGACGTGCTTAGTAGGTCGTAGCGCCAGCGGCTTCCGTAAATTTGAATTTTGTGACACAATTTTTGTGATGTAATTTTTTTCTCTTTTGTTCAATTTTTCCCAATATTTTTGATGCCACTGAGATCTTCGGCTGCTCTCGAGCTGTGCTAATCACAATTCCAGGGTTTTTGTTCATGTTGCTTCATGGCCAATCATTGAATTTCTTGTTTTTATGCATAACCGTTTCTGTTATGGCTATTGGCTGAAATAAACATAAACAAGCTAAACATAAACATAAACAACATGTGGCTACTCCTTGGAGAGGGAGCTTCATTTGGAATATTGTGAACCGTAGAAATGTTGCACCACAACGGAGTCGAATCACAAACCACCCCCTCTCCACTAGGCTACTCCTCTATCCACCGCTCAACAGCTGCTCGATCTTCGTCCCTTTTTCTGGCCCATGTACTTGAGCCCGCCTTCTACCCGCAGGCAAAGGGCTAACATCATCTGAGGTCCAACTTCCGGCGTCTCTAGCTTTGCGCAGAGTTCTGTTGCGGTCGAGATACTTGAATTTTGCTGTTTGCCAGAGAGAGGCGATTCTGCTCATAGGCGACAATTGGGCCGTTCCGACCTACCGTTGAGGTAGTCTTTTGACTGATCCGCCTTACAAGAAAGGACCAACTGAAATCTCGAGCAGGGGTACTCACCTCAGGTTAGAATGCGAAGCCTCGCGAGTTGTACACGACGCGTATCTTTTTGGCTTATCATGGGACCCTGGAGCGAGACCGCTACAAGGTTTTGACACATACAGGATTTACCCGTATAGTTCTGGCCACAGGCATCAGGAAGTTACAAGCTCCAGTTTATCTTTTACCATCTAAGCACATTTAACAGTTATGGCTCCCGCAGTGGTCCGCTTATAAGCCGTTGCAAACCAATGTTGCGTCTAAAGGCTGATACACCTTACGAGCTCGTTCTGTACAAAAATATACATAGATAGAAGGAACAACACGCTTTTCATAAAAAAATTGTTTTACCCAAATCGACGAGGGCTCCGGCAGAAACGCTCATATAAATTGTTGCTAACTAATGGTGCGTCTTTGGATTGGCAGTTAGGAATTTAACACATTGAGAAAATATGAGCCACCGGCGGCTTATATTTTCCGCGACGTTTTCGTACTACTGCCGTCGGTATTTTATAGATATTTTGGCACTAGTGTACTTAGTGTACCGCACTAAATCTTGCTCAAAATAGGTCTACTAAGGGTAATCTGCCATGGGAAGAACGAATATCATAGTCGTTTTCTGCGGAAATGCCTCATAAGCCCGCTACATTAAGTTCGGATCGCCCAAGGCCTTACGAAATAATGCGCGCTGGTAAGACGCAGAGACTCCGCTCCTATCTGCACGCATTCGCGGCCGTCTCCGGGGGGTGGGGTTACCATAGCATGCTGTGGCGTGGAGGCGTGGAGACTAGGTACACACAGCGAATGTAAATGCAGTCTTATCTCCTCGTTCCGATTACAGATTCAGGCCTCGTTTTCTTCCGAATTGGGCAAGGGAGGTTACTCTAGGATGAAGGCAATTTTAACGCCGGTGTGCTAGTGGGTCCAACCCCCCCCCCCCCCCGGAGTCCCTTCCTCTACCCGATTCTGTGAGGACAGAACAGCTTTCCGGGCTCGGGGGCAGACATAACTCCGACGCCGCGCGAACCCCCTCTCGTGTCGCGCGCGGTGCGCGACGAAATTGGACGAGTTTCGCGTTGGATGCTTCCGACAGGCACGGCTAGTAACGTTTCCGACAGGTACGGCTGGTAACGCTTCTGACAGGGACACGCCTTTGCCTCACTTCAACGTTTCTTGAAGATGGTATACGAATATGGTTTCAGTGGGGCGATCAGCGGCAGTTTAAGCAGGAATCTTGATAATGTGGATGGTTTCTAGGGTCAGTATTTGCCATGTACAACTTCTTCGGCCAATTTTTACCCGTGATTATGGTCATGCTACGGGAAAAGGTAACCATCGCCTACGCTATTCTCAGACCAATTGTTTTACTGCAAACTGTTGCCTACCACATTCTGAGAGATCTCATGAGAGAAGAAATTCTGTTCACGACACAAATTGTGCGGAAATCGTGTCAACTTCAAGACCATTTCTGCTTTAATGATTAAGATCAGCCGCAAAGTAATGTGTAAATTATTTCTACTCTTATGAACTTATACACAGAAGCTACAACTTACTTCAGATCCGTAAGAATAAGCTGCAGAGCATTCTGAAGCGAGTAGTCGCCACTACATATAGCTTCAATGAGGCCAAACTCTCCTTCAACACTCTGATGTAGCCTGAACGTATCAAGTCACAGCACTCGGATAACTCTTAGAACCGAAAAGAGATGCTCAATTCTACCCGCCTTATTAGGCTAGAGCAATAATAAATTGTCAAGAAATAAGCTGTAGAAATCAAGGTGCGAAACAAATAGATCGTGTACACAGTGGGTGCAGAGATCAACAACTACGTTCACAGATCAAGCAGCCTGACCAAGCAGAACCTCTTACCTCGTTGGGATGAGGTATGGGAGGTTACCGATGTTTGGTGGGTGGTGTCTTATTACATCAATGAGCCGTCGAATGCGATAGAGGCGAGGCGACAGAATGAACATAGGCTAATACCGGGAGTACAGACCGATATCAACTAGAATGGAACGAGGAATACCCGCACGAAACGACACAAGACAGCGTCATCAACCGAGGAACACTCTGCGAGCTTAAATGCTGAGAACATTTCGCGCTCCGCGGCTAACCATGCGTCACCGAGCGCACGTCCGCGTTTCAGCGCCGAGACGTCGCACGCGGCTAGCGCGCGACGTCGCGTCGGAGTTAAGTCCTGGAGCCTTCCGGGCTATTCGAGATTTCAAAGCTTCTGCCCTGGCTATCCTCTGCTGCAGGCTAGAGACAGCGAAAAAGTGCGCATCGGTAGGAGACGCGCACTCTGCGTCTCTCACCATCGCGCTATTTCGCAAGGCCTTAGGAGATTCGAACTTAATGTAGCGGGCGTATGAAGCATTTCTGCAGAAAGCGACCATGATACTCGTTCTTCCCATGGCACATTACCCCTAGTAGACCTATTTTGAACAACATTTAGTGCGGCACACTAAGTACACTAGTACCGATATTTTTCCTGTTCCTTAATCATCTGTACGAGGAGAACATTTAAAAAGGAATAAGCAAGAAAAATGTTGTGGCTTCCATAATGTATATGAGATGTAAGAATTTTACTAGGAGGGAGAGCAGTTCTACAATCAAACCAACTCAAGCCAGTCTTTTTCGCCCACACTTCATCTATGGTGGTTATTTAAGGTGCCGATCACGAATCTGACATCCGTTTTCAAAATTTCGGCTGATTACGGTAGGTTACCGTAGGTACGGGTGTGTAAGGCTGTGGGAGTCATAGTCACCGATTTCGCTCAAGCTTTGTCTATAGGGGTTATTTGAGGCTCCGATCATGGGTCTGACATTCGTTTTCAAAAATTTTGAAGCTTGTCAGGCGAAATTTTTCTTTCGCCAGACAGTATAGCATCTAGGGATTGGCCAATGCCGTTTGCGTGAGGAGGTGAAAAAAAGACGAAAATACCAGTTGCATGTGCGGCGTTCATAAGGCCATAAGGTCAGCAGGTCGTTTGGTCACTAGTATCTACAAATACCTTGCCGTCATTGTATGCATGGACTATAGTTGACTTGTTCGTCGTTGTTGACCACGAGCCGTTATGCATCGTGGACACCATGAAGAGCCTTTATCTTTCCATTTAATTTTCACCACAATGTCCTTGTTCGTCTCTACTGGTCTGATGTTATGGATTGTGTCTATGTTTGTGTTCTGATTATAACTAACGGATGCATACTATGAAATAGAGAAAAGTACGCGAACTAAAAAAAATGGTCTGCGGGGGACATTATGAGCTACCGGGAGCTCATAGCGCGTGCAGAATCGCGCGCGCCCCACGCAGTATTCTATCCTATATCGCGATTGTCGTCAATCACCACCTTTATATAAAAGAGTTTGTCCGTCGAGTGATCTAACCTAAGTGAGGTACGCCGCATCATCCACAGCGAGAGCGTTCGAGTGATCTAACCGAAGTGAGGTACGCCGCATCATCCACAGCGAGGGCGGTCGAGTGATCTAACCGATGAGGTACGCCGCATCATCCACAGCGCGGTCAAAATTTGCTATTGAACGTGGGATGATGCTGCGGCAGGGGAAACGCAGCCCTTTACTGCTTAACTAACAGTATCTACGCGCGTTTCTGAGTGTCCAGATTCAGAAGCCGACTTCGTGCCGTTAGCATGAGAAGACTACTAAGGGGTAAGGGTAGAAGGGGGACTTTGAGGGTGGAGAACCGACAACGATTAGGAGGCAGCGACCAGGAGGAGCATCGGAGTGGTCGATGGGGGAGCAAGGAAGCAGGCCAGAAGGTGGCACCAAGAAGAGTTTAGGCAATATGTAGGGATCATTAGGGAGATACCAATCAGGGGAGGGGAACAGTAAGGAGGATCAGCAAGGGGATCCATTACCATTAAGAGAGACCGAATTTAGAGGATGTGACACTGATGTCAAACAATGGGCGTTCGCTCGCCGTTGTCGTGTCGTGAGCGTGGGAGGCCTACTTAATTGGGGTAGAGTAGTAGGGAGGAGGGGGGAGGAATTTACCGGGAAGAAGGGACCTGGAGGCCGGACCAGGACGGGGAACCAACAAGAAGGGAGCCGTAAGGGAATTCATACGGAGAACAAGGAATCTGCAATATGCAAAGCCACTTCATGCTCGGCACAACGGCGACTGCAAGCGCTTCTGAGCTTCTTGATCCAGAAAACGGGCCCTCTACGTCGCGCAGCAAGCATCCTGATTCTGAATACGTGTCACCGACCGTGTTGTGAGCATGGAAGAACCACTAAGGGGTGGTGGAGAAGGGCGGTAATGGGGACCTCTATGTTGGCCCAGGAGAGCAACCAGGAAGGAAAGGAGGAACCTGGAGGAGTGGTCAGGACGGGGAAACTAGCAAGAAGAGACCAGTAGGTGTCAATAGTGGAAACAAAGAAGTGGGCCAGTAGTTGGGACCAGGAAGGTAGGGATTAAAGAGGGGAGGGAAGACCTGTAAAGGCGAACCAGCAATTAGATCCAGTAAAAAGAAACGAGAGATTAGAACCTGACTTCGGAAGACATGTCAACGACAACTTGAAACGCTAGCTGTTGCGCGTGAGCACGATTGCGGTGGAACAACCTGAGGGAAAGACGTACTGCGCAGCAGAAGCCAATGACATTACTGGCCGGTCAGGAAAGAATGTCTATGATGAAGGTACCGAAGTGGTGGAGGGCTTAATGCCGATAAATTACGTACCAAGTCCTAGATATTAGCGAATTGCATGTTTTACAAAATCTACTTTCCATAGGTGAGTGATGCTACAAAGTCGCACGAAGCGCGCAAGTGCGAGACACGCCCTTAGCCCTAGTTTATAGTTGCGTCGCCACGCGGCGCGGCACCACGAGCGCCATAGATATCGATTTTTCGAGCCGCCAGGTCGATATGTATCCCGACCATCGTGCCGCGCCGCGCAGCGGCGCAAGTATAAACTAGGGCTTAGGCGCCTTTTATACTTGCGCCGCCCCGCGGCGCGGCGTGATGGTCGGCATGGCTATCGATTTTTCGCGCCGCGTGGCGGCGCCGCATCGCTTCTATACTCCGCCGCCGCAAAACACCACACTTGACGGAATTTTGGGTTACGGTATTCGGCGAATCGCGCCGCTGAGGGGAAGGGCGCGGCGCGGCGTGATCAGCCGCGGCAGACTCGGTGTAGGGTGGGAGACTTCACATTTTCGACCAAACTTCTCCTATTGGAAAGGAAGAGGTGGTCTTTAGGGATTATTAGGTTTGGATAATTAGGGAGTTTGGGCGGAATCGGTGACCATGACCTTAGCCCGTACCTTCTGTAACTCTGTACCTAGTAGATCTGTAGACATTCACGAAGCTTCATATACCACGCTAAAGATATGCTTAGTGCACAGTGAACCCAGAATGGCCATATGAGAAACAATTTTGAGTGGTTATCGACGATGAGTACCTTCCAACAGTTTTACTTTTGGACCCGCACATATCGCAAAATAAGGAGTGGTTTAGTGCCGTTTGTATTGCAGGGGATTCGACTCAATACCACACTCACCATTTCAACCGTAGGTTGAGCGGACGACTTCTACTCCAGCCTTAAGAGAGGATTCGTCGCTCCCCATAGAAATCCCACGACAAATATTGACAAGATGCATTGCTGATCAGTCAGACGAATCCTTTCTGTTTTGCTCCCTCAATGACTCACGAACTGTTTTCGGAGCACGGGCCGTAGTGCGCAGAAGCTCGTGGCCGCGCGTCGCTGACGCTCCCCTTTCTAACTGCAATCGCGCAGCGGCGCGTCGAATTCGGGACGCGGCGCGACTGGCCGCGCCGCTCCCCAAATTGACGCGCCGCGCCGCGGCGGGAGTATAAGGCGCCTTTTATACTTGCGCCGCCCCGCGGCGCGGCGTAATGGTCGGCATGGCTATCGATTTTTCGCGCCGCGAGGCGGCGCCGCATCGCTTCTATACTCCGCCGCCGCAAAACACCACACTTGACGGAATTTTGGGTTACGGTATTCGGCGAATTGCGCCGCTGAGGGGAAGGGCGCGGCGCGGCGCGATCAGCCGCGGTAGAATCGGTGTAGGGTGAGAGATTTCACCTTTTTGACCAAACTTCTCCTATTGGGAAGGAGGAGGGGGTGTTTAGGGGGCTGATCACGAATTTGACATCGTTTTTGAAGTTACGGGTGATTACTAGGTTTGGATTTTAGGGAGTTTGGGCGAAATCGGTGATCATGACCTTAGCCCGTACCTTCTGTAACCTAGGAAGAGAATGGACATTCACGAAGCTTCATATACCATGCTAAAGATATGCTTAGTGCACAGTGACCCCAGAATGGCCATATGAGAAATAATTTTGAGTGGTCGACGTTGAGTACCTTCCAGCAGTTTTACTTTAGGACCCGCACATATCGCAAAATAAGGAGTGGTTCAGTGCCGTTTGCATTGCAGGGGATTCAACTTATACCACACTCACCAGTTTCAACCGTAGATTGAGCGGACGACTTCGACTCCAGGCTTAGGAGAGAATTTGTCGCTCCCCATAGGAATCCCACGACAAACATTGACAAGATACATTGCGCTGATCAGCCAGACGAATCCTTTCTGTTTTGCTCCCTCAATGACTCATGGACCGTTTCCGGAGCACCGGCCCTAGTACGCAGAAGCTCGTGGCCGCGCGTCGCTGACGCTTCCCTTTCTAACTGCAATCGCGCAGCGGCGCGTCAAAATCGGGGCGCGGCGCGACTGGCCGCGCCGCTCCCCAAATTGACGCGCCGCGCCGCGGCGAGAGTATAAAAGGCGCCTAAAAGGCGCCTTAGGCGTGTGTCGGAGCACTTGTGTATTAAAATCGAGTTGTTTCGGGCTTTTGAGAGGCCCGAAGAATGAGCTGCCACATAATGGTAGAGGCTTAGCAGTGTGGGCGTTAGGTACAATTGGTATTACAGCTTCTAGATAGCTCTGACCCACGGTTTGAGCGATTCCTCCGATGATGTGCTGCGTTTGGGTTTCCTTCTGCATTATTGCCAGAGACCTTCAGCCAGACTCAAATGCGTGGCGTTCTATGTGTCCGTCTCTACGTCTAAGAACACAGCAATGCTGGCCGTTTGCTAAGCTCTCCCTAGAAAATTCGTGAAATATGGAAATCTGCATACCGCAGGCACAGTAGTTTGACTACAGGTCAAACACCAAAACAGAAGTGCGTAGTCAAGGAGACAAATTGAGGCAAATTTAGCGGAGCAGCCACTGCTGCAGTAATAGATGCCGCATCCAAGCTCCCTTTTTAATAGAATTGGATAACAGTAGCAGAAGAAAAACATAGGTGGTACTAAGCGGACTGACGCCCGCTGCACACCGGCAAGGTATCTTAACTCATTCGCGACGGTGTCCACACATATGAGTGGACAGCGGAGAGGGTGCGATGGACGGTGTCCACTCATATGTGTGGACGCGAATTTTTGGGAAAAACTTCCTTTTTTGATGTTTTTGTTCGATTTTCTTTTCAAATTCCCAAATTGCAGTAACAAACCAATGTTCAGATCTTCTTCCAAAGATCGATTAAAATTTACTTACAGAAAGTAACTCTCGCGAGGGATGATGTCCACACAAATGAGTGGACACCCGCGCGCGCCAACAAGGCAGCGGGCCGTCGCGCGCATTGTGCGCGAGAGCGCTCTCGTCGCGAATGTGTTAAAACGGGTAATTTAGGTCAACCACACCCCGGAGTCACTTCCCTTGCCTAGCTCTGTGCTCTCGTCCGCGTCAGAGGAGGAGAGCACAGAGACCGTGTTTATTTGAGTGTTCCACGACTATGGCCTCATAAGGGAGTGGGCACCAGCCCGCTTAGTACCACATAGGTTTATGCTGAGTATTTCAAGCCACTCTCAGCGTTTGTTGTCTGTGGAGTTAAGGCAACTTGCAACTTGCACTAGAGATGACTTTGAACCAGGAAATGGCTTGTGTATACGCTGCTCTCATCCTTCAGGATGACGAGGTTGTTATCACCGGCGAAAAGACCGCAAGCCTCCTCAAGTCTGCGGTAGCGCTTCTGGATGTATACCCGCCTCCTGCTGGGGGCGTGGCCTCAAGAGGAACATCCGCTGTTATGTGGCCCTGGAAATTTTGTTTTGCGTCTCAAGGGTTTCGTAAGGCAGCCGTTAGACTCTCGGTGAAACCTGAGGGGTTGGTTGTGGGTGGGCAAGGGGATGAGAGGAAAATTGCATGGATGTACGAAATATCGCCACGCCCCTCGCCCGGGGGCGTGGCCATATTTCGTACATCCTGACCGTCTCCCTCACCTCCGTGCCGCCGCTCCAGCCGCCGAGACCAAAAAGAAGGAAGAAGTCAAGGAGCCCAGACGACGACATGTGCTTCGGTTCCTTCGATTCGATGGTTTTCGTTGTTGGTTGATATTCACAGGTTTGTTGACTGCAAAAGGACCTCATTTTATCTACTAATATAGCAATCGAACTTCAAAAAATTGCGAATAGAACTACACGAAACTGAAAAAAAATGAAAGGACAACGATTAAACAAAATAGCCAGTACAAAAGAACGTATGCAAAGCTCCATTGGAATCCGAGAACATTCAATATGGCAAGGTACCATCTAGATAATAACGAAATAGTAGAGGAACAACAGCAGATAACTTCCTAATGCAACTTTCGTAGGGGACGAATGAATGGACGAAGTAGACAGGAAGGCGAGATGAAGGTCAATCCTCGAAAATGTCGTCGTTGACAGCAGAAAAGCTAGCAAGACATATTCAAGCATAACATAAACCAGTTCTTGCGAGATCGAAAGCTATGAAAGAGGCACTCACTTCACCTACCTCAGCACGGCTACTGCTGGTGATGAAACCTTCCCCTGGCAGGAAAATTCTGTGTTCGTCCACCCGGGTAGCCACCGTACTGACGAGCAGCGTGTCCTGTAGGTCCTTCTTGATCATACTGATTAGAAACCGAAGTCGGAGTATGGTCGGCGGGCGGTGATGGGGCATATGCTGATGCCGCCGTAGTCGTGTTCCTGCCTTCCCTCAATCGAGCTTCAATCACCGACGCTTGAACGTGAAGTCCGATCGCTCTGAAGAACAAGTTTGAGAACATTGGACCATCCACTAGGGTCAGCTTGAGCAATTCACGTCTAAATCCTCAATTTAGAAAATCCTCAAAAGTGGCAGTTGGTGATTAAGGCCTAGTCTCGGGCTAACAATCATCTAACCAGTTCCGTTGTCTCGCAGTGTAATCCTATCGTGGCTAACGATGAATACCATACTCGGGCGCGACACGGAATAGAAGTGCAATCTGTGCGAACCAACTAACCCCGATAACCCAATCAATTTGGCTTGATTCTATGGCGAATCATGGAGTTGATCGCGTTAAGACCGAACGATTACTACATGGCTCACTCCTCAGTGGGTCACAGATAGTTTAGCGTAGACTTCGGTGACATACATCACCTTTTCCTGCCAACGAAGCGCACAAAGTGGCTGCAAAGTAGCTTGAATGGACGCTGCCTACCTGTAGTATTCTGCCCACTGAGCAGTGTAGTCCGGTTCACCGGTGTACGGGTTGATCGTTGGAGAGGTTATGTCGCCGCGCAAGTCGCGCTGGGGACTCTGCGCATTCGTACTTGTTCCGGCACCATGGTACTGCTCAGCCTGGACTGGCCACGCGCTCCCAGCAAATTGGCGAGCTGCAACCACTTGGGGTAGAAACGGGCCGTCTCCAAACCAACCCACAAACAGAACCTGTCTCTTACCAAAGTAGCTTCTCCACAAAGTAGCGTCGTACTGATTGTAGTACTGCGATGTGCCATAGTTGCCGCCATTTGGTGCACCAGCTGTATTGGATGGAGACAGTGGAGCTCCCGATGCATTTTCGTTCTAAAACAACGTTTAGAGACGCTCACAGCCCGGGCTTTCTATGTGTGCCTCCCATGAAATAAGCTCTCGAGAAAACGGAGAGCAGACTATCACAAGGTGTTGGCTGTGGTCGTCCTTTTTCGAAGACTTGTGGAGGAATCTGATAACTACGAATTACAGTGGTGCTGGAAGCGGTGCGCCGTTCTGTTTTTGCAGGTCCTAATTGTACCTGGAATTCCATGTGAAGATCACCATGCACACCATTTTATTTGGACCAGCTGTAACTTCGTTAACAGTACTATCGTACTTAGTGTACCCCACTTAAATCTCGTTCAAAACAGGTCTACTAGGAGTATTCGGCCATGGGAAGGACGAATATCGTAGTCGTTTTTTTGCGGAAACGAATGTAGATACACTCGGGGGACGAGCGTTCTACCCCTCCCTCTTATCTTATCTTATGCATTCTTACCTCCTCGTTTTGATTACAGATCGGCGACTTTCATATTCGAAAGGGAGGGAACTCCAGGGTGAAGACAACTTTAACACGGGTGCGCTACTGGCCCACCCCCCCCCCCCCCCCCCGGAGTCCCTTCCCCTGCCCAATTCTGTGCTGTTTGTATCCTTCATATCATTTTCGAGGAGAGCACAGAACAGAGCTTTCAAGGCTTTTAGAGATTTCAAAGCTCATGCCCTGGCCAACCTCTGCTGCAGCTTAAAGGCGGCGAAATAGTGAGCATCGAGAGGGACGCGGACCCTGCGTCTCTCACCAGCGCGCGCTATTTCGCAAGGACTTGGGCACTTAAAGCTTAATATAACTGGCTTACGAGGCATTTCCGCAAAAAACGACTACGATATTCGCTCTTCACATGTCAGACTACCCTTAGTAGACCTGTGTTGAACAAGATTAAGTGGAGTACACTAGGTACGATAGTGTCCCGTTTAGATTTATTTCGTCTACAAAATGACAGCCCCTCTTTTTGATGCATTGCCAATTGATAGGGATCAGACCACGTGATGACAACTTGGATTAGCTGACTATGTCACCTACCGGTGCAACGGGTGTCGCTACATTGACAGCTCGCACCACTTGGTATGAGATATTTGGGCCGCCGAAAAGAGAGTATGCCTGACGCCCCTCCTCCCTAAATGGGTAAAACAGACTGCAGAAGCAGACGTTACTCTTTGAGCAGTACACTTCACATCAGCCGATCTATCGACCAACCTTCTCAGAGCTTCAGCAGCCGCCACCTCTTCCGCCCTTTGTTCCGATTCGTGGGTGTCGTCATCCCGTTGAGATGACATCTTACGAATTTCTCTGAAAAACTTCTTGCTATTCGTAATTGTCAGCAGTCACGACGCTCCAGAATGTTAGACCACAAAACACGAAGAACAACAAATCCAGCACAGGGATGAGAGTCGGGAGCAGTGTGGGCTTCCACAAGACGCACCGTTACCCGTTCGCCTCAACATAGCAAGCATCTTCGTGGCGGGACCACCGCAATGCCCGAGCATCAATGCCACCTTCACGGGGAGCGATGATCCAGCTCTTACGGCAAGAATAAGAAGGGATTTGATTACGGAGAGGAAGACTAGGTAGTGATGGGATAAACAATATCTCAACAGCTCATTGGCTTTGGTGTGGACCCCAACAACGGATCGGCGCCCCATATTCAGCTTAATGTCGCGTGTAGCCCATGTTATAGCGTCTGGCGAAATGCTGGAAGATGAGGAGGATCGAACTGCAAGCGAAGCCTACAGAGAACCATCGCTGAGCGCAACTACTTGGGGCAGGTTTTGATCGATGATTGTCTGGCACCGAGCTCATCAAACTGCATGAGCACGTTCATACTCCGCGCGAGCGTGTCGACGACCACAGGGATCCCCGCGAGGCGCTCATGGAAGTCCAGACAAAAACGGCGACCGGACTCCATGGATGGACGAATGGAATGGCTTCGTAGGTAGGTGCAGTCAGCAGTCGACATTCTGCTGGAGGGAACCACTCCATCAATGGGCTAAGGAGAAAGAGCGAGTCACAAAGCTGCGCGAGAGAATCGCAAGGTTAGGCAACTCCTTATTTATTTATTTATTATTTGACGTTCTTTGCACGAAATTGAGAAATTTACTCAGCAATGGCGTGTTCTACCCCAGCGGTGAACCTAGCGAGACCACTTCTGGTGTGAGTGGGCTCTCATTTTCTTTCTCACCAAGACGAATAACCACTCAATACAAGGTGAGCTTTGCGCGAAGATTACAGCTTTGTTCAGGTTTTCAACAGGCTTCTTCAGAGCATGATGGCAGGATTGGTTTCGATCCACTCATAATCGTGTCATTCAAAAGCATACCTTGTATAAAATTCATTTTTACCTACATGCTGCACCGCGTGAAAAGTTGCTTCATTTAACTAGTGGTCATTTACGATAAATTAGCAGAGTAGCGAAGAGTTTCCCGTGAAAGTGGATGAGTTTTTCAGAGCTTAAACAGGCGATCATTGCAGGACCGTGAGCCTTATGGCTGCACCTTTCAATTCCCTCCAAGTATGAGCTGATTACGGCTATACAGTCCACTATGTCAATATTAGTATCGCTTCTGACCAGAATAAGGATAATCACGCAGAGGATCTAAGTCCACCAGTATGCTTTCAGATGACGCGGAGGAGAGCACAGATTTATACAGGGGAAGTGACTCCAGGGTGTGGCTCAAGTGACGCATCCGTGTTAAAATTGCCTACATCCTGTAGTTCCCTCCCTTGTCCAATTAGGAAGCACATAAGATCTACAGTCGAAACGGATCTACAGTCGAAACGAAGAGGTAAGACTGTATTTACATTCACTCTATGTAGCTACTCGCCACGCGGGCCCGCCGCGCCATGATGTGGTGACCCCCCCCCCCCCCCCGGACCCTATTTGCGCCCCCAGGAGTTCTAAGGTGCTACTGGTTTCGGCGCTATGTGACAACGGAGGGGTTAGCAAAATTCAACAAAATATATATGCCTAGGTAGACATTTATGTAAGCAATACAAAACCACTTACCATTTAACCGGAATGGTCCTCCATGTTGCTTGGGGGGGGGGTCCTCCGAGTGACCTAAGTAACCTAAGCCTGAGGGTTAGAAATTACCTTAAAAATCATGCCCAAATCTGTGATTTCGTTGATGCGGAGGAGAGCACAGAACAGATATTCCTCTCCTTAAATTTGCTTCCAGATTTTAGGCAAGGGAAGGGACTCCGGGGTGTAGGCAATTTAAACACGGGCGCGTAACTCGGCCACACCCCGGAGTCCCTTCCCTTGCCGAAATCTGGATCCCCCCTCACTCCCATCCCTCTCGGCGCGCCTCCCCCTCCTCCCTCCCTCCCACATCATACACAAGTAAAAAAAAGCGCTATGGTAGTTGGGGGGGTCACCTTGCAAAAAGGGTCACAGACAAAAAAAAAAGAAACGGTAACACACTGATAGTAAAGGAAACAACCAAACAATGCTATAGCTCTGTTCTGTGCTCTCCTCCGCTGACGCGGAGGAGAGCACAGATTTAGGCAGGGGAAGGGACTCCAGGGTGTGGCCCGAGTGGCGCACCCGTGCTAGAATTGCCTACATCCTGGAGTTCCCTCCCTTGCCAAATTCGGAACCACGTAAAACACGGATCTGTAATCGAAAAGCGGAGATAAGACTGCATTCACATTCGCTATATGCAGCTGCCCGCCGCGGCAGGCCATGGTGACCCCCCCCCCAACCACCATAGCGCCAAAAAAAGCTCTAAAAGAACTCTAAACAATAAAACCGCTTGGGATGGTTTTTCGTCGCGCCGTCTCGCGCACTCCACGCCTCCGTTCTCTCTCCTCGTGCAATATCATCCTCGCTCCAGGGCCCACGTCCGATAGTAGGAGCACGCCCTTTAAATTGCCCGCCGAAGTTCACGGCCGCGGTGTTTTTATGGTTTTTTTTGTTAAGAGTTTTTTTTCTTGTGTATGGTGTGGGAACGAGGGAGGAGGGGTAGGCGTGCCGAGGGAGGTTGGAGCGAGGGGGGGGGGGTGGATTCGGGAGGAAGGGGAGGCGCGCCGAGGGGGATTCAGATTTGGGCAAGGGAAGGGACTCCGGGGTGTAGGCTATGTAAACACGGGTGCGTAACTCGGCCACACCCCGGAGTCCCTTCCCTTGCCCAAATCTGTGCTCTCCTCCGCGTCAGCGGAGGAGAGCACAGAACAGATACTCGGACGACCCCCCCCCCCCAAGCAACATAGAGGACCATACCGGTTAAATGGTAAGTGGTTTTGTATTGCTTACATAAATGCCTACCTAGGCATATATATTTTGTTGAATTTTGCTAACCCCTCCGTTGTCACATAGCGCCCTGGTTTCACCTAAGAAGCAAAAACTGGAGACCTTCATACTGTTTAAGAACAACACTGAATTGTAACAGCATTAATGTGGAGAACTATTCACGAGAATATAAACAAGCATCGATCGAACAAAGAACAGCCGTACGTTTCCCAGGGTCCCGTGGCGATCGCTTGTATGCAGTATGAGGCATTTGTCGACACTGCGAAAAAGCCCATCGCTACTTCGATAGCCTTAGCCTCTAATAGTCCGGGAGTAGAACGGCTGACAACCATAACGTGAATTCGTCCTCTACTTTTTTGAATCAGTATGCCAAGACGGTCTCTTCTAAACGAACGGAATGAAACGAAAGCGTATTCAAACGTCATTTTCGAAAATTCGAAAATTAACAGGAGGAATCGACTTACGGTCCACGGACGCTTAATGGTTCATTAGTCCTAAGAACAACGCCGAGATCCGCACAGTGAGCTCTAAATGAACCAGAACTTTCTCAGGAGAAGTAAAACGAGGTCCGAGACATCAGGATGCTTTTCCACAAATGCTCTTCAATACTTGCAGAATCTAAAGGAGTTCTTTTCTGATCCGGTGTTATTAAGAACGGCCAAATTGCCGCGGGGACCCCATCAGAGTTTTTGGAGAAATCCGAACGAAGCTCTGTGTGGAACGTAGAAAGTTTCAGTTGATGGGATACCGATGAACAATTTCATCACTCAAATAATGAATCTACTCTCAGACAATATAATGGAGTGTGTTTGATTAAAATTCACTGAATTTCTCTGTTTCTTACCGCTATGGAGTGCTTAGATATGCCAGAAACACAACGAAAAAGATTGTCACATTCGTAGAAAGTTGCCTTGATGATGTCCACCACGGTTAAGCTGTCATGCATAGAAAAAGCAAATCCGAATCATGGAACTACCTATCTCTAAAACGACTCTTACGGCGACTTATAGTTTCGAACAAGACGATAGTGGAACGGCAGCCAATGTATCCACCTGCTCTTCTGTTGTAACCTCAAAGTTCAAAACTAACACACACGTTGTGCAGCGGTTCACTTCGTGACTTGCACTTCATAGGTCACTTTGGAAGCAATCAAATGAAAAGCACTTTAACAAATGGCCGTCCGGACAAACTTGATCATCTGATTTGGATGACTTCTTTGAAAACTCTTGAAATGGAACTACTTAGTGAGTAAGGCAACCAAGGCACTTAATCGGAGGAGCGGAGGGAAGTTAAGCAAGTACTGGAAAGAAGAACAGGCGCAAACAAAAGCACTGTAAAGGAAAATGGCTGATTTAATCAAACTACTGTGCTGCCCTTCTGCAGGTATCTTGGTCAGACATTGTAGAATACAGATGAATTGACAACTTGAAGATTTTGTCGATGAGAGCAGATTTTTGTCTGAAATCCGCTGCAAGCTTGAAGAGACCGTCCTCTTCAGTCCGCAGTGATCTGCGCCCTTGGACGAATTTAAAGGCCTTGCAGCTCGGTGGTTCCTGAGACGATTTGAGCACCGCAGCTTTGGCGTGGCTTGCCACCGTGCGGGCCATAGCGTCTCTGCTGTGATTGTTATTTCACCGCACTGACATGGTGAGGTCGGCTCGAGATGGCAATATCGCTTCATCCTGTGCTCCAGCTGGCTTCGACTACCTTCAGTTGCCACCACCAGGTGCCAGTATCACTGTCGGGTCATTACGCCGTGGCTCAGGCTGGTCCCACAACTTGTTCCTATCCTGCCCACCAACCCTGCTAGACATCCTGCCAACTTCGCGGAGTCTAGCACCGACGCTGGTCCCTCGTTCTTCCTGATAGTCCTGAGCAGGCTTGCTGTTATTGTCGTGCCAGTTCGACGAGTTCGCCGTGCGTTTGTTTTACCATGCTGCAGATGGTTCTAAAGTCCCTCCTCGTTGTTCATCAATCACCAATTTGAGGTCATTGCTCTTCAGAAATTACTGAACCCACTTTAGCTCTCCATCCCTGCCCTGTGGCCCGTCCTTGTCTCGTTCTTAGGTGAGTCTCCAGAGACCACTCCAAGCATTAAGATTCCGGAAGGCTCGCTGGGCTCGTTGTTCACATTGAGAACGTCGCGATTTCTTCATCTCATCATTTCTCCTGAAAGCTTCTCGTCGGCATAGTAATTGTACGTCAATTGTCGACGCCCCTTTAACTGTTCGTCCCTCCAGGATTCTGTATACCCTTTAGCCGTATTCTGCGGTTGCCTCTCCCCACTTTTACACATCTTTGCTGGCCTTTCACTCTGTCGTTGCTCTTACACGAACGTTTATTATAAAAGACCTGTCGTGCCCTCGATGTTTGTTTCTTTCCACCATCTGCGAAGAACTGGAGCCACTCTTTGTTCATGCATATGCTCGTCGCCTGCCCATTGTCGCAGAACCATACGATCTGTTTACCTACCATTATTTAGAACCTTTTTGGCGCCCACTTTTTACAATCTTGTTAGCCCGTTCGGTCCAACATTGCCTCGGAACCGCACTTGTACCCCATTTCGATTGCTGTATGACAAGTGCGGCCATATGAGATGATTCGGTTACTTCATCGGCGACTACTGAAGCGGACTACATACCTTATTGTGATCTTTTCAGGTAATACGGTCCCGAACATCTGCAGGGTGCGTGTCCGCCACTCAGTGGCTTTGATGGTGTGTTGAGGTAGTTGTTATAGTACCCAAGGCTAGTACTGTGGAAACGCGTGGCAGTTTCAGGCAGCGCGAGTGTCAATTAAAAGCGAACACACCACCAAGTGGAGAGTAACGCAGAGAGGGATGTCGAGAAGGCATTCTTTCCCGGAGGAGGTCGAATCAGAGCAAGCCTCAGTATGTCTTTCACGGAATAGGAGATCTCGTGTGCAACCGCCTCACACCCCTTGTTTCAGGAGAAGCACCCTGCATCGAATAGGCCGAGTCACTGAATACTTGGGTCAACTTCGCAAGCACATCTGCCGCGCGCCCAGGTGCAGCGATCGTGAAACTGACGAACATCAAGAGTTGGAGTCCACCCCACGTTCTCACGGAGCTTTACTGCTTGCTCAGCTCGCTGTCATCCTACTCACGCAATGAACTTCGAAGTCGTTGGTGCTAGTATCGTCGCACTTTCTCAGACTGCGACCAAGTGAAGTGAGTATCGATGAGACTGTGCACTCGTCCTTTAATAGGTTCTAGCGCATCGACACGCTCCAGGTCATATAGGCCATGCTGTCAGCTGGATGGTTGTCAAATTCCACATTTCTGGCTTACGTTGTTAGGGTCACACATTTTTCGGTGATTATAGGGCCGTGCGGTGGAGGAGCAGTGGCAGTGCTCTCATCAGCTGCCACCGACTTCGAGTTCGTGGATTATGGCCCGAGCTGCTTGTTCATCACCGGTTCCGACAGCCTAGCAGTCACCACTGACGAGGGGTGACTGTGAAGAATTCACATGAGCTTGTATTCGCACCGCGACATTTGATAGGTGAATTGGAACTTGAATGAAGTTCATCTATGACATTATGACGGATGTGAGAAAAGTTTCTGTTTCAGGTGAGGCTGTCGATGGTTCAACAATGATCCGTTCCCCTGGTGAGCGTTGCGACTTATCGGCTACCTGCCGTCCAGGAACCGCGTCCCTTCACCTGTTTGGGCTGCATGGTGATTCCAGGAGCTGCAAAGCACAACCATTGGGCACCCCTCTGAGCTCCGCTATGCTGTCCCTGTCGATATTCATGGTTCGCGTATCCTTCCAGCTCTGGTTTGTTCTGCGCCTTATTCGTCACGGCATGGACCCCCCAACCTGCGCTTCGCTTTGCTGATGCAGACGCATATTAGGTTATTCATTCAATTCATTCTTCGAACACCAGCTCTAATGGATCGAGAACCGCCTAGCTCCGTTTGACAGTTTGTCCCTGTACCCACCCGGTGGCTTCAATGCTCCCCTCGTGCGCAGAATTGACGTTTCTTTCCACCCTTCAAAGCCATCGTTAACCACCGGTGAGCACTCGCTCTCCTGCCTTGCCTTCCGGCCCGCTCCCCCCTTCCCCTGCTTGAGCGTGGCATCCCGCGGGCACAGTTCCTTCTGGTTGGAGAGCGACGCATCCCTGTGCTCGTTCTAGTCCAAGCTGACTACTACTCGTACGGAACCACAGACATCCCAAGCAGCGTTCGTTATCCCTTTCACGACACGCGCGACTTTCAATGACTGCCGCGTGGGACAGCGCGTATTTTTCCCGCGCAACAAATGATGCTTCCGTGGGCCATCTTGACCGTATGTATTAGTGGACTCAGTGATTAATACTGTACTATGAAATGTTCGGTGACTTTCCATAATCTATTTTTATGATGGTGTCAGACGACACCGTCAGACATTCTCCCACGCAGCAAAAAAAAGTGCCGGACAACATCGTCGGACAATGTCGTGAAAGGGTTAAGCCGTGATTACTCGCACCCGTGGTGGCTCGTTTCCGGACCAGACCGCCACTCTTCCTCCACATCGCCTGTTTGGTGTAGTCGATGTCGCCATCGCTCTCTACCTGCCTTGCCCGGGTGCAAAAGCGTTGCCACAAGTCCGCTTCACCCATTCCTCTAGGAGGCACGTGCTCGAACTCATACCGAATGCTTTTTCTGCTGTCGCTCTTAACATTAATTGAATTTCTCCCTGTAGCGCTGTCCATATCGCGCTGTCTGCCTCTTTGGGTCTGTCCCTGTCCCCTCTCTACATGGGATGTGGCGACAACTGCTGTAAGACGGTCAAACCGCTCCTACACAGTTCCTCAAATCAGCAGCTGTTTTAGTAGGAATCTGGGGTTCTAGACGGACTCCTCCCTTACTGTGCCTCTAAGTAGTCCACGCTTCAGCACCGTTCTAACTGTCTCTCACAGCAATGGTTTAATGTGATCCAGAATTTTGTAACGTCATCATGAGCGAAATAACCTTAATTTCGCCTCGCATCAGCACTGGCTGAATTCATTAGAGATGGGGATGGTCTTGCCTCATACCGGTGTCTTTTGTTGGAAAATGAATGTTATGAAACTGTACGGTATACAACACGCTATGAGAGCGCCTAACTGCTCTCACAAAGACACGTAACCGTCGTTTTTATGAAACTTTATCAATGTAGGGCTCACGACGCGGTATAACAGCATCTAAAAACATTCCTAAAGCCATACAGCCGCCGTTAAAATCACTCTTGGAATGGAAGAATGCGATTCCTCGACGTCTTCTGCGATAGGGACGTCGATCTTCGGAATTTGTGGAGACGTCAGGGGAGGAAAAAGTGAAGTGGCGGAACTGCAATGGAGACCTGGAATATCACTGCTACCATGCTGCATGCCGTTGAAACGTGATGATATGTGTTTAGTGGGCTATACGACAAGCGTCTGTCTCAAAACCCGCGCAGAAAATTGACTATAAACACTGGAGAAGCTTTGTAGTAACATCAGTTCTAATGTCCAATGGTTCTCTACAGGCATGGAATTCTGCAATCGGAATATGACGGTGTATCTTCTTCGTGCAATTCTAGCCCCCAACGAAAGTAAATAAACTTGAATACTAGCCTCTGCTGTCGGTAGAACAGAAGACCCACAAGACTGCTCAGCACTACAACGTAACACCGCGAGAGGACTAGGAGCAGGTGTGACATACGAAATTTCCCATCCAGTGGACTTGGGTCCTGTGACCTAGTGGCTGGGAAGCGGGAAGTGCTACTAACGAAACCCAACCCCTGCACCTTGGCCAGCTTATAGATGATCACGCAACGACTGTTGATTGCCTATGATCTTATGCCTTATGCTCGTGGAGGAACACTGCACGGTTGCTACACATGTGGCCTCAGTCGAGGTCATGGGGCTGATTACGAAGAGAAGTTAGCATCTTGCTCCTCTTCAATTTCTGTGTGTGACCGAAATTGAGCTTGAGCCGTGTTTATATACATATATCGAGAACTCCCTGGGAAAGGTCCTCTCCATCTGGTCCGAATTTGGTTTCTTTTGGTAATCTGGAAGTTGAAGGGCACGTTGTCCTGTAGCTAAGAAAAACCTCATTAACACATTCACGACCATGTCCACTCATATGAGTGGACAGCGGAGAGAGAGCGACGGACGGTGTCCACTCATTTGAGTGGACGGGGGAGTCTTGGGAAGAACTTTGCTTGTTGATGTTTTTGTTCGATTTTCTTCTCAAACTCGCAAATTATAGTAACAAAAAAAAAAAATGTTGTGTTTGCGTAGACAGAAAAATGATTGGCTTTATCGTAATTAACAAGACAAGAACTTTTTCCATTACTCAAACACAATAAGCGCACATACTTCTAGACCAGAATTAATGTACAAGCTACAGATGAAATACGAATTGAACTCATAAATAAACAACCTAGGCCCTGAATGATTATGACATTGCACAAACTTTTAACAAGAACACTTCTTATCGTTGGAGCATCTCAAACAAACATATTTTTCGGAACCGGTGCAGCGCGTATGGACTATCCTTTCTTCTTGGCAATATCTCTTCCCAGGCTGCTACTCAGCTTTTTATAGCAAGCTGTGCAGTTCTTCTGGACTTCTCTTGAGTCTATAGTTACGTTTTCTAACCAGGATACTATCTCAACGGTAGGTCGGAACGGCGCAAGTGTTGTATATGGGCAGAACCGCCTCTCTCTGGGTAGTAACAAACTGCAGGTATCTCGACCCCAATACAACTCTACGCAGAGTTAGTGGCGACGGAAGTCGCGGGTTGGCGCCCTGTTGATTCACGTGCTCCAGAGCTGACGGGCGCGCGCGGGATGAGGGCTCGTATCGCGCCTGAGCGCAGTGCTCAGGTGGCGTAGTAAGGAAGAGCTCGGGCTCGTAAACGCGGGGTTGGGGGTTTGGATCCTGCAGACTGCGTTTGTTTTGCACTTTTGCAAAATCCATGTTCATCATATAGGTAATCCACCTAGGGGTATTATAGTGTGTTATAGAGCACGTTTACATATAACATTTGCTCCAAACTACAGATTAGCTAAAACGTTCACTTCTGTGTGTCACTTATTTTAAGCCTATTTTGTGTGAAGCTGTAGTTATGTAACGATAGATATTTTGTGGCACTAGTAAAAAGTTCCGACTCCACCGACAAGACTTCGGTCAAAAAAATTTTCCGCTGAAACTTTGTCTAGGGGGATTATTTGGGGTGCTGATCACGAATCTGACATCCGTTTTTCACGATGCGGTCGGAGACCACCCATACCGTTAACAAGGGTGGTCCAGGCAGAGTCACCGATTTCGCTGAAACTTCGTCTAGGGGGGTTATTTGGGGTGCTGATGACGAATCTGACATTCGTTTTTCACGATTTGGCTGAATAATATAGATACAGGAAGGCACAGGATTACATTCTTAAAGTTTCTGCCGATGACGGCAGGTAGAGACAGAATCGTGAAAAACGGATGTCAGATTCGTGATCAGCACCCCCAAATAACCCTCTAGACAAAGTTTCAGCGAAATCGGTGACGCTGCCTGGACCAGCCTTGTTAACTGTATGGGTGGTATGTTATATGTAAACATGCTCTATAACACACTATAGTACCCCTAGGTGGATTACTTATATGATAAACATGGATTTTGCAAAAGTGCAAAAGAAACGCAGTCTGCAGGATCCAAACCGCCGACCCCGCGTTTACGAGCCCGAGCTCTTCCCTATTACGCCACCTGAGCACTGCGCTTAGCCGCGATACGAGTCCTCATCCCGCCCGTCAGCTGTGGAGCACGTGAATCAACAGGGCGCCAACCCGCGACTTCCGTCGCCCCTAACTCTGCGCAGAGTTGTATTGGGGTCGAGATACCTGCAGTTTGTTACTACCCAGAGAGAGGCGGTTCTGCCCATATACATACAACACTTGCGCCGTTCCGATCTACCGTTGAGATAGTATCCTGGTAAGACTCTGTTTTTTTCAGCGCCTGCCCACGCAAATGAGTGTACACACGCACGCGCCAAAAAAGCCGCGGGCCGTCGCGCGCACTGGGCGCGAAACCTGGTCGTGAATGTGTTAAATGGGTGTTGAAGGGCATTTCAGAGTGCAGAAAAGGTGAATTTTAAGGTATTTCACATTTCACCCGAGAAGGCTGTGCAACGCGCTCATTCAAGGCGTCGGTATGACTTTCTGATTGATAGTGAATTTGATTTTAACAGATATAGATGAGTACTGCAGTTAAACGGAAATGGTCGCAAAAAATAGTCAACAAGCAAAGTGAGGAGACCCAGCTTGTGGTTGTTGGAGGACTCCGCTTCTAGGCCCAATCTCTCCTTAACGCGAAATGCGGAAGGGTGATAAACACTAAAAATGCGAAGATTCGGCAAGGGAGTCGAACACATGGCCTCCCACCTATGAAGTAGTTTCACTTACCCCTGACCCATCGATCCCATCCGGAGGGCTCCTAGCTCCTTGGCTTCAAGGACTCAGCAAAACGAAACATATTGTTCGACTATATGAAGGATGGAGATTATCGCAATCCTATCGATTTCCGCCATTCAGACATACCCTCATGCTCTTACCTGGTGAGTAACAGAAGCACGTGAATTAGAATGCCTTTTTTTTGAAATTCTGATGCCTTGCAAGCTGTGTTTCACTTCTCGTTACAGTACATTAATCACGATCTCTCTAGTCTGTCAGCTTTTATCTCCGTTCTCCCTTAGGTCGTTTCATACGAGATGACCGATTTTGACTGAAAACTTTGACAGATCATAACCTTGCTTGGAAGCAATTTTATTAATCGAAATAAGCACCATCACAATTAATACACTTTTCCCAACGCGACAATAGCTTAGACATTCCATCTTTACAAAAATCATAACTACGAGAAATAATAAAACATAAATTTTCGACATAGTCTCGGTTGCCGAATTTTTTATCCTCCACATGACGATCTAAATTCTTGAAAAATGACAAACGGTAGGGGACAAATCTGTCGAATAGGCTGAATCTGCCAAAGTTTCGCTCATTTCATCCATGCCGTCTTCTTCAGAGTCTCAAACATGGGTTTAATTACCCGAGTTTGAGACTCTGAAGAAGGCGACATCGCTGAAAAGTTAGTCGTCAATAAAGCGTGTACTATCTGGGTTTCGAGTTCATTACCACATTCAACAACTGGACATCAGTTCATCCAGTTTCTGGACAACAATTTTTGACACGTGCGGACCAGGGATGAGCCGTTAATAAAATTTTGAAACCCGAATAACGGATAACGGAAAAACGGATAACGAACAAACGTCAAAAATTAAAACTACTTTTAAACCATTCTTTCTCCAATGGTAGGCCCTTAATTGTAACACCGTCCATGTCACATGTCAACCACTTATAACATTCTTTTTGGTGTTTTTCCTTCAAGGCACGTGGTAGTGCAGTAGGAAGTGCCGCTTGTCGCATGCTCTCCGACTCAACGCTCTTGGTTCAGATTTCCCCTCTTGGTCAACCAAGCCTTCCATCCTTTCGGGCTCGATGTATTGGTACCAGGATTGTCCGGCAGGATAATGCACTGAACAATCCATCGGCTGACCACTGCAAGTCACTATGTTGGCCAAATACGCATTCAAAGTGCCTCCAGCATATCACGCAAGAGTAGAATGCGTGTCGCATCTGGCACCACCGTCGTCTTATATCCTTTATTTATGTTTTTCGGCTGCAATGAAGTCTCTATGGATAGATGGAAATTTCATGGAAATTTCTGGGATGGGTGGAGCAGTGTTAAAAAGAGTCGGGTTTTGTTTACTCTTCATTTAAATTTAACACTAATTCTTTCCCAGATCGAATAAAACTCTCTCTATTGCTTTGGAAAGGGTAAATTGTAAATTGCTGCTAGTGCCAAACATAGTTTCGAAGTGCGCTAAAAGGTCGTGTAGAGGCGGAGTATCTGGCACATCTTTAAAACGAAGTGATTCGTTTGTCCTTTTCTCCACTGATCGACTGTTTTTTCCCAGATCGTACATTACGCTAGAAGGAATTTTGGTGAAAACCGCACAAATAGAAATGAGCAAGGCAGTGTTCAGCATTTCAAAACGCGCTATGAGCAATTAGGTAGTTTAGTCTAATTATAGCATTGACAACTGAGAAGGTAGCGACCTGGCAAGCGTATCTCGACCGCGAGTGAAAAAACACGAGACGATTTTTTAATTGTCCTTATATTCAACTAAGTAATCACAAGCTGGGGCGCGTGAAGCGCAGTTGGAGGAGGCGCCGGCTGCCGCTTGCACCCGATACCAGTTTCCTGGTTCGGATTTCCCGCCCAGGCCAACCAAGCCTTCCATCCCTCCGGGGTAGGTGAATTGGTACCAGACTTGTCTGGGAAGGATAAAGCGCTGACTTGTTCATTGACTGGCCACCGCAAGTCATTGTATGGTCAAATACGCATTCAACTCGCCTCCATGACATCCCGTAGAAGTAGAATGCGTGGCGCATCCCAAAGGGGATTGAACAACGCCGTCCTTTATCCTTATCCTTAATCGCAAGCTTGACACATTTGGTTGTTCGTTATCCGGCGAAAAATCCCCGGATAACGAACAACAAAACGGATATGCCAAAACCCACCGGAAACCGGATAACGGATAACGGCTAACGGTTAATCCGCTCATCCCTGGTGCGGACGCGCGTGCCATGTAGTAGGATTGGGTATCCTCGATTGGTCAAAGCCGGTTTCGATCAGCTTCTAATCACTTCAAGTTCGGTCCAGTACTTCTCTATCGTGATAGCCACTACAGCCTTTAAGGACTTGTAATGGATTGTATCAGCCATTATCCACCATTTTGAGACGATTTTTTAATTGTCCTTATATTCAACTAAGTAATCACAAGCTGGGGCGCGTGAAGCGCAGTTGGAGGAGGCGCCGGCTGCCGCTTGCACCCGATACCAGTTTCCTGGTTCGGATTTCCCGCCCAGGCCAACCAAGCCTTCCATCCCTCCGGGGTAGGTGAATTGGTACCAGACTTGTCTGGGAAGGATAAAGGGGATTGAACAACGCCGTCCTTTATCCATCCCAAAGGGGATTGAACAACGCCGTCCTTTATCCTTATCCTTAATCGCAAGCTTGACACATTTGGTTGTTCGTTATCCGGCGAAAAATCCCCGGATAACGAACAACAAAACGGATATGCCAAAACCCACCGGAAACCGGATAACGGATAACGGCTAACGGTTAATCCGCTCATCCCTGGTGCGGACGCGCGTGCCATGTAGTAGGATTGGGTATCCTCGATTGGTCAAAGCCGGTTTCGATCAGCTTCTAATGCATCACTTCAAGTTCGGTCCAGTACTTCTCTATCGTGATAGCCACTACAGCCTTTAAGGACTTGTAATGGATTGTATCAGCCATTATCCACCATTTTGAGACGATTTTTTAATTGTCCTTATATTCAACTAAGTAATCACAAGCTGGGGCGCGTGAAGCGCAGTTGGAGGAGGCGCCGGCTGCCGCTTGCACCCGATACCAGTTTCCTGGTTCGGATTTCCCGCCCAGGCCAACCAAGCCTTCCATCCCTCCGGGTTAGGTGAATTGGTACCAGACTTGTCTGGGAAGGATAAAGGGGATTGAACAACGCCGTCCTTTATCCATCCCAAAGGGGATTGAACAACGCCGTCCTTTATCCTTATCCTTAATCGCAAGCTTGACACATTTGGTTGTTCGTTATCCGGCGAAAAATCCCCGGATAACGAACAACAAAACGGATATGCCAAAACCCACCGGAAACCGGATAACGGATAACGGCTAACGGTTAATCCGCTCATCCCTGGTGCGGACGCGCGTGCCATGTAGTAGGATTGGGTATCCTCGATTGGTCAAAGCCGGTTTCGATCAGCTTCTAATGCATCACTTCAAGTTCGGTCCAGTACTTCTCTATCGTGATAGCCATTACAGCCTTTAAGGACTTGTAATGGATTGTATCAGCCATTATCCACCATCCGGTCACCGTGGTCTTCTCTGGAAGGAAACCTCGTTTCAACATCTCCTTGGGGCTCTCATTCTTGTGCAGCCATTATGCAGAGGGACGACGATTGTCATATGTAAAGGATCCATTTTTCGTTGCGTGTCACGATCCTGCCCAAAAAGGCTCCCTTAGATTGCGCAGCCTTAACGGAACAAAGTGTCGTGGCGCTTCAGCATCTGCCCAGCGATTCGTGCGAGATCCATTCATCCAGTTTCTTTACTCCTCCGATCGCCTTCAAGTGGCGACTGATCGTGTTGCCGTCAACGCCGCAATGCATTGCTGGCTCTCCCAGAGTTTGACGCGGATCCGCCTCCACCATGGCTTTGAGTTGGTCGTCATTAAGGAGCGATAGCGGCCTACCTCGGTCTTCACCTTCGAGACTTTCATTTCCAGATTAAAAGCCTTCAGATAAATGGTGAATTGTGCGTTCATTAGCGAAATCCTCCCCAAATGCAGCACTGATGTTGCAAGTGCGGCCGCGGTGTGGTGTCCACCTTTCCATTCATATAAGTTGAGCATTACGTTGACTGATACTGAAAAAACGACCTCAAAAACTCGGCAAGAGGGAATTGTGTCACAGCAGCCATAAATAGTAAGAAAGCGGAGATTTTGCGCATTCAGAAACTATATACATTGCCTGAAACGGTGACATTCGTAGCCACGAAAAATCAACCAGAAATTGAGGTAGGTGAGCCCTTTCATATGCATCGACCTAATAAAAGGCTTTTCGTTTGCAGGCGATCATGTATGAACCCTTATTTTCCAGCCGAGCGGCACCATTGTTTAGTCTGCCGGATCACCCTTTGGGGATTTAACACGATGTAATTTCATCTGGGCGCGTGTAGCACAGTCGTAGGAGGCGCGACTGGCACCCGATACCAGGTTCCTGGTTCGGATTTCCCGCCTAGGCCAACCAAGCCTTCCATCCCTCCGGGGTCGGTGAATTGGTACCAGACTTGTCTGGGAAGGATAAAGCACTGACTTGTACATCGGCTGGCCACCGCAAGTCATTGTATGGCCAATTACGCATTCATGTCGCCTCCACGACATCCCGTAGAAGTAGAATGCGCTGGCGCATCCCAAAAGAGATTGAGTAACGCCGTCCTTTATCCTTTTATCCTTTTAATTTCATCTGCTCACACAATGTACATTTGCTACATATTCTCGCTGGTTTAGGTCTTCATTCAAACGAGAGCTGTGGACAGACGTGCCAATGATCAGGTCTAGATCTTTCGGAGCATCGAATTCTCTGCTCCGAATTTCGGCTGCTCAACATTCTTCTGAAGAATAGGGGTAACATGGTACAGATCTCAGAGATGCATATGGAGGCTTTCTTCTGTTGTCGGCCGAACTCGCCCGAACAGCGAGCGTACGCGGAGGAGGATGTAGCCGAGCGCGGATTTGACTTGCGGTTCTCCCACGTTCCCGCTTGCCAGCGCTTGTCTTCGCAGTCCTCGCGTCAGCTCTGCGAGCGTGGGTGGCGTGCGACAGGGTTTTCCGAGCGATCGCCCCTGGTATTCGCGGACTGCTCACTGAGGCAATACTGTCGGACTGGAGTCTTCCTACTTTGCATCCTAGCCGGCCATAGGAGCAGCGTCTGAACTTCCAGAGTCTGATCTAATGCACTGCATCACCACACGCTTGCCAGCCCTGAATCTCGCCTGCCACTCATCGGAGCTGACTACTACCCAGTGACGTTCTCTATACAAAGTGGTTTTTTAATTTATAGTCTTCGATCTAGTATTAAGTCGATCTGACTCCCTGTTATCCTCAACGCCGAAACAAAAACATCTATCGAATCATTTACCAATTTTTGAGGCATTCCTAGGTGATTTCGTGTATCCGTATGGCAGAGAAACTTAAGAACATTTAGAGCCACCTTTATCACGGATGCCCTTGGATACCCTCTAGCGAATCCTTTCGGAATGACGCCATCGTCTGAAGCTTAGACCGTAATTTATACTGTAGTGATTCTCCTAGTCATCGCGATAAAGATGTTGGAAACTGAGTCTATCGAATTGGTTTACTTTACCCTTTAGGGTGCAACCTGCCTTCCCTGCTGTTCGTGAACATCCCTTCCTTGTCCGTTCAGAGCAAATCACTCCTCTATCAAAAGTGCCGTGTGATGTGCATTACTTATGACCACTCGCATTCTGTAAATTATTTCAGCACCTAAAGGGTTCCCTAACGGTATGTGCAAGAAACCTGGTTGTAACTTTGGCACCCTACCTTGTTTCTATTTTATCCCAGTCTCATGGACATGCACACAGTTGCAGAGAAAGAACCAGATTTAATAAATTATAACAATTCTATAAAACAGAAAAAACTGCTGCAATTATTGCACAATAAAGAAAATCAAAGAACTCTTGGACGTTAACACTTGACGACCAGAGCGATTTTCGCGCGTCTGTCGTGCGGGACCAAGCTCCTCACGATACGACATCCCGTAACCCAAACGTCACCCTAAAGCGCTCCGCACACTTTTGCGGCAACGCGGCAGCCCTATCTTTAAGGATGGGGCAGAGACGCAGAGTTGCCGCGCGAGGCAAAACTAGCCTCGCGCGGCCTGCCGCTGATGTGCCGCCTACGCGGCAGATGCGGCAGACGCGGTGCCGCCTACGCGGCAGATGCGGTGGCAGCGGCAGTAATCCTTCAAGGCATTGCTGCCGCATTGCCGCGTTGGTTATTGAGCGAGCGGGAGGAGTGCCGCGTGAACTCTAGCACGCGGCAGTGGAAGCCGCGTGCGCGGCTGTTCTGGCCTCTGCCGCGTACGCGGCTGCCGCAAAAGTGTGCGGAGGGCTTAAGGCCCGCTTATACTTCGTCGCGGCGCGACGCGACGCCATGTATAGTGGCCATATTGATTGTGCAACGCGATCGATCAATTTGGCCTCATTGCGTGGCCGTCGCATCGCGCCGCGACGAAGTATAAGTATAGGCCTAAGGGTTATCTGGGATACTGAACACGAAAAATCCGGTGCTCACCGAATACAGCCGAAGACCACCCATATTGACAACTAAGGTAAAATCACCGACGTGGCTCAAACTTCGACTAGTGTGGCTGCTTAAGGTGTTGATTATAAGTAAGAAAACTGTCTTCAGTTCGTTTATCATTGATAACATGCGTGATTTTCACGTGCTCTCCATGCGGAAATCACGCATAGCGCGCGTGCGCGAGAAAGTGAGATATGACAACGCCTCTCAAAATTAAGCAGTAACAATCCATTATTTTGTATTGTTGAACAGGTATTACCACCCATTAAAATTTGTGCTGAACGCCATTATAAAAAGCAGAAATTTGGTGTGAGTGTGCTTTAATTATTACCGGTTGTTATTTCGAGAATGAGACGACTGATCACCCTCATTTACCTGTACTTACCGCAGCGCGTAGTGTCCGGCGATACGGGCGTCGGATTCGTGTTCAGAATCCAAAAAACCCCTATGCGAAGTTTGAGCAAAATCGGCGATTCTGACCCGACCACCGCAGTTGTCGATATGGGTGGTTTGCTGCCGTATTTGGTGAAACGGGCACCGGATTCGTGTTCGTCATCCCAAGAAACCTCCCTAAGTGAAGTTTGAGCCAAATCGGTGATTCGAAATAATTTTGTTGAAGGTGCATCCCAATTTGGGACGCATTGTCGTCAACGTGTTAGGCCTATGTCATACCATCGCTCTTCGCTAGCGAAGGCGATGGACAACTAACACAATTGGGGAAGGGACGGTAAAAGACGTTGTGGAGGGGGCGGATGCCTGTAGCAGTTGTCCGATCCACCGCTAGCGAAGCCTCGCTACCGGTGTGTCATACCTTCGCAGCGATACGGCTTCGCTACCGATGCGACCGCGTCGCTGAGCTGAGCAGAGCGTCGGCCAGCATCGGTAGCGATGCTACGACGCAGCTGCACACAACGCTATTAACTGCACGCCTATTCGCTAGCTTCACGCTAGCGAAGAGACTTCGCTCATCGCTCTGTTCGTCGCCTTCGCTCGGGGTGAGCGAAGGTATGACATAGGCCTTAAGCAAAAGATTGACAACTATGGGATTATAGTGTGGCAAAGGCTCCTACATAAGCTTTCAGACTGCATTATTTCTTAGGTGGGCGATCAGCGTTAGGCCTCGTGCATACTTCCCGTCCGTCGCGACGATGGGATCGTGGCGATGAGTTTTGCAGAGCGATGCGAAAGAATTTGAACTTCTCAGTGCTCGTCGCATCGCTCATCGCTCAGCAAGGGAGCGCGACGGCAATCCGTCCAGGACTAACGCTAAGGCCTATGGTATACTCCCGCGTCGCTCCAGCGATGGGCGCGAGGCAACTGTCAACGGCGCGCCTTCGCTGCAGTGGCGGACGGCGCAGTGGGGCGCGATTGTCAGTTGACGCGCCATCGCTCCCGCGATGCGTCGCAGAGGGGTGTTATACCTCCGCGTGGCGGGAGTGAAACATACTCCCGTGCGACGGCCGTCGCAGCCCGTCGCCCGTCGCAGTGCAGTGCAGTGCGACGAGCGACGGGCAGCGATGGTTGCGGAGGGGGGAGCGCTTGTCGTGCCCTATTCTATGCAATTCCGCTAACTTATTTCGACACTTCCTTGTTTCGCGACCATACCATAGCAATTTCAACACACATTTGGTGATGTTGGGTGGTCATGTGATGTCTCTGTTGTTCTCCTCGTAGGGTTATCGTCGTGGCTAGACTCATTTTGGTGTTTTTTTCGACGGCTTAAAGCAGCTAGTTTTTTGAGGAGGTATTATTCTAGGCCGTTTTTTCACTTTTGTGCCGATCCTCGCGTTTTTTTTTTTCGCCTCTGAGCTTCCTCGTCGGCACCGACATCTACATTTCTGTGCCGGAGCAACGCAGTTCACGGTTAGAACGTACAGACCGTCGGAAGACGGAGTCTCTGTTTATAATCTTTATACCACTGGATGTGTAGTTTTATCTGCACGTTGTTGAGTTTCCAAGGAATGAGGTAATTGCATCTATTTTCGCTCTCCCGGCACGTGTCTTGATCTAGAAAATTGTTAAGATAGCAGAGAAGCTAGGCAATGCTTTCGTACAATAGCGCTCGCGTCGTACGGTCAAAGAAGAGTTGTGACGGATTAGTCCGTCGTAATCCGTCGTATGCTCATAACTCTCCCAGTTGTAGTTTCGAGAACTTCTTTGTTACATGAAAAATCTATCTAAACTCGTTTTGAGAAAGGGAAGACTCGTAGTTTGGGGTCCGACGGCGATTAAAGCATTTGATTCCTTTTCCTATACCTCACGCTCCCCCGTTGCATTTGTCTGAACATTCCTGCAGCACGATGCTCTCAGTTAGTTTGACCGGGCTCTTGAGCGAATTCACGGCAGGACCCACGGTGGGTATGATGGATAAAGCACGATTTTGTCACTGCACTGGATCAGCTGATTCGCTAGAATTCTGCGAAAGTCTCCGTCTGCAGAATTGCGTGAACTATGTCAGCCTCAGCGATGGCGACGGCTCGCGACGCGCATCGCGAGCCGTCGTGTCGCTGTGCACTCCCGCGTCGCTGCAGCGGACGGGAGTATACCATAGGCCTAAACACCGCACGCGGCGCGAAAAAGTATGCCATGCCAGCGAGGGGCGCGGGAAGATATCGCGCATGCCGAGTGCCACTGTTGCGACGGGTGCGGCGAAGTTCCCTTGACTATTCGACCGCGTGTGGCGAAATGGCCATGAACTGAGCGCCGCGATGGCATCACGGAAATGGAAGTATACCTCCGGCCTTAGGAACCGCTACTCTTATGGACGCCAGACACCCCGTACTGAATTTCGGTGTAGGTTTTCGGATGATAGGTATTCCCTACCCAAGCAATCCAGCACCTGACCCACCCAAGAAGTGCTTGGTTTGTGTTTACGTTGCTGTTGCTATGCCCATGCACCGTGGTTGTGCCATGGAATTTTATATCATTTCATATATGCTGTTAATGAACTAGGAGGGAATTGCAACAGGAAAAATGTGCGAAAACTGTAGAGTTCTGTGCTCCATGTCGCTCAACATTTTAAACAAACTGACAATAGTCCAGCAAAGTGCAAATGCTCTTCCACACCCTAAGGCTGGTTCCCACTGTTAGTTCTCATTGCTGCGTTTTTAAGGTCGACTGTTCCACCTCTTAGAGCTGTTGCTGTGTCCGAGCAGCATCGTGTTAGCGACTATGTTTTCTGAAGTCTCACTGAAGACTCAAGGATTGCTAGCCGTTAGCCTCGTCGCCCTACTTATGACGCTGACTTATTTTCCCTCACTTGAGAGCTCTTGTCTAGCATCTGTCGAGTCATCTATGAGTTTTTGTCCCATCCAATAATCGAGCTTGGTGGACGTCGTCACGTGGCCATATGCCAGGGATTTTGAAAAACATTTGGAGCCACCATCTTCATTGATACCCCTCAGATATCCTCTAGTGAATTCTTTCGGAATGTCCTCGTTTTCTGTATCTTATCTTGTAATTAGTACTGAAGCAATTTGTCCACGGGTTCATGACTCTGTCTAATATTCCTTATGCCGTTAAGTAGGATAAAGTGCCACTCTTTCAGGAATAATAAAAATCTTTCCCATTGTTCTATAGCTATGTACATATGTGTAATAGGGGCACATCTAGCTGAACTCATCAACAACAAAAAAATCAGGGCAAGGTTATGACGCCGCCAGCTTCGCTATCTGGCAGTTCACCAAGTCATTTTGCGCCAAAGTATAAGTGCACGTGTAAAAGTATGCATGTATGTGCAGGGTCGCTCGTAAGTATTGCGACAAAATCGCAGTGGTATAAAAACGGTTAAAATTGAGCAAATTTGGGAGAATTTAAGACGCAACGGGGATGGCAGCCCATCAGTACACAAAAAAGACGAGGCGTCGTAGCATTTCCCACGTGGAGGACGAGTTTTTAGCCGTTTAATTCGCGCGAGACGTACCGCCCGACCTAGGCCTCTCTCGTTGCGGCTTGCATTAGAAGTACGTACGCATCAGTTTGTGTGCAATGTGGGAGATTCCACGTCACCATACCCGACAGGTACGCTCAAGGCGGTCGAAGGCATGGACTGCCTCCCCCGTCCGCTCATTGCGCCCAATTTATGGTACAATTCTCTCGTGCATTGGCGTGATAAGAGTCTTCAGACCAACCTATGCGGGCCGCGTACGAGCACCTCTTACGGAATTTCATTCCTCATTTGTTCCAAAGAAGATATTAGACTCTACCCTTTCTACGCTATTAGAGTAGGAGTCATTTCCTAAGTTTCTAAATAAGCGGAGATGAAAGTTCTAAAGATGGATGAATTTCACAGCTTGTCTTTTGCAGATACAAAGTTTTGCAGATGGAGGGAACCCACTATTACATCCTTTTCCTTTTTTTATTAGGACATCCGCTTTAACGGAATGTATATTTTGCCTTTAAATAACTTAGTGGGGTATAGAGGATATGGTGTTATGCTTTTTTGTCTGCCGGATAAAGGTTTAGCTTATATTTTTTGCCTATCGGACAAATGTTTTACTGTTTTTCACTCTTTATTCACAAAAAGCTAGGGTGTTTCAAGACACACGTTTAGAGAATCAGGAAGTCGATAATTGTCAAACGCAGAGATTATTTGCATAACTTCAGGTTTCTCAGTGACATTGTTAACTACACTATTACTTTAGCGTTTCTAGGATACCTAAACTTTGAGAAATGTTTCATCAAATGAAGCGGTGATTCAATGCTAGCTTGAGCGACGCGCTCAACCCACGCTATCACATTTCCCTTTCTACCCTCTTCTCGTCACAGCTGAATCGTCGGCTGATTTTGTAGATTTACCCTTGTAGTTTAAAAAAGGCACTGCATATTATGTAATAGGTAACGCACACGGCTGAATATTGACGTTGCTGTATGAGCACAAACTTCTGGCGTTCTTCAGTAGTTCGAAGAATACGTTCATGTCGGCTAGATGATTAACAAGAGGAACGACATAAAGCCCAAATTATCCAGAACGACAAAAGCTTGATGGGGTGCGTACAAGTCCATCAAGACTGTGCTCGAACACCACAGACTTCGCACTGTGGGCTAAGTTGTTCAAGTCTACAGTTCTTCTTGCCTTCTGCTACGCATGCCAAACATTGGTGTTTACAAAGTCCACGGGAGACCAGCTGCGAAGAACGCTAGTAGTCTAGTTGGGCTCGAATGACCTATTCGAATAGCTATTCAAGTGATTCATTCGAATTTGAATATTCGAATTCTAATATCCAATAAATCGCGTTTTTCGAAAGTATTCGAATTCGAGGGCACTATTGTACTTTCGGGGCTGCAGAGGTCGAGGAGAGGTCGAAAGAAAATGTTCTGCCCAAACTTCGCCTAGGAGGGTTATTTGGGGTGCTGATCACGAATTTGACATCTGATTTTGAAATTTCGGTCGATTACGGCAGGTTACTGTAGGTACTGGTGACTAAGGGTGTCGAGGTCATGATCACCGATCTCGACCAAACTTCCCCTATGGGGGTTATTTGGGGCGCTGTTCACGCATCTGACATCTATTTTTCGTTTTATGCTTGAGTGCAGTAGGTCACGGTAGGTACCGGTGACTAAGATGTAGCAACCGATTTCGCCTGAATTTGGCTCAGTAAGGAACGCTTCAAAATATCTGAACAAGTATTTTAACTTTGCACAGCAGGCGACACCTAATCAGCTTCTAAGGGGTTCGCGTCCGTCCTGCGCACCAACCTCAGGAACGATCTGTCACTTCCCGTTCGTACATTGCGATGCCGGCGCACCCAGCACCCTCTATTGTACTTCCTCTTGGTCACACAGGTTTCATGCAGTTTATCCGCGACCACAAACCCTCCAAGAATGGGGGTATTTCTTCGAAAATACTCGCAGCAAACATCGCGGAAGCATTCTTCTACCGTAACCTACACTAAACGGCCGACACTTCAAAAGCCGACGTCATTCGTGATTAGCACCCCGAATACCCACCCCCCCCCCTTAGGCGAAGTTTGGGCGAAATCGGTTATTATTACTTCGACAGCCTTAGTCACCGGTACCCACAGTAACCTACCGTAATCGACCGAAATTTCGAAAACGGATGCCAGATTCGTGATCGGCACCCCAAATAACTCCCACCCCCACCCTTAGGCGAAGTTTGAGCGAAATTTTTTTTACTTCGACCTCTGGAGTCCTGAAAGTACAGCAGTGCCGAATTCGAGCGTTTAGAAAAACCGCTTTTTTCAAAACCAATCGAAAAAATTTTGAGAGCGTAACTACAGCCAGTAGCCTTGGAACGCAAAATGGTCGGCATATTTATTTATTTACTTATGCACTACAAAAAGTGCGCCTCAAAACAACCAAATACGTCAGAATACTAGTGCAAGTAAAATGAAAATGGTGAAACAAGAAAAAAAACTGTAATGACCAGACTCAGCTGAAAATTACCCATTCCTACAAAATCGGAGGAAATCGGTCAAGGATATACCACAGATGGTGGCAAACGGTGTAACCTCTCATTTAAAAAAGCGGCTGTTATCTGTACCAGTTGGCCATGGTACCCTCGAACAAATAGTTGTCGCAGGTCCCTACTCCAAGAGCGGCTGTCCAAACTATGCTATAAAGGCAAATGGTCAATGTACAGAGCCCGGGACATCGTCTTCCATATGGGTGAAGCGAAGCAACAATTTGATGGGCATCTCATGACACGCAATGATGGGCGCTGAAGCACCGCAACTGCGCACTGAGAACCCCTCAACAAAAAGCGACCACGTGGTCGGCCGTTCTCCGCCGGCGGCAAGCTCTGTATATCTATGCCCTTTGGTTGAGGATAGGGCCGCCGCTCTGCCACAGAAGTGTGCGGAGGCCGTAAGACAAGGTAGTGCCTAATTCGGAGTGCTTCGTCGGCAGACGAGCATCGAGATTGGAAAATGAAATCAATTAATTAAGCTAAAATGTGGGTAATCAGCAAAACCTAAAACGCGAATCGAATAGTGCATTAATAGTGCTGATTCTCGAAGAGGAAGCCCTGAGAAGTGCAGCAATACCGGTAAGAAAAAGTCATTGTATTGGCTTCGGTGGTCCTGTGGGGGGCATCCTGACATTGCTCTTCGTGCTGTGCTTAAGCACAACCGATCTCCGACTGTACCGTCCATCTATAGAAATTTTTCTTGTGTGTAAAACTACTGCCGACAAAATAATGAATTTCTGGTGAGCGCAGTTTTTTAATCGATCCTTGTTTCCGATTTCCCGCATACAATTCCTAAAAGATACCTCGGTATAGACTTGCAAATTCCACATGTAATATGGTGCTCAAACTGTCGCTTACACCACTCTATTGTCTGATTTGGCAATTTTGTTCAAGTATGTAACTACTTCGACCTGTCTGCACTTAAAGTGTGCCTCGACTATTCATTTCTACTGTGCTTCGTGTTCTACAGTACATCATTGTTTGTACTGACAATGAGCCTATGAGTGACGCAAGAGCACAGCACAGTACACTTCCAGCGAAATTCCTACACTGGGAGAACTGATCACGTTCGATTCCACGTTTGGGATCACGCTTTCCATGGGTTCTCCAACTTCAAATTGCTGAAGCTTGTCAAAATTGGCTGAGGCGAACGCCGTGGTGAGTCTGTTCAATAAGCCAAATAGCAACATTAATCAGTTAAGAACGCCGCCAATGTGCCTCTGTGGAATAAGATGTGTCGCCATCTATCCCGGTGCATATCTCAGTTAAATTGGTCAATTCATGACCTTTTCGTGCTGCTTTCAGCTATTACAACCTTACAATTTTAAAAATTTACTACTCTAGGCCATCAGTATTAAACTGACTGTTCGCCGGCTTAATCATGTTGAATAATTTTCAGATTTTTGGTAACGGTGAGGCCACTTAATGCTAATCTATCTCAGATTATCTACGGCGAGAAGTAGTCAGTCGAGCATATCAGAGCTGGTCTCCTAACAGAAATAAGAAATATGGGAAAGAAAGAAGTAAGAAATATTTCCTAATGGTTATAGAAATCGTCTTTCGCCTTCATAAGCTCTGACTTCAGTACTCATGCTCTGTTGAATGAGACCCGGGGCTGATTTAGCTAACATGAGTTTGTTTGTGAATTCAAACCCGCATTCTGCTCTGTTGTTCGGCATTACAATTCGTTTCCAACATGCAGCTACAATAAACCCCTATGAAATGCCTACCTTTATCTCTTTCGTTTGCCTCACTACACACTTAAAGATGACCTTCATTCAATCCTGCTTGAAAACGAGATGTGGAGTATGTTGAAAAGTGTTTCTAAATGGTTTCTATCTAGATTTGCTTTTGTACGCGATGCTCATTGTCGCGACATTTTTGAGTATATTCAAGGAGCTGTGCAGCGCTTTTTACGTTTATTATTGCTTCTCTACTCAACTACTATGCCTGAAGTGCTGCTCCGTGACCTTAGTTAACCAATTATTGTATTTCTTTGAAAAGTACTTTTCTTAAAATTACTGTAGAACCCTGCACCTTCTCAACTACTTTTAGTGTGTTGCGATAAGGGATTATGTGGACGTATGCGCTTAGCCTGCAGAAAACTTAGTTCTAGGCTACTTGCCTTCGTAAAATTGAGCTAAAGCGATATTTTGAGATCAAATTCTTCTTAGTGAAAGAATTCGCTTGCCTGGTACATGCATCAAGTTGTTGTGCCCATGGAGAAGCGAAACGCACTTTAGTTGGCCTATATAACTGACGATATCTTCAATGCCGGGATGGGTGTTTGGTGGTGGAGGAGCGGAAATGTTTATGCAGTGTTAATCATGTCTCTAGATACATGGCGCTGATTTATAATATACCATCTTCACGTCGAAACACTTTCCAAACCACATTGGATACTTTCAAGCCAAATTGGACACTTTTCAAGCCAAATTGAACACTTTTCAAACCAAATTGGACACTTTTCAAACCAAATTGAACATTTTTCAAGCCAAATTGGACACTTTTCAAACCAAATTGAACATTTTCATGTCAATTTGGACTCTTCTCACGTCAAATTAAGCCCTCTTCTAAGCTACATTAGGACTTTCAAAGTGAACTCTTCCAAATCGCAATGAGCTTCTTCTACAGTAAACTAGAGACTCTCCAAAAATGTCAGAATAATTTTTGTTCAAGAAAAATTGTAGTGTAACTTTATTTAATTTACTTCCCTAGAAGAAAATACGTAATTTGAAATTTTATAAAAATTCAATTTTTTGGAGAAAACAATGAATTATCCTTGAACTCTTGTTTGGAGAGCAGGAAGGCGGCCATTTTATAGGGCCAAAACAATGGATGTGCCATGCCTCTGTCCGAAACCTCGCTTTTATTCGATTGATGGAAAAATTCCTATTTCCATGCAGTTTCACACCTGCAAGCGGTGCAACATAAATATTTGTAAAAACACACATATCCTGACTCTCTTGCTACATATAAACAATAATTACACCATCAATCAAATAAACATTGCGGCTTGCCTTCCGAGTGAATGGCACAATTCAGTCTTTTAATGCATTACTTTATTGCTGCCTTGTTTCATTTTAAAACAAAATATATGTTATTATTTTTCTGAAAAAAAAATAGAATTTTCGTAAAAGTATTACACTTGTTGGTGCAGCTAACTGACGTGGAAATGGTATGTATTCCTCCATAGGGTGCAACTGTAGGAACATAGGTAGCCTAGTGGTTAGTAGTGCGGTCAAATGCACAGACGATAACAGGTTTGACTCCCGGCTGCGGCATGCCGCGACCTGTAAAAATTGCAAAAATGGTAGCAGTTCCAGCATCAGGCCCAGGTTGACAGGCCGGCTGATGGAGAAACCTCGTCACTAAACATGATCAAAACTCACAATAAAATCAGTGTAAAGGATAGGACATCAATCGGAAGGAACGCGCAGAACACCCGCCGGCTAGTATGCAAAGGCTATTGAAGGCTGAAGCTGTACAACCCCGAAGAGGACACCAAAGAACTGAACTGCACTCGCACTTGTTGTTCATCATTGGATACTGCTATGCAGGAGGAATGCTACCTAGTCAGTATAATACTGTGATGGTCGTTTGGAAGAAACGAATTCTTAGGCAGTGAAAGAGAAAAGAAAACGAGTGGAAGGTTTTATTGCCTAGCTGTCTATACCTCTGAAAAGCATCGTCGATTAAGCTCAACATTTCTTTGTAGAAGACCATACAGCGAGAAGCAAATAAGAGCCCGTTACAGTGAACACTTCCCTCAAAGTTGTCCCTCAAAGTTTTCTTGGAGCAGTTTTGGCTGAAATTTGGACTCGTTCGAATCTCTGCTCTCGATGCACAGTGAAGGCGCTCAATCTCCATGTTTGAGTTATGTTAGAATACTTTTTTCATCGAAGCAGATCGCCTCTCCAGAAATGGAGAAGCGTTCACCATCCTGGGTAAAAGGACTTCTTTGGTTCGAAAATGGTCTCTTAAGGCAGATCTCTACCGACTGAAGGAAACATGTTGACCCAAATGCGATAGAAATTCGAAGAGGAATTCGGTGCAAATGAAATCTAAGTAGACTAGCAGTGCTATAGGGAGAGCTCAATCTGTGAGTCTGGTTATCTATGAGCACTCGTACATGAATCGATCTCACATTAAACCTGTCTTAAGTTAATCATTTTCTTATTTATCTTGCTTGTGATTTTTTTGCACACGTTCTAGCGTAGTTATGAAGCTGATCTGCGCGGGCAAAGACCTTTTGCGGCTCAGTTGAATTATGGTAAAGGATAAGGTTATTTTCTCTCATCAAAAGAATGGTGAAAACAGCGGTCCGACTTTAAGATAGAGGCTGTTTCCGTTCATTCCGCTGTAATCAATACTTATACAAAACACATCAATGGGAACAGGTGGTGTTCACATTGGCGAGAATGAGAGTTCATACGGCTGGCCATGCTCATTTCGGAACCTCTCAGTAGATGATAACGGCCGAGGCGCATTTTTCCGCCACAGACCATCAGTCTCCGACTGCGGCTCATTTTTAGACCTCGGTCAGTGTTTATGTTCGTTTGATCCTCTCTGTCAGCCAGCTGTCCATCGCCAACCCACCAACTCCTCACACCGCCGACGGGCGCGCGTGGCGCCACACCGCGCTCTGCCCTGCACGCTTCGCACCTCGTCGGTTGCCTACCTTCGATCTATTCTTCGCTTCGCGTGCCTTCGTCGTTCTGTGCTTTTCTACTTTCTGCCCTCCGCCCTCGTACTGATACTCAGCATCGTTCCATCGTACCCAAATATTTCTAGCTCGCAGGGCTCGCAGTACACGCACAATTATGAAGCTATCACGGCAGGCGCATGCTGAATTACTCACCCACTCTTCATCCGAAACTTCCTTCTGATTGTTGTTTATCCATAGGTTATCATTCTACTCACTTTTGCCGCATGTTAATTTTTTGATGCAGGAAAAGGCTCGCTCTGGAAACCAAATGTCGCTCTTTTCTTATAGGCCTACAAACAACAATTACGGTTCAACATAGTGGCCATTTCATGTTCCGCAGCTACGAACATGGATGCAAGCAGTACACACCAACACTCAGGGTGAGTTGACATTACATTTTGCTCTCGATCCAAAAACGTGTACATACTTAGTTGTTTGCGAACAGTTGGTTCATACCCCTTTCCAACCTCCTCGTTCTGTTCCAGGTCATAGCCATGTCCTATTTTCGAATTTTTTCCAATTTGATAGCCTCAGTTTTTTTAGAAGTTGCACGCAATTAAATTTGATGGTGTGATGGTGGTGTGTGGTGGTAGACACAGCGCTTTTCTTTCAAATACCACCTGTTCAAGTGCAGATATCAGTCGATAACTAAACAAATTATCAAGTAATTTTCAAATAATTAAATAAATAGACACATCGTTGCAAGATTGTGTCCGATCATACGTGCTGGTGGTGGGCGAAGCATCCTGGCTGGAAAGAAAAAGGTGCTTGATCGAGTCCTGCCTGACGCGAAAGTTTTGATTGCAACAAAACTTTCTGCAACCTCTGCAGCAGCAGCTTCACGCTTAAGCAAAAATATGTGAAAAAACTAAACACGTCTTTTCTTATGTGAATATTTCCATGTGTATATTAGCCGCTCGCTTATAAACGAGTTCGCTCCTTTCGCTTACGTATGTTCATGCAAGAGAAAATATAATCCATCTGTTTATTTTTTGACAAGCGTTCTGGATCTGCGCGTCTTAGCGAGTTCATCGCCTCCAGTCTACAAAAAGCGAAAAACTACATTTTACAGGCGATTCTAGAGTTGCAATGCTGACTAGTAGCTATTGCATTAGAGAATTGTCTAACCAGGAAACTATCTCAACGGTAGGTCAGAACGGCCCATGTGTTGTATATGTGCAGAATCGCCTCTCTCTGGGAAACAAGAAAATGCAAATATCTCGACCCCAGTACAACTCTGCATAGAGTTAGGGACGACGGAAGTTGGGCCGTTGGCTGCGTTAGTCCTATGCCTGGAGGCGGAGAGCGGGCTCAACTTGGCTGGAAACAGCGATGACGAGCGAGTGATGGTGGCAAAGTGTGTAGAGGGGCGGAGTAATCCCCGTGATCACTGTTTCCAGCCAACTTGAGCTCTCCCTCCGCGTGCAGGCATAGGGCTAACGCCTCCAACGGCCCAACTTCTGTCGTCCCTAACTCTGCGCAGAGTTGTATTGGGGTCGAGATATTTACATTTTCTTGTTTCCCAAAGAGAGGCGATTCTGCCCATATACAACACATTGGCCGTTCTGACCTACCGTTGAGATAGTTTCCTGGTAAGTTTTGTCGTGGGGAAACACTCGGCTCTAAGAAGTTCCCCTTTTCTGATGTGGGAAAACTCCCAATACATAGCAACGCCTCTTCGAGAGGTCTGTATTCTCATGTAACCTTCTTAAAGAATATAATACCTGAGAACTATGCTAGGGATTTCTCGCTAGCATCATTTGTTTGAAAGACTTTCGGACGCGGACTAGCTATCACAGGAATCCCCACACAACCATTTGCGCCTTTCCCCTTAGATTGCCCATAAAACTCTGTCTCTCTTTTTTCATCATACGGTTTAGTTTAAAGAGTTGAAGAAAGGACCATATCGTTCAACTTTTTGCATCTCAGTAGTTTCTGTAGTAAACAGCTTCAACTCTCTACAAATTTATGCATTCCACAGTGTGTGCCAAAAATGCGTGCACAAATTTTAGCTCCAGATCTGTACAAAGTTCACAGCAGTGAGCAACTGTTCACTAATATATGACTCGACTTCTCTGGTACCTCGCTGTTAGCCAACAGCTCTTATCGTCTACAGCTTTGGTTAGGCCCCATTCCACCGCAATCACGACAGTAAAGGGTTTAAAAGACCGATTCGGAGAAGCTATCTAAAACAACTGTGGTGTTCAGAAAAACTGCGAATCCATCACGATTGAGGTCACTCGACAGTTTGTCCAACTGTTCCTAAGTCACTATATAATTGAATTTGTCCATAACTAAAAGTTAAGCATGTACTAATTGGAAACCACTGTTATGAGAGCCTTTCCTTATCGTGGCCTGTTATCACTGTATTGATGAGCCATTGACAGGTTCACAACCATGTCAATACCGCTCAAGCCTTATTCGAGCATACATTGAGAGCAACAAATACTATAGTGTTTTCAGGGGAAGCCTCTCCAGACAAGTTCTGAGCGGTCATGAGAAGGGCTCGACCTTCTAATGTGACTCCATAGTAACTTCAAGGACCCCCTACTCCTTCGGCTTTACGACATGGCAAAAAAAGAACACATTTTTACACTAATCAAGGGGTGGACATTCTTCCTACCTGACTCGCTTTCTCCGTTCAGACATGCGCTTCAGACACTTCCGTTGTACATAAGTGCTAACTCTGAATGGAGATATGGAGGGGTCCGCTGCCGAACAAGTTAAGAATACCACGAATACACTCATGAAGACTGACACTACCACCCAGTCTCAATGAGTAGAGCAACAAAGCTAAATATCGAGTGAACGAATCTCCTGCAGATGTTGGGTCGACACCTATTGCTCTATCACATTTGGTGGAGCTGAAAGCGGCTGGTATAAAAGCTACTTGCTGTTGCAGGATGCTTTGTTTCGATCAAAACTCTTGCAAAGAGACTCAAACCCGCACCTTCTGCTTTCCGGACAGCGATGTTACGCCTTATATCATCCCGACATAAGTAGTGCATACATATAGCATGCTCCCCAGTTCGGTAAAAGCTGAACGTCAGTCCCATTCTTCCTCAGCCCTAAAGGGGTTCTAATCCCGTTAGGGCTGAGGAAGAAATCGAGTATAGGACTCACAAAATCCTTCGGAGTACCTCATTTTCTGGTTGTTCCCGCATAAAGCTCCTATGGATTCCCTTATGTTAGATTTGAAATACTAACCGTGCAGTAATTAACTGCTCAATATTCCTAAAAACTGGCGAGGATCTCCGTTAGGTGTGCTGCATTAATGGTGCAACAAGAATTATAATAGGAACAGAAAACAGAAGACAAAAGCAGAAATACAACTGGTGCAAAAGTCTTTTGCTTTTTTGCTTCAATGCTAGTCTACAACCAGTATTAAAGAACCATTAAAGTGTTAAGCTCGTCTGTGCGGCTCTGTCACTTACGATTTGCCTATGCGAATTCGCCCTTGCGATCTATGAGTACTCCTACTCGAGAGGAGGAAATCTAAGTGCGGCAATATTTACATGTGAGTTTTCTTCAACATACTCGCCCAATCCGATTACCTCATGCTCAGTTTAGGTTTTTTCTTCATTCACGGGTGCATCACGTTGTTATATTTTGTGGGTATTATCAAGCGAAATCCATGCCTACTCGTGCCTTTCTTAACACTTCAGGTGAGTTATTATTGCTACGCGATGGTATCTTGCCTATCTCATTAGGCACAACCTGTTCGGTGCGAGAGCTTGGATCAGACTGTGGTTTATCTAAGCGCGATGCATTATCCCCCAGCAATACTTATCGTTAGAAGGCTTCGGACGCATGGAGCGGAGTCGGAGGAGGTACTGGCTGTCGCGCGCACCCGAAACCACCTTCATGGTTCGGATTTCCCGTCCACGCCAACCAGGCCTTCCATCCCACCGGGGTCGGTGGTTTGGTACCAGAATTGTCTGGGACTGATAAAGCGCTGACTTGCTCATCGGCCGGCCACTGCAAGTCATTGTATATATGGACCAATACACATTCAAATCAACTCCGTAGAGGCAGAATGCCTGGAGCATCTAAAAAGGGGTTGAAAAACGCCGTCCTTTATTTTTTATTTTCCACTAGCATACCACGTTCTTACATACTTCCCTGCCATTCATGAATGTAACGGTTTCCTTGATTTGGCACCAGTAGTGAATTCACATGCCCATAGCGTCAGCTCCACCATGACTCCAAGTTCGTACCTCCACAGGGTCATAAAAAGCCACCGAGTTCATAAGTTTTCCAGACTTATAGAACATACTGCATTTAACAAGCTAACCTGGATAATCTGCTATTCAGTGTTTACAAATAACCGTTAGGGCCCAACACATAAGAACACAAATAACGTCTTTAAGCGTTGTTTCTCGTGTGAGTAGGTAGTTAACTCTGTTCTGATCGCTGTCTGTTTCAGCTGATATTCATGACGAGTCTTGGTCTGCTTGTGGTTGTATGGTGGATAGCGACGTTGCTAGCCTCATTCGACCTGGTTCATTACAGGAGCCCATTCGGTTGGTTCAGCTAAATTCTCTAATTTCCTTAGTTCTTCCTTATCAAATCTTCGGTAGCATTTGGCCTCCATCATTGGTTTCAAATTTTTCTTCGGAATTTGTTTATGAAATCCATAGATCAAGCCGTTTTTAAAATGTGAAAGCCTAGTGCCTTCTGCCGCTGTATAAAATCAAATTCTATTAGCAGCTAGGGTCTAAGAATGTACCTATATTGTGCAAGCTGAGAGCAAACTCTTTCTCTCCTTGCGCTGTGCTGTTCGTCGCTCACTTCATGACGATCACCCTTGCAAAAAAATTATTTCAAACTAAATGGATTGATGCGTTGCGAAAAGCGTTTCCCGCTCTACTTCAATTATCGTGCACCTTGTCTCTCTCCCGGCTACTCTCATGGGCCTCATCAACATCTATCTGCAACTCATTTGCGACTTCCATGCAATTGAAGACTCTTATCTGCTCCAGATGTTGTCATACAGGTGTTTAGCTGTACATTGACGGTTTTCTGTCCTGTGTTTGGGTTTCTTATTGTTAGGTGTGCCGACAAATTTGATCTTATGTGACAACCTCGTGGGAGTCAGAAGCACCGCTCCAAACATTGGGAACATTTCAAGCCTCATAAATTATATGAAGACGCTATGATATAGTCAATTGTGAGCTTCCAAAAACATGCCACATAGTGCCAAACAATTAGTTCCCTTAATGCTATAGGAAGCTGAAAACATACCACCAAAATTCGATATTATTTTTGGGTCAACCTAATACTTATAGAGACTTATAGAACATACTGCATCCAACAAGCTAACCTGGATAAATCCTATGCTCATTTCATGGCTACCTTTAACAGCACAGTCACAATATGTGTCACTACATAGCTGGATGGTCTTCCGAATTTTACAATGCCTAGAGTGATAACTTCCTGAAGAAAAATTAAGTTCTCAAATTTGGTGGTCATTTAAAAGGACGTTAGTGGCAGTCTACCAATTTCATCCTGTTATACAATCACCTTTTCAGTGGTAAATAAGGACATTTTTGGGCCCACACTGAGTTCGCCATTGTCGATTTTCAATACTTTCAGAAGCGCTGTCCAATTGCGAGTTCTTCATTGCGGCCGGAGTAGTCCTGTTGCTGCTGTTCATCGTATGGACAAAGATCTCATTGATTCTATACCGTGGTTATACTCGAACGGAAAAAGAAGCATTGTATCGACGACGGATTTCCTCTGGTCTTCAGATGTCCAGAAGCAATACATTTCCTCCCACCCTTGTATAGTTACTGTGTTTGTGAGTTATCCTGAACATAAGTAAATATCACATAACATGTCTACCAGAAAGTTCAAATCCTTCTAAGGGTGATGAAAAAGCGCTTCAGATCTTGTATCCCTCGTAGGCTCAAAACAAGTATGCTGCACGTGACACTCACACTGCACAGAAATGCCAATTTACGGGCTCAAGGCTGAGGTCCTGTGCAAGTAGATATTGTGTCGCAAAGACGCATGCACTACGTGAATCGCCATCAAAACCTCTCGCCGTTTAATCAGATGAATGATGTCGGGCGTGTCTTCATGTTCCGAGGCAGCGAAAAACTCTGATTTTTTGGGTTTGAACATGGCACATCTTCCACTATCTTCCACAACATACTGATGATTGATCTTGAACTAACGAATTTCGTGAACCTGGACAAAACCTGTCAAGCACTTTCTGTTTTGGCCTAAATTGACCCACGTTTCCAATGGAGAGCATTTGTTAAGCTTCTGTCCAAGGCTGATAATATTGGAGGCGTAGCTACATGTATCAAGACTGTTAAGGAAAGTTTCACACTTCAGTCGTGCGGCGGTGGATTATGAAAGCTGTCAATATCGACTGCGCGGCACAGACAATCAATATTGGCAACTCGTACAGCTATTACAACATCGCGATGCTGGGAGACATAAGTCTCCGGAGGTCGAGAAGAGGTCGAAATTTTTGTCGCCCAAATTTCGCCTGGGGGGATATTTAGCGTGCTGATCACGAATTTGACATCCGTCACTGAAATTTCGGCCGATTGGTAGGTTACGGTAGGTACGGATGACTAGGGATCTCGAGTTCATAGTAACCCATTTGGCCCAAACCTCGCCTAGGGGGGATATTTGGGAGTGCTAATCACAAATCTGGCATCTGTTTTCTTTTCACTGTAGAGGTAGGTTACGGTAGGCGCGGGTGACTAAGGTCATGGTCACCGATTTCTCCCAAATTACGTCCAGGGTGGGGTCCAGGGTGGGGTAAGGAGCGCTTTAGAATATCTGAAGAAGTATCCTACCTTTGCACAGCAACAGTGGCGGCATCTAATCAGCTTCTAAGGAAAACGTTGATAACAGGTTACTGTTATGGCGTAGTCTTCCAGAATACCCTAGCCCCGATCTTAGTCATACGTACATATTTAACCTACCGTAAACCAGCGCGTACAGCAAAAATGGATGTCAGACCCGTGGGCAGCACCCCAAATAACCCCCTAGGCGAAGTTTGGGTGAAATCGGTGAATATGGGCTGCGGGACATTATGTGCGATTGGTCGCCGCGCATGCGGCAAATAACGCGGCGAGCGCGGCAAAACTCGCCGCAATCGGGCGACTTCAACGGCCAGCGATCCAGGGTCTAACAATAAAGGCCTCTACAGAGACTCGCGGTAGCACCCCGAAAACTCGTCCATATCGCTCCTGCCGGGGTGGGAACCACGCTGCCACTGTGGTGGAAGCCGCGGCTCGGACGAGTTGTCGCGGAGCCGCCGCACGCAAAGGCCCCCGAGGGCTGCCGCAGTTCGGGGGACGAACGTTCTATCCCCTCGTCCCCCTGACCCGCCCACCCCCAACCCGCTGGGCTTGCTCGAGAGTCCAGTGGCTGCCTTACGAGATAGTGGAGACGCAGACATTTGCCACGCCTTTGTTTAAAGGGCGGGGGGTAGAACGCCACTCCGCGGTGGCAGTCGTTCGGTACACCGTGCTGCCCGCCGCCCACTTCCCGCCCTGCCCGCGCCGCCCTATTTGGACAAGTTTGCTGCGAGCGAAACCGTCGTCAATTGGCGTGACGTCGTCTAAAAACCTGACAGCTGATAGGAGACGATTGGAAAGCGCATCTCGGGAAACTCTGAAATCATTTTCCAGTCGGTTCGGCTATGGAGACAGTTGAAGAAAGGAGAACGTCGTTCTTCTCCCAGATTCTTTCAATTTTCACCACAATCCTTTAAATTTCGCCTCAGCTAGAGACTGTGGGTTATTCCGGTCAGGAGTTCTACATTTAAGGCTTATCCGTAATTATGCGCAAAACCGGCTTATCGTCCTCTCTTTGCAAGGATCAGACAATTTTCCTTGTGTTGAAGAACTTTCTAGTGGATGGTCGCGTTGTTGTCATGACACATCTCTCTAAAATGTTGCTGTACTTGTCGGAAAATGCGGACGACGCCTCAGTACTGAGCAATGTGGCGGGACTTGGCGCTGCAGCTGGAAACTCTTTCTCCAAATATGGTGACCAAAATGGATGAGTGTTTCAATCTTCTAAATCATCAGTCGCAGTACATCAAGATGACGACAGAAACCCCGAAAAACGGTTGGCTCCCCTATCTGAATGTACAGGTTAAATTATCCGGTGGCATGATCCGAGTGAAGTGGTACCGCAAAGAAAGTTCTAAGAACATCTTGGTCCATGCATCTTCTGCGCATCCTAATGCAGTCAAACGCGCGGTGGTGAAGAATATGTTCAGAACTGCGAACGATGTATGCACTGGTGCTGAAGAGCGACGCGAGTCTGTGCAACTAGCATGTCAAATAGCTGCGCAGAATGGATACACGGTACCACATCACCACAGGGGATCCCACTCTAATCAGCGAGCTGTACCACGCCGAGATAAAGTACCCTTGTGTGTCCTTTTCATTTCCGATAACGTCACTTCCGCTCTACAACGAAGCATAAGACGGGCCCAGTTGGAGGATGATGTTGTCTTAGTTAACATTTCAAACGACAGCATCAGACGCCAGCTGGTTCGAAATAGGCTTTATGATAGGGAGTGCGTAACGGAAAACTGTGTTGTATGTCCTTACGGGAAAGTAGGGGATTGCGCCAAAGTTGGCCTTATCTATGAGCTTGAATGCCTGACATGCAGCCAGACATACATTGGGGAAACCGGAAGGGTACTTGCTATTCGTGTCAATGAACATCTAGCGTGCAAAAGGCGCGGTATCTTAACGAATCCTCTGGGCAAGCATAAAGTGGAGGAACATGGCGGAAACGACTTTGATATGAAGTGCACGATTTTGTCCATCGAGACAGATATTTCGTCTAGAAAAGCGCTGGAGGCGTTCTGGATTCTTTCACGAAATCCACGAATGAACAATCGAAATGAGTGTCCTTCGGTCACCGATGACTTTCTGCCGTTTATTTCGCATTGTGAGTTATAGAGCGACCGGTGGTGACAAGGATGTGGTTAAGAATGACACTGGTATACACAGTATACATAGTGTAGAATGAACAGTGTAGTGAGTCTCAGTCACCATCTGTCGACTAACTGCGGCAGCGGCGTCGCTCCGCACAAGCGGTGGATCAGCGGGTGAGTTTATCGTTCATGGGTTCGGGATTTCTTGCTATGCCTCAAGACGATATCCGAAAGGCTGGAGTCGATGAGGCGTTTGGTCGGATAGATAGCTACATCGGAATCCTCAAGCCACTTTTAGGCCTTCGAAGACGACGAACGGGTCGAAACGTTACGCCGCTCAATACTGATCCACCTAACAACCTCGTTCGGCACAGAAGTAATCGAAACATCTAAATAATGTCGAGGTTTTACGAAGAGAGAACTTGGAGAATATGGTGACCAATATTCTGACCCTTGTCTCAAGAACGAAATCAGTTCAGGATAGAGCTGCAGGGCCAAGGGAAGTGATTAGAAATGCGATGCCTCCATGTGAAGGCAGGGACCCGGACATTTTGTCCTCGTCGCGCCCCTCGCCCCGCCCCTTTCTGAGGACGGTGTATCCAACGACCAGGGTCAAGCTTGAGGTTCGGGAATCGAAGGGGGGGTCGTACTGTGGCCTCGTCTGGAGGGGGGGGGTCGTGCTCTTCGTTTTGGCAGAGGATTCTCTCTTATTCTTCAGGTTTTTTGGTGTTTTTTCAATTCTTAATAAGTTGTTTTTTCCAGGAATGCTTACGAAGGTGTGGAGTCTCTCCTTCGTCCCGCGAAGTTGTAAAAATTAATATAACAAGTTTCAAATAGTGATTGTATCACTCGTTAGAAATAAAGATTTTCCGCCGTCAGATTTGGAGTCAATGAGAACTTTCCATTTTTCAGTTTTTTTTTTCAGGAAGTCATGGACGCGACAGTTTTCTGCCTGAACGAGCGACATCTACGTCCTAAATTGCAGTCTATAAAATTTAAAGTGTCAATTGCTAAGGAAAATTAAGTGCTTTTCCTACAAGATTTTTGGAAGCACTCTTCGAAGCGATGACCGAATGGCAACCGAGGATGGAATTGTCACGGAGCTAATTTTCTCTCTTCTGCTGGAAACAGCATCAGAAAGTGAGGTTGTACCCAATAAAGTTTTAATCCACTGGTTGACACAAGGGAATAAAACGTGTTTTTGTGATACAATCTTCTGTATAAATAGACGCTCCGATTTGTATCATTTGCCGAAAAAATTCGACACCGTCAATCACATGAAAGCCGCTATTTTTACAAGCTGCTTTTTAAAGCGTAGAACCCACACCTCTTACAGTTTTAAAAATTTTGTGAATTTTTCAGAGATGTCGCACAAACTCCGAAATATGGTAGGTTACGTGGAGCCATTGCGTTCTCCGATATCGCCACTGAAGGACGGACTTCTTGCGGCAAAAAAAAAAAAATTCTACCTTCTGGAGGAAGAGCATCAGAGAGTGAAAACTGTACCAACTTAGAGTTCAAGATGTGATTAATATACAATCATAAACTAAGCTTCTTCGCAGCGATCTCCGATATGATTAGGGCTGACTGCATTTAAATTTTTCGCTTTTCAAGAAAAATTAATTAATTTTTACCTGAAGCAGATCACCCACACAGTTGAAATCTTGCCACAAAAAGTTTCAATACTTGTCTAATGCACAGTGTAAAAATCATGGTTTTCTGAAACGAATAGACTGGATCCACCACTGGTCGATATCGCACCGACGTCATGGGAGCGACGAAATTCGACGTTCACAAAAATGACTATAACTCAGTAGGTTTTCCACAATTTTAAAAAGCCGATGGCTTTTTAGAAACTACAAGAAAAGGTATTTCATAAGGTGTGAAAATCGGTTTTCAAAAACTAGATCTTCATACGGGGCGGAGGCTTTCGATTTTTGAGCGAAAAAATTGAAGTGATTTTGTACAAACAATTATATCCCGGTAGGTTTTTGGAATTTTGAAAGATTTAATAGCTTTTTAAAAACTAGAGGGAAAGCGTTTTCAAACCATATAGAAACTTCTTTTCATCAGGGAGGTCTTCATAGGGGGCGGTGGGGGTTCGATTTCTGGTCCATTGTTGCAGAAATACGTGCCAAAAATCGAACCCCCCTCGCCCCGTATGAAGACCCCTTTTTTGAAAACCGGTTTCTATATGGGAAGAAAGCATCTTTTCTCTATTTTTCAAAAAGCAATTGGGATTTTCGAATTTCGAAAAGGGAACCGAGTTATGATCAAATTTGTGAAGAGCTGCTCGTAGACTCTGCACCGTCGACATTGGAGTGATTTCATAAAAATGATCATAACTCCGTTCCTTTTTCGAAATTCGAAAATCCCAATTGCTTTTTGAAAAATAGAGAAAAGATGCTTTCTTCCCATATAGAAATCGGTTTTCAAAAAGAAGGTCTTCATAGGGGGCGAGGGGGTTCGATTTTTGGCACGTATTTCTGCAACAATGGACCAGAAATCGAACCCCCACCGCCCCCTATGAAGACCTCCCTGCTGAAAACTAATTTCTACATGGTTCGAAAACGCTTTTCCTCCAGTTTTCAAAAAGCGATTGGGATTTTTAGATTTCAAAAAATGAACCGAGTTATGATCAATTTTGTGAAGCCGTAACCAGAGGAATTGGTCGGCCCATCACCGGAGTCATTGGAGTGATTTCACAAAAAATGTCCATAACTCGGTTCGTTTTTTGGAATTCAAACATCCCAATTGCTTTTCAAAAACTAGAGGAAATGCGCTTTCGAAACATGTAGAAATTTGTTTTCAACAGGGAGGTCTTCATAGGGGGCGAGGGGGGGTTCGATTTCTGGTCGATTTTTGCCAAAAATCGACCAGAAATCGAACCCCCCTCGCCCCCTATGAAGACCTCCTTTTTGAATGACGATTTATGCATGGTCTGTTAGCATATTTTTTCTACTTTTCAAAAAGCAATTGGGATTTTTGAATTTCGAAAAACGAACGGAGTTATGATCATTTTTATGAAATCACTATAGTGTCGACGGTGCAGAGTCTACGAGCAGTTAATCACAAATTTGATCATAACTTGGTTGAATTTTTGAAATTCAAAAATCCTAATTGCTTTTTGAAAAATAGAGAAAAGATGCTTTTTTTCCATATAGAAACAGGTTTTCGAAAAAGGGGTCTTCATACGGGGCGAGGGGGGTTCGATTTTTGGCACGTATTTCTGCAACAATGGACCAGAAATCGAACCCCTACCACCCCCTATGAAGACCTCCCTGTTGAAAACCAATTTTTACATGATTCGAAATCGCTTTTTCTCTAGTTTCCAAATAGCTATTGGCTTTTGTAAAACTCGAAAAACTTACCGAGTTACGATTACTTATTTTATATCACTTCAATTTTTTTCGCGCAAAAATAGAAGTTCTCCGCCCCCTATGAAGATCTAGTTTTTGAAAACCGTTTTTCACACCGTATGAAATAGCTTTTCTTGTAATTTTTGAAAAGTTATTGGCTTTCTAAAATTGTGGAAAGCTTACCGAGTTATACTCATTTTTGCGAATGTCGAATTTCGTCGCTCCCATGACGTCGGTGCCATATCGATTAGAGTTCGATGCAATCTATTCGTTTCAGGAAACCATGATTTTTACACTGTGCATTGAACAAGACTTGATACTTTTTGTGGCAAGATTTCAACTGTGTGGGTAATCTGCATCAGGTAAAAATTAATTAATTTTTCTTGAAAAGCGAAAAATTTAAATGCGATCAGCCCTAATCATATCGGAGATCGCTGCGAAGAAGCTCAGATTTTTACTGTGTAATACTCATCACTTAAAAATCCATGAAGCACAATTTCACTCTCGCGTGTTCTTTCTTTGAGAAGATTGAAAAATTTTCCGCAAGAAGACCACCCTCAGTCTCCATCGATGATATCGGCGAACGCAATGGCTCCACGTAACCTACCATATTTCGGAGTTTGTTCAACGTCTCTAAAAAATTTACAGAGTTTTTAAAACAATAAGAAGTGTGGATTCTACGCTTTAAAAAGCAGGATCCATGCTTCCATGTGATTAACGGTGTCGAAAATTTTCGGCAAATGACACAAATCGGAGCGTCTGTTCATACAAAGGATCGTTCTAGAAAAACAGGTTTTATTGCCATGTGTCAAACGGGGGCTTAAAATTTTATTGGGTACAATTTCACTTTCTGATGCTGTTTCCAGCAGAAGAGAGAAAATTAGTTCCGTGACAAGTCCATCCTCCGGTTGCCATTCCGTCATCGCTCCCGAGAGTGTCTAAAAAATGTTGTGGATAAAGCACTTAAGTCAGCTTTAGCAATTAACACTCTGCATTGTATAGAGTACAATTTCGAATGCAGATGTTGCTCCTTCACGTACAAAAATGTTCCGTGTTCACGAGATGCTCAGAAAGCCTGAAAAGTTGAACTCGTTGTGATTAATTCGACAACTGCTCTCAAAAGTGCTTTATTTTCAACTGTAAACAAACAAAATATTATTATCAGAAGATTACATACACAAAACCTTTATCAGCGTTTTTTCTAACAAATTACTAAATCAAACAGTTGCCCTCTTTCTTGAGCTAATCTGATACAGTCGACGCTGCATCTGGAAAGAAGGACCTATTAAAGGGTACAAAATTGCATAGAAAATTTTAAAAAATCAATGCGGATAGGAAATAAAACTGTGGTCTGCACAAGGGGGAGGGTCGTACCAGATCCGCTCTGGGAGGGGGGGGGGGGGTCGTAAATTTTCGGCAAAAATCGAACCCCACGCTTGACCCTGCCAACGACTCTCCGCCGCCACTCCGCCCCGCAGTTCATAGCGGCTCTCATCCGCAGCGCCAGGAGCTGCGGGTAGGACCCGCCGGCGGGCGCCTTAGATGGGTGTCGATTATGGCTCATCTATTTGAGAACATTTTTCTTGGCGAATCTACGTTCTAGGAATATAGTAGGTTGGTGCATAATTTCTGTCCATAAAGGAGCTTGACAACCAACAATACAATCACCGTTCGTGTCGACAAATGGAGGCATATGGAATCCTGCACTCAAAACGTAACGCAAAAAACCTTCGCACGATGTTAGGTAACCTTAATTGTACTGTAAATCTTCGTGGCCTTCCAGCCACAAGAGAGCCGTGTGAGGTTTAGGGAAAACCCTTGTACAGGAATGCAACAACAAAGCAGATCGTTCCTTTTAGTATGGGCTAGAACTGAATCGGAGAGACCTCCTGGACTCAACAAGGCATCGGAGGGAACGCTGTCATCACAAGGGCTACCACATTATCTTCGAGCTGCTTGTCAACCGAGGAACTTTTAGTGGAGGTAGAACGACAAAAGTGAGAGCAAGCGAAAAACGGTACAGAATTGCCGAGTTATAAGGGGCGTCCTATTAGTATTCGGGACCTACATTCAAGAACTCCTAACTTGGCTTAGAAAACGATTCTTCACAAAAGAAAAAGCGTTTTGCTTACTACATCTGTGACATTCTCAGAGGTCGCAACTACCGGCAAAAGTACGCAGTGTTGCGTACAGCAATCCTTGCGGCGCCGCACCACCCGCCATGACAACGACTCTGCTGCCGGCCTAAGACCCATGGTCCAGCATCTCGGAACAACCTTCCTACCTGGGAAACTCGTCACTGTCATCTCGACATCACTACAACTGAGTGAGATCTGGCCCAAAGACCTTTAAACCTCACATTTCCACTCCCACAACACTGCATTCAGGTTTAGGTTAAACCTGGGATATTGTTTGCCGAGCGATGTGCGACAATCCTCACCAAGAAAGTAGAACGTGGAGGATTTACTGTTTACATTTTTTGGTTCTTCTGCGCAGCTCCCTTTTGCATTTCAACTGACTGGTTGAAATTTGGGGGATTCTGACGTCTATACCATTTTCAGACGTTTTCTGCGCATTTTCCAGCTGCATGCTGTGGTACTCAACATGATGACCTATAAATGTTCAACATTCTCAGTTATTTCTGGAGCAAGGACATTGGAACCTTGCCTAAAAAATGGCCTACTATTGTTGACGCTAACGGTGATTATACTGTTGATGAATTATTTAAGGAAAATGAAACTTTAAAATTGTTTTGTTCACGAACACTTTTAAATCATGCTCTTTCATGGACAAAAATTATGCATGGACCTAGCACTATATTCTGATAGGACATGGTGAACACATACTGCTTTATCGCTCTATCAGGCATCTCCTATATGTTATATCAGCACTTCCCTCCAATAATAAAAAGGTTAAAGGATGGAGGACGACGTTGCTCAATCGCTGGGATGCGCCACGGCTTCTACGAGGTGTCGCAGAGGCCATTGTAATAACTATTTGGCCTATACAATAACCGATAAAAAAGTCAGCGCTTTATCCTTGCCAGAAAAGCTGCTGCCAATTCACTTACCGCTAAGTGTGTGGAAGGCTTGGTTGGCCTGGGTGAAAAATCAGGACCAAGATCCCGGTGTCGAGTTGACGCGACAGCAGGCACTTTCTCTGACTACGCTCCAAGCGCCTTCTCCTAGAATGTTTTTTTTTAAAGCACTGCAGATCATTCGAAGGCAAATCTCATTGGGGGCAGCAAACAGGTTTAAACGGGATTGTTCATTTCGTTTTATCGCAAACTAACAACACTACTGACCCATATTACGCGATTAGATCGGAGACGGAAAGTAGTAGAACCATTGTAGGTTATGGTGTTATTTCTCTTTAGATTATCTGCTTCGTTTGCACTGTACGTCTGAGATTTCAGAAATTCGTCTAATTCAGCCAAAAAGCGTCTATGATACATTCATTACGTTGTTTCACTGCGATTTCTGCGATTACATCGAGATTCCTCCACGTTCAATCATGCATTGCCACCGTCTCGCCCGATGAAACAACAACAACAACTACTACCACAGGTTTCTTTGCTATGTATTGCGGGTAGGACCATTCATCCTCCATCCTTCGTCTTGCGTGAAGAGAAGAAAATTTTCACGCCTTCTCGCGGTCACGCTCAAACCATGGGGCATCATGGGGCATATTTCCGTTCCAGTTTACTACTGAAGTGTTATGTATGACAGGTCTAGTGGTTTGTTGTCGGAGAGATAATCCTATTTTTAAAAGTGCCCTCATGTTTTACAGGGCTTCATTTTAATATCGAACCCTGACTCTTTTTATGATAGTGAAGGTCGAAATGAAAGTGTTCAGCTCTGGAGTTTGATAGCACTAATATTGAGAACGGACAGCATTAAATACCATTGCACAAAATGCTTCGTTCTGCCTAGTGCTAGAGTTTCAATGAAACTTGCACTGGTACAGAAATTCGTTCCACTTGTATTCGCCATTTCAGTTGCAACGACGACACCTGTGACGATTGCTGGTGAGCCATGCATTTATTCTTCAATTCCTTTCTTATTCACTTTCATTCTATTTTTTACGTGTTATTTGGTTATATGTTCGAGCGACGCTTGCCTGATCTGTCATCTCCGTGTTTCAATGCACGAGAAAGCCTTCATTTATTGCCTGCTAAGAGTGTAAATAGCTAACCTTTTTTGTTAGTGAGTGCGATGTCCGAATTAGTTACGAATTTACTCTACTAGCTGATCCGCTATGTTGCAGACACTGATGACCAAACTCCACATGAGCATAGGTTCTGAATATAAAGGAAGTAGTCGCATCTATTCTCTTAGCATTTTCACAATATTCCTATTATAAATTGAAGAGTTTGCTGTCCGTCTTTCCAACAGTCCGTCTGTCCGAGGTGTTTCCATGGCATCGTGCCCCAAGCGTTCGTGTTCGGAAGTCGCGCAAACGGCTTCCGGATTCAGAAGACGCGCCACCGACGTCGCTCAAAGGGCGCGAATGGGAGTAAGAGGGAGGGGGGAAGCAAGAGTGACTAGGAGTTGAAACCAGGAAATGAGGGATAAGCAATGGAAGACTAATAAAGGAGGCTACCAATGAAGACTGCAGTAGGGCAACCAGTAAGGCGTGAAGGAAAATGGAGGCCAGAAAGGGAGACCGGTAAAGGCCACCAAGGCCGAACATGGGCTTATGCCCGTGTATGTCTCGGTTTTTCTGAAGCTTCAAGCTTTAAAATATCAATTAATTTATCATCAGTTTACACATTTCGGTAGGAATTAGACTTCCTCGGTGATCGCAATTTTTTCCGCTGAATAATGTCGTCTTTGTTTACAATATGTGTAGTACAATAAAGTCTGAAGCAAGATGACGCTTGGTGGCCGTTAGGCACTTCGAACCCGTCTGTCTGTCCGTCTGTCTGAGGCTTTTCCAAGACGGCGTACCGCAAATGTTCGGGTTCGGAAAGACGTGTCGCAACCGTTGTGTTACTAGCGATCGTGGTCAGAACATGTGCTTCGGATGTTTGGCGACTGGTAGGCCACTGAATGTCTACTTTACCTAGTTTTCAACCAATGACATACTCCCTGGCTCAGAATTATACGTCACCCTAGGCCCTCATTCATCCACTAGTAGCCAAAAAAATCCTCTGCAAAGTCTCATTAAAGGAACTCCCGTGTTGCTCGCCAGCGAAAAGCTCTATATGAGAACACTTGGCAGGAAACCTGATCCCTACAAGATACCGTGAGTTTTTGTGGGGAGCGGGGCGGTACAAAATTATAGGTCCACTTCATAAAAACGCGAATCATTACAAAAAAGAAAGAAAGATAAGAGCAAAATGCTACTAGTGCATCGTTGCATCGCCTTTGTTGTAAACAACATTGAAAATTCTATTTGGCATAAATTTGATAACGTTACCAATAATTTCCCTACATCAGCCCATGCCTCATGTATGACGTTCATCAAACCAAAAACTGAGGAATAATTGGTTCCATTTTTAAAGTCCTTGGATATAAGAGAGCCCCGCAAAGGTTAAAATCCTGAGAACAACTGAACCACTCGAGACGTTCGACTTCTCTACAATTAAGCTGACTAAATCTTTAGTCGACTGTGATACGTGTATGGATGCATTAATTTGCGGTAAAACAAGGTAATACCCACGAAGTCTTTTCAAATATGGCAGCAAGTAATCTTTGAGCAGTCTCTGGTAGTCGTCGCTACTCAGCTTACACGAGGCGAACTCCAATGCAATAGGTCCGTGTCCAGAAAACGGAGTCCAAACCATGAGACTTCCACAGCCAAAGTTCCACATGCATAACACTCGTTCCTCTTTCTTTAAGCCTCTTCAGTAGGGTCTACACTATAGTTGTGCTCCCCCAAAATTTTCGAATAACCGAATATATTCGAATAGCGACGATATTCGAGCATTCGAATTCGAATACATTCGAAAATCGCGATTTTTCGAGCACTCGAATTCGGGTACATTCGAAAATCGCGTTTTTTCGAGCATCCGAGTTCGAATACATTCGAAAATTGCGTTATTTCGAACGTTTGAATACGAATATTCGAATTCGAATAGAATTATTCGAATTCGAATACTCGAATATTCATTCGGGCTCAACTACACCCGCCGGGCCCGTCAAGAAGTGTTCATACCCCTCGGGCTCGGTTTCACGTCTCTTCTCCGGAAAGTCTCACCTAAAAGTCAAAAATGTATTTTTTTGCAAGCCAAGCCAGCTGCCAAGCTAGCTCACCTTCCTCCAATCCCTGCTCATGTGTGCACGAGCAACACCCGAGACTCGCAGCCCTATGGCGGGCTGTCAAGCAAGGGACTCGTTTCCAAAGTTGGTGAACATTAGTTTGCGGATTAGGCTTGCTCGTATCGTCCATTTCGATACTTGGAGTTCTAGATGACGTCTTAAGTCGTTCGCGGACTGGGTGCTGTTGGGAGCCAGTCGAACCGGGCGACTCTCTTCTCTCATAGATAACTTTTTTGGTTTGCCAACCACTGTTTTTTTTTGCGGACTTCCATGTTCCTCAGCTAGCAGTTGATACAATTGTGAGACGACCCTACATTGTTGAGCCGCTAGCTTTAATCGGAAGACTGGCCGCGTGAAGGCATCAAGTGGAGCTTGCTTATAAGTGGAAAGGTTGGTGCACCCGGACATTTTATAAGACGACGAAAATTACGCTTTCCGTTGAGTTTTGACCAGTTTGTCTTGTAAGGAAAAAGCTGGAGGGTGAAAAGTCCCGAGTGGACCTATAATTTTGCAACGGCCCACTTCGTCCTAATTTCAATAAAAATGCATGACATCTTGCTCTGATCAGATTTCGTGTGGAAGATGCTCACATAGAGGCTTGCGCTGGTGAGGAACATGGTAGTGACATTATGGTGCCCTTGCGGGGGATTCTTTGGCTACTAATGGATGAATCGGGGTTGGACCTAAAAATTTCCATCGGGGTGTATTGCATTCATTGTTTTACGATCGTGCTATGCTTTATGAACTATTAGACAGTTTTTCAGGTTGTATGTCGTACTGTCCATCCATCTATCGTGACAACTGCAACGGTAACGCCGGGACGAGGCTCTACTGTCCCAATTCTGCAGCAGCCGCAGCAAGTGTTGCGGCCACTGGAACTCAGTGTCGGTGAGTGCAAAAGGGCCTCGTGAAACTACCAAGGCGATTGAACGCTTCTGAGAGCATGAAGGTTCTCAGAACTCAGTTCGAGAGGTACACTCGAGTAATATTCTGTGTATAAGAAATTTCTAAATATAATCCACTCTGATTGCTAGCTTTGTAAGACTGACAGTGTCGGGATGAAGCAGCTTCATGGTACCCGAGTCAAGCCTCAAATTTTGAGCAACTTCTTTGACCTTGACGAAAAGGACTTCCTACATTCAGAGCGACCTAAGTTTTGTTCTCCGATCTGTCACGTCTGGTGTGAAGAGGATATTTTCTCCTTGTGTCTCTCTGGTTTTAAGATTCTTTTTGCAACTTTGACTCTATTTAATGCTAAGTGCACAACTCGACTGCGGAAAATACGTGTGTTACGGATAGCAACAGTAGGGAATGTAAGATAGAATTATTCAAAATTATAGTACATAAAGTAAGGATTACTCACGTTGCTAGTTTTGTTGGAGATCCTCACGCACTGCGCAGCACCCGCTCAGCACTGTCAACGACGTCGCTAACAACAGCGTTGCCGAAGTATAACATAGGCCTAAGGCCCCGTTCATACTTCCGACGCCGTCGGAGGTCATTTTCTGCCACCCTTGGATGACGTCGGCGAAGTCGGTGACGGGCGGTCGCCGTGCACAACGCGACGACGTGCTGTCACCGACGTCGTCGTCGGCGTCATCCGAGGATGGCAGAAAATGACTTCCGACGGAGTATTTTGATTGTGGGTTGGTTCCTCGTTCCCAGCACTGCCATCATCTCCACTGGAACTCGAAATACGATATCGAGAAGTGCAAAAACACCCGTCTTGCGGACACCAACAGTGCCATTTTTATTTTCAACCTTCTTTTATGGTTAGTATCACAACCATTGCCTAATGCTGTGCGAAAGTCCGTTCGGCTTGCTGGAACACTGAGTGCTAGGGGAGGGAGTGGGAGTCTAATCCTTACGTTCCCTTCGCTTTGTCACCTTTCTTCCCTTTTCTGTCGTTCTCACCCGTTTTATTCGGGTTTTGTAGGCCTTTTCGAATTCCTGCAGAGCAAGCAACACAAAATAAAACTGTGAAGAAAACTGAAAACATGAGGGAATGTTGAAGAACTGCGAAAAACTCATGCGGAGCACCCAAAATATGAAAGAGGGCCTTGGAACAGAAAATACGAAGCGGTGATAGAGAAACAGATTCAAATAAGTAGTGCTTCCTCGCCTTCTGAAATGATACTGCAAACCTCGCTTTTTCGAAATGCAATTTACATTAAATAAGAGTTAAATTCTCCTATGAATTTCGAAAATTCCTGCGAAAATTTAATTTCATTGCGATTTAACGAAAAAGGTCTTTGCTAAACTCCAATAAAGAAATTTAACGAAAATGCTGGTAAATTCGTTAAATCGGTAAATCAATAGTCGTTAAATGCTCAACACTGTCCCGTACTTCTAATAGTAGACCGCGCTCCGATGCTAAAAATGCGCACCGATGCTCTCCTGTCGACGACATCGCCGACGCTGCCTCCTCGTACGCGCTACCTACGTAAGGCCCCTGTTATACTCCCGCGGGAGCTTCCGCGGATGGGCGGAAATCGCGTCGGGACCCCGCGCCGGGCCACTCGTCGCGGTCCGCCACGCCAGCCTCCGCCGTGCACCATTGGTCCGCAGACGTTCCGCGGATGCTCCCGCGGGAGTATAACACAGGCCTAACGGTTGTGTCACCATGTAGTGTGTGCATTTCGAGGAATCACAACCGGTTCCTTGAAATGAGTGTGTTGGTTTGAAAAAAAAATCTTGAGTGCTGGGTGCCACTTGCTATGTTTCAGCCAGATGTGGGCATGTCCAGCCGGATCATCTCCCTATTACTACACTGGTAGCCCAACCGCACCAATGGCCTACCCAGCACGTCAGTTTGATCTTGAACACCTTCACTTTATAGAAACCAAAAGCTTATGTGTTTCTTCCTTTTTCAGCATTTTACGCTCAGTGCTTCCCTCCACCAAACAATTATTGGTATCTACCAGATGGCACAACACGGATCTCTGCTTTCTCCTGCGAAGGATAATCATGTGAATAAAGTTTGGCCACCTTTATATGTAATGTTGCAACACACTGACTCTATAGCGTTCTTAACGCACAGACAACGATGATCGTTAACCAGTGGTTGGATCAAATTTTACATAACAACCCTAGGAAACATAACAATTCAGACGGGTCGACATGCAAGAAGCACTGGACCACTACCAATTGCAACCCTCAATTGAACAGCTTCAGTTTCTGAGAAATTTTCCCTGTCCATACTATACAATTCTGCGAAGCAGCTTATGCTGGGTATTCGAACCTCTTCCACGCCGAAGCTGTGGACAGAAATGCCACCGTCTTCAAGATTTTTTAGGGTAGCCACTAAACTCTGGAAAGCCTATGAGATAGTGCTGGATGTGCCATGGGCGATGGGTGGAAAACGCCCCTTTGAGGTGGTTACAAGAGAACGTCAGAATTCGGAAGCGTAAGCTGACCAGGAAAGCAGATCTTATAGGAAGAATCTCCACCCTCAATGAATATAAAAATATGTTCCGTTTTGCCAAGTCGTTGAACCCACAAGAAAGGGGTCCTTGAAGTTAAATCGATGGCGCGCTGCGCGCTAGGGGGGGGGGGAGGGTTTCTTGTACGCCCGCGATGCCGCTGCCGGCTTCCGCCAAGCGGCTCGATGCGCAGTGGGTAGTGGCGTTGCTTCAGAAAGAGGAGATGGGATTGGTACTACTCCGCTGCCATACTTTTGTATTTCAACTGAATGGTTCCGATCTGAAGTGTGTAACGCACGAACTTCTTATTATATTAGCGTTCTTCCGTCCTCGTTTACAAACTTTGAAATCTTACCCAATTCGAAGGAGGCTTCGCCTCCCTCCAGATTTCAGGACTATTGGAAACATTACAAAACACGTTGGGATGCATATTTTATCAGCGGGAATTACTCTACATTACCAAGGGTGCACAGATGAGACAGCAAAGGGAACGGTGGAAGGGGGGGGGGGGGAGGATCGCCTAAGGCGAGCCTAGGGACGAACGGCTAGGGCCAGACTCAGACGGGGGCCGTGCGCCAGAAGCTGGTCAGCGGGAGGGGGAAAGAAGACGCCTAGATTCAGCTTGATTCTTCATTTATAACCGGTGTCAAACACAGCTGTCGCTATTATGGACCACGGATCATCGGCAGATCTGTGCGAGGACGTGGGTACTGGATTCTAGAGAAATGACCTTTCATCTGTTACTGATTTCTCTACAAGGGTCCTGACGTCTATTTTCATTTTTTCAATTATTAATTTTCTGCACATTTTTAAGGCTGTATGCTACGTAAAGTTTTGATTTTTTTCCTTTTTTTTTTCCGATTTTTCAATGAAGTGAAGTGGAGAAGTCTAAAAGGTACATCTGTGGAGGCGACGAAATATGTGAGCTAGCAGATTCTACCGCAAAGATCATCCATGATAAGATTCAAGGGCTGACAAACTTTTCCTTGGGGTGGATTTGGTCCTTTCTTCTTCTTTTTCTTCTTCTTCAGCGTTTGTCCCGCTTCGAGGCGGGGTCCGCTACTCTAGTGTAGTGCCGCCACTTTGCGCGATCAAATGCTTGAGCGGGATGGATACCAGCAACCTTTAGGTCCACATGCAACGTATCAAGCCAACGCTGCTTCGGCCGCCCTTTAGGCCGTTTTCCGGGCACATCTGTGTTAAGGCCAATCTTCCTAACAATGTCACCACTAGCTCGAAGAACGTGGCCATACCACCGAAAGCGAGCTTCACGCAACTTGTCAGCAATTGGAGCGACACCAAACCTCTGGCGTATTTCATCGTTGCGAATACGGTCCAGACGCGTAACACCAGCCGTCCAGGGCAGCATTTTCGTTTCCATTACGCTGAGGCGAGTCTCAACCTCCTTTGTTGCAGGCCAGCACTCAGCGCCATACATCGCTATTGGTCGAACGATGGTTCTATAAACCTTCGATTTAAGGCGTTCCGGTATCTTCCTGTCGCATAAAACGCCTGTCATCGAGCGCCATTTGGACCACGCTGCGCTCACGCGCGATTTCACCTCGAACGTCAGACTGCCATCAGACGCAATTGCTGATCCAAGGTACTTGAAGTTTGTCGTTCGTACTAGCGCAGTGCCATTGATCTCAATGGACCCGGCTTCGTTTACGTCTGTCGTCAAGTACTCAGATTTCTTGACGTTTAGCTTGAGCCCGGACATCGCCAAGCGGTCGTACCAAGCTTGCGCTTGTCGCTCGAGTTCGCTCTTCTCTTCGCTTGCAAGCATTACGTCATCTGCATACAGCAGCGTCCAGGGGGCAGGCTTCTGAAGGTCTCTCGAAATGGCATCCATTACGACAATGAATAGGAGCGGGGAAAGCGCAGAACCCTGGTGAACACCAACGGAGATAGGAAACTCCGCTGATGTGCCGGCTGGCGCTCGCACACTACTCTTTGGACCAGAGTAAAGTATGCGCACCCACTCAATAAGCTCTTCGGGAACACCGTGTTGTCGTAAGGCGTACCATATAACCTCACGCGGAACACGATCAAATGCTTTTTCTAAGTCGAGAAAAGCTATGTGCAGCGGTTTCTGCTTTTCGCGATGTCTCTCTACCAGAAGACGAGCAGCATGTATGGCATCGATGGTGCCACTGCCCGCTACGAAGCCACATTGATTGGTGGAAAGTTGGACGATATTGCGAATACATCCATCTACAATTCGCTCGAAGATTTTCATGCTGTGCGAGAGCAAGCGAATTGGACGGTAATTCCTGCGGTCCGCAGGACTGCCCTTCTTCTTCCATATCGGGATCGTCGTGCTTTCCTGCCAACTACCAGGTACCTTCTTTTCCGCAACAACCTGGTTGAAAAACTTCGTTAGCCACTCACTAGGACTCCACACCTCAACTTCCATAGGTCGGCCGCTATATGAATTTGGTCCTTTATATTTTTATAAAAGGGAAGAATCATTTCTCAACTGGGTTGTCGCACGAGAGCTCTTTCAAAATTTTCAAAAGCACTTTGTCTTCAAAAATATCTGAATGCCGGCAGCCTTTATTACAGATGGTAACGTTTTCTTCTAACACCGAAGTCTTATACCGACTCAGTTGTTCCCGAGAAGTTATAGTTTTTTTGCTTATCTGGACTGTGACACGTCTTCTCACCCTGCTGGAAGTCCCATCTCTGGACTGTTTGTTTGAGGTTTTTAGGATTTCATGGAACCGTTTATTACTTCCTATTGTTTCATTTATTTTACGCGACTCAACGGTCTTTTGCTTTTGGCATGCTTAACGACAAATTGCGAAGGTGACACCTTCCTCCCGTCCGAAAACTAAAAATGAGACAACGCTCATAGTTGAGATTGTTTCTTGTTAATACTGCAGATTGCAGCAACTCTAGCTTTGTCTCCTCGAGGTTCTCAGTCCAGCGGATTCCGCTCACTTCACCGTTATGTTACTGCTACAGGATGACCTACATATATACCGCGACCAAGTCTCTGACTCATACTCGTAAACTCCATGTAATTACACACTCACAAGACTCTCACCACATTGTAGGCTTCGATGCGCAAGTAGGTCGTAAACTGCTGCTTACGCGCTTCCCTCCGGAAGACGTTCATGAGACGCTACCTCCGGTGCCTCGTTGTCATCTGCACAGCTGCGTCGAAATACATCTACGTGCGATCCTGCGTCGCCACACAGTCACCCGAAGAACCAGGTATGAAAGATATCGGCAACGTTTGTTTGACAGACACTGCGACTAGCTCCAGATGTACACCTCCATTTTAATCATAGCATTCCAAGAATGCGCGGCATGCCAAAAAAAGCGCTGTCGCTCGCTGTTTGAACGGTCATAAAGTTTACTGTTTAGCTGCAGAAACATTTTGTACCATATTTTTGAGAACTCAAAATCGATAATTTTATGAAGAACGTTGACGTGGTGCCCTTCATTTGCGCAATATGCTGCAACGTTTTGTGTAATACGCAGTTGTATTTACTTAATCGATTGCTTATTGGTGTGTACGTAAAAGTTTGTAGCTTAAGGATGGCTTGCCTTCCACAAATAACTCGTCCACATCCTTTGATTTGAGCACTTTTTTCCAGAAAAAGTGAATACAAAAACATAATCCACAACCAGCGTACCGACATGATCCTGAATATCGACAACCACATTAGTTTTAATTGATAAGAAGGTTTCTTGACCCATTGAGTCTCTTTTCTAGTATAGCTGTGAAGAATCATGAACTTGGTCCCGATCTGTTAATTATCCATCTATCATCTATCAGAGGTGCATTCGAGGTCACAACAATATCTCTGCTATTATGATGCAACCTATGTATGGCGTACATGAATATACATGTGATTTTTTATTCAACCGCAGCGCAGAAATCTAGAACACTCCGTAAAATTGCAAACGGAGCTTTTTCTACTCCGTGAAACGAGGTTTCTATGAGGGTGTCCAGAAAGTGTCTGCAGAAATACGACAATTTTTTCAAAATAACACAATTTTTATCAGCATTTTATTAATCAACCAAATAATTTCCATCAACATCGACTACTCTCCGCCAATGTTAGACAAGACTTCGAATTCCTCTTGCTTAGAGATCCGGCGACTTGGAGGCGAAAAAAGCTCGGAGGTCATTTTCGAGGTGGTCACGATCTTCATAACGCTTCCTTTCCAGATGATGCTGAAGTGATCGAAAAAGGTGGCAGTCACTTGGGGCCAGATCTGAGCTGCACGGTGGATGCGGCAGAACTTCCCATCCGAGTTCCAGAATTCTCTGAGAAGTCGTCTTCGCGATGTGTGGACGCGCGTTATCGTGCAGCAAGCGAACCTTGTCGAGCCTGGGCTGTTCCTTGCGCATCTTGTCGGCCAATCTCTGCAGTTGGGTAGCGTAGGCCTCGGCAGTGACAGTCGTGCTGTCAGGCAGCAGCTCGAAATGGGAGATCCCATAAATTCCCCACCAGACGCTCAGCATGATTTTCTTCGCATGAATTTCACCTTTTACGAAAGATTTCGGCACTTCATCGCGTTGGCACCACGCACGTTTACGACCGTGGTTGACGTAGAGGACATATTTTTCGTCTCCTGTGATGATGGTGTCCAGCCAGTTGAAGGTGCGACTTCGGGAGAGCAGCTGAGTGCATATGTCCAGACGTCTTCGCCGGTTGTCGTCGGTCAGTTCGTGTTGGAGCCACTGACCGAGCTTTCTAACTATTCCAAGAGATCGCAGTCCATTATCCACGGTGTATCGGGAACAGCCAAGAGCAGCAGCAAAATAACGCACACCTTCATACGGATGCTGGTCCGCCAGTTTCCTCACTTCATCCAAAGATATCGTTGTCGGTCGACCAGAGCGAGGCTCATCTTCGAGACTCCTGTTCCCGCTTCTGAAGCATTCGAACCAGCTACACGCAGACCATGCAGAAGGAGCTTCAGAGCCGAATACACGTCACGAGTTTCGATAGGCTTCTGCAGCGGAGCGCCCAGATTCAAACTCGTAAAGGAGTACGTGTCTAATATGGGTAGACAGTTCGACCATCGTACAGTGATATAGACAAGGAAGACGGGGCTGGATGTGTTATGCAGATACGGGAGGTAGTGTCTTTATATAGCACTTAAGCTGAAATCTTCAGAACATTCTAGAAAAAATCTGGAACATTGCGAAGTTTTCTGCAGATACTTTCTTGACACCCTAATATATTAATAGAATTACAAAACTTGTGTTGCACCAGTTCCTGGATGCGGTTCCTAGATCTAGAACCGCTATGCGTTGAAGCAAATGCGCAAAATGGAGAAAATTGAGATAGTTTCCTCCAAGACCTTAATGTGTGTATAGATGCTTGCAAGATCCGCTCCCCCCCCCCCCAAATGTTGCCGCAGCAGTGCGAGAGGCTACGTATTTTTGTTAAGAGCTTTCATTATCGCCGATTAATTTGTGATTTGGCGATTCGCTTCAAAGTTATCAGAAGAGAAGCCAAGTTGAGGCCAAGTAAATCTTGGGATTCAGACCTTTTGGACGTATTAATAGTTTTTTTTGCGGACCGTAAGCTGTATAGGACGTATCAGACCAAAATATTCAACTTTCCTAATGCGAATTTGCTCTAACTTGTCTAATTTTATTAATCGTTTTGTCAAATTTTAATTTCTTCTGCGCCGAATTTCATACTGCAGTTTATACCGTAGCATTTCGACCTTCAAAACTCAATTTTAGGCTCGGCGAGGACCTCGATTGCCTTGTCTCGTTCTGAATCCGTTTCCTCTCCCACAGCTGAGTCACGATTACCGCCAGCGCCCTCAGGCCGTGAGTTGTGCAGCACATAGATAACTTCCAAACTTTTTTTTTCCGTTGACAACATTGAACACTAAAAGTAGATGAAAATGCCTAATTCAGTCTTCAGGCCCATGCGAAGATTCATAGAAAGCCGAGATCGGGCAGCTGAATCAGAATTTGTTGTACGAGGTATATTGGGTAGAAATAGCTTGCAAACTTCTCTACAACTGACTTCCTGGAATTCTTACTTTGCGATTCCTTTTTCTTCCTCTCTATGTTTTACCATGGACGCGTGTAGCGCAGTCGGAAGTGCCGCGGTCGCGTGCGCCCGATACCAGGTTTATGGTTCGGATTTGCGCCCATACTATCCAGCCTTTCCATCCCTTCTGGGATTGTGGGGCAGAAAAAGAATTCAAATCACCTCCACCACGTCCTGTAGAAGTATAATGCGGTATTCCCAAAAGGGATTGAGTAACGCCACCCTTTGTCCTCTATCCTTTGTTTTAAAGTATGGTTATATTTCGCCTTTTTGCCATTATACCTACGTGTCTAAAAATAAATGAGAGATTAAATTTGTGATATCTTTAAGTATCTTTCTAACTTTGCGCATGTGAAGCGCAGTCGGCATGCTCCGCAGAATCGATCGTCCAGAGAAACGAAGCGCTCCATCCCATACGTTCGGGTAGCACAACGCTTGTCTAGGTAGGATACAACCTTGACTTGACTGGAGTGTCTTCATCGGATGAACATCACAAGCTATTGTAAAAGCCAAAAATGTATTCGCATTGCCTCCACGGTATCCCATAGAAAAAATCATGACGCTTCTCTGACCAAGGATGATTTGTGGCAGCCCTTATTTCTTTCTTCCAGTTTTTTTTTAAATTTTATTAGTTTAGAAGACATTTCAGTAAACACACTTTTGCTCTTAAACTCATTGCGATCCGCCGTTAAAACACGTTTTTTCCATCTGCTATTCCAAGTGTATAAAGGGACATATATGCATTTTATTTAAAAAAGAAGCAGTAGCAGAGTTAAAAGGAAAGAAACTTTTAATTTTTTGAAAAAAATGAACATCTGGGAAGGCTCTTATTTTACCGGTGTGGAGGAGATTCACACCAGCTGCGAAATTCTAGCTAGGATTGCTATGAAAAGTACAAACGGTTCAAATATTTTGTTTCAGGTAGTGCTGCTATTCCTGTCACTAATGCAGGTATGCTTCTGAACATGATCTCGTTTGCAAGTCATTACACGACGCTTCAGCTCTACCGTTCCACTCATAGCCTTCATGCATTCTGAACGACGTGGTCTTATTTAGCTGCATATGTAAAATTCCGAGACTAGCGGTCAGCTCGCACAGATGTTCAGATTGTGCGGCATGGTGTCCCTCAACGTATCAGGACAACTGTTACGGCACTCCAAAGATGACGTGTGCTACAGCGGCGCAGGCGGCGGCGATGGTGGCGTCGACGGGAACGCAGTGTCGGTCGGTTCCCTATAAGTGCTCATCTCCAGAAAATACCACAGTGTCACCAATATAGCCGGCAACTCTAAGGCCAGAACCAGAGTTTTGCGGCATGCCGCCATGCCGCGATTGACCTGGCGAATTTTGATAGCGGCGAGATGCCGCAATGGGTTCACTGTAGGCAATACTTCTGACGAGAAGAGGGCACAACAAACATCAGCACTTGCCAAAACGAGGATGGAGAGATGTTTTCTGTCTTGTCCATCGTTTCAACTCTAGCTTGGGAAAGAGCTTATCTGGCCAGGCGAACATTTCCTTCTCATCCTTGTTTGCCAAGTTTTTTCATTGCAATACGTTATAAAAGAATTTTATTCCTTCTCATATAGCAAGGCTATCAGACATTATTAACGGTTTTATTCAATTCTGTCATCGGTTTTCATTTTCAATTTTTGACTTTTAATTTTCGTAGTAGCAATCTGATGCGAAGAACTCATCCAACTCCAGTGACAAGAACGTGCCAAATGAGTACGAGGAGAGCTTTTTCTCGCCAGATCACTTCACTCCTATCCTGAATACGAAGTTAAAGCTACGCAACGAGAATTTCCATAGAGAAACAACAATTACGAAGTTTACGAAATTAACGACATTCTCCAAGAGGTAGAAGGTGCCCCTCACCCCCCTCTTCTTGCTTCCGAAAAAATAAGGTAGCCCTACATCACAGCCTGGAGCCTGTTTGAGGCAGACCACGCCCCTCCGCGTCACCATGCCGCAGTGCAAGGTACTGCGGCAGAATGCCACCGAGAACTGCGGCTACACTCGCGGCATGTCGCCGCGTGCGGCATTGCGACGGCTCCTCCACGGCGCGGCTCCCATCGCAGCGGGGCGTGCGTTCTACCACGATAGGGAGAAAAAGGACGAGATCGCGGTGCAGTGTCGCAAGACTGCTTTCGGCCTAACAACTCCTCAGAACTTTTTCTTGAGGCCTTTTCCTTAGTGAAGCTTAAAACTGCTACTTGAGAGTTTTTAGCTTTCGAAACCTCTTCGAAGCTCTCCTTATTAACAATAGCTGCCACAGCAGTTAGACAGATTGCCGATTAGTATGTATGAGTCTACCTATAAGCTGCAAATTATGTGGTCGAATGAATCTGGTACACCAGGTTACCGATTGCGTATCTATAAGTTGACTTACTTCGCATATCAGAAGTGAACCTTTTTTTTGAGCTCGTAAGCTTGGTGTATCTCATTTCAGCTGGAATTTTCTCTACATGTACTTCACTCTCCAGTTGTAGGTTTAACTGGTCTCGACGTTTAGCGGGTTCCCTATCAACGCCCCCTTTAAAACTGCTCGCTGTTCTTTTTGAAAACATTGAATATTTCACTATACAACATAACCAATAAGGAATACAAATAGATGCGAATAGCTTCAGCTTGTGGAGATGTTATGCTCTGAATTACAGTGAGACCTGGACATGTCCAGTTGGAACGCAGCCGTACTACTACGCCTACGCACTGTTTGGTCCACAACCATATCCGGCAGGTTAGTGATTCAGGAGACCTGCCTAAGACTGAAAGGAAGGCTTTCAAAAAGGTGCCTTGCTGAATATTTGTGAGGAAACAGCGTTTGTACGCTTTACGGAAGGAATATGTAGTCGAGCATTAATTAGTGCTTGAATTACGTAAAAAGCTAGTTGACCTTTGGCAGACCTAATCCCATCTACAGTTATTGCAGGATTATCGGACTAGCTTCCGCCCAAGCCTAACCATAATGATGTGTTACTCTAAGCTAGTCCCAAACAACATGAACTGGACTTTATAGTGTTAGGTTGATCGAAAAGTCTTGCAACACTTTACGCTACTGCCTGTTAAATTTGTTAAACCGTTTAAGTATCGATCTTGTGTGGTGACGTCACAGTACATTCTCGAAGCTTCCTCAAGCATACTATATAGTACGAATACAGCAACAATGTCAATGATAAGCAGCATCCTACATACGACCTATCGTCTACTACGAATTTCTGCAATGCCATTCCGCAAGGACTACAGCTTTCAACATCTGCGCTGCATTCAGGAAGTCATTCACTATTCCACAGTGGCCTGTTGGTATCAGCGCTTCAAGGTTGGAAGTGTCTCTCTCGAAGATCGACCTCGTTCCAGACCCACCCTGTTATGTATGGAAGAAGACAGCTTGCGCGAAGCCTTCAAGGTGAAGCCAAATTCAACCACCCGCGAATTGGAGACAACACTTGGGTGTACGCAAAGCACCGTCGTGAGGCAGCTGGAGGTCCTTGGGTACCGCATAGTTTTGTCGTCTTGGGTGAGCTGCGGGACTCTGACAAGGCATGCCGAATCAGTGTTGCTGAGTCGCTGCTTCTTCGCCAGCACAGGAAGGACTTTCTGACATTGTTACTGGTGATGAAAGCTGGGTTCTTTATGTTAACCACACACGCAAGAGCCAATGGCTCCCACGCGAAGAACCGGCTCCAAGACAACCGAGACGTGGACACCACAAAAAGAAGGTTCATCTGTGTTGCTGGTGGGACTCAGAAGGCATGCTCTAGTGGGAGTTGATGGGTCGTCACAGCATCTGTCTGCGCTACTCAGCTCCAGAGCTTGGCCAACGCCATGCGCCAAAAACGTCCAGAACGGGGAAATGTCTACCTGCTGCACGACAACGCGCGTCCTCATGTCGCAAAAGTGAGTCGCGAGAAAATTCAGGAGTTAGGCTGGGAAGTTCTGCCCCATCCACCGTACTCCTCGCTCCCCCTGACCTGCTCAGAGCTCTGAAGCAGCATCTTCGATGTAGAGAGTTCGATGATCGACGTCAACTGGAAAAGGAGGTTTCTGAATTCTTTTCCTCACAGCACTCGGAATGCTGGCGGAAAGGAATTGAAAGACTGCCTGAATGATTGGGCAAGATCTTAGACTTGGATGTGGAATATATCGTGGACTGAGTTTTTGTATATTGCATTATATTGTATTGCATTGTAACATTGTTGTGCTAGTGTTGCAAGACTTTTCGATCAACCCAATATATGGAAACGCTACGACTTGAATGCATAATTAGTCCTGCTTCTGGAGAATTGACCTTGAAGCATCCAGATGACTGATGTCTGGACAGAAAATCATCTGAAAATCAAGGAAGTTTTTGGAAACCCTTTGAAAAAAAATACAGGGCCTCCGTTTTGCGTTATCGCGCTAAGCCGTTCTGTTCTTATTACCACGTTCTCGCGATTTTCGTTTGCTTCGTAACGCCACGATCCACCTTTCAATTTAGGTCTCCAGAAAGTTTGTAATTTCAGGCGGAGACTACGCACTGTGTAACGCTCCACCAGGCAACTTCTGGCGGCTGCCAGACGGCGTGACAGAGATTACTGCCGTGACATGTGAAAGCGCCACGTAGCTCCACCCCTTGAGTAGTCAATTTTCCGTCCTGCTAGGTATTCCTTGAATTACGTAGTTGTAATGTATGCTGTGCTGTTGTACTTACAGTTTCGGAAGGCCTCTAAATAGCTTAGAATTCTCATGTAGGGGATGATGAAGAACTCGTATGGACATGGATCGCGGCCGAAGGCTAGATCGTACAACAATCACTCTGATTCGAGCAACCACATCGTCTCCATGTAGTTCTTTCGTTTCTACCTATGTATTCTAAGCTTCTTCGCATACATTGGGAAAGGTACAAATATGTAATAGTCGAGCAAGTGTCAGAATTTGAAAAATCTATGATAAGTTACAGAAACGTGTCTCATCAGGAGACTAACCCAGCCGTAGGTCTGAACGGCCGCAGTGGTGCATATGGACAGAAGCGCCTTCGCCTCAGAAATTCGAAAAATGCAAGTATCTCGACTCGCCCAATAATAATTCTGTTGAATCCAATATTTCCTACTTTTAAGAGCCTGCAAAACGGAGTGCGAACCATTGGACAGATTCCTATTAGTCTACTACCCTGCTCCTAGGCCACTGACCGCCGATGCTCTGGATGAATCAAGCCCCTAACTGCAAGGGGCTGCTGTACCCAGTCTCTGATCGGTTCAAACTCTGCTCTTTGCGGTATGCCGGTCGAGATACCTGCATTTTCGTAATTTTGAAGCATAGACGCTCCTGTCTATACACCAACTCTGCCGCTCAGACCTACCGATGGGCTAGTCTCCTAGTCACTAATTCCTATTTAATTAGTCTCATCCACTTAATTCTCCGTAGTAACCCTACCCAACGCGTGGGAGCGCAGTTGGATTGATCGCTGGCTGCCGCGTGCAATCAGATTCAGAGCTTTTGGTTTGGATTTCCCGCCCAGGCCAAGCGAACACTATTAGTTCCATCCGTACGGAGCCGATAATCCATGCTGTTTGGTGACTGAATGTCAATCGATGTTGTCCAGTTTTGTTGAGATCTCACACTGACCTATGAGTTCCGCCTACAGACCAATATTTCACTAGATGACTGAATTGAACAGTCATCTAGTGAACTATTGGTCTGTAGGCGGAACTCATAGGTCAGATGTATCGATCGTGCACTGAATGCCGACCGACATGGCCAATTTTCGCTTAACGTAACCATCATGGTACTGAATATACTGGACAATGTCTCGGATTCATAAGGTACAGTATCAATCCATCGATCAATCAATATCGACCAACTCTGATAGGCCGCACAGTTGCATGGATCCTTTGCCAATGAACAGTTAATATTTATTTGATCTCCTTTTCACGAACAATACTGTGTATTTCGGAGGACAAAATAATGTTCATTACTCTCTGTGAACGCACGCTAGACGTCGTACATAGCAAAAATACTTGTACAAGCGTACTTTTATATACAAACAACAACGAAACACCGCGAAAGAGAGGGAGAGAGAGAAAAAATCTATCCAACACATACAAAAACACATGACAACATCAATAAAATCAATATGATAATCGTGAGTAGAGGTGATAATTTCATTGGACAAAGAAAAATGACTATGAAAAGCTCGTATCACTAAAACTCACATTCTGTTAGAAATCTATGTATGTATGTAAGAATACATAAATATATATGACATCAACTTTGTATTCGAATAGCTATTAATGACAACATTTCAAACATTTGGCCGGCACATGAACACTGAACTCGCTCAAAAGCAAATGGAGAATAGAATAATAAAATCGATCACAAATCAATAAAACGTTGACAATAATGCGGACAATAATAAATAAGAATTTGTTTTATAACATAATGTGTGGATCGTAGTACTACGAAGAAGCAGCGCTGCGATTGGATATCACACGCCTGCACGCACGCACGCACGCACGGTCGCACGCACGCACGCCCACACACATACGCACGCATGCACGCATTCGATTGGTTCGCGTTTTGAACGTCTAGAACTCTATGGGGAATATGTTGGACATATATATGTATATTTCGAAAGAACAGATATTGTTCAACCACGTAGACGCACTATGAGTGCTGCAATTCAGAAGAACAATAATTACTACGTAGCACTATATTTGGTAGGGATGACGATGTACAACGGAATAGAAATGTGCGGCTAGACTTGGTAGCCATGACGCTTTCCTTGGCTGATCGAATTCGTTTTCGACGCTTCCGGTCGATGAAGACGGCAGCCAGGAAGTGATGAGAAGAAGCAACACGACGAGACATTGCGGACAGTGCTGATGAATGACGATCAAAACAGTCAGAGTTTCAATTGGATCCATCATTGATATCGACCGACAGTTGCCGAGCCTCGATGAGAGGACAGTTGAAGGTATTTATCGAACTCGTGCGGATTGATGTCCTGTAAAAGACCACTATCAGAACAAACACGGCGCGCCACACATCCTACATATGTAGGTCTGATATTTTTAACTCGCTACATGCCTTAGATTCAAAAGCGACATGGAAATAACCACTGGTTAGTCAACCGTAGCACTCGCACCGCTAATGCGCCGAAGAAGTGCGTCCACATACGTCCCATGCTTTCATGAGCAAGCCACTAGACTCCCGGGCAAGCCCAGGGACAAATAACGGCACTACATGACAACTGGAAGGAAATCAACTCTTGGAGAGTGTGGTATTTTTGTTAACGCCGATTTGTTTTACTCAAGCGACTGTAACACTTCTTACATTTTGTGTGTTGTCGAGGTCACCATAAGACAACACTCTCTTGCAGTGTTTATTGCATGTATGTCGAAGACGGATAAAGAGCGCAGTTTCTTGAGATGCGTCACGCATTCGATTTGCAGGGAATATTGCAATAGAAGCTTTGAATGCTTATACATCCATCCAAGCCTTTCAGTTACTGGCTTAGAGAGAAATCATTCAGTTTTTATTTTCCCAAACAAATATGGTGCCAACTCTACAGCGATGGGATGCTACCCTGGTTACATACAAGACCTACGCGTCTTGTTCATGGTGTTACTTGCGCGCAGACCCATTTGTCGGGTTTTTTGGGCCTGCTCGTCTCATGAAGGTTTTCTCTCACTACACCATCTCCTGGAATGGTAGGAGGAGTACGTTTATTGCAACCTGATGTGAGCGATTTCGGCTGAAATGGAGACAGGTGGTGATGATGTGGCACTGGACTAAGGGCGCATATGAGACATTTTGCAGTTGCCCCTCCTACTAAGAAACATCCGCGGAGTCTTCACTTATGTGTTTCCAATTAAAGAAGTCGTTAATAAGTAAGATAACAGGTAGACCACTAGGATACTAATTCAGAGGTTTGTTCAAGCACCACTAACGATCATATGGGCTGGTGTTGCAGTCACAGAAGACGATGACTTTTGCAAGCACTGCAATTTTCCAAGATCAAGAGTCGGCGAATACGGCTGGCAAGGCATGTTCTTCGCCAGATATTACCCGCCCAAATACGCATTCAAACTGCTTGCATGATATCCCTTAGAGAAAGTAGCAAGTTGCACAACCGAGAAAGGAATTGACTAAAGTTGACTCGTTGTCCGTAAGGAGCTATTCAAGCAGCGCATAAGGCCGCATAAAGTGAGCAATGAAGCAACAAATCCTCCAGGTTTGCATCCGATCCTATATGGTGGGTCCGCATGCTGCAATACGCTCTTCTCATACCTAGTCCTCTAGCCTCGTAAAGCTCAACCTGCCATCTACAATTTTCCTATTTTTCTCGGAGAGATACTGGCTTACGTAAAGAATAATGACGAGAAGCAGTTGGTCTACCTCATTAAACTGTATGAATATTTAGTTGTAATTGTATGTGTTCTAAAAACGTGTTAATGTAGCACACTATATTTTAACAATTTTGGAAAAATTTTAGACCGCGTAAAAATCACATCATAGTTTCTTGGAACAGTTTCCAGGTGTACTGTCATAGTTAAGGCTGAAACATTAGGTTGATTTCGTGGCTACTCCCACTGCTAGGTCAAATTAACTGTTTTAGTGCAAAGTTTTGGTGCAAATAAATATTTAAAAAATATTCAGTGCCCTATTCAAGCGGGGATGGCAATGTGTGCTTAGAGTCCTACATACGTCGATATGACACTACACACTTAATAGCAAAGAGTACAACAAAGCATAATGGCCGTATTTGGGGTCTCCATATTTTAAACAGAAAGTACGAAGCTGCAAATGTTCCGCTGGGTTACTTCTGTACTTCTTCTATCCGATGATTGTTAGAGTCGAGATCAAAACGAACCGCGATGGCAACTGGGTCGAATCCTAACGAAGAGGTGTAGTCGACGTCCATGTTGGAGTCTGGAACCGCTCCGCTGTCAGTTGACATCGTTCGCTGAAACCCGTACATTAGTCACTTCATAAAGGATGAAACAGTGTGAAGGCCCCCACACACTTCTGCGGCAACGCCGCGGCCCTATCCTTAACCATAGGGCAGGGATGCAGAGCTCGCCGCCGGCGGCGTCCCTGCGGCGAGCGGCGTTGCCGCAGAAGTGTGTGGGGGCCTTTAGGTCGAACAGTGATAATGGCATGATAGCGAACATCTTGACCCTAAAAAGCGAACAGGAGAAGCTCGAGCCCTGTTACATATAAGCCTTTAATTACTACCCAGTATTCTTGTGAAGTCCAGGAGCACTTAATATAAGTACTACCAGGCTAAAAACAAAAACGCTGCAGATAAAATAAACTAAAATTCGAAAAAACCTATTCACCTAGGTTTTCCAGTAATACACGACACTTGAATTCTAATATTGGGTAGTTCCAAAAATAATGTCGAATGTATACCGCCACATCCAAACTAAAATATCTCCGCTCAGGCGTAACGTTCTCAACTCAAATAAAAAATAAAAAAGCTCTGATAAGGTGTTTAGACTAGACTTTCAAGGTCGCACCATTCTTGATGTTTGGAGAGGATGTACTCTCCAAACAGACGACACAGACGTACGCTTCACTTCTGACTTGATAATTAACCTGTATCATTTTACCTAAAGATTTAGAGGACAGTTGGTGAGAAGTTAGTGAATAGCAGTTTGTTACAAGTTGGTATTTTTAGTATGAAGGAAACACAAGACGTTTCGTGCCTAATTCGCATTGGTCCGAAGTTGATTTCGGACCCTTGAACTCTGCGGAATTGAGCAGAATTCCCCTCCTAATGAGTGCTCTTCCTTCGCACACTCAACTCACGAAAACCTTAGTTGCTAGATTGATCTCTTCTCTAGTCCTTCTTTCTTCCTTTTTGGTTTTGCGTTTTTATCATTGCAGCTCCTACTAGCTAAGTTAAGTATCTTTTGTCATGCTTTCATTAGGTTATTCCTAATATGTTTTACTCCTTGAATGATCAGCAATCAGTGAAAAATAGGGTTTCTAAACCTTAATCCAACTCCTCAAATTAGCATAAGGATTCTACTCGCTGGTTGTACTAGTAGTGTATTCTAGCCTCATTAAGTTTCAGCTGCTATCCTAATTGCTGGTTCAACGAGGGTGGTTGGCATACCCGTGTCCCGAAGCTCCAGCAATGACCTAGGACAACTAGCTGTTGGAGGGTACCATGGCCAACTGGTACGGATAGCAGCCGCATTTTAATTGGCTGATTACACCGTGTGCAATCATTTGTGGTATAATCCTTAACCGATTTCCTCCGATTTTCTGGGCATGGGTAATTTTCAGCTGAGCCTGGTCAATACCGTTTTACTTTTCTCTCACCATTTTCATTTTACTTGTGCTAGTATTCTGACCTATTTGGTTGTTTGGAGGCGCACTCTTTGTAGTGTATAAATGGTACAAGTCGCGTAGGTGAGCAGCGGAGCGGGGGTGCGGTAACGGCAGAGCACCGACCGTACTCACGCACTGTACCGTAATCACTCCAGCCAATCAAACCCGAAACGAACACGCCCCTTGTATGGCACTGCGGGGCTCAGCCGCACAGGCAGAGTCCGTGAGGTATCGATCAACTGGTCAGCTGTTAGGTTGGAGAGGGGGTTGAGACGAGGCATGCGATGGGACTCCGTAACGCGGTCCATCTAAGCTAAACGTGATGAAATGGCCCACAACCTGGAGTTTCCTTCCCTTGCCAAAGCCGTGCCCGAAGGGCAGGTCTGCGTCCATCTGGGAAGTTCAACAAACTCGCCACGGATGTCACTCAACCTACACGTGCTGAAATGGCCCACAACCCGGAGTTCCTTCCCTTGCCAAAGCCGTGCCCGAAAGGCACGTCTGCGTCCATCTGGGAAGTTCAACAAACTCGCCACGGATGTCACTCAACCTACACGTGCTGAAATGGCCCACAACCCGGAGTTCCTTCCCTTGCCAAAGCCGTGCCCGAAGGGCACGTCTGCGTCCATCTGGGAGGTTCAACAAACTCGCCACGGATGTCACTCAACCTGCACGTGCTGAAATGGCCCACAACCTGGAGTTTCCTTCCCTTGCCAAAGCCGTGCCCGAAGGGCACGTCTGCGTCCATCTGGGAAGTTCAACGAACTCGCCACGGATGTCACTCAACCTGCACGTGCTGAAATGGCCCACAACCTGGAGTTTCCTTCCCTTGCCAAAGCCGTGCCCGAAGGGCACGTCTGCGTCCATCTGGGAAGTTCAACGAACTCGCCACGGATGTCACTCAACCTACACGTGCTGAAATGGCCCACAACCTGGAGTTTCCTTCCCTTGCCAAAGCCGTGCCCGAAGGGCACGTCTGCGTCCATCTGGGAAGTTCAACGAACTCGCCACGGATGTCACTCAACCTGCACGTGCTGAAATGGCCCACAACCTGGAGTTTCCTTCCCTTGCCAAAGCCGTGCCCGAAGGGCACGTCTGCGTCCATCTGGGAAGTTCAACGAACTCGCCACGGATGTCACTCAACCTGCACGTGCTGAAATGGCCCACAACCCGGAGTTCCTTCCCTTGCCAAAGCCGTGCCCGAAGGGCACGTCTGCGTCCATCTGGGAAGTTCAACAAACTCGCCACGGATGTCACTCAACCTGCACGTGCTGAAATGGCCCACAACCTAGAGTTTCCTTCCCTTGCCAAAGCCGTGCCCGAAGGGCACGTCTGCTTCCATCTGGGAAGTTCAACGAACTCGCCACGGATGTCACTCAACCTGCACGTGCTGAAATGGCCCACAACCCGGAGTTCCTTCCCTTGCCAAAGCCGTGCCCGAAAGGCACGTCTGCGTCCATCTGGGAAGTTCAACAAACTCGCCACGGATGTCAATCAACCTACACGTGCTGAAATGGCCCACAACCCGGAGTTCCTTCCCTTGCCAAAGCCGTGCCCGAAGGGCACGTCTGCGTCCATCTGGGAAGTTCAACAAACTCGCCACGGATATCACTCAACCTACACGTGCTGAAATGGCCCACAACCCGGAGTTCCTTCCCTTGCCAAAGCCGTGCCCGAAGGGCACGTCTGCGTCCATCTGGGAAGTTCAACAAACTCGCCACGGATGTCACTCAACCTGCACGTGCTGAAATGGCCCACAACCCGGAGTTCCTTCCCTTGCCAAAGCCGTGCCCGAAGGGCACGTCTGCGTCCATCTGGGAAGTTCAACAAACTCGCCACGGATATCACTCAACCTACACGTGCTGAAATGGCCCACAACCCAGAGTTCCTTCTCTTGCCAAAGCCGTGCCCGAAGGGCACGTCTGCGTTCACCTGGGAAGTTCAACCAGCCCGCCACGGGGACCACCTAAACTACATGTGTTAAAATGGCCCACCTGGTCACTACCAACCTCGAAGGCAGTACCTCGCAGAGGAGGCGCATTCGATCGATGCCGTGGCTGCCGCGATTACGGTAGAAGCAACGGCGAGTTCGCCGCACCTTCGCGGCCGCTACCGCACCCCGCCGCCGTCACCGCACCCTCCGCTGCTCACCTCCGCGACATGTACCGTATAAATAAATAAATAAATAAATTTCCAAGAGAATACACAAGTTATGTATCTGAGAACGCGTTTCCCAATCTAAATATTGACAAGACAGCTTTTACGTTGTAAGATATGTAATCCACATGGAACTCGTCAATGTCAGCCAACTCTCTATAAATGATTTTACCTATGAAATCCCGATAACAAATCGAAGGTGCACATTTACGGGGGACGAGCGTTCTAGACCCCTGGCCAACTGGCCCGCCCACCCCCAACCCCCTGGGCTTGCTCTAGAGTCCAGTGCCTGCCTTACGAGATAGTGGAGACACAGACATTTGCCACGCCTCTGTTTAAAGGGCGGGGGTAGAACGCCCCTCCGCCCACATTTACTGGTGTTCTATAGGATTGAGCAGTGTGCGCCTTTAGTCTCGTAGCTATATTGCCAATTTTGAACTCTTGAATTGAAACGTCGTCATTTCCCACTTTCAACGTCAAACCACAGCTAGGCCTACTTTTTGAGAATGTATACCGGATCTATCCTAGTCGGTGGGGGGAACACATAACTAAAAAGTATGTTACAAATCGACTTGAGATTTACCGAGCGGCTCCTACAGAACAAGATAGGACCTAAACTGGAAACATTCACGGAAAAAAAAACGAAAAAAGCATTTGTTTTCGCAGCGGTCGTAAGCAGGCAACGTTGTTCACCATTTAAGATCCAGGTTATAAGATTCAGGCGGTGGTCAGCACGCGGCATGCCTTCATTGCGTCGCTCCTTAGCCGTCGAGACGGTAGTAAAACCGCGGCGATTTTATTTTTTGCTTGTTCCTTCGTTTCTTTCCGTTTCTTTTAGGTTCTATCTCGTTCACTAGGAGCCGCTCGGTAAGTCTCAATTCATTTTGTTACATACTTTTTAGATAGGTGCCCCCCCCCCCCCGACTATGATAGGTCAGGTATACTAATAGCTTTTTTTAGAAGTAGATGAATGCTTGTGCGATAGGCAGTTGAACGCGCAGTGGCAAAAGCAGACATTATTTTAAGGCAAACCTTATATTTAGAATAGACTTTGCTAGATAATTAGGGTTCGTACGTTAGGTGTCTCCCTGAGTTACGGTAGCGTGCCACCGCCCCCAATTACGGTAGCGTGGCGGGTGGTTGAGCCCTCGTTAGACGGGGTGCAACGGATGAACAGAGAACAACATGCGCTGTGGAGCAGACTTTCTGTCGTAGGTTGGTGACTGACGACTTTGTTCATTTCTTGCTCTTTCTCTTTGCCCCTCTAGTTTTCATACGCTTCCGGCTTTGACCAGTGACTCCTGCTGGCGGGGGGGGGGGGGGGGGGCACCTTATTATGCACTTTAACGAAGGCAATAAAGATGACGTGCTAGTAAGGACTGTACTCACTAACGAACTATAAAATGAGTAAAAGAAAACACATGAGAAATTGAAAAGGGAACATGGCCTGAGCGAAGGCTAAAAAGCTGTCGTACACTAAAGAGTGTAAAAAAGGAAGAAACTTGACGTGTTGCTCCTATTATCATTTCGGCTTTCTCATCTCAGAGGCGGCATGTGGTCGGGCCAAAAATCCAAAAAAAAAGAATAATACAGAGCAAAATATAAAAAGGAATCAGGTGCGGTATGGTTCTGCACGGAATCTGCTCCACGGCAGCAATGCGCGCTCTGTTCAATTCGCCTCATCTCGTAGTGAAATTTCGTCCATAGTGAGCGCGGCACCAGATCTGCCCACGGTAATCGAGCGGACTACAGTAATGGGAAACATCCATGGGGTACTTTAGTGTGCGCGCCACGATGCCATATTTAGTGGCCAATTGATCAGTCGTGTCGCTCGATCAATATGGCTACTACACATGCATCGCGTCGCGCGTCGCTTGCACACCAAACGAGCCCTAACGTAATGCACCCGAATTGTTATGTTGCACAGGAAGCATTTGAAGATGATTATGTTCTCTCCAAAGATCAGTCTCTGCAGAAACGCGTTAATTTTCGTACCTTAACACATGCAGTCCAGAGAGAAATGAGCTATCTCATGTGTTCGTAAATTGAACCTTCTAAGATCAGGATCGGAGATAAAGAGCAATCAATTGGTAGAATAAACCACGCGGAGGTGACGCTTTCTAAGCAGTTGTAGTATAATGTGAAACATAGTCACATCGTGAGGGTAATTATGTAAGCAACTAATTTGCTACATCATAAGGACCCTGCCTAAATAACTGCCGGGATTTTGCTTGCCCGACATACGATATATGCATAGAGCAATTTTAGACGTAAAAAATAGCCTATGACAAACGAACTGCTAAATACTGGGCAACGAGTTGTCTTCATCACGGACCTGAGGCTCTGCCAGGGCAGCAAGCTCTGTCAGTCATAATAGATTAGCGAAGAAGATGAATGAGAAACCTTTAGACCACCTTGACCCTAACTTATCACATACAAACATGAAGAATAGTCCGTGATCTACTGACTAAAACCTAATATTTCTGTTTGCAGCTTCATGTTTTTCGGACTTGTAGAATATTTAAAGATGCCTCAACAGCAGAAACCAACTTAAATAAAACTCCCAACCAATACTGAACAATTTCAAATAAAAAACTTACCTCGTGAGCATATTGTGGCGCGAGGTGAGTATGTCCGGATTGGTTAATCGGCGGAAACGCTGGATATTGGGTCTGTTCCGGTTGCGACGCCTGAATCACATAGGATTTTCAAAGGGATAATATGCAGTTGGAAAAATAAGACAAGGCATTACCCTCAGCTAATTAATAAAGTATATTAATTAATTAATTAATTAATTATTTAATCTGACAAGCAGTGAAGGAGCTTGGCAGATCTACGTTTAAGGACAATTACGCGCGAAGTTTGCTCATAGGGAAAAATAATGACGGAAAGTGTGCAAAAATACATAACAATAAATCGTAAATCACAGAAAAACTTGCCATCAAACTTGAAGTCTGCATTGGAGACATAGCGTTGTGATACTGCTGCGGACTTTGGTCGAGCAGCCCCTGGAAATGTATAGATGAATAAACAGACAGAAGTTTGAGAAGGCAAGGCAGAGCTGTGCTTACAAACAGCACTTATGCTATCAATCAGGAAAACGCTGATAAGGAGTGCATGGCGCAATCTTTTTCTATGACAAGCCCTTAAGTTCTCCCCATCCGCAGAAGGCTGGGATGGGGTATACCAATGGGAGTTTCTGCTGAAAAATGTGCTCATAGCTCAGGATATTCAGCCACCATGTTTTACCATTTTAACACCCAATCACAAGGTGGGCATCTACCAATGGAACTTCCCGTGGAGCAAGGTGTCAGGTGCGATAAACACGTTTTGACAGCAAACAATCTGATCAAAGGCGCTCTATTTTAATGTACTTTTTACTGTCGCAACGGGATGCCAACTCAAGGCACGTTGCCATTCATGATGTTGTACTTTTGTTTGGCGTCTAAGCTATCAAGGACGCTGAGTTCGAATTTAAATTCTATAAGTTCGCCAAATACCCTTTCGAGACGAGTAGATGTCTCAGTAATTCTGAACTGGATGATTGAACAGTCTTCAGTTATTCACAGCCAACTCGTCAAAGTCCTGTCTTCAAACAAAAAATATAGGACGATATTGCGAACGTGAATCGCACCGGATTACGTCACGCACTACTCTTCTATCTAAAGATGCATGAGCGCAAGTTCTTTCCACAAAATTCTTTGCTTGCCAGAGGAGGTGTAGACTGCTTCCCGAACCTCGATCTTAGGTTCATGTTAAACTCGAGTCAAATGGACCTTCAATCCCATTGGGATCGGTGAATTCTAGCGCACATAGGTGAAGGGTAGGGCGCCGAAATTTTCATCTGCTGGCCACCGCATAGCATAGACTACATATATGCGCATTCATGTGACATCCACGGCAATCCGTAGAAATACTGAATGCGTGACACATCACATAACAGAGTTGATTACCGTCCCCTTTCCCTTTTATCCTTTATCAAAGTAAAGCTGCGCTCGGAGTAGCGGGCAATTAAAAACATATGGCCCGTACGGTAGCCGTGAAGGCTTGTGATTGCATGCGAGCATTGCTATGTGGTTGGATAGATTTGTAGCCGATTTACGGTGACTGTATGCCTTTGCTTCCAGGTAGGAGCGACATCATCTTCTAGGCTAGGCGCAGATAAACTGCAGAGTGTGGTTGAACAGCTAAATACAAACACGGAATTCAAGTGTTAACGGAAACAACATGGGTTCCTTCGCATGAAGGATCATTTTCTTTACTCCTAATGGTGGGATTCGGTGAAGGAACTGTTGGGGGAAGCACGGTTAGCAACAGAAAAGGCACTAGGCAGCAACAGCCGACCAGAAGGTTCAGTGAATGACTAGAATCAACTGATGGTCGTCATCCTTCATGTACTGGACGACCTTGCATCTCTTTCTGTGGGCTGGAATGGAACGATATTCTCCATTATTTTGAATATGAGGCGCCTTGCTAGTAACCGACAAAAGAAAACAAGTAGCACAATCTCGTAGTGAGGAGTTAATTGTCCAATTGTGTGCTGTCCTTGCTTCTCCTTGAGAACAGTTCTGATAAAAACCTTAGCCCTTAGAATTTTCGAGAAACGGTTAGGGAGTACTCGAGCCGCCTGCGCAGAAGGTGGTGTCTTCTGCGTCGGCTCCACATCAGAACATTAAAGAACAAAGTCAAACAGGAAATGGTAATGCGCAGTGGGTGAGACTCTAAAAGGGAGCCCGCCATTATAAGCCCAGTTGCGACATGTGGATCTCTATTGTGAAGGAATCACATTTAAGAAAATTTACGATTTACGACCCAAAATATATTAAGTCGTAAATGACGTTGCCAAAAATCACTCTAGATCGTGTAACGCACACACTGGTGAGCAAGAGACCGAAAGAGAGTTCATGCTCCGCCTGAATGCCTGTGAGGGCGGTCTGTTTGCTTTCTGACGTAATATCAGTGTGAACAAACAATCACTTTTCCTGTTCAAAAGCAGTATGCAATACACTGAAGGCTAACGACCGTTTCGGTGGTAGGTTCTTCCTCCAATCCCTCAGTCCCTTACTCGGCATTAAGGCGGTGGCGAGTCACAACAAGTGTGCTGACGGACGAGCCGATGGGCACTAGTGGATGCGTGAGGGTGGGCGGGTGGTGTTCGCAAATATTTGGACGGTACGCGGCTAAAAACAATACGAAACGTGTACTCTGGCCTGACGAAAACCCTTGAAGATGCGGAGATGTCAAAATGGTGCGTAATTGGAGGTAAACAGGTAGTGATGGGTGGATGAAAATGAAGAACGGCAGCAAGAAAAGAATACGTACGAAGTGAAAAACAAACCGATCGAAGTAGTTGCTCTTGCTTCTCCAACATCACTGAACGCTCATTCTGTAACTCTTGTACTCGTTGGAAAGTTGAAGAGTTGAAGTCCTAAAAAAGGGCGTATTATTTAGCTGTTTCCAAATTTTAGGCGATTATTTTATGCACATGTATAAAACGAGGATGCCACATAGAATGCTCAGGTAACCGGAGAGTTCATAATAGTCGCATGGATGGCAATAGATGACAAAAGGTTATGATAAATTTATCCTAAATGTTTAGGATAAATTTCAAAGCAGCGTTGTCAAAAAAAATTGATTTTGTGGTTGCAATCTCTCACAAGGGAAGTCCATTGTCACTAATGCTCTATTTGAATTCCAACCGACACCATATCGTCTTGAAGACGATTCAGATTCGAGTCCTGCCCCTGCCTGAACAGCGTTGAGATACTAGTCTCAGGTTCAATATTGTGCTAAGTTCAAGCAAGGTGGAGGAATAAAATTTTGCTGAAGAAAAAGCACGATGTATTGCAACTTCGAATTGCTTTCCTTTCACTGCTCAAAACGTAATGCGAATAAATAGTTCCACAAAATCTCCGAACGCTTGTAAACTGATTGTCAAAAGTTCAAATAAGTCTAAAAATTCAATTGACATTTCCGGATTTCGAAGTGCTAAAAACTGTGAAAGCAAAAAATGTGTAAAAGGTACATAAGTCACATAATGGCAAACATTAACGAACTCCTTGTTAAGGAAATATCAGGAAGTAGTCGAAAGCGGACCGCTCTGGTATTCGTATAGAGTAAGAAACGTGCTTCCAAACTCACATATACACAACGCAATTCCTTAAGAATGGAGAGCTGGAGAGCCTAATAAATGGGACACTCATTATTTCGCCAATTAATTTTTTTACAACAATGAAGCCGTGCTGAAGACAGAACCTTTCCTGTTAGAAGTTTAAAAATGACGATAGCGTGACAACCATGGTCTTAGGCCTTTGTCATACCATCGCCCACCCCGAGCGACGCCTAATGATATGCTCCCATATCGATCGGGCGATGTGATCGATATGGGTGCATATCATTAGGCGTCGCTCGGGGTGAGCGATGGTATGACAAAGGCCTTAGAGCGCCATGCACTCCAAAATTGACAATGAGTATCATCACAGTAATATGTGTTACACTTTGATAATCCCCATTAAGAGAAATCTCGTCAGAGACTGTGCTACCGCAGAAGACCCTCCCGATGGTGTAGAATATTAGGATGGAATATCGAACGACAAAAGCGAATGAATCTCTACGCTGAACTCTCAGCAGAATAAGAAAAAGTACAAACAAAGAAAGGTGTCAATTCCAAATAAATTACCTGAGCTGGTGGCATTTGACCGTAGTGTTGCGGCTGATGCATGATTTGCGGCTGCGGAGGGAAGAAGGTCTGCTGCGGTTGTTGTTGCTGTAACGAGCAGTTGAAGACGGGAATGGAACTACTGTGGCACTACATGCTTTTAACGCTGTCGCTACACCAACCTGCATCACGCTGTGCTGGTGGAATTGCTGCTGCTGTTGTTGCTGTTGACACGCGTGCCTTTGGCGTATTCCCTCTTCTTGCATGTGTTCCGCTGCAATTGGGCTTATTCGAGGATTGCTCGGCATCAACGGTGACCGTCACTACAGATTCCTCCATCGCTACTGGGAGTTAGCGATATCGCGCGGAGCTGGCTACGTGGAAAGCGAAACAGCCACCTGTTCTGTTCAGTGAAAAGATTCAAACTCTTCTCAATTCGAAGCCAAGATGATCAATAAATATTTCGACACTTTTTCAGAGCATTTCTGCAGCCACTACTTTCTTTGATTCTAGAAGGACATGTTTTGCAAAAAGCTCTTCCAAGAGGGATATGTTTCGTAAAATGAGCTATATTAATTACCCAACGCAGTCTAAGCCTCCTAGCTGCGTTCCTTTGGTCACTCTTGCTATGAAAAATAATCGACTTCGATCTATCATGAGCTCGAAAGATGGACTAGTCGGGTTCATAATATTCTACAAGAATTTCCGAAAATCGATAGCGCAAGAAATCCGAAGAAAAATGCCGCTAAACTCACTCAGTGCAATGTACCAACTGATAAGCTTAAAACCGTGATTCAATGGATCGTAACAGCACACTTAACAAAGGCGAAAGAAGTGCTCAGGATACGGGCGAAATCTATAAGTCATAGAAACAGTGCATTAAAGAAGAAGATGAGCTTGACTATGCAAAACTGTTACTCCAGCCTTTTCAGAGAGCCCACAGATAATGAATTCTAATCTTTAATGGACGGAAAAATATTGGCTGTCCATGGGTGCTTCAGTCCCTAAATAACAAAACAGCATATGATCGTGTTCCTCGTGTATATGAAAAAGACGACAGAACTACTTTTCCGGTCGTGAAGTCAGCAAAATTATACTTGCTGAGTAGCCTCTAGACATTCCTAGTTGTTGTAGTCAAATTATTAGTCATTTCTAGTGAAATTTTTACGATGTTTCGCTGTAAAGCTGCTCGAGCACTTTACGTGCTCTCCTCGCCGCAGCAGATTCAGTCGCACCCAGAAAAGGACGTCGCTGTATGCGACACGTAAGAAGTATACGGATCTGAAGTAGTCCCGTCCATCAAATCTTTCCAAATTCACTGATAGCAGTGAATATTATAACAATACATCATTATTATACATTCCGTATGACGCATGTCATGGAACGCATTACTGGGAGAGCCTGACAACATCGTTGGGCTGGAGAAATTTCTGAATGCGAGCTGGGAAATCACCCGTGATTTTCATAGTCGCGCATCATAGCGCTCGAATTCATAGTGCATCCTATCCCCCCATTCCCAATGAGCAGCAATAATGGGATAGCAAGTGCTTCTACCTCATAAAAAAACATTTGCGGCTTCCACCAGCCGGCGTTTTCAGTCGAGAAAAAAATGTAGTGAACGCGCTTGGTCGGAGCTTTAACATAGCGATAAAAGTTCAATGAAACTCGAAATAAATAATTTAGAATACTACAAATAAATGGACCTCATAAAACTCACGTATTCGCGGATCGTACCACGTTGTTGTCTGGGTGTTATGGTCGACGAAATATCGGTTACCGAGTTCGTCAAGTTTCATTTCCCAATTTGGCGGCAACGGACCGAGGCCAGCATTCATTTTATCACCCAACTAAACAGGATTTTCAGTTTATATACATGCAGTGGTCAGAAGAGATCATCTAGAGAAAGCGCTAATTACCTGAGAGCCTGGATCGTGAATGCCAACAATCATCGGATCCAGCGAATGGCTTTTTCCACGAGGATCGAACAGTGATGATGGAACGGACCTGAACAAGTCTCGAATTTTTGAAAGAGATTGTCATGAAGAGCATGATTCATGGTAGATTAAGGGAATACAAATTTTAATTCTATTTGATATACTCAGAAAGTTATCTTAGCTTCACGATAAACACTGCTTTGTATTGTTTTCAAAAATTCAAGCGGGAGGTCAAAGCTGTTAGCCGAATTCCCATAGAGCTGCAGATTCTGGAACGAAAGGAAAAATGGAGAATCACTTATATCGCCTCCAAAACGGCTGTGGATGTACTTCTTTTCATTTATAGATTGTGGTCCACGGATGGCGCTGGATAGAAGGGTGAATCTGAATCCATCCCTCGTTTTCTTCAATACTACGCCGAGATAGAAATGACTCTCCTTAACATTTAGAAGTTGTTGTTGGTAGATTTTAACTGTGGCTGGTGCCTTTCTGATGTCCACATTATGTAGTATACTGTGTGTTCTACAACGAGTGGTCTCTGTGCTTGAGCTTCAGGCTTCTAATGACCTCAGCTGGTTTCAGTGAAATGCCTAACTACCTGCGTAACTATGGACCGGCGTTAATCTACTCGTTCTCAGCATCGTTCAGTAATTAGACACTAGACAACCAAGTAGGAATCGAAACAATGGCATACTCATGAAAAGACGGTTGCGTTCCAAACGACGCGTTGTAGTTTGCCTCGTGTGAAACAGATCGATTATGTTGTGGCACACTGAAAATGGATTTTTCGAATAATCGCTACACAATTTTAGGGCATCTAGTTGACCTGCAAAACGAAGGAATGAGCTTACGTGAAAGCTGGATCCGGCATGGGAGGGATGGCTGAGACGGATTTGGAATGATGGTGAGTGATCACCTGAGGAACAGGCACCGGCCTGAAAACAGTGAATCAAAATGGATTGAGCTTTGATCCACATGGCACTGAAAGGCTAAAGCGGCTGTGGCAAAATTTTCCGAATGGACAGCTCATAATCATTTTATTTAGCTCCCTCATTCATGCCCTCCATGGCTACAGAGCCGATGAGTTAGTACCAAATCTGTACAGGAAGGATAGAACACTGGATTGTCCATCGGCTAGCCACCGCAAGTCATTGTTGCGTACTCTTCTGCGCATTCTGGTTGTCAGTACAATATCTCGTAGGAGTACAAAGCGTGGCGCATCCAAAGCGATTGACTTACGCTCTCATTTACCCTTCACCCTCTATTTGGTCCTCACAATAATAAGTACAGTTTGTCCTCCTGCCTTTATCGCCCAAATGTTCATGTGCTTTTTCGTACCCTGGATTTATCCACCAATAGCATCATTGCCTGCAATCAATCCAAAAGCGCTGCATTCTGTCATTGGTTGATTATTATCCTAGGGAAACGGTAGGATAGCACTGACGTCAACGAACAACTCGCTTCTGAGCCTTCATATGAGTCTTCAGAAAACGAACATTAACAAATTTGCCGCTGCTATCCAAGCCATATGAAAGCTTGTAAATTCTAATCATGATCTATGACCAGAGTCGGTTGCGGGCTCCGCCCGCACCCGACTCTGGTCATAGATCATGATTAGAGTGCAAAATTTCCCTCCGCTATTCCCCTTTCACGGCGAAATATAGAAGTGCCGACAACATTCTTGTTAGGATGAGACAGAATCTCTATTTTATTGGAGACATTACTAACTACAAGTGAAGTGTACTGTGACTTCCACAATGTCTTTGCTCTTCAGTACACTTCAGATGAATGAAGGGTCTCATACTGGTGCGGTCAAAGCCTTCTAACGTGGAATATAGTTTGAACGCATTGTGGGTACATAGAACTTGACATGTGCCATGGAGTGCACCTATTTGGCCCCTGCCTTTACTTACAGAGTGCCTCCAAAAACACAAATACTAAATAAAAATAAAAATAAAAAATAACTAACAACAAATAAAAATTAGAGACAAGGGTGGCCTCAGCCAATCCATTCCCGAGATGAGCCATGCATTCTACTCCTGCGGGACATCTTAAAGGCAATTTGAATGCGTATTTGGACTATCCCACAGTTTGTGGTCTTCAGCTGATGAAACTGTCAATTCTCTGTCATTCGCCGATAAATTTGGGGGACGAATTCGCCGACCAAGGAGGAATGGAGCGTCTGCTTGTGCTTGGTGCGATGCGACGACGAGACTTGAATTGGAGTGCACGCGACAGCCGGCGCCTCCTGCGACTGCGACTACCATGATCGCGAAGCTAACTATATTTGCAAATATTCACAGGTTTTTAAACGCTGATGAAGGATAGGGAACAAATCCGAGCGTTAATCAATCCCTGACTGAATGCGTCACGAATTCTACTTCTACGGTGTGCCGTAAAAGGAAGTTGATTGTATGTACGCGCATTTTGTCTATACACCGGAGGACGGCCAATAAACACATCAGTGTCTTTCCATACCAGACGCGTCTGGCACGAATGCGTCGACTCCGCGCCGGCTTTTTTGGGCTGGGCAGGACCCGAACTTTAAACCTTGATCCAGGGCTTACGCACGAGTCGGCATCTGTTCCAACTGTGCTACCCGATCTCTACATATGTCGTAGAGTGTTCTGGTATACGAAACTTCACAGTTGTGTACAAAAAGTCCAAGAAGCTAAAAGTTCAATGATATAGACATGGACTGCCCTACGGCTTCGTCAGAATGGCGCGATGGAGTAAGTACTCCTAACATGAAGTTGTACAGCAAATGATTGAACACCCTTGCATATGGCTTTGCTGAACCCTCATGACAACCAGCAATTTTAATTGCCTAAGATTCGCTACAAATCTCCAAGCCAAACTAATGGTAATGGCTACCAGGACCTAGCCTTCCACTCTGCTTCCACCTTTTCGCAGCACATAGTCGGTGCGTTGGAATTAGGCCTTGCTGAGAGGAATGGAAAATCGGAGGCTTACTGCAACGGATTACGTACAGCCTGATTTAGCTGTGACTGTACGTGGCGCATCCCGGAAGGATAGAGCAATATAAGGAGCATTATCCCTCACAATCCAAAGTGGTGATCAATAATGTCCCTTAGCGCTGGATCAATACCGAGAAACGTTGGATAATAACTGCCGAATTTCATGCGCAGCGAATCGTTTGTGCTGGGAATGGTGCCAACGTGAACACTATGTATGACACGGTTTCACAACCATTCAACAAAATCGATCAATCGATCATTATTGGTAAGGGAGAAACGTTTGGTTTCACATATCACTTTTTCAAAGAATAATGCTGCTTAATTCTTGATCCTTCATCACCCACATTGAAATTTAGAAGGATCTCTCTCGATTCCCCACTTGGCTGCAGGAATTTTGTCACTTCTCATTGCTTTTCAAGGGGCCGTTTTCATAGGAGTCCTGCCTCAAACGCACCGATTGTACAAGTCCAGGTGATGAGTGTCGAGTTCTGGTGCGCTGGCTTGCTTTTTGTGAAACGGCGTCGAAACCTGCAACAGATGATTGGCAACTGTTCTTGGACACAGCGAACAACGAGCAGGACGCATTTATCTCTCATCGAGCTGGCTTTTTCCGTGGTGACAGAATGGGCAAGTGTGGGAGGAAGAACACTGATGTGGGACACGGGGAATGAGAATGCCGGCGGCCAACAGTGAGCTGAACACTACAAGACTGTGTATGTGCCCCTCCGCATTGTATTGAGACTGAAGCAAAATTGAACGTAAAATAAATGCAAGGAGTTTCAAAAAAATCCCTTTTTGATCTTGACGCTGTAGAGCTGCATCCGCTAGAGCTCAGCTGACAATAAAAATAAAATGTTCATTAACAAGATTAGCTACGTAATGATGAGACGGCTCAACGACGATGCGACGACCGGGCCATCCCATGTTGGAGGCAGAATCGGGTATTTTATGGTGAAATCATTCTTACTTCCAAGTAAAACCCACATTTATAAGGAGTTACGATGACAGAATAGCAACTCAAAACACTAAGCAATTCCCGCTTCCCGGTGAGTTTCTCCACCCGTAGCTCATATTTTACCCTGCTGCAGGCTTGAATTTTGTGAAGAATTTTGTTCAACAACAAGGTGTGGTGTAATGTGCAGGTTGGGAACGATTAAAGTGGAAGGAGTAAGAAAGAAATAGAAAAGCCAAACGATCTAGGACACATCTGTGAGTCACAACAAGCCTTAAGAATTTGAGAAAACCTTTCAATTTTCCTATAACTATATTTCTTTTTTAAACTGAAGCTCAAAAGAGGAAAAATTACACTTGCACTGGAGCCAACGCTCTTGTTTACAATATTCAATCTTTTCTACCATCTTAGACGCGTTACTCGGTAAAGCACGCAGTAACCACCCCATTAAGAGAAAATTCGTTTTCAAAGCCAAGGCTTCAAAGAAAATGGTTTTACTGTATGGAAATACTTCAACGGCTTAGGAGTCCTATGCCTGCACCAACTTCATGTTTTTTTTCCGCAGTCACATAAGAGCAAGTTCGAAAATGTGAAAAAGAATAATACTTCAGAACTGCAAGGCGAGAGCCGCGAAAAACTGAAGAGGCTACCCAATATTCACCGCCTTTCAATGAACTGAAAAGCGCTTATCAATTATCTTCGGCTACACCCACACTGTTGAAGAGAACACAGAAAACCGGTTGATGTGAAATAAGCCAAGTTCAGAGTAGAAGAAAATCACAGTAAACAAGAGGAGAGCTTCTTTTGAAGTGTCTGTTAAAGAGAAGTTACCTCTTAGCAGCTTCTGCTCGGGATTCCTAACCGGCCCATTATAACCAGAGAGACCTCAGAGCACTATACCTGCTAGAGAGAGAATAGAAGGAAAAAGTAGAAGCAGAGAAAAGGTAGAAGCAAATTTCGGCGCGTTTTTGAGCAAGAAGCATAAAAATTAAACAGCTACATGAAGCAAACAATTTGCCTTTGCGACCGTCTAATAAAATCTCGAACCCTTAAAAAACAGTGAATGACGGTCGTGAAAAAACCAAGCAAATAAGCTTGCCGAGGGTTGCATTTTGTTTCATTGGAAGAGCTCGAAGAGTGGGAAGTAGAACCCGGTTATGTATGCAACGCTTTTCAATTTCATGCGTTGTCTTTTCTGCCACATCGAAGGCACAATCCAACAGTCGAACAATCCTCGCTACATAAAGAGCGCACCGACTTGAGAAATTTTAAAGAGCAAATGTTCGATTTGGCTGCTCATCATGAGAAACAAGGGAAAACAGATTCACATATACCCGAATCTACAGTAATATTTTCATGGACAAAAATACTATCAAAAACCATGTAGATTCACAATGAAGAAGTGCAAAAATGGACGTGAAAGCAGCTGCTGTCGGAAGTAAACAGGAAGGCAGTTCAAAATACGAGGAGTGCGAAAGTAGAATGAAGCTCCTGCTGACAAGTAAGGAAACCCAGTAGGATGAGGAAAGATGCTGGTTACCTGTTGACTTCCGCTTGGGCTGAGGGCATTCCGTCCAGCGTTACTCATTCCATCATCACTGCTTCCCTGAGGCGAGTGTCCAGCCGAGCTACCACGTGGACGAGGCTTTGGCGCGTAGTAAGTCATCGGAAACTTCTGAACGAAAACACTGTTCCGTTTTGTAGGTGAGTATCGACACCACGGACCAGATTCATCAACCGCTTACAACCCTCTAACGGTGAAAATGCCGCCAGACCCCCTGATATGACATTCATCAAACTATCAGACTTCGAAGTATTTTCACATTTTCAGTATTTTTTCTTTTTTAGAGGGCGGTAAGCGGTTGATTAATCTGACCCCAGGTTCCATCAGACGTTGTGCCTACAGAGATTTCAATCCAAATTTCTGTTCTGAATTGCCGCTAAATCCTTGCACGTTTAGAAACTATGTACAGACATCTGGCAAATTTAAAAACAAAAATTCTGAGTTATATCACATGTAGAGTATAAGCCACGCTTTCCCACGCGCCAGGAATCCAGCACATCGCGGTGCTGGTGGTGGTGAAAGGCTGTTCTGATGTCAAAATTCAATGTATTTAGATTATTAGACAAAGACAATCCGCTAAATTAGCCTATGAATGGACAGTGTTTTCAATCTCGTGAACAGGATACGCCACCCTGGGTGCGTTCGATTCACTTTCAAGCGCCCCCCCCAATCTCATCAGTTCGAAATTAAAAGCAAAAGGGATCCATCCCAGTCGGGAGGGGGCAACCATAAAGTGTCAGTTGCGGACGTCATCCCATGCCACACAACCATATCCCTAAGTTTAAGGGAAATACCTCGTATCATGGGACAGCAGCTGCTGAAGCTCTCGTAGAATTTTAAGTAAGGGAGCGGAGACACAAATCGCTATATGCCCCCCCCCCCCCTCCGATTACAATAGATCCAAGCAGAAGTTCTATTGGGGGGGGGGGGGTTGGGGCAAAAGTAATGAGACTCTCCAAGCCGTGCCCATGTGTCGTGACTGGAGTCCGGTTTCGTGCTTCTCGTATTTTTATGTTTGTTTGCTACTTACTTAAGGCCACCTGAGAAATGACCACTTTCGCTTTTTCCAGAAGCATGTCTGTCTCATGCAGAAACCTCAGTCTGATGAGTCGACCTGTGTCGCGCAAATCTCGCCCAATTCCCATCCCCGAGCACCCTGGGCTCAATAGTCACGCAAGATGAAAAGTATGTCTTCTACCTTAAACCTGCCAAGCAACGAGTCTGGTGACCTGTTACCGACCTTCGTTCGGCGAGATGTTCACGGCGAGAAGCACCTTCTGAGCTATTGAGTCTGCACCCATGGACCGATATAATGGAAGCTGTTTTCCAAAAGCACGACGATGGAATCCAAGGCCATGGTGAACAAAATAGAAGAGATGGACCGGTGACTCGCACTCATTCAGTCTCCGCGCTTCAAGAAGCTCCTTCTCTTCGACAACTCCGCACCCCATCGGGCAAAAGTGACCACAAATAAGCTTGCTCAGCTGGGCTACGTTTTTTCCCACCGTATTCGCCGGACATCTCTCCATGTGACTACCACTACTTCTTGAGCCTATAGGACTTCATGGTCAGAAGGGATACAAAGACCCAAGCCGACCTGGACAACCATAACGAGCAGTGGATCAGCACCAGGCCTAGGCAGTTCTGGAAGGATGGGATCAGGAAGTTAGCTGATCGATGGCAGCAAGGTCACTGACCTTAATGGCGAATACATTCCTCAGCATCGTTGAGTTGTAATTGAGTTATAAAGAAAGAAAGACATTTGTTGAATTTCTCTCATTACTTTTGGCCCACCCTAATATAAGAAGGAGCGCTTATAGTTGGAGCGCAGTCGGAAGAGGTGCCTGCTGTCGCGCACACCCGATGCTATGTTCCTGGCTCGGATTTTTCGCTCAGGACAGCCTAGCTTTCCATCTCTTCAGGTTCGTTGATGAGCAGACTTATCTGAGAGAAAAAACGCGACTTTGACTTAGCAGGCTACCGAAAGTCATAGTATAGGTTAATAGCGGTTCAAAATGCGTGTCCCATCCCACAATGGCGTTGTGTGACGTCTCTTCATCCTTCTTGTGATTACAGCAGAAACACACCGGAAGGAGCAAGAGTGGCTATATCACGTTGCATCATCAAGTTCTAGCTCCTCTGCGACACGTGGTGATACATGCTACACAGACTGATTCACAGCACGTCGGCAACTGGACTGGGAAAATGTCTGGAGAGATCTTAAGTCTCGGGGAATGGACTAGAACGCATAGAACGCACGTGGAGCAGTGCACAGGGAGCGCCGCCGATCATGCGCAGATCGCCAATTTAGGTTCGATTTGCCCCCAAAGCCTTTCGTCTTTTGTAACTCAGAGGTGAGCTCGCAGTTGCCACCTACACGTAGAACATGTTCTCCAATATAATTGTTTTTATAGATTTCCATAGTATGCCGTCTGAGATACCCAAAAGGGCGTGTGGTGGCGCATTCGGAGCAGCTGTCGGCTTCCGTGTGCATCCAATTCCAGGTTCATGGTTCGGATTTCTTGCCCAGGTCTTCCATACATCCGGAGTCGCTGAATTGATACCAGACTTATCTGAGAAGGATAAGACACCGATCTTCATACATCCTGCACCTAGAGTTATGGGCGAATTGTAGCTCAGTTGGAGGAGGCGCCGTCTGCCGCATTCATCCTGAATTGTGTTTCCCCGCTCAGGTTTCCCGTCCAGGCCAACAAAGCGTTCCAACTTTCCGGAGTCTGCGAAATGGCAACGAACTTGCTGGGAAGGTCAGTAAGCTCGTCTGCTGATCGGCTGGCCATCGCATTGCATAGGCCAGATACGCACTCAAGCTGCCTTCACAACATCCAGTAGAACGAGAATGTGTGGCGTATCCCGAAAGGGATCGACTAACGATGTTCTTTATTCTTATCATCAGTATCCGGTTCTGTAAGCAACGTAGATAACTCTACGAAGAGCAATCCTTCACAGAACCATCCCCACAACCTTCTGCTATGTACGTTAGTGGTTATGGAGAAAGGTATATTAATTGCACTACCCTTTTGTGTTGAGGGACAGCCTCTCTGTGCGTGACGGCGTAATATTTTACACACCATATTATCAACCTTGCAAAATCTTCACGGTACCCTTTAAGAAAATTACAGGCTTGTTCAATGGGTTCCACGGAGAACAATTTTTTTCAACAATTTTACCGAAATCCAGAAGATATTCGCCACCTTGGCTATAAACAGGAACTACCTAACATGGTACTCCAGCATCACATCATCAAGAAAATCAGAGAAATAGGCCAAAAGCAGCAGAACGAAATTTCAAGGATATCTCGTGGTACTAAGCACACGGTGGGCTCAAGTACAGAAAGCTCCGTCACAGACCACGTACTAGCACTATCAGGGAACACTAAAACAATAGTTCGAGTCCTGCCTGGACCGAAGCCTTTGTTCACATCCCACCAACTTTGCGATGTTCGAAATGAATTGGGAAATTAGCCGTGGAATGTGGCATAAAACAACCCCCGTAGGCCTTGAAAGATGAAGGAGGAGCTGTTTGTGCAAGACCTACCCTGTTGGGCTTCCTCTCGTACAGTTTACCGTCACTAACACGTCCAGCTTGAAACAGCTCGTCGATGCTCTTGTTCGTGTCTACGTAGGTGTACACCTCGAAGACCGACGGACCCGGTGCCGCCGTCGACATTTTGTGCTGTTTCGTCTTCTTCGACGCCATCCCTGCCTGCAAGAACGATCTGTGATGAAGGCATGAACTCCCGCTCGAGAAATCAATAAGTCAATCGAAAAAAAATCACGACCACGAGGAAAAATCGATCCAGTCAAGTCTGATGACACGAAAGTGGTGGATAGCGAGTGACAGTGAGGAAGGCAAGGAACGGGATTGCAGATCGTAACGCATCAAACATTAGTGAACGTCACAAAGGGCGCACCCCACCACACTCGGCCACCACCCCACACGCCCGTCCGCACTCGCACACGTCTAGAGGATCTCGTCTTCGCGACTGAGTTGAAAGTCAGATGACCGGTATTCGAGCGAGAAGTCAATCGGTGCGACGAGAAACTCAACGGCGTGAGTCAGATGTCGTGAGGAAGCCGCTCAGCGATAGCGCCGTAGTGCATTGGCGGAGACGGAGAACGCACGAGATAACATTGAAAAGTCACACACTTTTTTGCTGCCGCAGAGAAATACTGGCAACGGCGGTTCTTTGAAGCTAAAAGGATGTTGGATTGAAGCGGAACTGAAGGTTAGTCTCGGATCGAGATAGACGACGACGACCTTCAACCGTAATCACTTTATGAAATTCTTGATTTAACTCGGAGTAAGTCGAAATTTGATTGAAAGTGAAGCGCTAGATACGTGATAGGTGTAAAACGCAGGTGTAGCTAGCTGGTGCACACCTATAAACTGATGACGACTAAAGGTGGTAGAATGAGGTGATGTACTTGAGCTGCTCCTCAGGCTTTGTCATGCCACTTTTTTTCTGTCTGCTGATCTCACATCATACTTGGCGACATGTATGGATTGCCACTTCGCCATGTCGTCATCGTCAGCATACACGGGCGTGCGGACCAACTGCAGTTGCAACTAGAATAGTTCCCCTTATTTGCGAATATGAGCACTGTCCCTTAGGATTTGAATTTGAGAAGGGTGAAAACAAGTACCGGAATCATCTGGAGTTCCTAATACTTCGCGATGAGTGGGATCTAAAAATGAAGAAATTTTGAGGTAAACGAAGGTTCAACGGGATCCACTTCCGAATTCTTTTAAGAGAATTGAGGCCACACCAAGTTATAATCCCGTTACAACCGTGATTGCACAACCCTGAAGGCAAATAAAAGAAGCGGCGCCCGAATTCCAAACGGCCCTCAAAGAAGGTTAAGGCAACACGCAATATTCACGAAGAAGCTACTGACGGCATACGATCACAAGGCTTTTCAGCTTCAGCGAGCAATCGAAACACCGACGTTCATGAAAAAAAGGCTCCTGAAGTTCCACGCTTTGGTGACGTTTGGAGCTCAGAGACGCTGGGTGAAGACGCCGAATACTGTGTGGACCAGACAATATGAAGACTTTTATTAGTGACGTTCGGGCGATGAGGGTGAACTGTGTTATTCTGGCACGCAATCGGGTCGGATGGAGGTGTTGCAGGCGCCTAGGTGAAACAGGTGATCGTATGGCTGGCAAAATTCTACATATAGAATCACGGCCAGAGCCCCGAAGATTCGGTCAGCTATTTGAGCTTACAAAAGTTTGCGACGAGCGTTGCAGCAAGCTCTGCGAGTCGCTGCCTAAACAAAGCCCTTAAGTCGGATTTGATGTAAATTTTGAAATCTAGGAAACACCACGTGATGATATCTTGAGCATAGATATGTCAATTTTAAGAAAAAAAGCTTGTTGTCATAACGGAACCCTAAATCCATCACAGTGGAAACGGTTGTCTACATTTTTGACAAGATCACTGAACTGCCCACAGAAACAACCATTTTCTCTGTTTTAGTGAAACTTCAAGCTTCCGGAGAGACGAGTAGATACACAATAAGATGTCTATGCAGTAAGAAAATCAGTAGAAGTCTCAAACATAAAAGAGCAAAGAGAGATTTGAGTTCTGCTTTATCAAGCACGATTGTGCAGAAAGATAAGAAAATCGAAGCTATATTAGGACAGGCGAGCGCCCACCATAAGCGCAGGGTCACGTTTCTGCTGAAGTGATCGAATTAAGAGGTCGTGGAGGGAAACCGGAAGTGATGGGCCTCCACTGAAGGAACTAAAGGCTTCAGCAATGAACGAAACACTCGACGGTCTGACTCTGTGCACAGTGGCGATGGAGAGATACGTAATAAGTTCGTCATTTGGAAGGTATAGCCAGTGAACAGCTCGAGACTATGCCGAAAAAAAACCCGATCCAGGGATCTCTGGAAGACGAAGCCCGAACTTGTAACTGGGTTCAAAATGACAGCGACACGTCGCCATCAAAGTGAGGCGTCGGCGTCGGCGTCAGCGGTTATCTTCGCTACTCGACGACGCCTATCTGATGACTGTACTTGCTATGTAATCCATCGTATGATGTGCTGTGCTGCGCTGACAATTGATGTCACTCACACACGACGCACTCGTACATCGACTGAAGTCACCCAGTGTAGCCGTACCCAGTCCAACTACACACCCCACCGATCTCCAACCTGTGACCTAGGATACCATCAGCAGAACCCGCACTCCGACTCCGCAAAGTAGCCGAGCTACTAAAATATAAACCGTGACTTCTTCGGCTGCTGCACATTGACTTTCCTCGCAAAAGAAGTCATTCCTTAACGGAACAGCTTCTACATACAACCCCCTACAGAGAGGTAACACGAAGTTTCAACTTGCATTAGATGACGTCGAGCTCCTCTATTACCCCTTAACTTCTTCCTAGTTATCTTGAGCAAACGCAGGTATCCCACCGCCTAAACATACGTAGCTGCGTCAATCCGAAAGCATGTCATTCCGTCTATATGTTCGTGCGTTCATGAGAAATTAGTGGCCGATGCAGGGGTCTTACCGAAATTTCTAAAATATTCATCGATTAACATAGGAATCAAGTGAATACATGATCGACGGATGAGCTTTTCAATAACCGAGCAATATCGATCCCTATGTAACGATGGATGATTGAAATATATTGCTAATCAAGCGCATGCAGCGCAATCGGAGGAGGTGCCGGCTGACGCATGCACTTGATAGCAGGTCCTTGGCTCGGATTTCCCGCCCATGCCAACAAAGTCTTCCATTCCTCCTGGGTCGGTTAATTGGCACCAGACTTGTCTGGGAAGGATAAAGCGCTGTCTTGCTCATCAGCTGGCTACCGCAAGACGTTGTATGGCCAAATACGCATTCAAATTGTCTCTACGACATCCCGTAGAAGTAGAATGCGTGGCGCATTCTAAAATAGTAGGTCTCCTCATATCTAAAAATAATCGGCCTTTTATTTTGAGAGGGATAATAATAGTAAAGTAGAAATAAACGAGACTACAAAGAAAGAGAGAATTTGGCTCATAAAAACATAAGGAATAGATGGAAACCAATCACGGCATATGTGCATAGTTCCTACTGTGCCCACAAGAATGTAAGGAAAGTGGAAACCTCAGCTCCACATTTTTCCTTTAACCGTTTGTGATTTAAAAGAGGACAATTGCGGGTAAACAGACACAAATATCAATGAACCCAATAAGGATTTTAGAAAGTAGCGTAGTGGATGTGCATACAGTGACGATACTGATGGACTGAAAAAGATTGATACAAGCAGGAGCTCCAAAGAAAATGGGTAGAGAGCCACAGACAGCATAATAGCATAGAGCAGGACCTCAATCTCGCAAGAGTATGAACAAAAAACAGATTCACTAGTGATATCCTATGATAGACAACTAAATAAGCACAAAGGTCGACTTCGTTCTAAGGAGTCTACCCGACATATAGAGCATGAAACTACCGCTTCTTAATGGAGGAACTCCATCAAAAGCCCTGTAATAGTAAGGTTGGTTAGAAACAATGGATACACAGGCGCAAACTGTTTGAAACAAATGGGTGGTCATACAACGGGCTCCATATGAAAGCCACAGGGGCAGACATAAGCAACTAGCTCTTCCATTTTTTCCAGAATGGCACAGTCACCGGTACAAACTACCTCCATTGCCAGATCTGCCACAACCGCTTTGACGTCTTCAGCTATCCACTTATTTGACCCTTACCTTTAGAATGTCGTCCTTTTTCTGCATATCAGAAGGAGAATGACACAGTGCCCTGGGAGGACTTACATAACTGAAAAATTCCACATCAGCTGGATTGACGCCACCGAAAGGTATAGTCTGATCACGCAAACTTATTCCTCAGGTCATAGTAGCCCGAACTGCTGCATGATTCAAGAAGCCGAAGCCTTATGTTTACTTACGTTTTACGGAACCCAGGCCTGGATATCGACGATACGCAGTTTTTGTTACGATCGTGTCACTTACTGATGTTCGTTGTTTGTTTGTTTGTTTTTATCTCCTTCTATCTCGCGTTTGCCGTTTGCGAGGTAATAGACAAAAACGTAAACATAAAGCTGATCCAGGAGCCGAGAATAAGAGTACAGCTACCAGGAGTCTGTGGGGCAGAGGAAGGGAACATAGTTCAGCTCAAAGAAATCATTTCGAAGAAGGACAGCACAGTAGTATCAGCATGCAGAATTGTATTAGTTTTATTTCGTGACTTAGCTGAAAGGAAACGGATTTCTATACTAGTTGAAGAGCGCAAAATATAGGAACGCAGGAGGAAGCTTTCATGCTATGTAGAGCACACCCTCCCATATTTTAGCTTTCGAAAAGAATGTCTGTGAGGTCATATTAGGGAAGTGATTCACAATCAGCGACAGCGCAAAATATTAAAGACTACGGCTACATGGCGGTGAGTATTTAATGTAAAAATGTCGACCAGAACTTCGGGTAGACTTCCTAGTGATGGAGTTAATGCTGGATGTAAAAACTCAAGTCTTCAACCGAGTATATACTTCGTTTCCTTTTAATAGTTGATGGAGGAATATAAATAATGAAGTAAATTTTGGCAGTGGTAGACAATTACGCATTTTGAACAACACGCTGAATTCAACCCCTCTCCTTATTCCTGTTACATATAGTGTTCGGTGAAGACTTCAAATCATATATTTAGATCACTAGATTTTTCAGTGCCGTCGCATATACAACTAGCTGGATAACATGCAGGTACGGCTTCGTTAAAGGTTCGTGGTTGAACCACAACGGCCACGGCACAGGAGCAGTGTAATGACTTGTCATTCAACTGTGTAATGAAGTTAAGGTTATTTAAAGTTAAATGATGGCTGAGGTATTCTCTGAGTCATAGGTTACCATCAAAGTTCGAGAAGCTCGTCACTGTACCAAAAAGCCACTTATGCAGCACGGTATGTAGTGTTATGAATATCAGCAAAAAAAATTACTTGAGAACCAACTAACTGCTTGTTAGCATGAATATTGACTCCATTGGTATACAGGCAAAGATGCCTCCTTTCTTTGGAGAAACGTTAACTTTAAAGAACAAGAACATCCGTTTTTGGTCAACTATTTCGCAAAAACCTTGAACCTTGCTCAAGATTTCGAAGAAAACACTGCATAATGAGTAACAAAGGAGGAGATCGTGGACACTGCAAAAGGACTACTGCATTTCAGTGACAAATGGTAGCCCACTTAGACCGTTCGAATTTGAAAGATGAGTCAAAAGGGGTCGCTTTTAGGAACAAAGAGCGATCTTCTTCCAGGGCAACCGTGAAAATTTAGCACAACCCTTCGTTTTGGACCGAAGAGGGACAACCACAACGAACGACGGAAGGGGCGAACACGGGAACACGGTGTTCATCACGTCTTCTCAACACACCGTAAAATTAAAAAATGCCGAGCAACAATTACAGTAGTAATCGTCGACGATGCGCGCGGCGCTCGTCGGTAATTGGATGAATGAATGCACATGGGAATCTTCCATCCTCAGCACGCATCCTACTGTATCGCGTGCTCAACCGCGACGTGTGTGCTCGAGTGTGTACGTGCATGTTTTGCTGTGTATACCTATGTGTGTAGGCCAATATGGGTGTGTGTATTTGTATGTGTGCGTGTGTATGCTGATGTGAGCAGCGGTTGCGTGCATGTGTCCGAGGTGCGGAAGCCATAGCGACAATATGGCGCCCAAAATAATAACAGGGCGCTACACGGATTACGGTAGCGGAGAGGATAAAGCGCGATGAGTGAGAGAGTGCCGATATGCGCAGCCCGTTGGTGACTAGCACTCTCATGTAAGCTTCCTAAGCAGCTTGCAGATGGAACGGAGGCTCAAAGGGTTCAGAACAAGGGTTTCTGAACTGGGGCAGAGCGGAAATGGAACCGGAAAGAAAAACGATACCAACAGGGACAACAAATAAATGGTCAAAAACAAAAAATAAAAGCTGTTAAAATAAAATTATAGGTAAAAACTCACCAGTAACGGATTTACTGAATGTATGGAAAATTAAACAAAATGAGGTACCTAACGAAAGTTATATCCGCGAAGACGACCATAGAATAGCACTAACTTTGTTAGAAGTAACGATCATGAGAAACGAGTATATATTGCCCCAGTGGGTTGCTACACTTAACAGTTGTCACAAAGTGCAGTGATAGGAAGCGGGAAACATGTGCACCATGACTCGCACGGCGTCGCGTAGCTGCTTCAAACCCAAGAATAATTTGTAGGAAACCCGTTGAAAAAAATTAAATTCAGTACGTTGGTATAAACATGCTGTGCAAATTTCTGCAAAAACGACCTATTTGTCACGTTCCGGGTATGAGCTGATTTGCACACACATACGGCTATCAAACGATAAATAATAGTTTGTATTAAATGATGTTTCATAGCTAACATATTGATGGGAGAAACTTTAGGGTATGAGAAACCAAACCAGATATCAGGGACAAACACCTGAATTGTTGCCAAAAAAGGAAAAATTCAAAAAGCCAGGACTATTGAAGCGCAATGAAGTGGTGAGTGCTTCCATGTGCTGAGCAGCTTCCGCTCAGTTTTGTCTAAAGATAAGTAACAACAAAAGAGCGATGGGAAATACCTCTAAAAAGCTCAATTTTAAAACGGAAATGTAGTGTCGAGGTGATCAACAAAACAATTGATCTTCGTATAATAACGACGGAACCCTTGATTTAGAAATAAAAACGTTAGAAAAAATTGCACGTAGAAGTGCTTCAGGGTTGCATAACACGACTGAAGAAGTTAAAGCAATGGATAATAACACAAATAAAAATAAAAATAAAATAAAAATAAATATGTAAACATTAACACAACAAATGGCAAAATAAATAAAAGTAGTGCAAAAGAAAAGACTTCTGAAAAAATGCATCAATACCAAAAAACACCAAAACAGTGATGACATGCGCACGACTTCATTACAAAATGGTGGCAGTCAATAATAGGCAAAAAAGAGCATTGCATTTAAGAAATGAGGTTTAAAAAAGTTCTACATAGGCGTGCAAATGAGTGGCCAGTGAATACGTTCGCAACGTCTACTGCCGCCAATAGAAGAGGAGTTGTCAAGAATAGGAAGACTTCTGAAAAAATGCATCAATACCAAAAAACACCAAACTCTACAGATTTATCACCGATCGGTTAGACATCCAGCAATAAAACTCGAGTGATAAAGTCTTCAAAGCGTATCGCTATTATTACGCGAGAACACACACTCGATACACTACGACAAAACACGTTACAATTAAGCACTAAAGCCATAGGCGAAATGTGAACATGGTGTTTAGCAGTGAGAATAGTGACGATAGTGACGGCTCTCCCTTCCAAGTCCATGCTAATTGATGGTGATCCTTCCCCTCGATGCTCTCACTATATTTTGCAGGACACCTGAGTTTTTTCCCTTTTCATTGTTGTCTTGGAAATTTTCGTTTTCTTACAAGCACGATGTCTGGTGCATCCTTAGGGATGTAATGAAAAGATAAGTAGATGAATAAATGAATAACTAAATAAATAAACAAGTCTTCATATACTAGAAATTGTCATGTTGAAAATGAAAATTCCAGCATAAACGCCACCATATTGGCACTAATTGAAACGTAGCTAGTGTAAGGAATAGGAACAAAGAAGACCCCTGAGCGCTGCGCTTCCCTGTCAAGAATGAGCAAAGATTTACGCATAGTAGGGCAATTGGCATATTTAACGCCTTAACATCATGCTTTTTGGTTTGTGCTATTAGATGCCAAGATTTAATGGAAGTCGGATTTAGGCCTATGCTACAAATACCATCGCTCACCCGGGCGAGGAGCGACGCCATCTCCAAGAGGGGAAAAAGGAAAAAAGAAAACGAAAAAAAGATGAACGGTGATGTGAGCTGAGCTCAGCGATGAGCCGGCATCGCTAGTGATGTGCACAAATGCGATGCTATGACACGCCACTAGCGACGTATCCCTGGCGGCAGATCACAGCCGGCATGTGCGTGTTCTCTGTCGTGGAGAGAGGGAGTCTGATACAGTCGTTACGGTCTGATAGGTGGAACGTAGAGCCTGACACGGTCCCGCCACTAATTGTGTCTGTTGTCCACGCCATTGCTCACCCCTCAGCGATGGTGTACCATAGGCCTCATAGACTCATTCTCACTATTAACTATCTTCTATAAATTTATGCTAATAGAGGGAAGCAACTTTGTTCTGTCGTTGACTGACCAGAGAACCTATCCAACAACTTCGATTTTTCGCTTCTTGTTGTTAGAGATTTCATTGTAAATTCTTTTTTCTGTATTCTGTATTATTATTCTGTACATCTTTTCTGTATTAATTCTGCAACTTTTCTATTGAAAATCAAAGACAAGTTTATTTTTTTTTTGCACAATTCTAAAATAGAAGAAACTCATGGGCAAAGTATGATGAAGTAACATAAAGTGATGAAAATAAACAAGAAACCTCAACAAATCAAAGTTCAACAACGTGATAAACAATACTACCATTTTTACGTCGAACTGGACCCTTTTCAAATCAAACTGGACACTTTTCATGTCAAATTGGACACTCTCCTATGCTAGCCTGCGACTTTTGGAATCAAAGCGTCTTAAGGTCATTTGATTTGGAACTCTTCCAAATCGAAATGACCTTAAGACATATAAACTACAGACTCATTAAGATGGTTTGGATTATTTTTTGTTTAAGAAAAAATTGATATAACTTTCATTAAATTTTTTAGTTCACCTGCTAGAAGATGTGTAATAATTTTATAAAAATTTTATTTTCTGAGAAAAAATAATAATTTTAATTTTGTCTTGAAGCGCAGCAGGATAGCAATCATGTAGTGCACTATCGCACCACGAACTCTAAAATCTTTAATTGATTGATAGTGTCAATACTACTCATTTGCAACTTGAAAGTTAGGGTATGTGTGTTTTTACAATTTTTGTGTTGCACCGTTTGCAGGCATGAAATTGCGTGCAAATAGAAATTTTGCTATCAATCGAACAAAAATCGCAACGCCTTGGACGAGAACATGGCGCAATCCTTTCTTTTAGCATTAAAAAACGGACGTTTTGCTGTTTTTTTATAACGTGCTTTGAGCCATTATTCTTCTTCGAAAAACGACATTTTTTAAAAAGTCCTAACAATGTGTTCACTTTTTGGGTAGGTGCATTAAAACTTCAAAGAAAGTTATGCTAAAATATTCCTTGAACAAAATAATATTCGAACATTTTTGGCGAGTCTCTAGTTTAATGTAGAGAAAGCACATTCCAATTTGGAAGAGATCAGTTTGATTTTAAAAGTCTTAGACTAGCTTAGAACAGTGAACAATTTGACGTGAGGTGTCCAATTTGATTTAAAAAGAGTCCAATTTAATTTAAAAAGTATCCAATTTGATTTGAAAAGTGTCCAATTTGACGTGAAAATGTATATTTGCAAGGGAGGGAAACATTTTGCTAAAAAAAACATGGAGTGACGAAACATTTTGGTAAAAGGCAAAATTAAGAACTGAGGAGCTGATTAGCGGAGCCATTAGAGGAGAAGAGCAGCCGAAGACTGCAAGTTGCCATCGGCTCCGGATTCCAGCTTAGTAAGTCCGGCAATTCTATCACTACAATAACACCCGTCCCGCGAAACGTCCGATGTGAGAAGAAGAAACAAGCGGGGGTGTATAGGGCTGATAAGAGGCTAAAAAGAACTTCCATGAAGGATAAGAGCAACAATGGTGAGCAGGAACAAAAAAAAAATATGGAGAAATCTACGGTTATGAAGAGAAAAATAAAAACAATTAAAAACTCGAAATAGGAAAAACCGCCTTGATGTATTAACCTTAGAAGAACAATCTGTATTTTTGCTACAAATCTCTAACGAACGCAGGATATTTTCAAGTCGTACAACCACTCCATTTAAGAACGTGCCGCTGTTGTTGCCATCGGCGTTAGTTAATCCCTTTTCGGGATGCGCCACGCAATCTAGTTCTTCGTGATGTCATGTAGGTGGCTTCAATGCATATACACACTGTCTATACAATGACTTGCGGTGACCAAGCGATGTACAAGTCGGTGTTTTATCCTACCTAGACGAGTCTGGTAGAAATTCGTCGACCCCAAAAGATGGAAGGCTGGTTGGCCTGGGGAGGAAATCCGAACCACAAGCTTAGAATCGGGTGCACGCCACAGCCGGCATCCCCCCCCCCCCAACCCGCAACTGCGCTATAGTTCAATGTTCGTCTTGTAAATCCTAATAAATACACGCACAGCACAGTTCTTACCAGTTCAGTGAAATTCAAACTACAAGCAACACTACATAACGGGTAATAGCAATAGAGGAGGACATGTAATTAGATGTATGGACCATGATATTTTGTTGAAAATGCCTCCAAATGAAGAATGCGTGACAGGACCTTTTCGAAAAAGGAAGAAAACTCATTTTTGTTTTGTAATAACAAATTATTTTCCTGAGCTGAGTCTAGTGCAAATTCAAAAAACCTGAAGTTTTGGTTTTTAAAATTTTGCAGCATTATGTGACGCTGTCAGACAGCACTATGTATATGACGCTACGGAGGTTTCTTTAGTGGAGGATTTCGATCATATGAAGAAAAACCGAGGTTTCCTTCCCCTTTCTTTGCATGGTTTTCGAAATTGGTACTGCGCGGATCAGGAGTGCATTCTCCCTCCTTAGGATGGGCAACGGGCTTATTTATAGTCAGTAAAGATAAAAAGGAGTATGAACCGTAGTAATAGCTTATATGGCTCGGTAGGAGCTGTAATGTAACCTGAACAGAAAAAGAAATTGGAACTCATAACTAGTAGTGATCGTCTTTTCGTGGCGAAGAGCACATAGATGATCTCCAGCGCAAGAAAAAAGCATTATGAAAACTTCAAAATGTAGTCAAGAAGCAAACCGATGGAAGAGCGCTACTACAAATTGAAGTTTCCAGCGAAAGATCAGCAAAAGAAGCATTCAGTCGCGCACAAACAGAGCTATCCTAAACAAACCAACTTCAAAAATCTTAATGGCCAGAAGAGGCCGAGTAGTGTACGAGAGAAGCGAGTGCATGTAACCCGGTAGTAACGAACGGTGATGGAGTTCAATTCAGACGAAGTTGAACGGTTATCGACCGGCCGACAGCAATAGCAGCGTTTAGGGCGGCGTGTCGGCGATGTCAAAGATATAATAGTAAGACGGTGGTGGTGTGGTGCGTCGCTTTGTGTCAGGCGTTTAACTCGTGTCGAGGCAAGGTCAACTTCGTCCAGCGAGCGAATTCCCCCTGTCACACTCCTCACCGCTGCTGTTGGCACTGCTTCTGCTGCCGCTGCAAGCGGATTCTCGACGGGACTAGCGGCGAGATCTCCACGCCCGTTTGCCACCAGCACTGTGGGATCTTAATGAGGGATAGAGTTCGAACGTTCTTCCCAGATGTGCAATACCAAGAGGACGGAAACAGACTCGATCGACCTCCAGAAGCCTCCGGCAAGCGAACGCTACACACCGACGACACAGACGCCGGTGTTAGAAGATATAGTAGTAAGACGGTAGAGCGGTTTGTGAGGCGTTTAACTCGTACGGGAGGCAAGGTCGCCACTCACCGACCGACCGCACCACATGCATACACACGCGCACACCCAGACGGACACTCACACACCTACACGCACATATGCGCTTACTCACATACGGGTTGTTTAAAAATACACAGAAAATAGGCAAAAAAATTCAGAACGAATGAATGGAAAAATCATACGCTTCAATCATCAAATAGTGAGGAGCTGCTGCTTATTGACTGGTGTATTTCTAACATGTCAGCAATCACGAGGATATACAAAAGAAGAAAAGTAATTGAAAGCGTTATATCTTACATGGGAGCAAGAATAAACCATGGACGGCGAAAGCGACTGTACGCTATGAATTCAGAAAATTTTCGAAGACTTCATAATTCCTAGGGAGGTTTTTTTGCAGAGTCATTCTATGAAAGGAAGGTCGTGTGTCTCAAAAAAAAGCGCCTACAGTTTCAATTTTTTTCTGCATACTTTGAAGCACAATATAATTCATATAGTGAAACATACAATTAAAACATGCAGTCAAATAGCACGCAAACACACATCCATAATAGGATAAAGAATAAAAATTGATCAATCTTTCTTTGGGATGCGCCACTCATTCTACACCTTCAGGATATCGTGGAGGCCACTTGGATGCGTCTTTGTCCTGTACTGACTTCCTGTGGTCAGCTGATAAACAAATCAGCGTTTTTCCTCACCAGACAAGTCTAGTAGCACCAATTCAGTGGACATACGGGGGTGGACATGTTGGTTGGCGTGCACGGGAAACTCGAACCAAGAACATTGAATCGGGTTGGTTGCGATAGCCGATGCTTTCTCCGAGTGCGCTACCAAGCGCCTTATTGGTAAATATCCTATTTTCTCGTCGACTTGGACACTTTTCAAATCAAATTGGACGGTTTTCAAATCAAATATGACCGTTTTCGAATCAAACTGGCTACGTTTCGGATCGGACTGGACACTTTTTATAATAGAATTGAACAATCTTCTAAGCTAGGCTAAAACTTTTGACATCAAAGCAAACTTTTTCAACTCAAAATGAGCTTCTTCTACATTAAACTAGAGATAGGCTAGAATAAATTGTTGTTCAACAAAAATATTAGCATGATTTCATTGAAGTTTTGATTCACCTTTAATAAGTGTACAAATTGTTTTAAATTTTGTAAAATTCTCATTTTTTGAAAAAAATCTTGATTCGGGCTTGTTTTATAGAGCAGTAAGGCGGCCATTTTTTAGTGTTTAAAGAAATTGCGCCATGGCCTTGTCCAAAACGTCGTAATTCTTATTCAACTGATAGCAAAATTTTTGCTTGTATGGAGTTCCACACTTGTGAACTATGCAATACAAACAAATGTAAAGAACATACACATCCTCACTTTGATGCTTCATGCAAGCAGCATCTACACTTCCAATCAAATAAGCTTTTCGAACGCATGGCGTGATCTGGTCTTTTAATGCTCGATGTGATTGCTCCCTCGTTGCGCCTTGAGAAGTTTTTCTCAAAAGTAAAAGCTTTATTCCATTATTTAATAATATTCATCCAAGCAGCTGAACTACAAAATTTCAAAAACGTCATTCCATTTCTTCCTTGAACAAAAAATTATTCTAACCATCTTGACGAGTGTGTAGTTTATCCTTTAAGAAGGTCATTTCGATTTGGAAAAGTTCGCTTTGATTTCGAAAGTCTCAGGCTAGCTTAGAAGAGTGTCCAATTTTATGTGAAAGTGTCCATTTTGATTTGGACACAGCAAATGCGCATAGGCATCCCACCACATATGCTATACTTCGGCGACGCTGTGTTGCGCGGGCTGCTATGCAGTGCGTAGCAGCCCGCGTAACACTGTCGCCGACGTCGCCGACAACAGCGTCGCGGAAGTATAACATAGGGCTTACGCGGGCTGCTATGCATTGGTGCTCGGTGGCTGCTACGTACTGCGTAGCACCCGCCGAGCACTGCGATGGCGCCGGCTACGCATCGCCGGAGTATAAGATGACCATAGGTGTGATTTTATTCTCAACTATTAAATGATTTGGAGAAAAGATAAATGGCAACATTAATCAATCTACACAAGTGTACACAGGAAAAGGAAAAGACAAACGATAAAGGGTAGAAGACAGCACAATAACCTTCAGAATGCGCCACGCATTCTCCTTCAAGTAGATATCCTCGAGGAATTAGATGGCCATTTGGCCTGTACTCAATCTTTTTTGCGATACGCCACGCATTCTACTTCTACTGGATGTCTTGGAGGTGATTTGAATGCATATTTGGCCATGCAATGTCTTGCGGTAGCCAAGGCATTGTACAAGTCTGTGCTTCATTCTTCCCAGAGAAGTTTGGCACCAACTCAACGACCCCAGCGGGATGTAAGGCTTCGGTTCGCTTGGGTCGTACTCATACCTTAATTCGGGGTGTTGCACCATAGTCGTCGCCTTCTCCAACTGCGGTACAACATCCCAAACTTATCCTGTAATATTTAGATTGTTAGTTGAAAAGAATACACATGAAGGCAGCGCCGACGCGAACACATGTTAACTTAGTGAGACCTCACCAAAAAATGTAGTTATCGTTGTTATACGCTGCAACAACTGTGTACTGTGCTATCCAAACATCTTTTAGGAGTAGGTGAGTTACAAGCTGAACGACGGCCGCATTACTATAATAATAAGCTAGCAAAGAAACTAATGCGTCTTATCCACTCATTCGCGATGATTATTTCTGAACACAGTGGTTCAGTAAACCCACTCTCACAAGGAGAAACAGACCTGAAAGCACCTTCAGCCGAGAAGAGTTCAATTGCCATCTTTTCTCGACGCTCACAACGTCGGAAAACACTAATGATTTACAAAAAAAAAAAGAAATAAGTTTAAACACAATGATGCTAGAAAATAAATACACAAATAACCTGGCACCAATAATTGTTAATGCGATTCTCCAAACGAAGATGAAAAATTTAAGTTCGCCTAAGTGTGCTGCTGAAGATCGTTGAAAACTGAACCCTGCATGCGCCGTAGAAAACTACGTGACTTTCATTTCTTGATATGAACAAGAACAGAAGAAACCAATTTTCTAAGATGCTGCCTTTTTAACAGATTTCGGTAAGGTTTTTTTTGGAGTTCAGTACAGGATTAGACGTTCCTCTCCTGTATGAACGAGCTTCGCATAACTCCTGCGCAAGTCTTGGTCACGGGACTAGAACACTGTCTTTCCAGGTGGCGTGCACCTCACCTGCACCTTCAATGATTGGCCTCAAGATAGAACAGGAAATATCACTGATAAAATATTTGGCAATTCCTTCATGTTGATTTTGTCCCAATCTTGACAGAATTCGGTAGAAAAAATACGAATCGTCTTTGAAAACATAGGTCAATAAAATTCTAGGGAGCAGGTTTAATGACAGCAAGTCAGCCAAAATCAGGCTTGTACTTCCTCCTATTTTTTGACATGCAATATTTTGGAGCCCTGACTACAAACAACCGCATGATGAATTACTTTTTTCAGAATTCGTCACACAAAGAAATGGCTGAGCATTTTTTCCCAGCTAGATAAACTGCCTTATTCAGTGGAACAAAAGTTTGCTTGCGTGGAAGTTCTTGGTTCTAATGAAATATTTTCGCGTTAAATATGTATGCTAACAATGTGCTCTGCGACGATAGCGACCCAGAATACAGATTAAGAACGCTGATAGTCAATTTCTGACTGGAGTGCGCCATGCACACGAGTTTTACGGGGTATCGTGGAGGCAATTTGGATGTGAGTTTGGACATCGGCCTGTCACTTACGGTATCCAGGCGAGATGAATAAATTAGTGACTTATGCTTCCAACACTAGTTCGATATCAATTCACCAAGCCTGAGGGAACGAAATGCTAGATTAGCTTGGATGCAATCCGAACCAATTACCTCGATTCGGGGCGCACACAAACATCTACCGCCTCCTCCTACTGCTTTACTACAAGCCCTGTAGCGACTGTAGCCTACTCAAGGACAACATCCTTAAAAAATGAGATTTTTGGTACAAAACAGGAAACTTGCATGGCAATATGTTCTACTTTGGGCGCAAAACCTAACTGAACTAGCTTCGTTCGTTAATCTGTTTAAGGGCAGACGATCGATGCCTCAAACAGACAATACTTTCCGCACCCCGTACGTGTGTGTCCACGGACTCCCAAGCCTGCGTCAGAAGCGCACACACACTTGCAGAGGTATGCACACGATACACGCAAAGTCGCTGGTGCCAACAGGTTCACGAGAACACGTGAGTTACTACGCATACCGAACCATTGAGAGGCAATGCGCAGCGGACGGCAGATAGACCAACCAGCACAAGGTCTGGCCCAGGCGCTTGCACAACTCCGTAGAGGTGCACAAAAAGCATACAAACTGAAGGGCGGGCCTGCCCACACTGTACTAATACGACACATTTATGAACGGCCGCGTGTACACCACTCACAATAAAAGACGAGCGAACGATTGACTAAGGACGACGACAACGACCAAGTCACGCCGAGGACGTCGTCGAAGGATCGATGCTGGATGACGACGGCGTCGAGCTTCAGACATTGGAGATGGCAACGGCGATCATGGAGAAAGCAAGAATGTCGCCGACGCGTGCGACCCGATTCAGAAGACGGCCACCGACAACGATGACTCAGCCAGCCCAGCGCCGCCGGCCAGCAACAGCGCGGAGATGGCGATCAACTCGACCCGACGAATTTCACTAAAACCCGCCGCTATCGTGTTCGGCGCGCCGCTGCGACCCTGAGGTAAGAGGGCGAGTAAAAGTTAAGGACGCTTATATTGTGGGAGCACGCGTCGTGGAGGAGCGACGACGTCGCAGCGAGACACGACTGAATGCGCTGAGACGTGACGCAGAGCGTCGCTATAGTTGAAGCAACCTATCGGCAGGAAGCGCAGTCGTCACTCTAACCTCTTGTTCACCGTTAAGCGTCTATTGTCATTTATTTTCCTCACGACGCCCCATAGGATCAGAATACGTGGCGCATTCCAAAACAAGTCGATTACCGACGTCCTTTATATCCGTTTACTTTTATATTTGCACACATATACATCCTATGGGACGTCGTGAGGGCAATTTGAGTGCGTACTCGCTCTATAAAATGACTAGTAGTGGCCAGGCGACGCCAAGTTAGTGCTTTACTCTTCCCAGAAAAGTCTACAGGAGGAATAGAAGATTTGGTTGACCTGGACGGGATTTCGAACCAGGAGCCTGGTATCGGGTCTACGCAGCAGCCTGCACCTCTTCCGACAGCGCTACACGAGCCCGAAAAAATGTTTACCTATCAAAATAAAGCACTAATGGCAAAGGAAGGCGTCAGTAAACCGTCGAGTGTGCCAGGCAACATGCTTCTACGAGATATCGTGTAGACAAGTTTAATGTGTATTTGACCTAAACGATGACTTGCGGTCGCTAGCCAATGAATATTGGTCGGTGCATTACTACTCGACGTCTAATCTAATAACAGATTTAGTAGCGAATCAGAAGGAATCAGAAGGATTAGAGACTTCGCTGGCCTGTGCGGGACCCTAACCAAGAACCTTGGTTCGGACTGTACGCTGCCGGAGCCTCCTCTGACTACGTCAGGTTGCATCTATCAATACATACCTTTGGAAAAAATTAAGCAAAGAAAGACTAGAAAGAACAGTGCAATCGTACTTTTTTTACTTCAACCGAGAGCTTGATTATATAAAGCGTTATGAATTCTGAACACGTAAGACACAAACTGTCAAAAAATAAGAGCATACAGATGGTTTTAAGCATCTGAGACGCGCCAGGCATTTTACTTGTACATTATACCAGGGAGGCACTTCGGCTTGGCATTTGTCTAATATTAGGTTGTAACGAAATAAATGGCTCTGAACCACTGTATATTTAAACTGTTAATATCTCGGCTTGTAGGCAAGTTTATTAATCGAAATAAAAACCTTCTGATTCTACACATCTTTGCCAACGTGACACAAGCTTTTTTATCCCAGTAGCATAAAAATCAGAAGTTCTGGAATTGACGAAATCTTCGAAGGCACTTTCGGCATCCTGTTGGTAATTGAATATTTTCCCTACCAAGGAGTCGAAAAGATGCTTGAAGAAATGGTAGTCTGTTGGGGAGAGGTCGGGAGAAAACGGAGGATGTGGTAGAGTTTCAATGCTCTGCTCATTCAATTTCTGCAACGTCATTCGCGCTACATGGGGGCGAGCATTGTCGTGCAGAAGGAGAACTCGCCTTCGGTTTACCGAGGCCGGCCGGATATCCTTCAACTTTTCATCATTTCTTCAATTTCAATGCAGTACTTCTCTGCCGTGATGGCTTCACCGGGAGGGAGCAAGCTGTGGTGAATAATTCCCAGCGAACACCGCCATACTGTCATCATTACTTTCTTTTGGTGCAATTCCGGCTTCGCAAAAACCTTGGGCTCTCATCGCTGTCCACCCACTGTGCCGAACATCGCCTGTTGTCGTACATTATCCATTTCTCGTCACAGGTTACGATGCGATCAAGGAATGGGTCCGTTTCGTTCCGTAGAAGCAGTGCGGACAAGATCTCATATCGTCGGTTTCTTTGCTCCTCAGTCAGCTCGTGAGGTACCCATCTTTCCAGCTTTTTGGTCTTTCTAATTTCCTTCAGATGCCGGGCAGCTGTGTTGTGACTGACGTCAAGAACCTTCGCTATCTCCCTGGTACCTCTGGATCCTCCTCTACCACATCTCTCAGCTTGTCCTCATCAACATCACTATGCCTCCCACGACCTTCATGTTCTTCCAAGCTCTCATTTCCATTCCGGAACTTCTGATGCCAACGATACGCCGTCCGAATTGTGGAAAATCATTGATCGAATGCGGCGTTGATCTTCTCGTCCGCCTCCTTAGCTGTAGTGCCCAGCTTGAATTCATACGAGTAAATGCCTCGGATTACCCTTTTGCCCATCTGTAAAAAAGTCAATAAAACTCTAAAGTTTTATCACTTTTACATAGAAAATTTGGTACTCACCGGTAGAGCAAAGTTTGCGCTTCTAACCAGGGAATGCCGTCAGCTTCCCATGGAACTTCGGATTGAGACCTACATCACGTGAAAGAGCTCGAGACGCTGATCACAGATATGTAGATCAAATTTGCTAAATGGATCTCCTAAGCGAGTTATGACCGGCGGAAGCCGCGATGTCTTCCATGTGTTAGGCGCGCTCAATCAGCGTTGGGCGCAGTATTGCGCGCAAATCAGCGGTTCGGCTATCAGCGCCGTCAGCAGCGGCGCAGTGGTAGAGTGCTCGCTCCAAAGGATTGGGTTCATTGGTTCGGTTCCCGCCGCTGCCGGGCTTTTTGCATTTTGTGATCTATCTTGACGAGGACCTATAATCTCATTTTTAGCACATTTTTGAGCGAACGGCTAATGGCGACTTGCATTTACGTCTATTTGAAGACGGAAACGTGTTTCAGGTGGAATGTTTTACTCATGACGTGAAGCAAGTTAGAATTCAAATCAAAACAAAATAAAAAGTAAAAATAAAATCACAAATCAACAAAAATTAATAAACGTAATAAATAAAATGTAATGACACTAGTTGAAATTTCCGACTCCACCGACACGACTTCGGCCGAACAGTTGTAGCAGCGGTATGGGTGGTCTCCGACCGAATCGTGAAAAACGGATGTCAGATTCGTGATCAGCACCCAAATAACCCCCCTAGACAGAGTTTCAGCGAAATCGGTGGCTCTGCCCGGACCATCCTAGTTAAAGGTATGGGTGGTCTCCGACCGAATCGTAGAAAACGGATGTCAGATTCGTGATCAGCACCCCAAATAACCCCCTAGAAGAAGTTTCAGCGAAAAAAATTTTTTCGACCGAAGTCGTGTCGGTGGAGTCGGAAATTTCAACTAGTGTCTTTACTTTTTATTTATTACGTTTATTAATTTTTGTTGATTTTGATTTTATTTTTACTTTTTATTTTGTTTTGATTTGAATTTCTAACTTGCTTAACGTCATGAGTAAAACATTCCACCTGAAACACGTTTTCGTCTTCAAATAGACGTAAATGCAAGTCGCCATTAGCCGTTCGCTCAAAAATGTGCTAAAAATGAGATTATAGGTCCTCGTCGAAGATATCACAAAATGCAAAAAGCCCGGCAGCGACGGGAACCGAACCAATGACCTCAATCCTGTGAAGCGAGCCCCTCTACCACTGCGCCGCCGTCGCTGCTGACGGCGTCGATAGCCGAACCGCTGATTTCCGCGCAATACTGCGCCCAACGCTGATTGAGCGCGCCTAACACATGGAAGACATCGCGGCTTCCGCCGGCCATAACTCGCTTAGGAGATCCAATTAGCAAATTTGATCTACATATCTATGATCAGCGTCTCGAGCTCTTTCACGTGATATAGGTCTCAATCCGAAGTTCCATGGGAAGCTGACGGCATTCCCTGGTGAGATCTACCAACCGTGACTTCATTGCAGCTGAAAAACATGAATAAAGAATATAAGACGGCGGTAGTGCCAGACGCGACACGCATTCTACTCTTACGTGGGATGCTGGAGGCACTTCGAATGTGTATTTGGCCAGTACAATGACTTGCGGTGGTCAGCCGATGGACATTCCAGTGCACTATCCTGCCCGGACAAGCCTGGCACCAATTCATCGAGCCCGAAAGGATGGAAGGTTTGGCTGACCTGTAAGTTGAATCCGAACCAAGAACATTTAGTCGGAGAACATGCGACAGGTGGCGCTTCCGATTGCACTACCACGTGCCTTGAAGAAAAAACACCAATAGGAATGTTTTAAGTGTCTTTTTTGACACGCGACATGGACAGTGTGACAAATGACAACTACCGACCTACCATTGGAGAAAGAATGGTTTAAAGTAGTTTTTGTTTATGCTGTTTGTTCGTTATCCGTTTTTCCGTTACCCGGCCATTTTTGGGCGAAATTATCCGTTATCCTTTATCCGGATATCTGGATTTAGTTATCCGCTCATCCCTGATGAGAACGGTTGCGGAGGAAGAAGGGGCAGAAGTACTGCGCAGTACAAACCGTGGCGCAATACGGGTATGGGGAGTGCAGTATCTTGTAGGCCTCGAAATTTTCAATATACAGCAGCGGTAGGATAGAATACTTCTCTTCCTGGCGAAGGCCCACCTCCACTCTAGGATTGTGCTAAAATAGTGAACTCTATTATGAAAAAAGCATGAAAAGCGTCACGAGGGCGCACCCCCATACTCGTATTGCGCCAAATTTGTTTTAAGGCCCAACAAGGATCATTCAGTGCATTAAAACAACAGATCGCGTCATGCACTCGACTTGCTCGTTGCGATTTTCATTCAATTGCTAGTGTGAGCGCTGCTTACATGAAACAATAAAGTGAGGATACGTGGGTTCTTTACTTTGTTGACTCGTTTACAAGTGTGACACTTCAGGCGAATAGAAATTCTTCTATCAGTCGAATAAAAGTCGCAACCTGATCGACGAGGCATAGCGTAATTCCTCTTTTTTGCACTAAAAATGGCCGCATCCTGGCCTTAAAAACAAGTTTCAGTCCATCACTTTTTGTGAAAAATAGAATTTTGTAAATTTTCAAGCCATGTATTCACCTATCGAGCAGATAAATTATAGCTTCAAGTAAAGTCACACTAGATTTTCTTGAACAAAATATTGTTCTAGACATTTTTAATTATTCAGGAAGAGAGAATTTGGGAACTCTAATATTCTTACCTTTTTGGAGAGCCTTTTTCCTAACGTGAAAGGAGCTCGTTTGATCTGGAACAGGGGTGCACATTTAACGGTTAAGGATTTAACGAATTTAACGATTTAACGACATCTCTCGTTAAAATCTGGCTTAACGACTTGAAGGAAATTTTTAGAAATTTAACGGAATTTTTAACAGACTTTCTACTTAGTGGTTTTATCACATTTACCCTTAGTCTTCACGATTATTGCAGGTCTCACCCTCCCGATAAGGATTGTTCTTGAAAAAACTATTGAAATTGGCGAGAACATTTTGATGTTTTCGTGAATTTGTTTTGAATTGTTGGAAATAATGCATTTTAGGGCTCGGGTAGCGCAGCCTGAGGAGGTGCCGGCTGTCACCCGATACCAGGTTCCTGGTTTGGATTTCCCGCCCCAGCCAACCAAGCCTTCCATCCAGACTTGTCTTGAAGGATAAAGCGCTGACTTGTTCATCGGCTCGTCACCGCAAGTAGGTATAGGCCAAACACGTATTCAAATCGCCTCCGCATCTCATAGAAAAAGAATGCGTGGCGCATCCCAAAAAGGATTGAGTAACGCCTTCCTTTATCCTTATCCTTTAATGTCTTTTGGAGCTAGAAATTTCTTCGCCGAGCCCCCCCCCCCCCCCGCCGAGACGGAGAGAATATTTTTTAGGCCGCTGGACGTGTTTTAAACGATTTTAGAAAAGCGCTAATAACAAAAATTTGGGAGGCTACTTTTCGTGGGCGTTAACACATTAACGATGTGTCACACCTATTCAGCAGTGTGGAACGTGTGACACGATGCCGTGTCATGGTCACGACGTTTCAAAAATAATGGATGGTCCCACGCACCGGGCACTCGAAAATCGTGCGTCCGATAACGTGGAAACATTCCACTGACTGGCTTTTAATTGTATCTTTATTTGATCTTTTTGTACTTAGTGGCCTGTGCCCGCATCGAAATTGTATATGGTCGTAGAACAGACAGACAAACGGTTTTCAAAGAACTAGGAAAGGGGAGGGGAAACTCCGGATTCTGCCTGATCGCAAATTTTAAGACACCTTGTCGGTGATCATTTTCCATGATAATTCCATAGCTGTTTTTATTCCACACCTTGTATGTAGATAATTTGTTACTGAAGGCTTGTTTATCTTTCTACGTTTGTTGATTTGAATTGTTTGCATTGCATTGCAATGTTGCACTCCATTCCTTGAACGTTAGCTGTTGAACTCTTGAAGTGGAAACCCATACAATTTCTTTGATTTTTTCACTTGGAATAAGGGTTTCCATCTATTTTGTATTTTTAACGAAATTTAACGATTTACCGGAAATTTATCGAAAATTTCCCGTTAATTTAACGCACAGAATTTTGTATGCACCCTGATCTGGAAGATGTCCAGTTTGATTGCAAAAGCGTCAAGTCTGCTTGAACGCTTGTTGAACCCTGCATTTCTTTTGTTTGTCAAGAGTGTTCAGTTGGAGGTGAAAAGCGCCTATTTTGATTTAAAAAGTACCCAACTGGGAATTTCACATAAAATGGTAGATAAGTAGTTTGGTAGCTGTCTCATTTCATTTGTTTGTTGAGTTTCACTTTGAGTTCACATTGTTTTGCTCGTTTTGTTGGCTTCATTCTGACGTTTTCACATGGATTTCCATGATTTTTTCTATGAAATGAAAAAAATCATAATAGTGACCTATCCAAAATTTGCACTGCATTGAACTGCGCATGTATTGGAGGCAGTCTATCTCATACATGTTTACAATTCAGTGGCAGCACTTGCGAAGAAAGAAGGAATCACTGCTGATGTCATTGCTGGATTTTAATTGCCGCTCTGGCCTGTCCGGTTCTGGCGCTGCTCACCGCTCTGTTCCTGTCGAAGCGTTCCATGGAACTTCCGCATTGCAGAGACTGGAAATTCGAACAGAAACCGAGCAAAAACGACTCGGAATTGATTTCTCGCGCCCACTCCTCGCTGTGAAGAGACAGTAGTGTCCGGCCGCTGAGCAGTCGTTGTTTATTACGGCCACAGCTCTTCTCAGCGATTTACGTTCGAACAAATGAACAGTACAGAAGATTTATTAGGCCAAAAGTGACACAAAAGCTGTTCTGCACAAAGGTGTGTAGGAAAAGTTGGCTTTTTGATTATTCTCAAAGTGATATCTTCCGAGATTTCTATAAAGTGGAAAGTGTTCTTTTCTCATTGCAATTTTGTATATCAATCTCTGAAAAAGCTGTTATACATACCATTTTCACTTCGAACTGGACACTTTTCAAATCAAAATGAACACTTTTCACGTCAAATTGAACATTTTTCTAAGTTATCTTACGACTTTTGAAATCAAAGCAAGCTCTTCCAAATCAAATTAATGTGAACTTCTTCAACATTAAACTGGAGATTCTCGAAAAAGATTAGAATATTTTTTTTGCTCACGGAAAATTTTAGTATGATCTCTTTGAACATTTAATTCACCTACCCAATAAGTAGACACTTTGTTTGAAATTTTGTAAAATTCTCATTTTTAAGGAAAAATAATGATTTATAGCTCAAAGAACAGGAGGGCGATGAGTTTTTAGTGTCAAAAAGAGATTACGCCATGCACCTGTCCGAAGTTTCGCAATTTTTATTTGATTGATAGTAAAATTTTGGTTTTCATGGAGTTCCTCACTTAAAAACGATGCGACATAGGCAATCGTAAAAAACACACATATCCAACCTTTAATGCTTTATGTAAGCAGCATCTACACTATCAATCAAATAAAAGTCACGACGAGCTTATTAAGTGCATGGCGCAATCTGGTATTTTAGTGCACTATATGATTGCTGCATTGTTGCGCTTTAAAACAAATTTTAATTTCCTATATTTTTTTCTAAAAAATAAAAATTGTATCAGATTGTTACACTCATTTGGGAAGCTGAAATAAAAAATTGAAAGTTGTTCTAAATTTCCCTTGAGCAAAGAATTATTTTAACCATTTAGTTTAACCTATAAGAAGCTCTTTTTGATTTGGAAGGCGTTCAGTTTGATTTTAAAGTTCGTTTCTCATTACTTAATAAGCTTTACTCAACGAGTTTCAACGAAAGTTACCTCAAATTTTCCTTGAAATAAAAAATTGTTCTAATCAACTTGGAGGGTCTATAATTCATCCTGTAAGAAGCTCATTTCGCACCTTGAATTCAGAACTCATTCGTCTGATTAGAGGAGTGCCCAGTTTGAAGTGAAAGAAGTCCAACTTGTGAAAATAGTACTGGTGGAAAGGAACGAAAGGAACTTTCCAAGGAGGCTTTTAAGATTACTGTGCGTAGACAGGCATGAGCGCGTGTAGCGCAGTCGGAGGAGGCGCCGACTGTCGCGTGCACCCGATACCAGGTTCCTGGTTCGGATTTCCCGCCCAGGCCAACCAAGCCTTCCATCCCTCCGGGGTCGGTAAATTGGTACCAGACGTGTCTGAGAAGGATAAAGCGCTGACTTGTTCATCGGCTGGCCAACGCAGGTCACTGTATGGCCAAATACGCATTCATGTCGCCTCCACGACATCCCATAAAAGTAGAATGCGCTGGCGCATTCCAAAAGGGATTGAGTAACGCCGTCATTTATCCTTTATCTTCATCCTTATGTATGCAAAAAATTGAAAAAAAAATTGAAAAAATTGCACATGTGACGGGATTCTTTCGTTACAATCACGGATGTGCATTAAATATTTTCGGTAATTTTTAACGACAATTTTTCAACGAATTTTTTATGCGTTAGGATCGGTAAATTCGGTAAAATCGTTAAATGAACTGTCCCTGAGATGCAGTCAGTTTGGTTGTATTATAATGTGTAAAAAGCAAGATCTTTTCTTTATTGATTTTTTTACTTCTACATTGCAGAACTTCTAAAATAACAGATTTTTTACTATGTCTAGCTCGTTTAGTTTGTGGAAATACTTCCTGCTTTCGGAAAGTTCCAAAGTGCAATGCACTACCGACAAAAGAACCATTTAAGAACTGGCGAAAGTTATGTAGACTTTTACAGCCCAACATTCCTCTATTCCATAATTGTTTCGGAAAGCTACAGAGTGTTCTAATGCGAAATGCAGGTCAAACAGTGACCACGGCGAATTTTTTGGTACACTTCGTCTTTGGAAGATGTTTACGGAGTCCATAGACAGAATAGTCTCGTTTGTCCCAAAATGTCCAATTCTTACCGGAGACGAGAACCAAATAAGTGAACAGCCACGGTTCGTTGATCAAACATTAATCGAATATAATTTTTCTGCATTGAGTATCTTTGTATTTACTTTTTTATTTTGCACATTTTTTATGTGCACATTTGCTTGACGTTCGTATGTTGTGGGTATCTACATTTTTTTTTATTTTTGTAGAACATATTTTGGATTGATGTAGGTTTTATAGCAGATTCCAAATTAGACGAAAAAACCACAAACATAAAGGGAATTGCTAAAGCCAGATCAACACCTTCAAAGATATACCTTTTCTGCAGAACTGGAACAATCATCATGCAATATGCTGCATGTAAACCACCAGATTTCATACTAGCCTTACAGTAACCGAAGAATTGTCATCGGTTTCTTCTCTCGTTTATTTGATTTTATTGCTTTCAGCCTTTCAGTTCTTCTACTGGGCTCTCGTTAGTTTTTTGCTTCCGGTCTTGCCGGATGTCGAACTAATGGATAGTTAGATAGCTGTTGATTCTAACCGCGAGACCATCTGCTGTCTGTTTCGGGATATGGAAAAGATCGAGCCGTACGTAGACCCAAAATTCTAAAGCCTACGGATTTTTCACTTTTTCAACTATGTGGCACTTCTTTCTCCAGCATCGATGTCAGCAATAGTCGTTGGTTTCTTATCGATATCGCAGATTCTCTGAAGAGATAGTGAGTGGTTTGCTTCAACATTGGTCTCGGAGATAAGACAATGCCAGTGCTTCTGTTCGGCGACCATTCCTTCGCGTTTTTCGTCTTTGAAGACAAATCCACTCATGCAGTGCTCGATCAACTATTAGCCTCTTTTGCCAAGTGTCTCCTAAATCGACTGTTTAGTAGTCTGCTTGGCTGCTGTTTATTTGACAATAGTAGCCATGACTTCGTTGTGGTCGGTAAGGAGGCTGGTTCCTCAAACTTGGGTAATTAAACCATCTTGGATTGTTCAAACCATCTTCGTCCTTGATTACTCCTTCAGCTGTGGAAAACCTTTGAGTTACTTGTTTTATTTTATTGTTGTTTAGTTTGTTTATCTGTTTGTTTGTTAACCTGTTTGTATGACCGTGGTGCTGTACGCGTACACAACATGAACAGCGCTATAGATTCCATAGTCTTTATTCGCTTTCACAACAAGATCAGCCCAGCCCTTTCATATGCTAGTGATTTTGCAATACAGCTAGGCACTATTCAGCTCCTTCGACTGCCGCGCCGCGACGGCGTCGCGTGCACAATTAGTATTAGGGCAAGCGACTGTTCAAAGCTACTCCACAGTTCGTAAGCTACACGACACTAGCCCTGTATTCCACGCGAATCGAGTGATCTCGCAGCATTGTTCGATAGCCCTATTCCATTTTAGTACCAGTCTTTAGTCTGGCCTACATGAGAAACGGGAATGTGAAGAACGGCTATTGACAGTTTGTATCGAATGGGCATGCCACACTTAAGGGCAGTGTCTTAACTGTGTAGCGTCCATTCGGTCGGCGCTCTGATTGGCTGTGACTGCCGGAGCGTACTCGACACCGGGAGCGCGTCCATGTATGCCACGTTAACGACCAGTACATATGTTTTGTAGTACAACTCCTTTCTCTTCTCTGCCTTACGACAGCGACGTCACTTTTGGCATATGTGAAAGAATTTTGCTTGGAAGTCGTAGGAGAGCCCAAAAAGAATCTTCTGTGACGTCTTGAGACTAAAAAATCGTAAATCTCGAGGGGTACTGGCGAGCTCCCACCAAGTCGGAAGAATTCCATCGCATCAGACCGTCATTGCGGGACCACTGGAAGACCGCTTGTACCCATTAACGAGAAATAATTACTGATGACGTCGTTCCAATTCCTCCGCTTATCGTGAATTCCTTCGCAGGTCTCCTGCCCCCAGAACGTCTTCTACGCATCGATTTTTCAGATGCGTGTTTAACGTTTCTCATTTCTTTCTTTGTGTTCTTATCATCTACCAGATGTGCAAAACCCAGAAAATATGAAAATATTCCAGAGCATAGGAATTACGACGACAGTCGACAACCGCATCAGTGACAAGTGCGAGCGGAGCGTTACAGCGGTCCTGCAGCTACCGTCTGAGATTACGAAAAACTTGTTCAACTTCGTGACCATTCGTACAATGGTCACCAGGGGCCGGATTCATCAAAAGTTGAACCCGTGGGTATGCGGAGTATAAGGGGTAGAGATAAGATGAGGGTTAGGTAGATGTAAGGTAAAGGTAAGAGTCAGAGACGCAGCTTTCATCGTGGATATCTCTACCCCTACACCCGCGGGTTAGTCGTTGATGAACCCAGGGTAAAAAGTAATGGACTAGGCCAGAAGGTGAGGTACTGCCGAGGAAGAGAGCAGACAGGCACCCTTCTTGAGCGGTGTACCGAAGCCTGTAATTGGTTGGTGCCTTCTTTAAGGCGCCTAGGGAAAACTTGGGTAGTATCGGAACTGGTACTCTACTACATTGGTTCAACAGAGTTCATAACGGTTAACACAAGAATGCAGCCTGTGAAGATGGGACGTAAAGGCGCGGTACATCGGTAGCGCAACTTGCGCCCCAAAGCCAATGTTCTGTGGCGCGAGGCGGTTGCGCTGCGGCAGTTGGAGGCACTGGATACTTGCTCCAATTCTTTCACGTACCTTGTCCTTGCAGGGAGGGTGAATTGGTACAAGATTTACCTGGGAGGGTTGAGGCGCTGACATGTTCATCGGCTGGCCATCGCAACTTATTGTATAGGTTAAATACGATTTCAAGTTACCTCCACGATATCTCGTAGAAATAAAAGGCGCGGCGCAAAGCGATTCGCTAGCATCGACCTTTACCTTCTAGTAATGGCCTGCTCATACTTCGCGACAAGAGCGACTGGAGCGACTGGAGCGACAAAGCGACAAGAGCGACTGGGGCGACGGACATAGTGTGGTGTACGTAAATAATTGCGTACTCCACACTCCGTCCGCGACGAATGTAGTGTGAAATGCGTAATTATTTACGTACACGACACAATATCCGTCGCTCCAGTCGCTCTTGTCGCTCTTGTCGCTTTTGTCGCTCTTGTCGCGAAGTATGAACAGGCCCTAAAGAGAATCGATAGCATCGACCTTTACCCTTTTAACCGTGTGTGATTCAGCTTCAGTTTCCTCGTTATTTCGTCTGGACTTCTGTACAAGAGCTGCGTGAATCGTGCTTCTAATTGGTTGTTCTCATCATTAAAATTTTGCAACCTGCGAAAATTTAATTATGAGAACAATCAATCAGAAATCCTTTTTGTTTTATTCGTATGGCTCGCTCTAAATCTGGCTTCATTCCAGAAGAAACTGAGCGGAACACGCTATACTTCTGGGATTTCGTGCCCAGAAGTTGGGGACATCATTCTATTCCACTCCGCCAACATTTCAGTGTTTCCTAGCACAGAATGGAGGCGTCGGATACGCGGAAAAGGTGTGTTTTATTTCTGTCTCTTCGGATAGAAGTAGCATGTTAGCCTTACTCGTAGTGCGCCTTCAGCGCATTGTCACATTCTATCCAGGATAACAGTCTTTAAGACCCGCTCAGCTGTTATCTGAACTGTTGACATTCCACTTCCTCTTATGATAGACATGATCGTGGGAACAAGATCCATCTTCCTGAGCTTCTTCGCTCCCTCGTTATCGTCTTCTGCTGAAATTCCACCTAATGTGCTATCGACTTTCCTCGTTGTGAATGTCTAAATAAGTGCTCATGCAAGAACTGCTGCACAGCATGGCCGATTAAGAACCTGCTCTTTCCTTGTCGGTGCTAATCAGCTTCTAGCCGACTCAATTGGTTGAACGCCAGGAGCATAAATCGACTTAACCAGAGGCAATTACCCTCGTATAATTCTCCTTGCCACGCCTTCGATTACGTGGTCCGAGAGGAGCTGAGGTCTTCTCGTAGCGGTGAGTAGTTTCTCCGCATCTAAACTTTATCGGTTGGGTAGCGGTGTGTTCACGCACAAGTTCCGTACAGTGCTCGGAGATCACACTCCGGTTCCTGAACGGAATGCCTGCGCTTCAATGTAGCTGTCGTTTCCTTTTCATCTTTTTAACGTTTTTCTTCAATGTGTTCACCATTCTTTTGTTTCTGTCCGTTTTCTTCGCTTGTTAAGACATTCCTTACGAACTATCTGTAAGTCGTTGATGATCTCAAATTGGCTCCATGCTTGTGATTAGCGCAACTTTAAAAAATTCCCCATAATATAATAAGAAGTGATTTCTGGAGACTAGTCGCTAATACGGCCTACATTAGGAAGGAGCAAGCAGTTGCCTATCCAGGCCTCATCGAATGGGCGGACTGCCCAGAGACGGCAGGTACATATGGTCGATGCCCCGATTGGTTCGTTCCTGTTTGATCGGTGGTCAGATTGGTGTGATGGAGATTGGCAAGCGAGTTCCGTCCTGCCATTTAGGTCACATTAGGGCTAGTACTTGTACAAAACTAACTACTATTTTTTCACTCAAAGATACGCTTTGCTAATTTTTTAGGTTTTTTGTTTTTTTTTCATTCGTTCGTCCTTTTTCGTTTATTACTAGTTACTACTTCCTTTATAACCCGTTTGGGTGCCCTACTCATTCGATGCGACATGCCTGATCTGGTGCGTCTCCCGGCTTCTGATGCAGGCCACATTAACGACTTGTACCGAAAAAAATGGCGCTTGATAGCGCAGTCGGCGAGGCCTCCAAGACATCCGGTGGAATTAGAGTTCGTGGCCCAAAAGGGATTGTTCAACGTTGCCTTTATCTATTTATTTGATGCACTCATGGGTCGAAAAAGGCCAACAATCCATGAAGAAAGAACCATCACCACTATGTCAAGAGTGCAATAAAAAGAACCAGGAAGGAGCATAAAGCGGGACACAACTAAAGTAGAAAACTGAGGGATTTTGACTGCCTTTAAATAGTGCTGATCCTTAATCCTTTTTATACCGAAACCCTTTACTCTTTTTGATCCCGCAAAAATTGACGATATGGGCTGAAGTAGGTAGAGCATACACGTGGTCCGTCGTCGATACCCATCGTACTGGTCACATAGACCAGCGACAGCACACTTATGCTCAAATGACTCGTTCGAATAGGTATTCGAATGATTTTCATTCGAGTTTGACTATTCGAATTTGAATGTTCAAAAATCGTGTTTTCAGGTATATTTGATTTCGAATGCTCGAAAAATTTCGGCATTCGAAACCATTCGAATATTTGAAATTCTTGAGAGAGCATAAGTATAGTCTAGCAGCACCGCGCGACGGTTTCATCCATTCCGCTACTATCGTGGTGGGAGCCACGCCCCAACTGTGGCAGGAGCTGCGCCGCGGACGAGTTGTCGCGACGTGGCGCGAAACCGCTCCGCTGATGGCGTGGTCTCCTTCAAAGGCCCGTCTATACTTCGGCGCCGACGCGACACCATTTATGTTGGCCACATTGATAGGGCGACGCGATCAATCAACTTGATTATTACTTCTATTTCAACTTCCTTTCTCTCTTTAAATACAGACAGATTTTAAAGATAACTTATAATACGCTCCTCTTCTTCACTGAAGAGCCACGGGAAGAGCGTAGCACAAAGGTTCGCCTGAAGACAGTGGCGAAACGAACCTTTTTATTTTTTATTTCTTTTATATCATGTAAAATTATTTTATTCATTTATATTAGGTTGGCAACTAATTTCGTGGACTCTCAAGAATCTTCAGCAAAAGTGTTTATGAACAAATAACTAATGGCAGTCTTTAATTAAAATAAGATCCCTCGGAACGCAGAAGTGCTTTCCATATATCAGGCAGCTGGTCTATCTCACGGCCATATAATTATTGTGCTTTTAAGGCCAAGAATCTTTGGAGGTGCATTTTGACCCGGTCCGCATTAATAAATCGTCTTCCAACCAAGAAGTACTGCACCGAACTAAAAATGTGTTAGTCACTCGGCGCAAGGTCTGGGCTGTAAGGTGGATGAGTTTGACGCTCCCAGTCAAGGTCTTCTATTTTTTTGAGGCGTCCGGTTCGCTAGGTTCCCTCCGTTTGGTGGTGTCAAGAAGGTATTAATTTCTGGGAGCTCGTCAAGAACGATTCCAGCATTACTGCTGAAATCTACTCTTCTCAGCCTGGCCGCGCGCCGGCTGAACTCCGCTGGAATCGGTTCAGACAGATTCTCAGAAGCAGAATTATCTATCAACAGAATAACGCCAGATCACACGTCACGAATCGGAAGCTTCAAAAAATTGAAGACCTTAACTGGGAGCGTCTAACTCACCCACCTTACAGCACAGGCTGTCCACCAAATGTCTAGCACCTTTATAGCTCGCTGCAGCACTTCTTGGTTGGAGGACGACCTATTAATGTGGACCATGTCAAAATGCACCTCCAAGGATTCTTGGCTTCAAAACCACAAGAATTCTACAGCTGTGGGATGGGCCAGGTAGCTGATAGATGGGAAGCAGTCCAGCGTTCCAACAGATCTTACTTTGATTGAAAACCGTTATTTCTTATTTGTTTATGAACACTTTTGTTGAAGGCGCTTGAGAGTCCACGAAATTAGTTGCCAACCTAATAGTTTGAATTTTTTTAAATTTAACAATTTACACCTTTCTTTAATTTTTTAACTTTTCATTTGTTTTGTATTGATCGATTCACATGCCGTCGCGTCGCTCGACGTCGGAAGTGTGAACGGGGCCTAAGCCGTCCCGGCCACGGAGTAGCACTAGGAAGTTCTATTTTTTTCGTCTTGATGAAATTTTTAGGGCGCTAGCGGACGACGATGATAGCATTGGACCTTATTAAACGGTCCCTCTAGACTGCACCACAGTACGCAGTATTGCGTACAGTAGTTTCCTTGCGGCATCTCGCCACGTTAAAAGCCGCCAGGTTCATCGCGGCATGGCGGCCTGCCGCAATACTCTGTTTCCGACCATAGGCGGGAAGCCCACCGACACAGCTAGAAGTTAAGTCGACGTTCGTTTCGAGATCGTTCGCTTATTGACTCCTCTCTTCAGTGGTTTTTGCCCGCTCGCCTTCCTTAGCACTTCCTTGTTTCTGCTTGAGTCGACCAGAGTGCTTTTCCGCTCGGCCGTTTTTGTGTGGCAGAGTGTAAGGTCACGTGTGCTCGTTAGCGATTATGCACCTGTGGCGCTGCTGTTGAAGGTAAACAAACGATCTCCCGTCACTGCTAATTGTTCTTGCAGCTGATACGTATCTCTTCGCGGCATAGATGATGCTAGAAATCTCCGGTAAAGTCTGTGTTTTGTTCTCAAAAATCCTCGGAAGGCCTGCAGCGAGACTACAAACTCTATCGATTAGGCTCTTGAAGTACTTCATTTGTTAGCGCGATGCAGTTGAAAAATGTACAGAAAACCGTATGTCTTTAATGTGACCTACATCGGGAGGCGGAACGCACCAGACCAATAGCATCGCATCGAATGGGCTTGCCACCCAGGGGCGGGGCGGTAGGGTGTGACTGTCTGGCTCACATGTTCAGTTGCTGGTCTCATTGGTTGTAATTGGCTGGTGCGCTTCCAGCTCATCTTGTAGGCTGCATTAAAGACCAGCAGATCCTTTTTAAAGAATTTTTAAAGGATTTTTTTTTTAATATTAGCTTTACAACCGCAAACCACGATTGGCGTCATATAATAGAATGTTTCTCGTCAGTCTTATACGCTGGGACGCGTGTAACACAGTCGGAGGAGGCGCCGGCTGTCGCGTGCACCCGATACCAGGTTCCTGGTTCGGATCTTCCTAGCAGGCCAACTAAGCCTTGTATCCTTTCGAGGTCGGTGAATAGGTACCAAACTTGTCTGGGAAGGAGAAAAACTGACTTGTTTATTGGTTCGCCAAGGCAATTTCTTGTATAGGCTAAATACGCTTTCAAACCGCCTCTTAGCTAGATTGTCGGTGGTTCAGTTTATCTCCTTCGGTAAACACGTACACCAGTCGTTCGACACAGTTTACCGCAAACTTGGGTAATTAAACCAAAATTGTATTTTTCACAAATACAATACACAGTAGATTATGTTAACAACATCCTACAAGAGAATAAAGAATAAAGAAATATGAGAAGAGCGCCATGTGAATTTTCCCACATGACTCTTTTATAAGGAGTTTTGTGTCTACATTGCGGCAATCGCGGCGACGCGTTTTGCAGAGAGACGCGAAAGTATGTGGAGTTCCCAGTGCTCGTCGCATCGCCGATCGCTCTGCAAGGGAGCGCGACAGCGATCCGCCCAGGACCAACGCTAAACACCGCGCGCGGCGCGAAAAAGTGTGTCATGCCCGCGGTGGGCGCGGGAAGCCATCGCGCATGCCGGGCGCGGCGATGTTTCCTTTGATTATTCGGCCGCGCGCGGCGGAATGGTCATGAACTGAGCGCCGGGATGGTATCGCAGCGATGGAAGTATGTCCCCGAAGTTGGGCCCTGTTCGCAGCGGTCTTACAACCTTCTCGGCGGGCAAAGAGCGACGGAGTGGTGCCACGCGCTGACCGCCGGCTGACATGTTGTAACTAGGATCTAACCTGGTGAGGAGGGCACATAACGTCCTTACAAAAGCAAATGTAATTTTTTCGTTTTTTTCTATGTGCATTTTTTAAATTTAGGTTCTATGTTGTTCTATAGGAGCTGCTCGGTAAGTCTCAAATGGATTTGTTACATACTTTTTAGTTATGTGGCCTCCCCCGGACTAGGATAGATCCCTTTATCCTTCGTCCTTTTAAAGTTCCAATGGAACTTTGGTGACCATTACTGTAGCGCAGGAGACGCTGGCTGTCGTGTGCACCCGATGCAAGGTTCCTGGTTCGGATTTTCCGCCCAGGCCAACCAAGCCTTCCATCCCTCCGGGGTCGGTGAATTGGCACCAGACTTGTCTGGGAAGGATAGAGCGCTGACTTCTTCATCGGCTGGCCACCGCAATTCATTGTATGGCCAAATACGCCTTCAAATCGCCTCCACGGCATCCCGTAGAAGTAGAATGCGTGGCGCATCCCAAAAGGGATTGAGTAACGCCGTCCTTTATCCTTTATCCTTTATCCTTTATACTGAGGTAGTAGTCGCCTTTACTATAGAGGAGGTGTGCAATGGATCCTGTGCTAGACGAGCGATGTATGTTTGACCAGATGTACTCAGCCTCCCAGCCGTACAGTTTTTCTCGGCTCCGCAGCTCTTCTCGCCATGCTAACTGCCGCCGAGCTTTTGCCGTACTCTGTGCCTTCTGTTTGTGAACCTTTGTTCGCTGATCGATACTACGGCGCAGTTGTCTCTCGAAGAGTTTCTCCGAACGTATCTCCTGATCGCAGAAATTGTCAACCCGCTCGCATTTGTCATGCGACTACGGAGCAAAGGTTATTCACACCCGCTGGAACGTTCCTTTCTATGATTTAGCGCTTTCCGGTGTGACCTTCTGATCTTGCAGTTGTTTCAGAAATTTTGAAAATTTGCATTTGTACATTTAAAAGTTAGCGATTAAACGATTTTAATTAATTAACCTTATTTTTCATTAAAATTCGGCCTAATGACTTGATCGAATTTCCAGGATTTTTGGAATTTGCATTTGAACAGATCCGTCGACAAATTTGCCGCTAAAACTATTATCAATCCATTATTAGTTTTGTTAATAATTATCGATAGATTCGATATTAAAGGATAGTGAATAGGATAAGAGACGGAGTTATTCAATCCCCTTTGGGATGCGCCACGCATTCTACTTCTACGGGATGTCGTGGAGGCGAGTTGAATGCGTATTTGGCCATACAATGACTTGCGGTGGCCAGCCGATGAACAATTCAGCGCTTTATCCTTCCCAAACAAGTCTGGACTATCCACCGACCCCGGAGTGATGGAAGGCTTGGTTGGCCTGGGCGGAAAATCCGAACCAGGAACCTGGTATCGGGTGCACGCGACAGTCGGCGCCTCCTCCGACTGCGCTACATGCGCCCATTAGTTATTAATAATAGAATAATATAATAGCTTTGATAATAGTTATTAATAGATGGTCAGCAAAACTTTCATCACATATAGATCGACTATAATTGTTTTCAGCTAATTTTGTAATTTTTATTTTTTTATTTTTTTAAACGAAATTTCCTTTGAAAATTCGACTGAAATTTTTTACGCTCTAAACTTTTGCGTGCACCCCTGATAGCCGCTCCTAACAGGCTATTCTGATCATAATCTATAATATCGATCGATATCGATTGGTCAGTCGTATTGCTGACATGTTCTTGTGTCGCATGGTTGTTATCTCCAATTTGCTGTTTAAAAACTTTTATCAATCTATTAACACGTGATGAACATTTTTCTAGAAAATAAAATGAAATAAAAACGCTGCTCAAAACAGCTGATGTTAGGACAAAATAGGGCGCCTTTGAACTTGACGAGAACCCTGCCCACGTGACGCTGTGCCCTCTCCTGAACTTGCTCGAGAGCTCTCATATCATTAGGACGTCAACTAAGGATCTCGGGCAAATTCTGGAGAGGAGTGGAGTCGAGATCAAAATATACCATTTTTCTGGCAAGTCTACCTGAAACCTGAAATCTAACACCTTTCAAGTCGGAAGGGATGCCATCCAGGTTTAACTAGACACTCTCTAGGAAGGTTGGAGCAAGTCTTCAATTTAAAATAAAAAATAATAGTAAAAAAGAATAAATAATCATTGTGAGTTTATATGAGTTTATTATGTGATAAAAAATAAAAATATATAATAACAAATAGTCAGCGTATGTTTATTTGATTATTTATAATTAATCATTCTCATAAAAATGAGTACAGTGAAACGTTATGAATTTTTTAAAGGAATTGTTAACTATGTAAGCATTTTTCAAATTGCGAGAAAGTAGCAATTTTTAATGTATTACAAAAGATATTCATTTTTTGTTTAACCGTTCACTTGTGCGTAACTCCACGTGAACTAAATTTTTGCTATCAATAAAAGTCGTACTGGAAGTCGTACTTGTACGAATTCCTGGCGCAATCTCTTCTGAAAGCACGCTGAAAATATGTTGAGGGCCTTTTATACTTCGCAACAGCAGCGACTGGAGCGACTGGAGCGACAACGCCGGCGCTTGTGTATGAACACTTTTCGGCGGCGCGCCCTCGGTTTTAATCGATATGCATGTTTTGCACACACGGCGACAAGTCGCTCTTTTGTCCTTGTCTTTTGTCGCGAAGTATGAACAGGCCCTGAGTCCTGAACTTTAAAATAAGGTGAAGATCATTTTTATAGAAATAAACAAAGCAAATTCTAACAATTCGAACACTGTATTCACGTTTCGGGGTATGTTGGTGCAATGAGGGGGGGGGGGGGGGGGAGGGGGTGGTTCATCTTGAATTCCCTCTATTTCTGACAGCCTTACCCTATCCGTGGTAAAGTTAAGTGTCCTTTGAGGTAAGCACTATAGTGGATACGTAAGTGTATTTTGCGTTTTCACTCTACAAATTTTTGAGAAGATTCGGCGCTATGTGACGACGGAGGGGTTAGCAAAATTCAAAAAATATATATATGCCTAGGTAGACATTTATGTATGCAATATAAAACCACTTACCATTTAACCGGAATGGTCCTCCATGTTGCTTGGGGGGGGGTCGTCGCTTCCATCCCCCTCGGCGCGCCTCCCCGTCCTCCCTCCCTCCCACATCATACACAAGTAAAAAAAAACCTCTAAACAAAAAAAAAAACATAAAAACACCGCGGCGGTGCAACCTCCGCTTGGAATGGTTTTTCGTCTCGCCGTCTCGCTCACTCAACGCCTCCATTCTCTCTCCTCGTGCTATATCATCTTCACTGCAGGACCCACGTCCGATAGTAGGAGCACGCCCTTTAAATTGCCCGCCGAAGTTTCCGGCAAAGTGACGTAGGTGAGTGTTTTTTTTTATTTTCCTTGTTGTTTCCGGGAATTATTTCCTTTCAACGAATCACCTAGGATGTGCTGAGTCGCATCCTAGGGTGATTCGTTGAATTTTGCTAACCCCTCCGTTGTCACATAGCGCCGAAGATTCTTTGGATGTTTTTGAGGAGCACGAGGTTCGAACTGGACGGCTCTAGACTTGCTCCTAAATTTTCAAATGAAGCCATAGTTAGTCATTCATTTGTAAATGTTACGTTGACTTTTCTAAATAGGGCCTAATCTATAAAAAGGCCTAGTCTGATTTGGAAGACGATCGTTCCTGTCTGTAAGCCCTGGTTTATAGTTACGCCGCTGCGCGGCGCGGCACTATAGTCGGAATAGATATCGACCGAGCGGCGCGAGAAATCGATATCTATGGTGACCGCCACGCCGCGCCGCGTGGCGGCGCAAGTGTAAACCAGGCCTAAGGGCCCGTTTATACTTCGACGCCAGGCGACGCGACGCCACGTATTGTGGCCACATTGATCGAGCGACGCGATCGATCAATTTAGCCATTATACATACCGTCGCGTCGCTCGGCGTCGGAGGTATAAACGGGGCCTAAAGCGCTCAATTTCATTTCAAATGTGTTCAGCTTCCATTAAAAGTGACCAGTTCATCGTATGCATGGTATATGAACCTCTTCCAGTGATTTCGTCTCTAAACAGATAAGTATTTCTTAACGAATTTTAACGATTTGTCGGAAATTTAACGAAAACGTTTCGTTACAAAAAAAAAATCGCTAAAAATGTTTTGATGACATCGATGAAAAGATAGTAAAAATGAATGCTTCATCGTGGGTATCTTTACCCCCTATATTCTTCCCCGTGGGTAGGGTAGGGTATAGTGAGCAAAAATACTCACGACGAAGCATTCATTTTATCCCTCATTCTATCTCTACCCTTTATATCCGGCGCACTCGTGGGTTTAATTGTGGCTGAAACCGGCCGCTGGTTTGCTGAATATGTATGAGCCTTCATCAGCCCTCATCAGCTAATTCAGCAACAATCAATAGTGTTGGCCTATCCATTTCCTAACTCACGTATTCGTTGTGGAGGAACCTACGCTTGGAAGTACGTAGTACGGCACACTTCGAATTCAAGACGAGTTATTTGCTCTGGAGTTTTTCTCGTTCAGCCACAGTGCAGATGACCAAATAAGACTTAATTATGGAAATGCCGTTTTATGGATCAGGCTGTTAAAATACTGAATGCTGTGTGTTCTATGCCGTCAGTGGCTGCTGGTACATTCCAAGTCCTATAGATGTCTCCTCCATCAGTTGGTCGTAATCTTTATTTTTCTTCAGCTAAAATCGATTAATGGTGAGATTGTGTCATTTTTCCGTCTCTCTTCAACAAATCCGCTTTTTGTGGTCTCTGTATGCTCTCCTATGTGCTTTTTTTGGGTTGTACGACTGATTTGAGCTTTTCATGTTTCTTGAAAGAGTAGTGAGAATGTTGCGGTTATCCGAACAGTGTATTCCTTACCTAGTTAAAGGTTCATGATGCCTTCCCTGATGAATCCTACGGAGTACCTTTCCTATGTTCTAGAGTAAAGATCAATATGCATGTTTATTTGGGAAGCATACTGTATTGGACTATGAGCAAAGGAGGGAGAAAGGAAGGGAGAAGAGGGCAGGGAAGCCCTCTCAAGGCTGCTGGCGACGGGCAACATCCCTGTCGGAGCGACGTAGACGTGACTGAGATAGCAAGGAGCAGCTATCTCTAGTTGGTCGTTGCTATCAATGGCAGGGGCGTTGGCTTCGATGATGCAGATTGGGTACAACCCGACATCTCCATTCCTACAGTAAGCTCGTCCTCGAGCATGAGAACATCATCATCGTGTTGTCAGTCGAAAATCATCCGACATAAAGAAGTGTCAGATATACAGCAGAAGGATATAGGAACTACATAGTAGTTACTATACTTGTGCTCGAATAATCGAATTCGAATAATTTATTCGAATTCGATTTTCGATTATTTGATTATTCGAGTTTCGCAAATTCGAATAATTATTCGAATTCGATTATTCGAGTTTCGCAATTTCGAATAAATATTCAAATTCGATTATTCGAGTTTCGCAAATTCGAATATTTATTCGACTTCGATTATTCGAGGTTCGCAAATTCGAATAATTATTCGAATTCGATTATTCGAGGGTCGAAAATTCGAATAATTTTTCGAATTCGATTATTCGGGGTTCGAAAATTCGAATAATATTCGAATTTCGAATACTTGCTTGTTTCGAATGTGACATAATGATGATCTTTGTAAGCAACGTTCATTCCGGTGACGACTGTTTTCGATAGCACACCGTCGAGGATCTCGCCGTTACGAAAACGAGTACTAGTGTATTTAGTGTACCGCACTAGATCTTGTTCAAAATAGGTCTACTAGGGGTAATCTGCCATGGGAAGAACGAATATCATAGTCGTTTTTTGCGGAAATGCTTTATAAGCCAATTATATTAAGCTCAAATAGCCCTAGGCCTTGCGAAATAGCGCGCGCTGGTAGGAGACGCAGAAACCGCCCCGTACACCAGTGCCCAAAAACGCATTCAAATATTTATTTATTTATTTATTTTTATACGCGGGTATAAGCATAGGGGGTATATATATATATATATATATATATATATATATATATATATATATATATATATATATATATATATATAAGTTCATATATGATTACAACACAAGATAACAGGTGACTAAATAAGTGACTTGTGGCTTGCACAATAACGCAATACCTCAAAAACAACATCAAACTACAAAGTTTTCTGGTGATACCCGTCAACCAGTCTTTCAAATTGCCTTTGGGTGTTTAGTATATTGTTTTCCTTTAAAGGCATCAAAAATTCAACCCCTGCTCCATATGTGAAAAATGCGGATCTTACCTTGCTTTTGCTCTGGGAAGTTGAATTTTCCATTGAGCACCTCTTGTTGGAGAAGAAGAGACCGAATAAAACTAGAGGGCACCATACCATTTATCAACTTGTAAATCATGGCTAGATCATATTTTTTCTATTATACGATACGCAAGAGCACGTTAGTTAAGGACCATCTTCCTGGGCAATGTCAAAGGTGCCGTGGTATGCTGTTGTAATTGTAATATATCCGTGAACTCCTATCCAAAATTCCCCAGTGAAGCTGATCCGCACCAATTCAATTCTAGCTACTTCTCTTTTGCATTAAGACTAAACACAGTGGTACCGTAGTGTAGGTGTAGTACTAGTTCAGTGCAAGTGCATAGTACAAGTGCTCAGTCACGCACTTGCTGTTGATGTTGCAGTATCACTAAGCCGAGAACAATCAATTCAAGCTGCTTGCTATACCAACTCAGCCTTCTTCACTCCCTAGCAGTACAGATGGCAATATTTGAGAACCCTATTGTGCTAACCTTACTGGGTGCGTGTAGCGCAGCCGGAGGAGGTGCCGGCTGTCGCGTGCACCTGATACCAAGTTCCTGGTTTGGATTTCCCGCCCAGGCCATCCAAGCCTTCCATCTTTCCGGGGTCAGTGAACTGGTACCAGACTTATCTGGGAAGGAGAGAGCGCAGACTTGTTCATCGGCTGGCCACGGCAAGTCATGTATGGCCAGATACACATTCAAATCGCCTCCACGATATCCCGTAGAAGTAGAATGCTTGGCGCATCCCAAAGGAGATTGAGTACCGCCGTCCTTTATCCTTATCCTTTATTGTGTTCCACCTTGATCAGGTGAGTAGTTTTATGAAGCCAGTATGAAGCCAACCAGCCCTCCCCCCCCCACCACTACGCTTAATATCGGCATCTCCAGAAGGTTCAGTGATGTCGAATCTTCTTCTGATCAGTGCCTTCGTCCCCAAGGTCATTCGACGACCCACTTGATGCCCCAAAGCACGGTCCTCCACCTCACTCTAGCCCCAAATTGACTGCAGGCAGCTCCACTCCCCATCCTCGAACAGTGGACCTCGGGCAAAAATTGAAATTTTCTATAGGTATTGAGCTTCTGATCGATTTTGATCCTACGACAAAATGCCTTTTTGTCGGAACCGACCGTTCCCAGCGCTTCTATTAGGTTGATGTAGGTTTTTTTTTGTTTTCCTTGTTTCAACACTATTTTTAACAACAAACTAAGACCATTTCATAAGGTATTATACATTGTTGGAAAGGTTATTACATGCGCTTTCTAAGTACGTATTAGGCTGTCCGGAAAGCTCTCAGCGTTTTGAGTGAACTACCATAACTTTCTCAAATCTTATCGGGTTTAGTCGAATCAGCACACTGTTACCAACGGGCCTACAGTCGACTTATTCCATCAGCGAAAAAATTATGTGGTGAGATTGAGATTTTTATGATGAGATTCGACAAAATCCATGAAAGCTGTTTTGGCTTGTTCCTGATTGGTGAAGGTTTTACAGCGAGAAAGTCCTGAAAGTGTTTGAAAGGGTGGTAGTCGGTTGGTGAGAGGTCTGGAGAATATGGCGGGTGAGGCAAAACTTCAACCCTTAATTCTTTCAATTTTCGAGTAGCGATTTGTGAAACGTGTGGGCGGGCGTTATCGTGCCAAAGAATCGGGTCTCTTCTGTTGACCAATGCTGGCTGAAGGTAACGCAGTTTTGGGTGCATTTCGTCGATTTCCTTCCAGTTGGTGTCTGCCGTGATCGCTTGGCCTATTGCCAAAAAGTTGTAATGGATCACACTAGCCGCCGACCACCACACAGTCACCATCACCTTTCTTTGTTGGAGGCTCGCCTTTGGAAAATGTCTATGGGATACATCGGAGTCCAACCACTGCCCGGAACTTTTCCTGTTATCATAAAGAAGCCACTTTTCATCACAAGTGATGATTCTATCCCGAAACGGGTCAGTCTTGTTGCGTAAAAGTAGAGAAGAACAAACCTCGAAACGTGACTATTTTTGCCGCTCACTCAACTCGTGGGGCATCCACTTTTCAAGCTTTTTCACCTTTCCACAGCGTTTCAAAGCATCTTCGAGGCTGAAATCTCCGGTCCAAGATTTACTGAACCACTGGCATACAGTGCTTTCTCCAGAAGTATTAGGCCCCCACACTTGGTTGATTTGTCGGGCTGTCTCGGCTGCGGATTGTCCCAATTTGAAGTAAAATTAAATATCTTTCGGAATTACTCCTTCGACATCCTTCGAAAAGCCCTTCAAGAACAAAATTGTAATAAAACGTTGAAACATAATTTATTTAGCCAGATAAAGCAAAAAATTCTGTACAGAAAGTAGCATTAATGCGCAATGCAAGTTGAATTTTTACTTAATAATAGACTATGAAGAACAAACAGTAACAAGAACAAACAGTAGTAACACAAAACGCTGAGAATTTTCCACACAACCTAATATATGGAATTTGATTTAAGTCGGTTGTTTAAAAAATAATTTGGTTTTTATTTTTAGATGTCCAAACGCGATTTTCGTCAAATTTTCCGGCTTTGGCTGATGTTGGGAAACTTCTTTTTGATTCAGCCACTAGGCAAACGCGCCTGTTATCATAAAGTATTCATCTCTCATCGGAAGTCACAATCCGTTCGAGAAACGGATCGTTGGCATTGGGCAAAAGATGGGCCGACGATATCTCAAGACGACGATTTTTCTGACTTTCTGTCAATTTAGTTTCTTGGTCTTCCCAGTTTGCTTCAAATGGCGAACAACCGTGGTGTGATCGACGTCGAGATTCTCGGCAACATCTCGCGTGGTTTGCGCGGATCAGCTTCGACTGACGCCTTCTATGGATCATTATCAACGGCTCTCATGTGGTTCGTCTTCGAGGCTGGTGTTGCCGGCACGAAACCTTTGGAACCATTTCGTACTGTGCATTCGTTGATCCTTCCCTGGTCCCATACTTCGTTTATGGAGGGGGGTCTGAGCGGAAGTCCGGCCCAGTTTCAACTCGCAGAAGTAAATTTGACGAAAATCGCGTTTAGACATCTGAAAATAAAAACCAAATTATCTTTTTAAATAAGCGATTTGAGTTAAATTCCATATATATACATAGAAATCGCATATAATGAGCTTTCCAACAATGTATAACACCTTATGAAAAGTCTTATGATTAGTTTATTGAAAAATAGTGTTAAAACCAATAAGACAGAAAACCTGCATTTCTTTTGCACCAATCTAATAATGCTAAGTTAAACAGAAAATTTTTCCACACGGGACCGCTACGGCAGGGACGGGCTGCCTAATGTCATTGACATACAAACAAAGAAACTTCACTTTCAAGCTACAATCAACAATATCTATCGATATTGACCTCTCGATCAAAACCTTTCACTCGCTATAAAGCACACGTTTTTTGCATTCTTCCGTCATTACTCAAGAAGGTTGTTGCACCATTAGCTATACTTACCAGTTGGTTAGTACATTTTTGATTCCATTCGTGTAAAGAATATAATTTGTCTACAACACCTCTTCATCTTGAAACAGCTTGGCTGTTCGAAAATAAAAAGGGCCCATGCACTGTACTACCGAGGTCGAAAAAATAGTTATTCATACTTCGCTACGAATTGGGTTGCTCATCACGAATCTGACATCGGTTTCTGAATTTCCGGTTTCTTATGGCAGGTTAACTCTTTCACGACACGCGTATTTTTCCCGCGCGCCGAGTGAATACGGTTTTTGGCTTGCTTAATGGGGAAATCAAAAATGCTCACCTTTCCACTTACAAGGAGCTCGAAGAACGTAAATGACATTTGTTGCCATGCTTTTGTTCAAAAATGCGTTGGAAATGGCGACAAAAGCTCTCACTGACGATAAATCGCAAGACGCAATAACAATGGTGTGTGCGGGAATCGAACCCATTACCACTCTCTGTGAAGCGAGAACACTTCCGCGGCGCCGCCGCCTAAGGTGGTCAGGCCGCTAACGACAATGCTGATTGCGCAACACTGCGTCCGCGCTGCATCAACGCACGTGGCACACATTCCGCAGACTTTGGGCAGCTAGTGCTTGCTTATGAAATCCGTTTGGCAAATTTGGTCTAAATATTTGTAATCAGCGTTTCGATCTCCTTCACAAGACGTAGGTATGTCCGAAGTTCCATGGGAAGCTGAAGGCATTCCGCGGTTAGTGGTTCCTCCTTTACGGGTCTCCCTTACTCTTCTAAATTGCCAAGCACGTTGGACGACGCCTTCGGCACGTCAGCTGAACTCCGACCAACTTTGGACGACGTTTTCGGCATGTCTGTTGAACACTCACCCACGTTGGACGACGTCTTAGTTAAAGGAAAAATCTCACTGTCCTTATTACATATGTGTGAAGTTTATTCGATTATTCGATTTATTCGGATATTCGATTATTCGTTCGTTCGAATAACTGAAAAATTGGGTTATTCGATTATTCGGAAATTCGAATGACCGAAAAACAGGGTTATTCGATTATTCGGAAATTCGAATAAGCGAAAAATGGGGTTATTCATTTATTCGGAAATTCGAATAAGCGAAAAATGGGGTTATTCGATTATTCGGAAATTCGAATAACTGAAAAATTGGGGTTATTCGATTATTCGTTCATTCGAATTTTCGAAAAATGGGGTTATTCGATTATTCGGAAATTCGAATAACCGAAAAAATGTGGTTATTCGATTATTCGTTCATTCGAAAATTTTTGGAAAAGCACAAGTATAGTAGTTACGCTGTAGCTTAAACTCTATGATGAGTTATTGACTGTAAGAGGAACATGTGAAGTTGTGATCTGCGGTTAATTTACCGGATAGCATTCGATGAAATCAGTCCTTGCCTGATGAATCCTACGGAGTACCTTTCCTATGTTCTAGAGTATCAATATGCATGTTTATTTGGGAGGCATACTGTATTGGACTATGAGCAAAGGAGGAAGAAAGGAAGGGAGGAGAGGGCAGGGAAGCTCTCTCAAAGCTGCTGGCGACGGGCAACATCCCGGTCGGGGCGACGTAGACGTGACTGAGATAGCAAGGAGCTGCTATCTCTAGTAGATCGTCGCTATCAATGGCAGCAGCGTTGGCTTCGAGGGTGCAGATTGGGTACAACCCGACATCTCCATTCCTACAGTAAGCTCGTCCTCGAGCTTGAGAACATCATGATCGTGTTGTCAGTCGAAAATCATCCCACATAAAGAGGTGTCAGATATATAGAAGAAGGATGTAGGAACCACATAGTAGTTACGCTATAGCTTAAACTATATGGTGAGTTATTGACTGTAAGAGGAACATGTGAAGTTGTGATCTGCGGTTAATTTGCCGGATGGCATTCGATGAGAATGAACAAATGAGGTCCATCAAAGATGATCAGTCATTGCCTGATGAATCCTACGGAGTACCTGTTCCTATGTTCTAGAGTAAAGCTCATTATGCATCTTTATTAGGCCTCTGTTATACTCCCTCGGGAGCATCCGCGGAGCGTCCGCGGACCAATGGTGCACGGCGGAGGCGGGCGTGGCGAGGCGCGGCGATTGGCCAGGTGAGGAGTCTCGGCGCGATTCCCGCCCTTCCGCGGGTGCTCCCGCGGGAGTATAACTCAGGCCTTAGGGAGGCATACTGTATTGGACTATGAGCAAAGGGGGAAGAAAGGAAGGGAAGAGAGGGCAGGGAAGCCCTCTCAAGGCTGCTGGCGACGGGCGACATCCCTCTCGGAGCGACGTAGACGTGACTGAGGTAGCAAGGAGCTGCTACCTCTAGTAGGTCGTCGCTATCAATGGCAGGGCGTTGGCTTCGAGGGTGCAGATTGGGTACAACCCGACATCCTGATTTATAAAAATCAACCAGAGTTGGCCGCTACCGTATTCCAGCGTGTGATTGGGGCACGGTTGTTGTTTGCGTTATAAAATTTTATTTTTTGAGGAAAAACAAAGATTTGAAGCTTGTTTTAAAGAGCAGGAAGGCGGCCATTTGTAGTTCTGAAACAGAGATTGAGCCATGCCCCCGTCCGGGACTTCGCGATTTTTATTCGATTGATAGCAAAACTTCTGTTTGCATGGAGTTTCACTTCTCAAAACGGTGCAACATAAACAATTGTAAAAAAAACGCACATGTCCTGAGTTTCTTGCTGCATGTAAGCAGTATTTACACTATCAATCAGATAAGCATTGCGGCTTGCTCTCCGAGTGCATGGCGCGATCCAGCCTTTTAATACACTACATAACTGCTGCTTTGCTGCGCACTAAAACAAAATTTGATTGATGTTGCGTTCGATCAAACAGCGCCGATGGTGTAATGGCGTACAGCACTCCCGCCCGGTCAGCAGGAGGTGCGGGGTTCGAGTCCCGCCTGGCGCTAGAGTTTTGATTACAACAAGCATCGCCGTAGCAGCTTAAATCCTCGCTACCAGCCTCTTCAGGCTTAAAGAAATTGACTTCAAAATTTGATTTATTATTTTTTCTCAAAAAATAAAAATTGTATAAAATTTTCACACTCATTCAGGCAGCTGAAGTAAGAAATTCAAAAAAGTTATTCTAAATTTTCCCTGGTAAATTTTTTTTACAATTTTGTATGGTCTGCAGTCTAACCTTAAGTAGCTCGTTTCGATTTGGAAGACGTTCAGCTTGATTTCAAAGTGCATAGGTCAGCTTAGAAGAGTGTTCAATTCGACATGAAAATGGTATATATAAAAGCAAGCTAAGCTGAGTTGGTACTGTTAACATAAGGGCTTTAAGGGGTGATATCCACAAAGAGCAAATCAGACCGCACCATTTGTTCACAACCGCAACTAATCAACCGAATATGTGTGGACAAGTAGAAATCCCTTAGGCCTATGTCATACCATCGCTCACTCCGAGCGACGCCTAATGATATGCACCCATATCGATCCCATCGCGCCTCCCAATCGATATGGGAGCCTATCATTAGGCGTCGCTCGGGGTAAGTGATGGTATGACAAAGGCCTTAGACAGGTATTGGGGGGGGGGTTCGAGCGTTCTACCCCCTCGTCCCCTGGCTCGCCCACCTACCAACCCCTGGGATTGCTCCAGAATCCAGTGACTGCCTTATGAGATAGTGGAGACGCAGACATTTGACACGCCTCTGTTTAAAGGGCGGGTAGAACGCCATTCCGCCCCGTTTCCTTCCAATTCCACCGTGGATGGCGTGGTGTGATGGCAAGGATTTAAAGGACCGGGCGCGCCCCAATTGAACACCGGGTTACGGTGGTTGACGGGCAACTCGGCCCCGCTCGTCCCCGCTACTGCTGAGTCACGTCGATTTGCAGCGCGTCTGCCACCTCTCGCCGCCTCTCCGCTATTTCGCGCGCACAACCGTCTCGCGTGGGACCGTGTCTGCCACCTCTTGCTGCCTCCGCTATTTCGCGCGCATCTACCACCTCGCGTGGGAGCATGCTGTTTCTTGGGCGACTTGCACGACCGGCGTCTCATCACAGCGTGATATATTTCCACACGAATCGTACTGTTTGTGATATCACCGAGGAAATACACTGATCCAGCCACAACGGTCACTGAGTTTCTGCAGGATGTTTAGGAACGTGTCTGAGACTTGTCTTTTGTTTGAGACAAATATTTCAGAACACTCTTTACCAAAGCGGGCGCTATGTGACAACGGAGGGGTTAGCAAAATTCAACAAAAAATATATGCCTAGGTAGACATTTATGTAAGCAATACAAAACCACTTACCATTTAACCGGAATGGTCCTCCATGTTGCTTGGGGGGGGGTCCTCCGAGTGACCTAAGTAACCTAAGCCTGAGGGTTAGAAATTACCTTAAAAATCATGCCCAAATCTGTGATTTCGTTGATGCGGAGAAGAGCACAGAACAGATATTCCTCTCCTTAAATTTGCTTCCAGATTTTAGGCAAGGGAAGGGACTCCGGGGTGTAGGCAATTTAAACACGGGCGCGTAACTCGGCCACACCCCGGAGTCCCTTCCCTTGCCGAAATCTGGATCCCCCCTCACTCCCATCCCTCTCGGCGCGCCTCCCCCTCCTCCCTCCCTCCCACATCATACACAAGTAAAAAAAAGCGCTATGGTAGTTGGGGGGGTCACCTTGCAAAAAGGGTCACAGACAAAAAAAAAAGAAACGGTAACACACTGATAGTAAAGGAAACAACCAAACAATGCTATAGCTCTGTTCTGTGCTCTCCTCCGCTGACGCGGAGGAGAGCACAGATTTAGGCAGGGGAAGGGACTCCAGGGTGTGGCCCGAGTGGCGCACCCGTGCTAGAATTGCCTACATCCTGGAGTTCCCTCCCTTGCCAAATTCGGAACCACGTAAAACACGGATCTGTAATCGAAAAGCGGAGATAAGACTGCATTCACATTCGCTATATGCAGCTGCCCGCCGCGGCAGGCCATGGTGACCCCCCCCAACCACCATAGCGCCAAAAAAAGCTCTAAAAGAACTCTAAACAATAAAACCGCTTGGGATGGTTTTTCGTCGCGCCGTCTCGCGCACTCCACGCCTCCGTTCTCTCTCCTCGTGCAATATCATCCTCGCTCCAGGGCCCACGTCCGATAGTAGGAGCACGCCCTTTAAATTGCCCGCCGAAGTTCACGGCCGCGGTGTTTTTATGGTTTTTTTGTTAAGAGTTTTTTTTCTTGTGTATGGTGTGGGAACGAGGGAGGAGGGGTAGGCGTGCCGAGGGAGGTTGGAGCGAGGGGGGGGGGTGGATTCGGGAGGAAGGGGAGGCGCGCCGAGGGGGATTCAGATTTGGGCAAGGGAAGGGACTCCGGGGTGTAGGCTATGTAAACACGGGTGCGTAACTCGGCCACACCCCGGAGTCCCTTCCCTTGCCCAAATCTGTGCTCTCCTCCGCGTCAGCGGAGGAGAGCACAGAACAGATACTCGGACGACCCCCCCCCCCCCAAGCAACATAGAGGTACCGGTTAAATGGTAAGTGGTTTTGTATTGCTTACATAAATGCCTACCTAGGCATATATATTTTGTTGAATTTTGCTAACCCCTCCGTTGTCACATAGCGCCCCAAAGCGTTCAAATTACAAATGACAACACAAATAAAAACAAGTAAATCTTGTGGAGCGCCTAAGATTACATTTGTGAGCAAGCATATACCTGAATACAAAGGCAAGTGTGATAACAGTTTCCTCAGGGAATGGGCAGGATAACATGAGTAGGGTTCTTCAGAGGAGTACAAGGAGGGGACGGGGCACATTGAGAGCTAACTAGTGGGCAAGGTTGCTGGCTAAGGTATCAAGGTGGTCCTTACACTCTCTTGTGGTAGGTGGACGATCAGCCGCCTGGAGGAACTGTCTGAAGCGTCTCATTTCATCGTGTATTTCATTTTGCCTGCAGGCTTCTCGACTTCGGATATATCTTGTCGCCATTTCCCCATTTGATATAGGCAGGATCTGAGATTTGGCCGTAGTTAACTGTGAGGCCAAAAACTGTAATAGAGCTGCCATAGCGGGGGTGCCAGTAGGAAACGCCCTTCGAAGTTTACTGTGAAACCCTTCAACGAAGTTCGCAGGTTATCCTGCCCATTCCGTGAGGGAACAGTTAGCTGTTCCACCATTGCCATCCGCTCTGGGGCTGTGAAAGTATCGTCTGAAACCACAAATGTCGTTCTCTAAACAATATTTGTTCTCATATGTCACCTGACCAAGGAGTGGGTGTGCCACATCAGCTACTAAGCCTTGGATAACGCTGGTTGGAGTTCCCGTAGTTCTGGGTTGTGTCCAGAATTCGTTGCACCTCTCAATCGCCCTACGGCGCATAATAGAACGAGGGTCGCTTCTTGGCCCACAGAAGTGAGTGCGAACCGGATTTTCAGGATCCGTTATGAAATGTCCACTGCTGACTTTGCATAAAGGCAGAGGCTGATGGTACACCTCGAGTTCTCGATCCTTAGGCGATCGGCATCCACAGCACAGAAAGGTGCTGGTCTCTCCGTCTGATAGTGTCTTCCTATACGCCCACTCATAGCACAGCTGACGATCTCGAGGTAGGATATATATCGCTATATCTCTACCCCTTTGCTGTGAGGGAGCAAAGATCGCTTGAACCGGTTCGAACGACGCCATTTCGCAACATTGGTACTTCCAAATCCCGTCACATCTTCTTTCTTTTGGATCTCATGTGAAGTCTCTCCATCGTGGGAAAGCAGTTGCATAAATTGCACGTGCGGCTAGAGATGTAGGGTCCGCCGGGACTCTTCCGTCTGGAATCTGCCCCGCCGCGATGACTCATCATGCTCGGGGCCGAGCTGCCCCCGTAATCGGTTACGGTGGCGACAAATTCTGATTTCCTCGATTTTCTTTGAGTTTCCTTAATTTTCTTCTGAATTCTCTGTAATTCAGTAACAGTTACTTTTTGAACATCAT
>OX377206.1:77565600-77711234 GCA_947396885.1 Heligmosomoides polygyrus polygyrus | reverse complement strand
TAATATAATGCACAGTAGTGACCCACCGATTACAGTTCTTTACTGTATTCCACTCATGCAACAATGCTCCCGACAAATAACCCTGAGCAATAGACGACTCGGACAGACTAGGCATGGAAAAGAGTGTACTTGAATTGATTCATGACGAAGTGCGCAGTATTGACGGCGCCTGTCAAATACAAAATGTACGTCCTTGTTACAAGTCATCCTTATATGTGCGAAAATACTATTTCTGTGAACAGTTGTTTATGCCGTGGAAGTGCAGAACAGAAGCGTCATGTCGTCGCATGCCGTCAAGTTCTGTTTTGCATCTTCCGTTCCAGCATCTCTAGCACCACGTGCGCCAAAAGAAACCGAACTTGACGGCAAAATGTCTTCTACACACTTCTTATTCGGTCGCGCGTCATCAACATTTTCAAGCCTTAACCACAGCTGTTGGAATTCATTGACATCGCACATTTCACAAGCGCCCAACGCAACAAATAGAATCCGGGAGGTAAGGAGGCAAAAAAACTGCCATGATGAGCAAGCTTGAAAAGGCAGAAGTTTAGGAATAGGTACACATCGGCAACTTGATGGTTGCTTCCTTCCGACTATAGGATAGATCTGACAAGACGTCTTCGCTCTCCCTTTGCTTAAGCAAGCCGAGCTTCCATCGACATTTCACTCATTCAGAAGAGGTTTCTTTTTTGAGCCTAGCTGTAGGATAAAGGTATTCAAATAGAAATTCTAACCCATCAAAATTCTTGAAAGATAAAGGACGAATCTAATCGTTCCCATCCAGGATTTGTCACGCACCTTACTTCTACGTGCTGTTATGGAGGCAGTTTGAATGGCTGTTTGGCCTATATAGTGCCTTACTCCAACCAGTCGAGGGACAACTCAGTATTCGCTTGCCGGACAAGTCAGGCAGCAATCGCCGATCCCAGGGGTGGAAGGCTTAGTTGGCCTGACTGGGAAATCCAAACCAAGAACTTTGATTCAGAGTGCACGCGACAGCCGATCCCTTCTCCGAGTAAGAATTTTGAAGGGATGCTACCATGCAATCCTTCAAATTTCTTACTGATATGAAATGGTTAGTAGGAAACAGGACAGAAATGGAAACAACCAACAAATGAATGAAAAACTGCTTTGAAACAGTTGGTACATGACAGTTAATTGTCGAGCACATTTTCTTCAGCTGACTAGCTGAAAACCGCGAAGCTTCTGAACTGCTAAGCTGGGCAATGGGGTGATGCGTAGTTCACCAACTTTTTTCCGACGGATACGCTCGATACTTCCAGAATACCCATTAAAAAAGAACTGGGTGAGTGTAGGGAAAATTTCGTTACTATTCGGCCTGGGCCAAAATAAATGGAAGCCATATTTAAGTCCCTTGGTAACTGTTCATCACACTAAGTGCTCCAGGAAGGCACAAACTTGTTATTTGCAAATTATCAATTATCTACGAAGTTCTCAACATCTCCGGTTTATCACGCCAATTTTATTAAGCGTTGATTTTCGCAAGTTTTCGCATTATGTCAGTTTTCGCATTATGTCAGTTCATAGGCTGCAGCTTAGTTAGTAACAAAATAGTGCAGTCAACTGCAGAAAACTACAACCTGGAAGACAGAATGCGTCGGAAAGCATTTTTACTTCCTGGTTCAAGCGTTAGTGTGAGTGTGAGTATTCAACAGACAACAGACGAGCCGACAAACCAATGGCACTTATCCAAATACATATTACCACATACATATTTGAAGATCCACAGCTGGATCGAGCAGTTGTGCCTTTCTAGTTCCCGTTCAAATCTCTATCACAAACCCAGATCGACCAGAAAAAAAAGATGTGTTTAAAACCGAAGCAGTGAAGCTCAACAGGTGATGGTAATCCGAACGGTGTACATCTAGTCCTCAATTTTTGTACTCCGTCATCCCAGTCTTCTTCAATATAACATAGCTGACAAGTGAAGCTGTTGAAGCAAGGCCTCGCAGGACACTTCAGAGACCTGGTTACAGCTGCCTACTTGTCAGATATGCTGCAATCAGAATAAGTACTAGTTTAACTAAAGAAACGCTTTCTGAGCTGAGTTTCTTAAATTGACAGGATTTTCCTAAGACCTAAAATAGCAGTCACTCTGAGTAGCAGTCACAGCGACGAGCCCGTCCTAGACGTTCGTTCTGATTGGTTTCCACGGGCTTCTAGGCCGTCAACCGCGACTGTTTGGTCAAGGTTCGACCTCATGTGTACCATGGACTTTGACAATGGCATAAAACCTTGAGAAGCGGTAGAAGAAGGCGGCGATTGGCAGATGCCAGCAATCAGACAACAGGCGACAAACGTGGCGCCAGCAAAAGGTGTGTATGAATCACGCTGTTGAACTGTCAGTTTTCCCACCTTTGAGGGGTAGAGACGGAGTGAGACCCTCAAACCGAAAGAGAATGAATTCATCGTTCTGATGGTGCACCGGTGCCGTTGATGCACGTCATCAGCGGCGCGAACCAATGAAGATGACAGCCAACGTCGACGACGGACGACGCGATTAGAAACGCATATGTCATCGAGGCATTAGTTGATAAGAGCAGACAATTAAGGAGTATTCGAACGGTGTGGAGGGCTGGTGAGCGAATTCGACGACGCGAACCGCTCGAATTCGTCCCGTAAATGTACGAGACAGAGTGAATAATCGTGAAAGACAACACACCTCAACAGCTGACAACGACGACGACAGGCATCGATTCGATACCCCTCGAGGGGCAACGGCTGGGGAGGATACACGAGAGGTGGCTGAGATCCGAGCACGAGCAGCACGTCCTCCTTCGAACCGACGAGATAGTTCAGCGACAAGCTGGCGGTTCTGAGTTGGGACCGGCTGGTGCTTCGCCAGTGGATGATGACGCAACGATGCGAGCTGCTGGACGACGGCGTCAGACAGCCATCTTCACCGAAAGCACCAACTCCACCACCCGTATAACCGGCTCTCGCCGTTAAGCTCAATTAGGGCCGGGATCGGGCGGTGACTGTGGATTCCTCTTCGTCCTCCATACCAGGAATCTCCCACGCCCTTGAGTACAAGCTTATGCTAGGGCAACCTGCTGCCGATAGCAACAAATCCCTTCTACTTTCGAACAAAGTGTAATTTCTGCAGCAGTGTTAGAAGCTCGTACTTCCAGCATGTGAATCTACAGTGAGCGAGAAGACTGTCTTGAATGAGAACGAGCTCCAGCGAACTGTACAACCTATACCGAGCAGCAGTCTACTGCTGAGATGACTATATGATCGACTCTTCCCTCTTACTGCCCCCGTAAATTTGTAACACAGTAACATATACCAGGATACACAGCGCCTTTCGCATGCAAATATGGACTGGGGAAAAGAATCTTATGCGCGAGTTGAGTAGTGCGGAAACAGCCTGCAAAACACTTGCACAACACTTTCCAGCGCCACCCACGCATCAGATGCCAGTTACATCTACCACAAGTATCAGTTCCTTTTTAGAAACCCACAAAAAATTTACGTAGACCAGCGAAGGAAGACGCAGTTTTTGAGAGACGGGGATGTTTCCACGTCATTCTTTAGCATTCATCACCTACAAGCGTGCAAATGCAGATTAGATGAAGGAGTTCCTGAGACATAGAAGTAACATGTTAGGCATTATTCTCTACATAACCAAACGTTTTAAAAAACACTGCTGCGAAGAGCTATAGGCTTTTTTCAAATAACAGACCCAGCTTTGATTGGCTAGGCTTGACACTTCAGCAGCTATATTAGACAGCAGTATAATCAGTATAGGAACTCTTAGGAAGTTCTTGCTTGAAATTTCAGACCACGTGTCCTTCGAAGCCATACTAGCAAACTGCTTGTCTACTTCTCTATGCGTAGATATGTAGCTAGGAATAGAAGGCTGAACTGAGTATTATTGGTAAGAATGGCAATTAATTAGTCAAACTTATACGGTTACAGAGCTCCTTGAGGCAAACGAAAAGGAATTGAAGAAAATGAGATGAAGACATAGAACGTATTGGTGATCCTGGTTAAGGTGTGCATTCTTCACATACATACTTCGTAAAAAATAATTCTGTAGAATTATTGCGAAAGGCACCAAACTGCCTGCAGCTTAGAAACCGAGAGTCATAAGCGGAACAGTAAGAACGTGTTACTAAACTCGACCATCACATATGAAACGAGCACACTCGAAGAAATTATACTCTTCGACTGATCTGCTATCGAATGAACTCGACGAAGTAACTGGCAACTGCTAACCCGTAAGTGCAAGTGTCTAGCACGTCCCCGTCGAGCAACAGGCAGGTTGCTGTACTAAATGAGAGAACATTGACCTCATTTCTTATACCGTAACAGCCAAGTTTGTGTGGCTGAAAAACTGCAACGCCGAATACGAGTAAGCAGCGAGACCTTTAGAAGTCGGTGGAGAAGAAGGGATGGAAACCTTTACTGGGTGTGTAGTTATCAGAGGGATAAGCGGATGCGGTCGAAGTTAAGCCTTGTGAACTTCAGATGTGATAAGGGGAATACACCGCACAGCGGTAAGAATTGTCTCAAGTCGCTGGAAAGAACCTGGAAGAAAATCCTCCTTCCATCACGAGGATAGAGACCTGGGTCGGCGGAGAAGTTAAGCATCTGCTTGCTCCCCATCAAATCAATGTGGACCGGCGGCAAATCAGACGACTGCGTAATTATGCATATCATTGTGAGCCGAGAGCAATTAAGAAAAACAGCAACACCACCCGCGAAGTCATTCAGAGCTGAATCGACGTGGTCCGGCCACAGTCATCGATCAGACGCCAACGTACGCGTGAAGATCAAGGCGAAAAAAATCGATACAGGCGGATGCTCACGCTGGAGGTGATCAATCGATATACGATAGTAGTCAGCCGGTTGGCTGGGCGCGCTGATTACTCATTAGGCGCGGGGGGCGAACGACGACGACGGGCCCCCGCCGTCTTACCTGGCCACGGTCACTGATCGCGTCGATCGATAAACACATTTCTCGAGTATCACTCAACCCCATCGATTTACGCCACCCGACGACTTGAATGTCCGATCGATCATTATTATAGATGCGTGTGTGCGTGTGGTGTAAAGATGTGTGGCGTTTGGACGTTCGTGTTTCTCGAAGACCTTTCGGCTGTTGTCGCGGCCGTCGTCGGTCGGTTGGCGACGATTTCGCGCACGAAAATGCCTTTTGATTTTCTGCCACTGTGCAGCATCCGCCAGCCTTCAGCACCTGTTGCTGTAAGGGATACAAAGAAATTGTAAAAATGATAGCCATGCCTGTTTCCCTATTAATTTGCCACTGGCATAGCTCTGCGAAAATGTTCTTCCCGTTTTGCTTCCACATTTTGTTCTAAAATTCTCACATTTTAGCAGCCCCATTCTAGAAGAAAATTAACAGAAACTCAAACTAAAAAGAATGGCTATTAAGAGAGGCTTCAGTGAATCTACATCGATCGTAGCCGAAAACTTCGAACGTTAAAAAAACGTCGTAAAAACATGAGATAAAGTTAAGCGAAGACAACATAGCCACTACCGAGAAACTGGCCGACAATAGCTGGCGGCAGAGAGCAACAAAAAAGTGTGAAAAACAAAAATCTATAAATACATAAATATAATTATGAGTATGAAGATAGATATAGGAACAAGGTTACAAAAATACCTAAACATTTCAAGAAATTCTTGCAAAAGCGATTTCACTTGCACTAAATCTGAAAGGTGAATTGTGCGGAAGGCCCTCCTTAACGAAATAACAATTACGAAAACAGGGAAAAATGAAATCTACAACAAAGTGTCAGGATCAGCGCAAAATTGCTGACAGTTCTACACGATTTTTTTTCGAACACGGTTCAGCGCTCGCGTGATGGAACTGAAGTTTTATTTTCTGAGTCAAACATTCGGTGCCCTAAAGGACTACCAACTTTAACATCTCAGTTGGCGTTTTATGTGAAACATGGAGCACGAGCAATTCACAGGGTATCCACAAAATAAACAGCAAGTAATGCAAGATAAAATGTGAGCACATTGAAACAACATAAACCGTCATGCGTAATTTAGAACTTTGACACTTTTGCCGAAGCAAAAAATTCAGCCATTTGCTTCAGACGTGCCCTGGATTACGCCAGAACACCTATTGCTGGTGTAGTTGTTGCATCTGAGGGCAGACAACGCTCTCTAGAAGCTCAAGTTTCACCTGAGTGGGAAATTAGATATATTCGCCGTTCTTCAACCCCTTCACACTTCTAAACAGCGTCTCTTAGCATCTATGCTGGGTCCCTTTTTGCTTGAAAGCAAGTTCTTATGCCATATGATGCATTCTCGGATTGTTACAGCGGACGATTTCTGCTGAATCGAGGAGTAAATGACTTGCAACATTAAAGGCATTAATTATTAAACAAGTTTCGCCCTTCTGCCTCAGATGGATTTGCTGGCTAAGAGCATTTGACCTCATGAACAAAAAAATATGCAAAAATAATAATTGAACGATCAATTAAATACATAAGGCTATTTTCTTATCCTTTCATCTCTCGCTCCACCAGATATTTTTTTTGAACAATGGCGCGTATTATATATGCGATAGGAACGGAAACATAACCATATGACCGACCGCGGATGGTACGAGGTGATCTGTTTGTTCCATACAACGCTGAAAACGTGCAGTAGTACCAAGTTATTGAAAAGAAACACGTCTGATGACCTAATTGTTTCTCCCACCCGTCATATTTTTGTTGTCATATAATAAATGATTTTTATTACTATTCCTGTTCGGAAGGGGAAGGATGTAAACGAGTGCGTTTCAGAGCATGAGATACCGGTGAGAAGAAGAGGAATTGCAGCGGTGTAGAGTGCAACTGTAGCCGTAAGATGCTGCAGCCATTGTTGTATCCGTGTTAAACGTCGTTTACTCGTCGATCACTCAAGGTCAACACGACGGCACAGCACACACACACCTCACATACACCCGCACACACTCACGGTACGACGTTCGGATGACGTACCTAGTACGTGGAGAAAGTGCACGCTGACTTCTACCGCTCTGATCGAGCGGCGAGACGTGGACCACAAAATGGGGATCATGCTGTCGTCGGCGATCGCTCATGCGGCGCTTCGAAATGACAACAAAGCTCGAGATGCTGAAGATTCGACGTCAGCAATGCTGAGCGCCTCGCTGCGGCACTGGTGGGCGAGCCATCCGCTTCGACACCCAATCTGGGAAAGTCTGTTGCCTCCATAGCACGGATTTCCTTCAAGCTTTGGAGGGTCCAGATAGCTCGAGGATAACTAGAGAGAAATTCTGAGCTCTACTCGCACTATAGTCAAAATTCAAATTATAACGGATGAAGGAAGTCAGGATCCTTTGGTTATTCTTGGTGAGCTCCCGACGAGGGAGTTCGCCGTGTGGAGCTTCTTGAAGTACTCCTACCATCTTTTTCTGACTTCGACTGGTTTCCATAGTACCCTATCGTCAGCACTCTTAACAGTCTTGAAACTCGAATGTTGAGGCTAGCTCTGTACCGTGCCTGAAATAGTCGGACGACGAACTTCTCTCCCTGTGGGCAATCCAAGTTCTCGTACAAAACATACATCTTCTGGGCCTTCACCACAGTGACAAAACCAGCCTCCTGTAGACTGTGAGATGTAGGAATGAACTCGCCGTCTGCCACGGCTTGTAAGTCTCCCTTTTTTCTTCACCGCAAGCTGAACCTCTTATTCCAGAATCAATCCGCCTTATCTCCGGATCCTCCGTTCGTTTCATCGAGGATTTCCTTGGCACATCGTAGGAACTGCAGGTTTCGTTTACGGGTCCAGTTGGATCGGGAAGACTGCTTCGAGCTCTGCCCTTCGTGGCTCGTTGCTCTCTGAACCCCTCAGTTTCCACCATCGGATTCTGTTCTGTTTTTACCTTGGGCTTGCTGGGTAGAGATATGGCCAGATTAGCTATAAATAGCCTGCGGTGTGGTGCTTCTGCCGGAAGGATCTTCACATCCTGGACGGTTTTTAGGACAGATCTTCCCACCAGGATGTGGTCCACTTCCGTCGTTCTTCCTCCGCCTGAATAGGTCACTTCTGGTTCCCCTTTTCGCAAAGGAGGTGCTACAGACAGCCATGTCGTGGGCAATAGCCAGGTCGAGAATATTCTCTTCGTAGCCGCCTTCTGGTACGGACCTTATGGCCCCTCGAGCGTGAGGTAGGAGTCATCGTTGTCGTGCTCGGGGTAACGGGTCTGCGGGACGTAGGCGTCCAGCCGGAGTGACCTAATGCTGTCGCTTATTTATGAAGGGCAATTACCGAGTCTTTGAGGGATTCGGCGACAGCTATACCGACCCCGTTCCTCCTGGTGTTCTCTCCCTTGTAGTACAGCTTGACCTCTTCTACAATCTCCTTGGCCTTCATCCATTTCCATTACGTTTCTTGCAGACACCGGACTTGTATCCTTCTGCGTTTCATCAGGTCAGCAACTTCCCTCGATCCTCTGGTCAGCGTTCCCACACCCTGAGTCCTCAGTCGAACTGGCTTGTTTTGTCGAGGCCGTTTGGTAACCCTCGCATACTGACCACAGAATTCGGGCGAGAACTATGCATGCCACTTCTCGTTGACATCCTAGCCTCTACACTGACTCTACTGCCACTGTTGATCATAGTTTGTGACGAGGTTTCTCTATGAGCCGGCCCCTCGGCCTGGGTCTCACGCTAGAACCGCTGCCATTTTTGCAATTTTGCAGGGCATAGCGTGCTGGAGCCAAGAGCCAAACTTGTGAGCGTTTGTGCGTGAGGTTGCACTAATAAACATCAGGCTGACCCGGCTCTCGCCTGACCTGTTAGATCATAGATTTAAGTATGAGGTTTTTGGGGAAGAAGGCCTACTCCTGCAAATCGGCTTCCATTGAAAACGAGCGGTAATTTTCTAAATAGAAATATGAATCCAGGACAGGTAAGCCTCGCATAGGGGACGTGATGAAAGGAGCCTTTAAGATGTAGTTTGGTTTGTGGTCCGCTGTCATCAACGCGTGAAGTAGCACAAGTAACAACAGTATTTATGAGACCGTAAAGGACCTCTTTGATGTGGTGCCCACCACATTTCCATTCTCTTTATCTATATTCTACATATTTTGCCAGCTTTATGGGGTGGCCTACATATGTTGCCAACTCGTGACATGCTGGCAGCGTGGGGTTACGCATAAACTGGCTCTTGGTGCAAGCAGTTGTTGTTAATTTATTATCTTTTTATTTATTTTGCTTAACTTTGCAGCTAAACAGGTCTCGTTCCTTTTATTGCAATAAATGAGAGCTTTGTTCATTGAAAAGGGCAAATGAAATCGTAGCAAAACAAGCCCATTACTGCAGAAGCAAGTAGAATCGATACGAAGGAAAAAAGGAGTTAGGAAAATAGTTGATTAGGGTTGTGGAATGAGAGGCGAACAAAAAGATGTGGACGGAATAGTGCGTTCCCACAAGGCTAAGATTTTTATAGGCAACTGTGCCCTGCTAAAGAAACGATGAAACGACATTAATGAGTCCGTCTCTGAATTGCTAATTACTTATCATTGCATGAGAATTAGCTGAAATCTGCGTCATTGCTTGTCTTCAGAGGGGCGAGACTCCTGCTTTGATTCTGGCTCTTTTGCAAGTTTTTCAAATTCCAAGCTGGAACTCATCGTCCACTCATTTTCTCTTTCTTCTAGTATCTCAATCATCCGAGGGTCACATAGTGATTGCTTAGAATTCTTTACTTCTTGCTTCAGCACTTTCTTTACATTTTTTTCTCCCACGGCTTGATTCTGTTTCCATGTTACTAAAAGGGTAAAGAATGTTTCGACGACGTGGCTTAAATAAATAATTAAATTAACAGGTGCGCGACGCTGAAAAATTTGAGAGCCACAGTGTGTAGGTCAGTGTTCATTTTGTCGTACACCAGCACCCTTCCGATCTGTCGTCCAAGGAACTCCTTCGTTTAATACATTCCTTCATTACTCCTCATGCAGACTTCCAAGTTTGTTGAAGTTGAATGCACGGCAAGAAAAATGCATACTAATTAATTTCGCAGAATCTTAAGCAGAGCCTCCAGTTTTCAAACTGGAGGCTTTGTAAGCTGTCATAACAATGCTTTGTTGAGATCAAAAGTTCTAGCGCCAGGCGGGACTCGAACCCGCACCTCTCTCTAACCGGGCGGGAATGCTCTACGCCATTACACTGGAGGCTTTTTGCCTAAGATAGCCTTTTTATTTTTTTGCTCTGGCCTTTTTTGTTCTCCCATGAAAGTGCTCTACACAAAGTAGTTTGTTCTCTTGTGTCACTGCAAAACGAAAAACGATTGCTTAAAAGCAGAATACGTTTTGCTCTGGTCTAAATGAATTAACGAGCTGGTATCGAGCCTGTCGCCGCTGTACAGAACAAAGATTAAGTATCGCCTCACACATGCTAATCGTCGCACATATGAAATCGCTGAATATGGAAATCGAATGTTAATTATGCTCCCCATTCATCAGCAAAAGGATGTTATCAAGAAGGACAGCTTAATTTTGAAACACTCGATTCGATATTTTCCGAAGGATATCATCTCCGATTTGCTGTGCATCCGTTGAAAGCTTTTCGTCATCGCTAATAGTAGCCCTTATGTTTGGAAGCGTTGGAGTTAATGTGATACAGTTTTGTTTAATGATCATTAAAATCTAGGTATTAAAGAATTTTTCGCTTTCAGGCCACAAAATTTTGTTAGAACCAGATGCATTCTAGTGCATCAGCAGCGTCAGAGGGAAAATAAGAATGAAGACACATGGAAAGCCAGCGAAGAGGTGGCGGAAACAATTTAAGGGGTTCGTCTTAACAAGACACTCTAGTTCATGAAAAAATGTTGTCCATCATGTTGTTTAAATAAAATAAAAAGGATTGAGGACGGCGTTATTCAATTCTCTTTGGGATGCGCCAGGCATTCTACTTCTACGGGATGTCGTGGGCGCGTGTTGAATGCGTATTTGGCCACACAATGACTTGCGGTAGCCAGCCGATGTACAGGTCAGTGCTTTATCCTTCCAAGACAAGTCTGGTACCAATTCACCGGGCGGGAAATCCGAACCAGGAACCTGGTATCGGGTGCAAGCAACAGCCGGCGCCTCCTCCGACTGCTCTCCACGCGCCCGTCCATGTGGAAAATCAGAGATTTTATGAGCAAACACCTGGTCTTTAAATCGGATCAGCGCGAAGACTTCATATATGTACTTCGGGGACTACGACTTCCATAGACGACCATTTATGTCGCTATATTTCCCGCGGGGCGCGTGTAGCGCAGTCGGAGGAGGCGCGACTGTCGCGTGCACCCGATACCAGGTTCCTGGTTCGGATTTCCCGCCCAGGCCAACCAAGCCTTCCATCCCTCCGTGGTCGGTGAATTGGTACCAGATTTGTCTGGGAAGGATAAAGCGCTGACTTGTTCATCGGTGGCCACCGCAAGCCATTGTATGGCCAAATACGCATTCATGTCGCCTCCACGACATCCCGTAGAAGTAGAATGCGCTGGCATATCCCAAAAGGGATTGAGTTATCGCCGTCCTTTTTCCTTATCCTTACTTTCCGCGATCCAACAATACTTTATACCGAAACGCGTGACACAGTAGAAAGGGATGGATCGATTCAAGATTCGGGTCTCGTCCAAGCCTTCCATGGCATTCAGAATGCTTTTAAAAGAAATTCTAAGTATAGGTATAAAAAATCTAAGCCTTTCATTCCTATGCAGTGGGTGAATTGGCACAAGACATGCCTGGGAACGATAAAGCACTGACTTGTTCATCGGCAAGTCATTGTATAGGTCAAACACGCATCCAACTTGACCCTGTGTAATCTCATAGAAACAGAATGCGTGGCGTGTCCCACAAAAGGTCCGATTCGACGCCGAGATTTATCATTTTATCCTTTGCCCAGATCGCGGTCGAACAAAGAATGACGCCTACAATAAGTATTCCGGTACTTAATAAAGGCGAGGCTCTCATATCTTTTATATGTTCATGCGCTCAAATATTAAGGAATCGAATAGGAAATAGAAGCGAATGTGGTGTTTACAAACATTATAGTTAGCCAACGCTGAGAGTTGCTCATGCGAATCTTTGTGAAACAGTGTGTAGCTTGGGTCTTTTGATCCATCCTTGACATTGAAATAAAATCTCGCGACAGAATCTGACAAGATACTGGAAGAGAAAGGGGAATTTTTGTGATGAGCAGTAAAACGTTGGGTTAGCTGTTTATTAAGATGTTGAAACTTTGAAAAATAAATAAGAAAGCTCATTTTCACAAAACTACCGGCCGAAAATGCCTGCTATGTGCGTGGTAGAGGAAGAGTGCTAGGCAACATTTCACATGAGGAGCGCTTGTTTCGCGCCTGAAACACAATCAACCTGAACAAACACATCCAATAGTCGAATGCATTCGCAAGAGTTCAGCTAGTTTAAGGGCAACGGAAGGAAGCCAAGGAATTGGCGGTGGTCCACATGGATGCTGAAAATGGTGACGCCAACGACGAAGGGTGTGAAAGATGTCGACGAACTTATAAGGGAAAAGCATACTGGAGTAGTTGGCTCCATCCATCTTTAGCGAACAAAGGAGCAAATCTTATTGCTCTACTGGGAAAGGCGATGGTAACTTTAAGACACGAATGCTTCTTTCCAGTAACGGCGAAAAGAGGTGCATCTGGTGCAGCCGGCAAAGGGCGCAAACCTCGAGGACATCGTAAATCGATTTAATTCCAGTTCGAACCATGTTGACAAGTCACTACTCTCAATGAATTGTTAACAGTTGTCGAGTTATATCAGAGGAATAATTCACTAAACAGTACAACGGCTCACCAAACCTCACACGTCTACATATTAGGTTATTTCACACTGGATGCCTCATGCATTGTGGTCTTCCTTTCACAGTTATTCGGAATGGTTGTGAGCTCACTTAGGGTTGGTTTCTCGCGGCGTCGTTTCATATTCTACATTTCCTATTTTTCTCGCTTCATTCCTTCATGGCTTTACAAAATTATAGCCTTTAGACTACAATGGACCAGAAAATGATTGTGCCTGCTCTGCGATTTCAAACTGAAGAGATCCGCTGCGGAATCGCAACGTTCGTTTGTAGCTGCATTTGGAGATGTCATTTTCAAAAGACAACGTGAGCGGTGGTTTCAACGTTTTGCCGCCGACGACGAAAGTCTTGAAGACGAAGAGCACGGAAGACAGGTGCCTATCCAGAATAACGACACCTCACGGACTGCCGTTAAAGCTGATCCGACAAGGTCGACTTGGGACCTCGTAGTAGAGCTTGTACCGCTCAATCCTTCCACAAATCCTGCTCTATATTCAAATCCACCTCGAGTTTACACGTTCTCTACCAACTTGCTGCATGCTTATGCGAGACTTCACATCGTAAAAGTCGTTCAGTAGAAAATCGAGAAACTTGGTTGGACCGTTTTGTCCCTTCCGCTGCACAGCCCTGACATTGCCCCATCCGACTACCCCACATTCCGCTCGATGTAGCGCGCCTTGGCTGGGAAGAAGTTCGCCGACTACGACGAATTCCGGATTTGGGTGACCAACTTCCTCGATTCGCGGCCAGCTCATTTCTTTAAAGACGTGATCCAATCTTTGCGTGTACGTTGGAGGAAGGTTGTTGATAATTGTGGGAATATATTAACGAATTAGGTTTGGTTTTGATTCCTTTGTATGAATTTAACTTTTCGGTCCAAATCGATATTCCGTGTGGGACACACTAATATATAACCGCCTAATCGCTATCACTCTTTCATTGTTCTAGACGAAAGATGTTCGTTTGATGGTTATATCAAGCACTAGTGACCAGCTCGAAAACGACCTTATCAGCAACGTGATAGCCTTCCACGTTAAGTGTCCCCAAATCAGCCAAGAGGCATGCACGGTAGCTAACAAATAATACTCAGTTCTTGCAGAGATAAGTTGTTGCCATAATAGGGTAAAATCTCCATCTCGTTCTCAACAGATGTGGACTCTATGACATAAATACCATCAAACGAAGGAATATCGGTGTACGTTTAACAATAGAAATGAACGGCGCAGAGCCTAAGAACAGAGCTGAAGATTAACAAAAACGACTAACCCTAGCTGACGAGCATTTTGCCGCTTTTTGGGAATCGCTAGCGGATCATGCAATGCATGCAATGAGTTCTAACAAGTCCTCGCAAGCTCTCTTGCATTAAATCAGACTTGCCAGTGAAGACCGAGATTTCGTTTTGCTTATCTCTGCACTTATACAGGGCACAATAAAAATATTCAGAAGGAGATAAATGTTGTTTACCACATTATTCAAATTACAGCAGATGCAATTTAAATCAGTTTCCTTAAGCCTCACGTGGCTGGTATCGAGGTAGTAAGCTGTCACAACGATGTTTGGTTGCGATCAAAACTTTTAGAGCCAGGCGGGACTCGAACCCGCACCTCCCTCTGACCGGGCGGGAATGCTCTACGCCTTTACACCACCGGCGCCGTCTGATCGAACGCAAAATCCACACCTCGTGGGACCGATCAGCACTCACCCACCCGTATCCAGGGTGACCTGGCCGCTGATATCAGCATGGAACTAGTTAAGCTGATGGTCTTGATAGAAACAATTAAGATCAGTTTCCTTAAGCCTCAAGTGGCTGGTATCGAGGTAGTAAGCTGTCACATCGATGCACCTCTTCGAAAACGAACTGGAAAGTGTATGCAACGTGAAAAGAAGCTACTGGTTAAATAAACAGGGAGTTTGCCAAAAAAAATATTGCAAAGAGGCAGCATTTGAAATCTGTCGGTGAAATTTTACGGGGCAGGTCAGTGTTGTGCGATCGAGAGTGGCATGCTGCTCTCATGCATTTTCTTAGATTGTGCGCGAAAGCCGCTCGACACGTTCATGCTGTAAAGTCACATCTGACCTGCCCGCATGCAATGCGGACGTTCGTAGAGGGTGCGCATGGTGTATGAACCTGGACACATCGACGCTGATCGCGACGGACAGCTCACCGAACGCGCAGTGCAGAAGCAAACTCATGCCGATCAGACTCTGTCATTCCTTCGCGGTGGCCACGTCATTCCACTGCCACTCTCACAACTCCTGTCCTTTGGTAGCTTAACAAAAGGCTCAGAATGTGATTTTAATTACATCCATTTTGGAGAATATAGGCCTTTTTTCGGCTTTATTAAATATTACCTCTTAGATTAGTCAAAGCGAGTCACCTTAACGTTTGTTATCATTCTGTCTTGTCATCAGTAATGTTACATATAACAGTACCTTCTTCTTGGTTATACGCTTCGAACATGTCTTCGCTTTCACAAGTATTCACTCGTTTGTTTCGGACCCTAAAGTGCACCGTTTGGACTGGTACTGGTTCTTTTGGTTGCCAGAACTCCCACCAATGCGTTGATCCGTCCTCTTTGTGAAGAACGAACGAACGATATGACGTCTTCATGTTTCAGCAAGTTGGAGCACTCTGGCACGCGTCATGGACGAACAGAAATGTTGCTGTCACCCGCTCGAGCAAGTAAATGAGCAAAGGGACAACAGGTGATTTAGGTGGTCTTTGTTTAAAGGTGCAACTATTCACTGCTATAAAAGCTGGAAGCTAGTTAGCTAGAAAGTTTTCGTTAAGACCAAATGATATTCATCGCTGTTTTGAGGCAGTCTATCTTATCTAACACATTTTACCCAAATTCCTTACCATTGTCCTTATCCCTGCTTCTCAGTGACTACCGCATTGCACATATTTTAAAGACTCTTTAAACTCTTGACAAAAACCAGGCATTGACCGATATTGACTGATTGTGAGTGCAGACTCGGCCAGGCATAGTTAATTCTGAAGGTACAGCATGGGTTGGGAGCTTGCACGCGTACATAGGTCACGTTGACATGTACGAAGTGCTTGTCAGGACTTTACAAGGGACACTCTGACACACTAACAAACTCACGTACAGTAAATGAGAGACTGGCTGAGAGTTCAAGACCAGAAGCGTTTGCAACCAAGTTAACTATTTATTTTTGCAGCAGTTTGCTTCCCGTCGAGGACCTTTCCAAGCTTGTTACAATCGTTTAATGTGAGGACGAACTAATTTTGAAGGACTCGTTTATTTCTTACTTTTTGTAAAACTTCATACTTCATTAACACTATTTGGGGTACTTAGCGGGCTGGTGTCAGCTCTGCGATTGCACCTGGTCGTGGAATGCTGTATCTGTACTCGCAGCACAGAACTAGGCAAAGTAAGGAGCTTTCGGGGCCTGGTTGTTCCAATTACCCGTTTTAAGATACTTTGCCGGTGTTCAGCGGGCACCAGTCCTCTTAGTACCGTATTTGGGTGCCAACCACATACATTTCCTATTGGGCGAGTTCTAGCAGACGAATAAAATTTTTGGTCACTTTGTTTTAGTTCTGGGCTCTCTGACTTTATCCTACTGTTGCTGCATCGTCTTTACCTACGCACTGCTATCCGTCCATCCGAACATAATTATTAGCCGCTCTCACACTACCAGTTCTCGGAATTCCGGATCCCTACTCTCCCCGCTCAATGTTGGTCGTTCAATGTGGGAAACACGCAGGTGTGAGCCGGGAGGCAGCCTTCGCAACAACCAAACAATATCGATCTGCCAGCCATTATCAATCGATAACATGGTGCTTTGCCGAGAGCGATTTTTTTGAAAAGTTGTGTCGGCCAACTGCTGGTTTGAAATAATTGCGTTAGACAACTGGACCACTGCCGTCCATGATAGAGTGAACTAGGCCTATTTACCACATCTAGATAAGCTCACTAGCAGCTAGCTAACTTGAAAAAGGTCCCTAAAATCTTAGGTGGTTGTGGTCTCACATGTTTTGTTTAAGCCTAGAGCGACTGTGATAGAGGGAATAGGCTGTTAGACGAATGTTGCGATCGAAACGCTTGCACAAGGTGGGACTCGAACCCATACATTCTTCTTCTCGAAGTGCCCTACCTATTGAACCACCAGCGCTGCTTGATAGAGCGCAAAATCCACAATTTTACCGTTGTCATGTCCCACCAGTGCTCATCCATGATAACTGGATAACCAGGCGGCTGTGACTCGAACCCGCACCCTCGTGACGTGTGATGCCGAAGTGGGCTATATGTATATGAAATGAAGAACAAATTCATCGTTAGGTGGCGGCAAATTTGACAAATAAAGTGAACTTGACTTCCTCAAAAACCTTCCGATAGAAAAGATTCGTTTTAGAACTAGGTCCTAAGCCGTGGAAAGGCTTCAAGCGAGAATAACCAACCAAAATTCAATTCGAGAAAGGTTATCAGCATAGGGAGACTACTCTCTATTTATTTATTTATTTAAAGGCGCGAGTTACTGTCACACACGTAAACATCATAAAAATAGGACGACAGAACAGTGTTGTAGAACAACAAATAAAGCTGTTACAGAAACACAGACCATTAAAATATGCCATTAAAATATGTATCTAACGTCCTATGTGCTTACTAGATAGTAAGGTCTTAAAAACTTGAACAGAGTAACCCAGGAGACGCTCATCGGCATTCAGTAATTCAGTAACGAGTTTAGCTATTTAATGCTCCTGTATGTAAGGACATTTGCCCTAACTCGGGACCTAGCCATGGGAATTCGCAGTCCGAGCTTTTCTCTCACGGTTCTAATCAGCGTAACACCGAAAAAGTCTATTGGCTTCATTGATAGCTTACCAGAAAGGATTTCGAACATCATCAGAAGATCTGCTTTTCTCCTCATGCTAGAGAGTGAAGATAGTCCGAGTAGTTTCGATCGCCTAGCACCACAGGGGACTTGAGCGTACTTCAGTCCAAAACATCGCATCAATATGTAGCTTATGTGTAAAGCTGTTTTAAACTCCTTCTACGAAGTCAATGTCTTTCCTCTTGACCGGATTAAATACGGTCACTCCACTTTGAACTATGGGACGTACATAAGTCTTATACCCTCGCAAATATACGCGGGAATCTCACGTTTGTAGGACATTGAATAAGTTGTGGATCCGGTGATCTGCTTTCTTTACAACATTTTCGTAGTGGCTATCAAAATCTAGGTCAGCCGACGCTATGAAACCTAAGTCTCACACTTCCTCCACTAACTTGTAACTTGTATTGCAAATTTTTACAAGCGTTTCTAGACCCAACGATGAGGTAGTTCGTTTTATCGACCGCTAGGGGGATCAGCCCAACTATCAATGTAATCAATTCAACTCTTACAGTTTTCTCCAAATCGGATGCGGTTGGCATGTATAGCTTGATAGCTTTTTTACCGCTGAGGAAGCCAAAATTCGAAGCTTTTCATCGGTTTCCACATCAACGCTTTCAAGAAATTTCCTGTAAAAAATAGAAAATGGCAGATAAGAAAGGATGGCAGATATGCAAAGGATTATGGTAATAATTTCTTCGGCTTGAATTAGGCCTTCTAAAGGATACGACTGAAATACGTGGAAAACTTTCGCTCGTAATAAAAAAGTTAGCAACTGGAACTGATCAATATTTTCACCGTTTATTTAATTCATTCCCTCATTGCTTCATTCCGGCTCAGTTCATGGTCACTGCGCCGCCAAAGGATTACAATAGTGAGCCAGCTAGAGCACCACAATATCAGCTTTGACACAAAAATCGGTGTTGCACCTTGTCAAAGAGCGGAGAGTTAAGACCGAAAATTGAAAATTATTCTCTTCTCTCTTTGGGTTCCTCGATACAAAATTCATATGCGCGCTCGTTCAAACACGTTGTTCTACGCCATTACGCCGGTGGTGTAATGGCGTAGAACAACCAGTTCGGCAAGAATATGTGTGGGTTTGAGTCCACCCTGGTGCTAGAGTTTTAATCGCAATAAATCATCGTTATACCTCAACTGCAACCACCTGGGGCTTAATGAGAACGACTTCAGTCAATATACACATTCACGTCTGCTTAGGCTTTAGTTTCTTCCAAATAAAAACAATGTGGCCTGGGTTAGGAGTTGACCTCTATTTAATTCTGTCGACGAATCATCTTCCAGTGAAAAGCTACCGACGATGATGATGTGCAGCGTGCTCACCACATTGACCACCTGTATTTTCTCAGACTATGAACAACATTTCATTTCAAACAAAACAATCCCAAGGTGGCGCATTGGTGGGCACCAATTTCGAGGCACTTGTGTTCTTTCTCCAACGAAAACTTCGTCATTTAGAGACTACAAGAAACATTAAAGTACGATTTATTTTGACCCTGATATACTATGGTGTTATTTCTTATTTATAACTTGTGGAAACATCACAAGGCGACCTCATAACGTTGAATGGCTTATTTTTCAAAAAACGTCGTGGCTTCTAGACTGGTTGGTCTGCATTCTCCGATGCAACTGATTAAATTAATGAGAACGCATGATCGTCTAATAATGATATGCATAACTTTTCTGATAGCATATGGTCTTTTAGCGATGCCTTTATTCTTATATATAAGGCTTTGGACAATGGGAGAACAGAGGCTTCGTTGGAGTGAGGACCAGCTATTCAATGGCAAGCAGACGACAAGAAAATCAAAATAATTTAACTCAAAGATAAAAGGAAAACTATGCCAAAACCGCAATCAATCCAGCACCCAATTTTCCAAAACCTGTATGAACAGAAAATCAAATTATAAAATTTGAGCGTTTTATGGGAACTCTCTAGGCCTGAGAGAGCTCTGAATGTATATTTGCTTTCTAAAATATGTTTACAACATTTTTTGCTAGAGAAGTAACGTAGAAGCTCATTGCTGAGGTATTGTCGGTTATATGATGCTGATGCGAACTTGAAATCGATTCGTGGTGCGCACGGAGTGAGCGTCTTCTGCCGATTGCGTCGATAAACTGAGGACTTTGGGGTGAAGTGCGACGGCAAGCTTTCCATGTGATGCCTGCGCGAGGTGACGTAGTTACGCTGTCGAAACACTGAGATGAAGCAGAGCTCAAGGTGGGAGTGAAGATAGCGTGAGGTAAGGAGCACTCCTTGAAGGCGACGTTATTAGATTCCCTAAACGGTAGCGGCAGCGTGAGACGAACAGGAAGCAAGTGTTGGCCACAATTTGAGAACTTCACCGCGACTCGCAAGAGAAAAAGCCAGAAGTTCGATGCCTGAAGGAGTTATCGACCAGCTGGGCCACCTGATATGTGGGAGAGGCTGGCCGGCTGGCAGCCACCACTATCGATGCTGTTGTCGTTGAGTCAAGTCCGCTTCTCGATCGAATCAACGGTTCCCCACGACGTCTGCTGCTGATATATGTGGCTGATGTGAGTGGTTATGAGTGCTGTAAACTGAACGCCGTAGTGGAACGAGAACGTACATGAGACTGATCGAAGAGGAGCGCTCTATTGCACCCAAGCGCAACAAACAACTACAAGACCGCGCGTGGGGTCATTGCAGGTTTAGGAGTACGCTACAGCGATGTTGATGTGATAAAACAAAACCACAATTTCGGAAGTCGGCAGATGTCAAAGTCAGGCCGAAGTTTTCCGATTTTCCTAGTCGACACCCCAGTTTTGCTGAGGTAACGCAGCTGTCGTGTTTAACATGCACACAGCACCCTTTTGTCATTACACTGGAGCAGCCAAAATACTAAAGTTGCTGTGTTTCGGAAATCTTCTTTCCTTCGGTGAGATCGAAAACATCCACATCATTTTTCAAGGTCTCTATTTTTTACGTCACTAGACTGATCGGTGAATAGGCTTTTTTCATTACAGGCTGATAACCGTTATACGAGCAATCTGCTGAAAAAACTTGTATCAGTTCAAAACATAGGAATACTGTCATATATAAAGTCCGAATTCGAAAAGATCATACATACATCATGTCATGCATCATCAAAGATCATGTCATACATAAAGTCCGAATTCGAAAAGATCAAGCTAAAGGAAGGTATGCTATGGAAAATTGAAGTTGTTACAATTAAAAGCAGAAGGCATGTACGGCAATATGTATTGTATTGAATATCTTTAAAAACTCTTTTGCAATGCGACTCGGTGTCGTTAGAAAGGCACGAAACTCCCCAAATCACGGAAACCTGCAATGACCTTTAGCAGTTTCTATGTCGTTCTTCACATTTTACTAATTTTATCTTGGTCATTTTATACAGTTTCTATGTTGTTCTTCACATTGAGTTTTCGTGTGATAAATAATAATAAACATAATAATAATACCTCAGTGCTTTTCACGCTAGACAAGCCTGGTACCAATCCCCAGATATCGAGGAAATTTAAGACTTGGCTTGCTGGGAGGAATTCCAACTAAGAACCTTGGATCGGTTTGCACACGACAGCCGCCGCCTCCTCCGAGTGCGTTACCATGCGTCCATCAAGAATTATAATAGCCAAAAACCATACACAAAAATCATAAATTCTCCCATCACAAAATGCCGCTTAAATGACGCTCATTAGATCAATCAAGTAGGCGGTGCAGTATGGTGAGCTGGTGAGTAGAGCTATTTTGAAAATGGACAGGTCAAAAATGGGTGGAAGACACTGACAGTGATAAATTCATAAGGAAAACCTCACGTGGACCACTACTGGGATAAAGCAGGGCATGAGTCGCCAGACGCACTTGATTATCATTCCTAGATTAGGGAACGAAAATGCGAAAAGCCTTAATATTGAATGCTCATGATTTGTCGACGATAAGAAGAACACTGAGGATCAGAAGGAGATGTTCAAAGCACCGGTGAACCATTTCCCAAATGACCAGCGAATAGTGATGGAAAATGTATTATAGATCTGAAATATCGACTGCAGTATGCATGGAAACATTCTGCGAAAATACTGGAACTATAGATACATTAAATCTTTTAGTTCCTGCTCCAAACTGTTGAAGTGTTCCAGTCTCCAAAATTTAAAATTACTGTGTCACTGCCGTCAAACAAACAATTATCAAAACATTTCTTTGTCTTTCATAAAATGTCAGCTCAAAGGATAGAAGGATAAAGGTTCGCGGTAAGCAATCCCTTCACTTCTACATACATAGATGAGATATCACGGAGACTATTTGAGGATGCTCTATCTTTCCCAGACAAGTTTGGTAACAACTACATTAGCGACACCGGAGGTAGGACAGGCTTGGTTGGCCTGGGCGGACGCGAACCAACAAGCTTGACTCCAGGAGCACGCAACATCCGACGCCTGCTCCGAGCACACTACCAGGCGCCATTCGGGAACATAGTTCCAATTATTTTTCAAAACCGACTGTCAAAACCTATTGATCGACAGAAGGATTCTTATAATTTTGGCTTGAACCCTTAGAATTTGAAACAGTCAGAACAGTCAGCCCGATGTGATGGAAGCGAGAATAATCAGCGACACATATTGACGTCGTTCATTGCTTCACAATGAAGATCGAATGGATCACTTGCAGTAGCCACAAGTTTTGTTTACAGCCTTTCTTCATCTTCAATGTGACCTGGTGCCTTACGCATTTTTTTAGCTAATTTCCATTTATAACATTCATCTGGGAATTGATCGGCGCATTCCTGTCGATCCTAAGCCGCAGCATTCTGTGCCACTACAAAGAGAAGAGGCGACACATACACTACATAATTGAACCACGGCGTTCGGTCCTTATCTTTCGACCAGCCACCATCGAGCACAACCACAAAGTGAGCTTGAGTTTCTTGATTAATGAAAATTGATTAATGAAATCGAACGAAGTATTGCATAGATATGGCGGTAGTTGGACGGAAAGTCCTTCCTATGGTGGCTGTGAAACATTTTAATTCGATAATTTAATTATAGATTGAGTCATCGCTATGATAAGGTCAACATTGTTCATCATTAGGAAGGAATTTCCGCAACGAAATGAGCAAAAACTAAGGAATTTCTCGTAGTAACACGATTCCCATTCACAATGACTATAACCTTGTACAATTCACAGCACACCATGTATCCTGGCCGTATATTCTCCAAGTAGAACATAATTCCCGGTCTACAGGTGATTATGTCTAGTTGGATGAACGATTATTATCACTTCAATCTATGTTCTACAGGCAACTTAATTGTACCTCGCCAGAGAAAACGTGGTTCTTCGGACTTTGGAACGCGAACTGAAGATCCCCATTTCTCGAACCGGGTTTCGTTCGCCGACATGTGCTACAAACTACCAGTTCTTCCACTTTATGTTATCCATGTCAAATTCAACTGATCTCGTTCCACGATTCCCATGGCACACATTGCCAATCATTGTCGTCGGAGTCAATTGACCGAGAAACGCTTTCAAACAGATCGTGGAACTTGGTCTTAGCGGGCGGTTCTAGTACATCTCAGCTGTAGCTATGCACAATAAGCCTCATTAAGAAATCTGCGCCCATGTGCTCTTTCCTATGCGCCCGTTGTCCATTATCGTTCCGCCTATTTTTCAACAACAGAACTGCAGTTGAAGGATTTCATAGATTACTGCCATTTTTATCATTGCGAATCCGAGGATTAATAACCACTTCATTCTTCACGGCACTCTTCTTATCCACCTGTGTGTGTCCGCACTCAGCGCAGGATACAACTTCAATATACAGACCATCGCGAATAGCGCCGTCGGAAGGGATGCCGGCTGTAACGTGCGCCCCGAATGACGATTTAAGGTTCAGGTCCCACCTACGCCAACCAGTAACTCCGCCCCTTCATGGTTGTTGATTTATTCAGACTGCCCAACAACGGTGCATCGATGGAACATAGCGCAGTAGCCAGGAGGTACTGGTCCTATGCTCAGAACTCACGATCCGTTTTGGTACTATGTGCCTGGTGAGAGCACCAGACACCACGATTTTCAAACCCGCGGCAGTCAGTAAACTCATTGCACATTTGCGCACTTTTATCTGAGAACAGTAAAAGACTAGCTTTTCTACTTCAACCTCACGAGTCGTTATATAGGCAAAATAAGCATTTAAATTCGCCCTACGATATGATTTGCAAGATTAGAGGAAAAAGGCGTGGCGCAGTCCAAAAAATAGAGCATTGAAGATATCAGACATTTCTTAGTTATTCGTCTGATCTTCTTTCCATATAAAAACCCCATCAGATGATTGAAATGAAAATAGCAGTGTACCAATGTCAAACTGCGGATTTTGATCTGTTCTGCAAATTTCGCTGGAAATTACCCATACACCATTTCATCCTACAGAGTGTTTTCTTGAGGAACGTCAAAGCAAGGCGTTGAACAGCAAGCGGTTTAAACCTCTACTACACGACCGTTGGGGTAGCTTGCATATGACCCATCGGAGGCATTGAGTTGTCGTTTAAAGTCACCAGATTTCAGCCTCTGACAAGGGAGGTCAATGAACTTCCCGTGGCAATTTTAAAAGTGACCTATATAGGGTTGTAGAGCGTTGTCTGAGAAGCACCGCAGTGGTTTCCAAATTTCCTGCGGACACCTGGGTAGGTCAAAATTTGCAAAAAACCATTTCACTTCAATACGGGCCGATAAAGCAGAACTGACGCCTGGAACTGCCATGCTGTGGTTAGAATCTAACCTGCAAGAGGTCTGGGGCTGGAACAATAGCGGAATTACAGCGATTTCACAAGTTGCTTGTTAACCGTACAGTGACCGAAATGGAACATTGAGGTGCGCCGCTCACCACCAACGTCGGAGCGACCGGATGGCCGAGTGGCTGTGGGGGGCGGGCTTGCGGGAAAAGCGTCGGTAGTTCGAATCCGGAGGTGCTGCCCCTGTTTTATTGGTCTTGTTCCATCAATTTTTGTCGATATAAAGTGTATCTTAACCGCGGTAGTGTACCATACTAACATTAAAACTTTATTTTAACCTCGATATAAACACAAAAATAAACACCCAAAGCAGCAGCGTTCATAATACCTAATTCGATTGGACATTGAGGAGGAGCAGGCGACTTTTCTTTGCCTACAAAATAGATAACTTCAGAACTCCAAAGATCGAGGAAAAAATATTATTTTTTTTATTATTTATTATTTATTATTTATTATTTATCTTCTTATTTTAATTAATTAATTAACTATATTTATGTTTGATTTTTTTCGACCCCTCTTCGACTTTTGGAGAGAAAGTATAACAGTACTAATCTGTCTTCTTCATCCTCAACCAACCATATTGCTAGTGATATCACGGTCGTCACATACAGCAACCTCCTCACTACTACAGGAAGGCTTAATACCACCCACATCATTGTCATCGTCCGGCGACCAGTCTACATCCTGCGCTTTCCTCAAGTCAAGCTAACATCACGAACGAGAGAACGTCAACATCAAACAAAAAAAACTACCCGGAGTGTTTCCTCCTCATCAATCAGTATCCCCATACATAGCATTTTGAATTATGCCCCGAAAGGCATCTGTTACGGCGATCTCCCTACGAATAGGGGCAGAGTAGTCGGAGGAAGGCAGTTAGCAAGACAACCAATAACTCGGGGCGGAGAAAACATTGAATTATACAATTGATATCAATTCGGGGGGGGGGGTTTCGTATAGAGTGTCGAAGGACAATCACAATCGATCAAATATAAATAATATATACATCAATTAATTAATTAAAAATATAAATATAAATAAAAATCAATAATACGTAATTAATACATAATAAATAAATAAATAAACAAATAAATAAATAAATAATGAAAAATAGAGATAAACCTTTTTTATCTCTCTTCCACTTTTGGAGTCATGAAGTAGTGCTAACAGACCCACTGGCAATGCCTAACGAAGACGGTCAAGATAAAGAATATTATCTATTTTGTAGTTGGGACAGGCCCTTGAATGCTACCGAGGAACTGCGAAGAAAAGTCGCCTGTTCTCTCGTTCGTGATGTTAGCTTAACTTGAACGAAGCGCAGGATGTAGACTGGTCGCCGGACGATGACGATGATGTGAGTAGTATTGCGCCTTCCTGTAGTAGTGAGGAGGTTGCTGTATGTGACGGATGTGAAATCATTAGCAATATGGTTGGTTGAGGATGGAGAAGAAAGATTGGTACTGTTATACTTTCTCTCCAAAAGTCGAAGAGGTGTCAAAAAAATCAAGCATAAATATAGTTAATTAATTAATTAAAATAAGAATATAATAAATAATAAATAATAATAAATTTAAAAAAATACTATTTTTTCCTCGATCTTTGGAGTTCTGAAGTTATCTATTTCGTAGGCAAAGAAAAGTCGCCTGCTCCTCCTCAATGGCCAATCGAATTAGGTATTATGAACGCTGTTGCTTTGGGTGTTTATTTTTGTGTTTATATCGAGGTTAAAATAAAGTTATAATGTCAGTATGGTACACTACCGCGGTTAAGATACACTTTATATCGACAAAAATTGATGGAACAAGACCAGCAAAACATAAGCAGCACCTCCGGATTCGAACTACAGACGCTTTTCCCGCAAGCCCGCCCCCCACAGCCACTCGGCCATCCGGTCGCTCCGCCGTTGGTGGTGAGCGGCGCACCTCAATGTTCCATTTCGGTCACTGTACGGCTAGCAAGCAAATTGTGAAATCGCTGTAATTCCGCTATTGTTCCAGCCCCAAACTTTTTGCAGGATAGATTCTAACCACGACATGGCAGTTCCAGGCGTCAGTTCTGCTTTATCGGCCCGTACTGAAGTGAAATGGTTTTTTGCAATTTTTGACCTACCCAGATGTCCGCAGGAATTTTGGAAACCACTGCGGTGCTTCTCAGACAACGCCTTACAACCCTATATAGGTCACTTTTAAAATTGCCACGGGAAGTTCATTGACCTCCCTTGTGAGTTTAATGCCTTAAGTTTGTGATCAGTAGTGCACAGTCTGATGCTGCTCCCAGACTGCACGCACTGCAAACCGATTTGTGGTTCGATCCGTGCCCTGGTTAACATTATAGGAATAGGTCATCTGCTGTGAATTGTCCCCAGAAATTTATTGATGACATCCACTTCTAACACCTCAGCCAAAAAGGTGGTAGGTTACAAAGTTAGTTTGTTCAGGTGTATACTTTATAATAATACGCGTTCCAATTCATTATTTAATAGGCACCGATTTCAAATGCAGACTATAAAAATCTTGCTCTTGATTCGTCTCCTACTAGGCAATAAATAAATAAATAAATGTCTATATACGAATAAATTCGTCTAAACCAGCTTCATCTGCATCGTCAGGCATAATGAAAAGGGAAATAAAAATATAAAGTATAAATACAAAAAATAATAGTATAAATATAAAATAAAGTATAAATATAATATAAAATATAAGAGTTAATCAACATCAAACAATCGCTTTTTACACGTCAATGTTGTACGCATCCCAGACAAGTCTGGTACCAGTTTACATTCTTCAAATGAAAGGAGAGCTCGGTTTGTCTGGGCGGGGTCCGAACCAAGAACTTTGAGTCTCGGAGTATTTGCGACAGCAGTCGCCTCCTTTTACTGCACTAGCTTTAGGCTCTGAGAAATAGAAACTCCTGATAACCCTCTGCGTATTGTCGCGTAGCTTTACGAATTCTTGAACGGTGCCTATGATGCGGTTGAGAATGCAGTGCTTGCTCTCACCTGCAAACAAAATCAAATTCAAGTACGGCTAGCGCTCAAGTCAACAGGACGTTCCATCCTTTACCAATACAACAACTGCCACCATGTTTGTCCGTGCAAACGACACAAAATTGCCATCATTTCAGATTTTAAGCTAACCGCCTGTTATGCATTTTTTGTATCTGCACCAATTGACTAGTTCACTTGAAGTAAAGGCGGCAGGTAATACGCTTTCAGAAAGTCTGTTTACTAACCCGTGAGAGTAGAATGTGTAGAGTATACCGAAAGCTACATATCTCCTAACGCCTTCGAGTTCTTCCCAGAAAACGACTGCAGGAGCATATTCATCTTCAAGGCAGGTTATAGAATTCACCTAGTTCTTCACAGGCTCTTCGAAGACTTCGATTTCACTCCGACAGGTGACCCTCACACGGTGTTTTTGAAGTTGTAATCCAAGACGAAGCAGACGGCTTATGAGCTTTTGAGCGTGTATTTGCAATCCCACTTTGCAAGTCTGTACGATGTTAAGCTTAAAACAAACTCTCAGATACCTCTCAGATATGTTCAAGATCGGGTAGGTAAAAAGGGAGACGTCAGTGTAAAAGAATTACAGCGACATACATACATATGTATATCCAACACGTCAATCCTTGGTCTTAATCAGTGGTTTGCTCCCCACATTCTATTTCTACATGGCACCACGGAGGTATTATGAAGGCACACTTCATTTATTCTACAACTTGCGGTGGCTAGCACATAATAGATAAATGCATTTATTCCTATGAAATAATAGCACGAACGCGTACTTGGCCTATACATACAATGACATGTGGCGGCCAACCGATAGGCAAGTCAAGGCTTGATCGTTTCCAGACAAGATTGCTACCAATTTGTCGACCCTGGAGTGATGGAAACCTTGGTTAACCCGAGAACGACATCCGAACCAAGAACTTGAGCTGGAATGTACACGACAGCCGGCACCTGTTCCGACTGCGCACCGCGCGCTCCTCGATTGTGTAGTGGAAAGTAACCACGTCTGTCCAGGACATACTAATATCAGAGCACTATTTATTGTCTGTCTCCCCATTGGTGTCACAAACTTTTTTCTTTTTTCACGCAGGATCCATGTATTCGCTTCATATTTTTCAGTAAAGACGAAAACGCAGACCTACACTGACCTCAACATATGTTTTGGCGTGAAATCTAATTGCAAGTGAACATATTCCCTTTGCCACGCACGAAAGGTTTTTCTAATACAAGCGCACTTTTGAGCCCTCCCTCCTGCTAAATGAATAGGAGATCGTTTGAGCCTAGTTTTCGTGTCCTCTGTACGATAGTCTATTCTGAGTCTATTCTGGGAAAAGACAAGAAACATGGAAGAGCTCGCATTCCCACCGTAACGGAAACCGTATTAAGTCACTCATTTCTTGAAAACGTCATAATAACCTAACCTTCGGGCTCTGCTCTTCGCGTGTAGAGCGCCAGCAACCTTTTGTAAGCTTAGGATCGGAGTACCTGCCTCCTCGCAGTCATTTTTTGCGTTCAGGAGTATGGCAAAACGTATTCTGCTGAAGTATTAGTTTTAGCTAAGGTGTGTTAGTGTTGCTTGTTGTTATGTATGTTGGTTTCTTTATAAGTTCTCTTTGTCTTTGTTCTTTATTCTCCGACGTGTGTCTTATATGCACGTAGAAAAAATAAATAAAATAATAAATTGGGCTTTTCCAAATTCAATGCCATAGCCTCTCAAAGGATTATTCGTGACAACTGGTGGGCCATTGTGGTTGCAGTCATTTATAGTTTCTATGGATTTTTCCCAATTTTTAGAATTATTGACCACTTGAACTAGAACTTGCGGAATTCACTGTTCTTTTCTAGAGGTCAGTGAAACCTCAAACAGATAATAGCATTATTCGAATGCTGAGCAGATTTAGAGCATTTAAACCTTGCTAAATAATGTTTAGTGATTTTGCAGCTCTTCGCTCCTTTCTGTCATTTCCACTGCTTTCACTCAGAATCATCACCAAGCCAATAATTCATTGTTTGAACACAGAATGTTCTGGTTACATTGTGCGTTTTGCTTTCTACTTTTTGAGAGATGTTAGTTAATTGGTTTTGGATTAATTTTTAGCGTTTGCCCTAAACGACATAATAAACAGTATGTATGTATCAGTAGTGGGTGCATAACTAGGGAAGAACACCCCGTCGCAGTGTCATTTCAAGGTGAGATCTACATCTTGGAATGCTGTTTCGAATGTTAGATGCATAATTAAAAAATGTGCAAGTGTGTCGTTACTGCAGATATAACGTACAACGCATGCAGCGTAGCGGTAAGAAGTTGTGGACCATTTTAGTCACTCAACTGGTGGACAAATTGCAAAATCTACAGAAACCACGTGCTGCACTGCTAAATAGGAACGCTAATCCGCTTCTCAGTTCTTCAGTTCTTAAAATGGTTCAAACGGTTGAATGTGCTACTACAGAAGGTACAAAAGTGGCCAATTCGGTTGCCTACGACCAAACGAACGGCGAACAAATGCAAACTGCTCCGCTGCATCCGCACCACTTTCCCAACCATTTTTAGTCACTCCACCTTAACCTACACGTTCATGCATAAAACACCATGCTCAAAAAGCGGAACAAATCAAGCTACCCCAATTCTGAAAAGAGCTTTTGCTATGAATAACGAGTACGAAGGCAGAGTAGCAGCACTGGACGGTGAGAACATACCGTTCTGACGCCGGAAAGGGAACGACTGAACGTGGCGAAAAGATGGGAAGGTGGTGTCAACGACGAGTTCAGCCTCTAGGATACGACTCAACAACGGTCGACAATTGTGAGTAAAAGCAGTCGCATGCAAGCCGCCTGATCAACGACCGACCAGTCGTGTCGCCTTGCCACAGCTGTGTAGGAGAGGGTGGTTTTTTGTTTCCAAACCTGTTCCACATCATCAATCAACTGTATTACTTCTTCATTTCCAATGCAACATTCACTTATAAAATTTGGCACTCGATGAAAGCAACAGTTGGAGAAAATACAAATAATTTAGAACTTTTCTCTACAATACAATAAAATTTATGAATAGATCGCTTGAGCAACAATGAGGCAATGAGGTCATACAATCAAATGAGCATTGTTTGTGTCAAACACGTCATCGGGATTAAAACCAGCACAGGGAAAGCAATTACAGAAGCGTCTCATTTCTCTTCACAGATGGTTTTGTACTGTTCCCGTAGTTGCTTCTTCTGAATTTTGGCCATCGAATTTTTCGGAAGGCTTGAAACGAAGACAACGCGCTTTGGCACCTAAAAACTTTGTGATAAAAACGTATGCACACATAAAATTCGTGACATTTAACAGGAGGAAACATTAAGAACACGATCATACCACCACCACCCCATACGAAAAAAGCTAATCTTAACAGTACATTTGGTCTTTGGAATGAGCTAGAATATCAATCGATTGATAAATTGGACCTCGTTTTTCCTGGAAACAACACCTGCATTGTTGAAGTGATCAGTGAAAAAAGGAAATGATTAGAGGAAAAAAGAATGGTTTGTCTGGGATATCTATGGTATTTTATATCAACGAATCTATGAATTAATCAGGTGAACTGACAAATCCCCAGTGGATTCAACAAAGCAACAGTGGACGAGGAAAGCAGAAAGGGAGCTATGGTTCTCCAAGATTGCATACTTCCCGAAATGAAAATAATCCAAAATTCACTATTTTTTCATAAATATGTCAAAAACGACGAGCACACAAGCGCAGTCGGAGGGGGTGCCGGCTGACGTGTGCACCCGATACCAGGTTCTTGGTTCGGATTTCCCGCCAAGGCCAACCAAGCGCTTCCCATCCCTCCGGGGTTGGTGAATTGCTACCAGTCGCGTCTGGGGAGAACAAAACGCTGACCTGTTCGTCGACTGACCATCGCAAGTCACTGTATGACCAATTAAGCGTTCAAATCGCCTCCGGGACATCCCGTACAAGAACAATGAGTGGCGCCTCCCAAAAGGGATTGAGTAACGCTGTCCTTTGACCGTTATCCTTATGTCCGAAACGGAAGCGGTAACTACTTTGTCGTTAACAAACTTCTACGGAAACAGGTGCAAATCCTCCTCAAAAAGATATAACAATAAAATATCTTCGTATTCGTAACGTAACATTTCAATTTCCACTAGCGCAAAATTTCAAGTTTCTTTAAAATTCCTTTACCACAACTTTTTCCTCTGCGATTTCTGATTGGAGAAGACGTCGTATTTCTCTGACCATGAGTCAACATGCCAAGATTCATGGAAAGGTGAACTTGGACAGCGTGTACACTTTTGGACCATGTGTACTCCCGGCTGGAGTGTTAGCCTACGTCCAGACACTAGCAGTTACCATTTCCTCGAGTATAATGTCCATCTGAGCACTGCTTTCCAGCCAATAAGAATCTAATTTGGCTATCACACACTTTTAGCATATCAAAACAAGTACTCAATCACCTTTTCGAAGACCAACGCAAAGAGGATAGTTTTTCAACGTTTGCTTTCTCTTTAAATTCAAGAGAAAAAATATTCAATGCAAATCAGTCAACCCTATTTCAGGAGTCGTGGTAGATCAAACACCTTCTCCGTTCCGTTTTTGCGATCTAAAAAAAACCGAACATGAAACGGCCCCAAAGTGAGCGGAAAGCGGTATTCTGAAAACGGAAACAGAAATTTCGTACATCCCTGATACTGACACAATGATGTTTTGTTGCGATCAAAACTTCTAGCGCCAGGCGGGGCTCGAACCCGCCCCTCCCGGGCGGGAATGCTCTACGCCTTTACACCACCGGCGCCGTTTGATCCTGATACTGACACTTCCTTCATACCGGGTGCTTCCAAGTTACTCGCAAAGCAAACACGCATCAAGAACTCCTCTATATTCATGCAAAGAATAGACTCCCCGACTCAAACAAAGCAACAGTATAGTCCTTACACCCATTCTATAAGATATCCCTCCTACACATTCTTAGACATTAAGAACAAGTAGTGACTGTAGCGGTTTCACATTCCATTCCGCAACATCCTGAACCATAACTAAGCGTCCGCTTCGCTAGTTTCCAAATTTTCAGCGGTGCTCCCAGTAGGTCAAAAATGGTTTTAAAAAATTGCAGCGCTCCAGTGCGGGCTGATAACGCAAAACTGAAGTCTGGAATACACTTGTCGTTCTCGGAAGTAAAACTGCAAAAAGGTTTGGAGTCGGTTTCAATCATTGCTAGAACGATTTTCTAATAATAAAAGAACACCGTACAACAAATTCTTAATAGAAGTGAAAGGGCACATCCTGGAGAAGCATCCACCAGGAAGGCAACAGAGATAGAATGGCCGAGTGGATGACGCCGCGGACTTGCAGGGGACTAGTCAAGGAATCGAATCCGGCGGTGGGAGGGATATATGCGTTGCTAGTGGCGATTATTTGCACTTTTATAAATGCACAGTGCATTTAGGCTCCGATAGAGTAATGTTCGCTCTTCAATCTCGTTTTTAACCTCTTGTAGGATTTCGACCAAGCTAAGCCTTTCTCCATTGCAGGAAGGCAGCTGGCCATTAAACCATGCTTGTAGTGTGAAGGAAGCTTTCGTTAGATGCTATCCATGTGTAATCCCATTGTAATGGTTTCCACTAGTTGTTACAGGATGTTTTGTTGCGATCAAAACTCTTGCGCCAGGCGGGACTCGAACCCGCATCTTCTGCTTTCCGGGCAGCGATGTTCGCCTTACACCACCGGCGCTGTTTGATCGCACGTAACATCCGCGTTATCCTCGAGGCCTGTCAGCACCCACCCGTGATACGGGATGGGCCGGTCGCTGATATCAGCATGGAGCCGGTTAAGCTGAAGACCTTACTAGTAACAATGTTCCACTAGTTTTGGAACAGTGTCCCGCAGTAACCTCATTTGAGAACATGACCGACAACAATTGCTTTAGTCCATCACCAAAATATGCTGCTCACCCGAACCTTTTGCAGCACGAGCACGAAAAGAGCATTGCATGCGTCAGTTTTGCGGTATCAGCGCGCAACGAGGGCCTGTTCATACCTCGCCTGATCGACCGCCCAGGGAAATCATCGTATCGATTTTTTCTGGGCCTTGGCCCTGAAGCGCTACAGTTTTCTGCCATTTTTGATCTGCCCAGAAGTCCGCAGAAAATTGAGAAACCACTTTTGAGCTTTCCAGACAACGCGCGACAATCCTATACAGGTCGCTTTGAGAATCTCCACGGTCACTTCGTTGACTTCTTCGTTAGCTGCCACGTTCAACTGAAAGAGGCGTGGTGGCGTAGTCGGAGGACGCAAAGGCTACCGAAGGGATGTTCTTGCTTCGGATACCGCACAAGACAACCAGGCGTTTCATTCCTTCCGGGTAGATGAATTGATGACAGACTTGTCTGTGAAGTACAAATACTACTGAGTCGTCCATCAGATGGCAACCGCAACTAATTGTATAGGCTAAACACGCATTCATACTGCCTTCACGATATCTCGTAGACACGTAGCGTATCCCAGAAAGGAACGGACTGATTAACATCGTCCTATATGCCTCATCCTTTATGCTAAACTGCTTATAATATTCAGATCCCTGACTTTTAAACATACGTTTTTTGCTTTTTGCTCAGGATCAGCATTAAAAAACTGTTGAATGGGAAAGAATGTGAAAAAGAGCTGAAGTTTCTCTAATTTTTGTAATAGTAACTCTGACGCCCAAAATACGGATTCACAGTGTTCTCATTTACAAGCTCAAGGCTGGTTCAATATTCCAGCGACAAATCAAAGAACCTAAGCCCAATTCGGGAAGGTAACTCTAATATCAGTTTCTTGTAAAGTCGTGACGGGCCACGAATGAAATAGAGCGGAAGGCCGGTCTTCAAACATGTATGCACACTCAGTAGATTTACCTGAGAAACGTAGAAAAAAACCTAATGAATCTGTCCTTCGTGACCCGCTGACCAGCATAATAGCTCTAAGCAGAAGGCGTAGTTCGCAATTTTGCGCTCGCTCATCCCCCAACTTTACCGATTCTCTTTATTAAGATTGGCCCCTTTGCTGCAATGAAACGCGCTGAGTGGAGCAGGTTGATCTACAGGCTTTAAAAAAACCTTTGTAGGGCCCTAATACATAAGCGCTTTCATTCCACACTACTTAAAGAAACTGTAACATACATGTTAGGTTCACAGAAGTCGACTATCGTGGGAAGCCTGTACTCACTGTAGCTAGTATTTGCATACCCCGTTGTTTGTTGTTCATTCAATTCTTTTTCATTACATAAAAAACTCTGGTTGAATCGAAGACTAAAACGGCTGTAAATAAGCATTATCTACAGAACTCAGCAAATTTCAACAACCTTGTACTTTCCAAGCATTTTCTTGAGCTCCTCGATGATTTCCCGCTCTTTCTTCGCCGCATCAACAGCGCTTGCGTTATCAATGCACACGACAGCCACCACAGCTTCACCGAGATCTTTGTGTGGCACACCTGAACACACGATCGAAAATTTCCAAAATCTCAACAAGGATCGGTAGCTCAAAACTTTACCAATAACAGCTGCTTCAGTAACATCTGGAAGCTCCTCGATGCAATCCTCGACTTCTTTTGGGTACACATTAAATCCACCCACTATAATTAAGTCCTTGCCGCGACCGAGAATATGTAGAAACCCTAAAACAACATGGTCTACAGACATCCAAGCACTTCCACGCCTCATTTTTGCAGTATTCTTTTTTTCTACATTTTATGCAGATATTTGAAGCTATAGTTCCGTAGGTGTCCGCAAAAAGAACAAAAACGTAAAGATGAAGAAAGGCACAATAGCAATTGAACCAGTGCCTGACATACTGAAAATCCGCAAAAAGCAGACGATATTTCTGGGTAGTTGTGTAGAAGCGAATTTATGTTACACTTTGAAGTTGAACCCCTCAATCTTCTGGGTGCGTTTATGAAAATAAGAAATTTTACGTATGCGGGATTGCAATCCACTCAATTCTTGAAACCAAAACTTTTCAGCGGCAGGTAGAAACATATGTTCTTCGCCAAAAAAGCCGCTCTTGTACAATCTACGGTGTTTTAGTGGCCTGAATCCCAGCGAAAAAATTTAAGCTACTTACGAAACAAAAAAGAAGGTTGTGATAAGGACATGGCATAAAGGTCAACCAATCAACCCCTGTATGTGGGGCGCCACCCAATTTTCTTCCAGAGTAATGTTGTCATGTTGGCAGCTTATGTGCGATGAAGCCTTAGTTGCTGGGGCCAACTGATGCAGTACGCCTGTTTTGTCTACCAACCCACAGAAGCCTGAGGTATGCAAACCTTGGCTGGGCTACTCACGGAACGAAAAGTAATCGGTTTATGGTGATATGTGCGGCCAATCCTGCTATCATCACGGTCAACAGGGCCAATGAAGCTGCTACGAGACAAAAACAGACTGCATCAAGCGCTGATTCTGATTCTGCACCTAGCGCAACTTGTGACAAAACAACAACCTAGCACGTCAAGCTCCGCCCATTTCTAACCCTGAAGACACATTTCTCCTCCCGCTGCGCAAACACCACAAGCGCTGGTTAGTCGCATGAGGAGCACCCAACCCTTAATTACCGGCACAATGGACCATGATTTCAAGATTCAAATAAAAGCAGTCTATGTCAAGTGGAGAGAGCACACTAGAATTCGGCTTGAGCGATGATGTTCAGGACCCTGAAGAGAAAGCTGAGCTGGAGAAAGCTGGAAGACTGCGGTCAATTCTAAACTTCGTTACGGTGGTAGTGAACGCTGGCACTTGAGCAAGGCACAGTACAGCAGCTGGACTCAGCTGAAGCGGATGCTCAGGTGGATGCGAGTGGATGCGACTGTATTCTGAGGACATCTACACACCATCTGATGAATAAAATGTTCTAATAAAGGGTGTGAAGTTTCGTCTTAATGAAGTAGGCTCGGCAATTTGAGGAACCGGAGAACGACTACGACACATGAATGACGCATAACAAGAACAGCGAACCATGCAGTTGCTTAGCGCTAGAGAACCTAATATGCTCACAAGAAGAACAAGAGATATGACGTCCCCTTCCACAGGTTTTACGGAAAGTCTCTTTTGTCTTCCGAATTCAGGGCTAAGTGACATCCTCACTCTCAACGCTACAAAGCACATGACTACTCAGCACAGCTGCTACGGGAAAACTCTCTCCCAGGCCCCTGCGTCGCATCTACAAGGCGTCTTTTGGTGACAGGTTAGGTCTGCGTCTGAAATTTATACTAGTTAACGCCTCTTTAGAAAGGTGGCGATGTCCGTTCCTCCACGTGGTGCCACTGGAAACTACTCGCTCTGCGAGTTAAGCCGAACACGGACACTCGATTGCAGGCGACAGGCCCTTGTGACAGGCCGGCCTACGAAGACCCATGTCACATCACATGGTGTATGACAGCTCAAGTGTTTCGAGATAGTGCTACGGCGTCCGCGGGAGCCGACGCGCACTCGCAGAGCCCGGCGAGTGTGAGAAGTATGCGAGGGTCCCTGATGCGAGGACGGCATCGGGGGGCAACTGAGCTAGTCCGAAAGTCCCGTAACGTAAGCAGGACCCGCGTGGCAACGCTGAATGTGGGTACGTTGACGGGCCGCTCGTGCGAGTTGGTTGAAGCACTGGAGCGTAGAAGAGTTGATTTCTGTGCGGTGCAGGAGACGAGGTGGTCCTGCCGCAAGTCAAGGGACATAGGACGTGGCTTCAAGGCCGTTCTATGTGGAAGTCCCAGGACCACCAGTGGTGTCGGAATAATCGTCTCCGAACGATTTCGTGACTCGATTGTAAGCGTCGAGCGCTTTGACGATCGATTGATGAAGATCGTTGTCGCCGCGAAGGAGCGAATCTATCACTTCTTCTCTGCGTATGCTCCGCAGACTGGCTGCTCGGATCAAGCCAAGGAAGAGTTTTGGAGCCTGCTTGATGAGAAGACAGCAGAGGTACCGTCGAAAGATGTCATCATAGTCGCTGGTGACCTCAACGGGCACGTCGGCGCGACGAAAGACGGGTACGGCTGTCATGGTGGGTTCGGTTACTACGGATCGCGTAACGCAGATGGTGAGCGTATCCTTGAATATGCGGAATCGCACAACCTCACCATAGTGAACACCGTATTTCGCAAACGCGATTCCCACCTCATCTCGTTTTATAGCGGGAACACCAGGACTAAGATAGACTTTGTCCTTGTGAAGGATCGAGACCGAAGTCTTGTCACAGACGCGAAGGTCGTGCCGTATGAGACGGTCGCCCCACAGCATCGACCGCTGATCTGTACTTTAAAGATCGCCCCTCCGAGGCTGAAGCAGGTCGAGCGATGCGGTGCTGCAAGAATCAAGTGGTGGCGAATGAAAGAGAAGGAAGCAGCTGTGATTTCTCGCGTGCGGTTACCGACAGTGACAACTGTTGATGAAACTTGGGAGAAGGCCACCGACGCGATTCGTCACGCTGCACGGTCGGAGCTCGGCATCACGAAGCCTGGACGACGGAAGGTCGACAAGCAGGCCTGGCTGTGGACAGATGACGTGAAAGCCAAAGTTCGAGAGAAGAAGACGCTATATCACGTGTTTCTCGGCGAAAAGACAGCCGATAACTGGCGGAAGTACCAAGAAGCGAAGAAAGCTGCAAAGAAGGCCGTGGCTGTTGCAAAAGCCACTCATTATGGAGATGTCAACGAGAAGCTCGAGTCGCGCGATGGTGAGCGGTATCTGCACCGACTCGCAAAAAATCGCCATCGCCAGACCGAGGACATCGAGAAGTTCTTCGGCATCAATGATAAAAACGGCCGTCTTCTTATGGACCGCAAGAAGGCATTGAAGCGATGGCGCGATTACTTTGAGGAAATCTCTACAGTAGAATTTCCTCATCCAGCCATCCCCTCAACGGCTCCAACCCACGGCCCCGTTCAGAAGATCACCGTGGAGGAGATTGAAGCGGCTTTGAAGAAGATGAGGCCAGGCAAAGCGACTGGGCCCGACGACGTGGCAGCAGAACTGTGGAAGTCGAAGTTTTGGTACCCTGCTGAGTGGTTGGCGAAGTTCTTTAATCAGGTTGTGGCGGAGAAAAAAGTGCCTGAGTATTGGCGCCAAAGTACGACGATCCCGATTTGGAAGAAGAAGGGCAGTCCTGCAGACTGCTCCAATTACCGTCCGATTCGCGTGCTTTCGCACAGCATGAAGATCTTTGAGCGAGTTGTCGATGGACGAATTCGGGACATCGTCCAGCTTTCCAGCAATCAGTGCGGCTTCGTGGCTGGCTGTGGCACCATTGATGCCATACACGCCGCCCGCCTCCTGATAGAGAAGCATCGCGAGAAACAGAAGACAGTGCATATTGCCTTCCTCGACTTGGAGAAGGCCTTTGACCGCGTACCGAGGAGCAACCTGAGGGATAGAAGCACTGCGCAGCGCAGACCAATGACGTTAATGCTCGGTCCGAAGAGAATGTCTATGATTAACGTACGGAAGTGGTGAACGGCTTGATGCCGATAAAGTGACAGGTCCTAGGTGTTAGCGAATTTTGTGTTTTACAAAAACTACTTTCCATAGGTCAGTGATGCAGCAAAGTCGCGCGAAGCGCGCAAGTGCGAGACACGCCGTTAGGCGTGGCGGAGCACTTGTTCATAATAAAAGAAATAAATTCAAATAAACATCTGGACACTTTTTGGAATTTGCACTCGAATAGTCGGGAATGAGAAAACCGCGGATATCTAAATAGTGTTCGAGTATGGGCATCCAAATACCTAGAACTCTACATACAGTGGCGTCAAAATATTTACGGACACCCGTCTGTGCGGCGTTTTTCTGTCGTAACTTTGGAACCAAGGAGTCCAGAAAAAAAAAACAGAGTAGGATTTTAGAATCCACTAAATTCTCTACAACACACAACTAAATGTTACCTTAGCAACGCTGCGTTTACAGAGAAATATGAGTGAACGAAAAATGGTCATGAGGTAATGGATGGGAAGCGTTCTTCAAAATCCAAATGTACTACAGTAGATCATAATGATCAACGCTAAAATCGACAATTCGTACCGGACAAACAGCTATACATAGTGTTAATCGATTATTGTCCTCTTCAACTCCAAACAGTCCTCCTGAAGATAGCGAAATACAAATGGCTAACTGACGCCCAGCGGTCTCAAGTTGTTTTTCTTGGAAACTTGAAGTGTTCCTACGGCGGAAGAAAGCTCAAGTTGCCGAGATCTACTGTTTTTCAAGCGCATAATTATGAACAGGCGAACAGAGGAGAATATGGGAGGACGAGAAAGCAACGAACGCGTAAGACGACATTCCGGTAGGATCGTGATATTCATCTCCTCGCATTGAAAGATCGTTTCAAAACACCTGAAGGAGAAGGATGTTCGGTTACGGTATGGACGGCAATGAGCAGACGCGGGCAAGGGCCAATTTTACGGAAACCTCGGAACTATGGAACAACACCTGTATGCGGACATTCTGGAAAATGTGATGTATCCGTACACTCGTAAGAAAATGGGAAGATGCTTTATTTTCCAGCACGACAACTATTCTAAGCATACCAGCAGAAAGGGGAAGCGCGGCTTGAGGCAAAAAGAATCAAGGTTTTGAAGTGGCCTGCGCAATCTCTCGATTTAAACCCTATTGAACGTTTTTGGAACGACCTGGACAAAGTGGTCAAGCGCTTAAGACCGAGGAATCTGTATGAATTTGAAACAGTCATCAAGAAAGCATGGAGTGCTATCCCAATGGAGCTGTGCACGAAGTTGGTCGCATCAATGCGGAACCGATATCTGACTGTGATCAAGAACAAGGGCTATCCAGCCAAGTGTTGATCAGCTCTTCGATAATAAGTGTGTTTTGATGGTCTTTTGTAATACTTTGTGATTACGAAGAAGTCTTTGTCATCCATTACCTCATAGCCATTTTTCATTCACTCAAATTTCTCTGTAAATGTAGCGCTGCAAAGGTAACATTTAGTTGTGTGTTGTAGAGAATTTTCAGTGGAATGTAAAAACCTACTCTGTTTTTTTTTCTGGACTCCTTGTTTCCAAAGTTACGACAGAAAAACGCCGCACAGACAGGTGTCCGTAAATATTTTGACGCCACTGTATGTCAAAGAGAAAGCCATATTCAGATCCCGAATGGCTGACTCGAATCTATCCCTCCATTTTCAAAATAACTAAATAAACACGAAACAAGGCTATTCGGTTTTCGAGCAGAATCTTAATACAGTATCAAGCGAGCGAGAAGTGAAGTTATTCAATCCTCGAATTATCATGTGAATGAGAGAGTGTCCTTACTCCTCTCGTCTTCCAAAGAATGCATTTGTTCTTCTTATTCATTCACCTAATACATTTTTGTGAAGCTACGATCATAATGTCATATAGAAGCTATAACAGATTTCTGAATGTTTGAAAGTCGTTGCAAACTTACCGACCAATTTTGACTCTCGGCTCCTATAATCGCCTAATCTCGCTTTTTCTGGATACCCAATATAGATAAAAGCATGATGCATTTCAAACGGCTAACAAAAATCAGTACCGTCATCGTCAATGGTGCCCAAGTCGCCAGTCATGAAATACTTGTCTTCTGTGAAATCTTCGGCAGTCTTTTTGGGATTCTTCCAATAACCAGAGAAAAGCGACGACGACTGAATCTCAACGATTCCACGATCACTAATTCGGATCTAAAACGGTGTCTGTGTAGAAATCGGCCAAAGTCGAAGCACTGAAGCACTACCTTCGTATCACCAACGGGCTTTCCAACGGTGCCAGGTCGACGGTCGTCGTATAGATTCGAGGATATGACTTGCGCTTAAATAATAGAACTCTACTAACTCAACTATTCATCACATTGAAGTAACCACGACAACAATCAACTACCTTCGGTCATGCCGTAGCGCTCCAAAATTTCATGACCGGTTCTAGACTTAAACTCTTTCCATAACTGCGTAGACAATGGTGCACTACCACAGGTAAAAAGTCGCAACTGTTGTAAGAGTTCGGCATTGAACTTCGGCGATGACAGAAGACGACTGCAAGTGGAATGTAATGAGCAAGCGTTGACCCTAGCTGCTACCTCACACCCACAAGAAACACAGTGACGGAAGAAAACAAGCCCATAGCTGACCACTTGCATACCAGTATTCGAGCTGTGAGAGTATACAGCCACCTGGGCATTTAAAAACATGCGAGCGGACAGGAAGTGCTACGCTAGTGCAGGCCTATAGGAAAAGAAAGAAAATATGTTGAGACAATATAGAAGCCTGTCATCGAAGATCGAACCCTAACACCTGAAGAACCTCCCGCTAGAGATCACAAACGCCCCGGCGCTCCTCGCACGCTACCTGACGGAGTGCAAGGTTCCATCTCGGTGGAAGACCAGCAGGACCGTCTTGCTGTACAGGAAGGGAGACGTGCAAGACATTGGCAACTATCGCCCGATCTGCCTGCTGTCCGTAGTCTACAAGCTGTTCACTCGAGTGATCCTGAATAGGATCAGCAGAACGCTGGAAGAAAGACAGCCATGCGAGCAAGCAGGATTTCGGAGAGGATTCAGCACGATCGACCACATACACACCATTACGAAGCTCATCGAAGTGTCGCGAGAGTATAAGCTGCCGCTGTGCCTTACGTTCATCGACCTGAAGAAGGCATTCGACTCCGTCGAGACTAAAGCGGTCCTCGAAGCCCTGCTCACTCAGCGCGTTCCTACTCAGTACATCAGAGTCTTTGGAGAGCTGTACAGTGGATTCACGACCAAGATCTCACCATTCTACAACGACGTCGTCATCAACGTGAAGAGAGAGGTTTGGCAAGGAGATGCTATTATTAGGTTGGCAACTAATTTCGTGGACTCTCAAGAATCTTCAGCAAAAGTATTTATTAACGAATAACTAATGACAATCTTTAATCAAAATAAGATCCCTCGGAACGCAGAAGTGCTTCCCATATATCAGATAGCTGGTCTATCCCACGGCCATAGAATTATTGTGCTTTTAAGGCCAAGAATCTTTGGGGGTGCATTTTGACCCGGTCCACATTATTAAATCGTCTTCCAACCAAGAAGTACTGCGCCGAAACAAAAATGTGGTAGTCACTTGGCGCAAGGTCTGGGCTGTAAGGTGGAGTTTGATGCTCCCAGTCAAGGTCTTCTATTTTTTGAGGCGTCCGGTTCGCTACGTTTCCTCCGTTTGGTGGTGTCAAAAAAATATTAACTTCTGGGAGCTCGTCAAGAACAGTTCCAGCATTAATGCTGTAATCTACTCCTCTCATCCTGGCCGCGCGCAGGCTGAACTCCTCTGGAATCGGTTCAGACAGATCTTCAGGAGCGGAATTATCTATCAGCAAGATAACGCCAGATCACACGTCACGAATCGGGAGCTTCAAAAAATCGAGGACCTTAGCTGGGAGCGTCTAACTCACCCACCTTACAGCGCAGGCTGTGCGCCAAATGACCAGCACCTTTATAGCGCACTGCAGCACTTCTTGGTTGGAGGACGATTTATTAATGTGGACCATGTCAAAATGCACCTCCAGGGATTCTTGGCTTCAAAAGCACGAGAATTCTAGAGCTGTAGGATGGCCAGGTAGCTGATAAATGTGAAGCAGTCCCGCGTTCCAACAGATCTTACTTCGGTTGAAAACTGTCATTTGTTATTTGTTTATGAACACTTTTGTTGAAGGCGCTTGAGAGTCTACGAAATTAGTTGCCAACCTAATATATATCCCCGAAGCTCTTCAGCGCCACCCTCGAAAACGTCATGCGCGAACTAAATAGAATGGGAAAACAAGAGAGTAAATGTCGACGGCCGGCAACAGCACCATCTTCGCTTCGCTGATGACATCGTGCTCACAACACCGACCATCAGCCAGACGGAGGAGCGAATGCTGGCCGACTTCGATCGTGTATGTGGGAACGTTGGACTGCAGCTGAATCTTAGGAAGACGCTGTTCAAGAGGAACGGGCAAGTTTCTGATGCCCCATTCTCGCTCAGCGGAACAAACTTCTCCGAATGGTCCCGCTACGTGTATCTGGGTCGAGAACTCCACATGGCCAACGACCTAGCGCCGGGGGAGGGGGGGCAGGACAAACGAGTGGCTTCGGAGCTTTCAAGGTCGTCGAAAAAATCGTGAAGACGACGAAGAACGTCCGCCTCCAGCCCCGCGTATTCGACTCCACTGTTCTTCCTGCCCTATCACACGCCTCAGCCTACTGGGATCTAGCACAGAAAACACGCAGTCAGCGTCGCGCAGCGTAGAATCGGAGTGACACGATCCAGTGAGAGAACGCTTTCGGAGTTCCGGATTTCGACGACGTTCGAAGATCAGAGACGTTGTCGCGTGGGTCAAGTCGTCGAAAATTAGGTGGGCCGGCCACGTAATGCGCTTCGCAGACACCCGCTGGACGAGAGCCGTCACCGACTCCGATTCCGCGTGATGTCAAGAGAACACCAGGACGCCCACCAACGCGTTGGCCCGACTACTTTGTGAAGCCCTGAACGAACGATTTGACGCTCTTAGTTTCCCTCGAGCGAGGAGGATCCATTGGAGCACTCTGGCACGCGACAGGGACACATGCAACGCTGCTGGCGCCCACTCAAGCAACTCGATGATCAACGGGACAACAGGTGATACAGGTTATACAAGCCTGTAACAATCATACAAAATGTGTAGTGCGTATAAGAGGAATGGGATTCCAGAGTTTGAAAAGCGTATGGACAGTTCAAAAAGTGATCATAGCGACACTACCCTCTTTGCTATTACTGAAGTTACAATCCGACGGAGGAAACAACCTAGAAAGTCCAAAAACGCGAATCTACGGTAGAGAAAAGTACGCAATTAAATTAAGGAGCAAGAAAATGCCAACAATTCTCGGAAAACGATAATACTGACTTCCTATTTCCACCGATTCAAGCAAGTAGAGATTTTCTCGGTGTCGCAGCGATACTGCGAAGGCTCATATGAAAAAATTGCCCAAGATGCATTTACATGGAGAAGAATTAAAATTTCAATGATGATGCATAACATGTTGTCAAGCCAATTTAGCGAAAATTTCCGTTAAGTTTCGCTTTAAAAAAAATTCCGGTAAACCCAGTGAATCGTTAACCGTTAAACGCACACCCCTGGTTCGTACGTCACGGTAGTAGTATGACCGCCCGCTCTGATTACGGTGGAGTGAGAGGAGCAAAAGAGCAAGAAGAGGGGCAAGTTGCGCTAGCCCACAGACTGAGGGTATTATTTGCATGTTTTTTTTTTTTGCCTTCTTTCTCATTTGCCATTATCATGTATTTTGATACCATCAAGTGGTTAAGGGGAGACCTGGCCTAACAACTGTCTTCGTTAAGAAAGAAAGGGTAGATCTTGTTTTATCCCCCAGGGTTGCAGCGTGAATGGCATTCTTCAAGCAGCAGCAGGAAATGCCTCGCATCATCTCGGCGTGAAATCTCGTTCGAAACTAGCGCTTCTTCGCCCAACCACTCCAATGTAATCTAGCGCGTCGCTCCTCCTTCTACACTAAAGTGAGACACCTAATGTAGCGCACCCCTTGCGAAGACTCGAAACTCCACCAGCTGTTAAAATATTTAGTTACGTCAACTCGAATGTGGCGACCAGAAGCGACCAAATGAAGCACCTTGGCATTTCGGAACGCTATTACCACGACAAGAAGCTAAGTTCAGGTAATGTCTCATGCTGATAGCGTCCACGCCCAACAAAGGATTTCCAGGTGAATAAAAATAGAACAGCAAAAGGCTAGCACATCAACAAAACTTCAAAATTCTCGTTTTGCTAAACGTCCTTGCCCAGGAATCAGTGCGACGTGAGATGGCAATAGAACAGTACTCGTTTTTTCGTTTGGGTACCTGTTTCTGCCAAATTATAACACCTTGCTAAATGTCTACAGCGCTGGCAGAGCAATTTACAGTTCTAGAATTATGCTATTCTTAAATCGTGTTAAGCACTTCAAAAATACCTGTAGAACGTCGGCACTCCCATCAATACTGTCGTTGATGGCAGCAGCTTAATAGAGTCTTCGACCGAAAATCGCTCCCTCCAAATCACAGTGGAGTGAGAAAACAGAGAACAATTAAGAGAAATGAACATTCCGTGCACGTGGTAGAACGGCAGCATATGAAGCAACCTGAAAATGCGCTACTCTCATTTAAAAGGCTGTACAAAGGATGGCGTCATGACCTCATTCTAAACCGAGATACACATCTGCTTCGCGAACTACGCCAAAACTACCCTTTCAAAACTAGTAGTGCAAGTAAAGTTTTATTAAGGCTCGAGGAACGAATATTTCTGAGCTGTACTTAGTTCAAAGTTGCCAGTGGCAGGTGTTTGGGACGGAAAACAAGTTCGAAAGATTCGAGTAGCAATAGTAGTAAGTTAAATTAATTATCTTTTTCAGCCTTTACCAAACAAAGGTACTATTAGTAGCTATCTGGTACTAAAGAGATCTACATGGGATTCAAAGGTGCCCCTGGAACACGGCTGGCAAGAAACGCCGACTGCCTATAAACGCTTGGGGCGATTTACTCGTTCATTTTCGCTCTCAGGCCTACGAAACTTCCCTCCACCCTTGAGCGGACAAATACAAATACTGCCAAGCGTCTTTCATTCAACAATCTGGAAGGAGTTCGTAGCACAGGGCGACAGCAGAACGAGATACATGAACAGGCACCCGGTCCTGTTGCAGTTACTGTTCGTTATTTCCCGTGTGGTTCGGTGGTGTGTTCAACACGGTTCCCCTTCAGTCTGCCTTTGGGCAGCATCATTTTTTCTATTGTAGACAATGTGGGGTTTTAAGGAACAAGTGCTTCGTAGACTGCCCAAAATTCTGGGAATTCTTCTTCGTTTCCGCAGAATTTCGGCAGTGTCAGACCTCACTGTTCTTCATGTGTTTGCGTGGTCTTCACTCCAATTTTGAAAATTGCTGGACTTTATTAGGCTAGTTGGAGGTCTCTGCAAAGTTACGTCATGTACTTGGATGGATTGTTGAAGCTTTCTGGTCAACTTGTTTTTGTTATTCCGTGCTTCGGTTAGTCAGGTGTTGAGCATCTAGACCATTTCTGTTGCGGAAGCACTCACATCGTTGAAATTTGTTCCGTTTCCGATCTTTTCGAACTCACCGAGAAAGTTTTTTCCTTCCTCTTTTGACTTTATGTTGTTGTGGTCTTCTTTGGCTTGGTTTATGCGAGCGTTGAGTTCGTTTTTTCCCGAAACAACCTGTCGGATTCCACCATTTATGAGGTCGATAGCTTGCAGTACTTCTTCGTACTTAAGTTGATCATCTTGGGAGTACTGCTTGGTTTCTGGGTATGACGCGAAATTGGCTGTCAACGATTTCAGTGTTTTGACGCTGCTTGCAATTGCCTTCCCGCACAGAAGGGCTTCCATTTTGTGAAGACAAAACGGCGACCAGAAAGGGTCTTTCGATCAAAAAGCCCTGATATGCTAGTCGAAGGACTAGTATGTGAGTGAAGCAACGTTTGGACGATGCACCAAAATGTGTGGTTCAGTGGTGTGTTCAACACGGTTTATTGCAGCTTCCAAGCAACCAAACAATACCGATGGACGGGGGATGAACCACTCCCATCCAATCGGCTGGAAGAGAATGCGAAACCAAAGCGAAGAATCACTGCGGGGAAAATGGTCCCGTTCACAGAGGCAAAAAGGTCGCCGATCGCGACATTTCCGATCTGTCAACGGGTCCAGTGCTGCAAAGAACAAAGCAGGATTTTTCCTAGATAGCACTGGATAGCACTTCGAATCTACCTCAACGCCTTTCCTTGGAAACATGAGAAGACATTTTTCCATTTGCGTAGATACCGCCCTAAATCTTGGCAGAAACTGGAAAACAGCGACGAGTGGATAAGCGGCCTTTATGGATACTCAGCAGAACTTGGAGATTCAATCATCAGCAGTACACGATCATTTTGGAAGTTTCGTAGACAAAATCTTCTCATCGGTGAAAATAACTCGGCGATGGCGACACTCTGCAACCAAGCAAGGGTAGCAACAACAATGCCTTTCTGTGCCCTCTGGGCTTCATTTGATTTTTAGCCACCACGCTTTCCTTAGTCGACAAGGCCGAAAACGTGCACGACTTTTGGTTGCCAGCTGTAGCAAATTTCGGAAATCCGCACACAGCTGTCACCCAGCTGTATGCTAATTCCGAAACCTCTAGCAAGTTATTCAAAACTCTAAGGGTTTCTGAGAACTCGAGGTCTGATAGATTCCCGGGCATTTCACAACGTTCAGCATCTGAACCAAGTTCCCTGAATCGCTGGACAGTGGAGGAGGTGCGAGCAAACATGTTCTACTATTTCGAGATACCAACTATGTTCTGCATTCAGTTACGGCAGAATACTGTTCCACAACAGAAGAGGTAGACATTAGTACCAATTTTTCCTTAAATCACAGTGATCCCCGAAACGAAGAAAGCACTGCTTCTAGTTAGCCGTATTCTGCTCTACTGTATTAGGCTATACGTATAATACGAGAGGAGAGAGAACTAAGAGAGGCACAGTGGTAACCTCCCGTAATGTCTTTAACCAAACATACGCCTGCTACGTCTAGGCAGAATTCGATGATTTAATATGAGCAGCTCCTAAGCGAATAGCATAAATTCTAAAATACGTTACATCTAGAGTGCTTCAAACAATATAAAGCCGATCCATTCTGTGATAGATACCCCCTTAACGTCAGGGCTCTAACACCACAGAGGAGAGATGCAGATGCATGTTGAGCGAAGAATGTCTAGGGAGAACAACCCAGACGGCGGTACGAGTCGTTTTCAAGCGGGTCTGTCATGGTTGTTCTGTACCCTGTAGATCTCAGTGCTTCGCGAGTGGTTCCCTTCCTTTATAAGTGCTATGAATACAATTAGAAAGCTAGTAGAGTTGAGCTTTTCGACAATTTTTTTCGAAAGTCGAACAATTAAATAACTCGATTTTTTGAAATTTTCGAAAGTCGAACAATCGAATAACTCGATTTTTTGAAATTTTCGAAAGTCGAACAATCGAAGAACTCGATTTTTTAAAATGTTCGAAAGTCGAACAATCGAATAACTCGACTTTTCGCCGTCTTCGAAAATCGAACATTCGAGTTCATTCGATTTTTCGCCATCTTCGAAAATCGAACAATCGAATAACTCGATTTTTCGCCGTCTTCGAAAATCGAACAATCGAATAACTCGATTTCGAAGGCACGCTCAACTGAGAACCGAAAGAAGACAGAACAAAACCACAGTTGTGGAAGAAAAGTGTTGAATTTAGGAAGACAACTGAATCATCGTTTACAATCCAATCAGAAGACCGGAATAACAAGATACTTGGTCATTTATTTTGCAAGTAGTGGACATTCTCCAGGGTTGAGGTGCTAGCCAAACCTAGCTAGGGTTGCTTCCTCAGCCAGCATCCGTCGCCGTACGATGGACGTGCGAGCCACGCCAGGCTTCGGGTAAGCGGGCCACGCTGGGAACGTAGCCCATCCTAGCTAGGAATGCTTCCTCAGCCAGTGTCCGTCGCCGGCTTCGCCGGTCCCCTACGCTGGGCGTGCGGGCCACGCCAGGCTTGCCGGCTTCGGGTATAGCATATTTTCTTCAGCACACATATAAATCCTACGGTTTGTAAGGTAGCTTCTATCCTATTATGTTCAAGAGTCAGCTCTTTGCTCCTGTTCAGCTCTTTCCAGCTCGGACAAGAAAAGGATACGGATAAAGGACGGTATTAGTCAGTAAATTGGTGGAGGAGGCCACCTTTACTTTGTGAATTTCCCTCTTCGTGAGAAGGCCCATGAATGTCGATTTACATCAAAAATGGAACAACACAATTCAATGGAACAACAAGGGGTACGACACAGTAGTGTTGAGTAACAGTTCCATTTTCGCACAACACAAAATGCGTGATGGGGTGCCTTACATGGTGACTCCCTCCTCCTTCGAGCCCATTTTCATAAATTTAAGAAAAAAGCGTGATTCTACGTATAGTCACTGTACGCGGTTTGGAATTCGCGCCTGGGTTGGTTTTGAAAAGAATGATGATTTTGACGTTCACAGAGCGCGTTTTCCGACGGCGACAATTCGTCCGCAGTTTTAATGCACGTTTAATGAGGAATAGCTCTGATCTACACATGGTAAAACAGAACATTTTCTAATGCACTGCGACCGTGGCAGACGCGACGTTCGGCAACGATCACGACAAGCTTCAGTATGTTCAGAGGCGCGCCGGCCTACACACCCAGACAGTTGCATACGATTACAATACGCAATAACTACCGAAACCGACGTAGCACGCCGTATTCCCATCGGAGCACGCAATAAGAAAGAGCTCTCAACGATGTCCAAACTGCTTGAAATGGCCCACAGAAATAGTTTAAGCTAGAATTTCGCCGATACATCCATACATTTATGTTGTAATACATAATCACTTTTACAAAAAATTGTATTTTATCACTTGAAAACGTTTATCAGGCTTTTTTTTACCAAAATCATAGTTTATTACCACTTATTATTATCAGTTGAAACAACCAGTATAGGATCAACTATACGCACAAATATAGTTGTGCTCTCGCAAAATTTTCGACTATTGGAAGGGTTTCAAATGCCCGCAGTTTTCGAGTATTCGAATTCAAACGTAATCGAAAAGTGGTTTTATGAAGGTTTGGATTCGAATACATGCGGAACACTCGGTTTTTTTTAAATTTCGAATTCATTATCTAAGTTCGAATGAAAATCATTGGAATATCTGTTTGAATAGGTCATTCGAACAAAACTATACACAATACTAGACATGAGGATGAGATATTACCCAAAATCATAATATCGCCACCAGAATCGACTAGACAGCAGTTTCATGACGCTGCTTAATGCTCATGAGATTTTCGAGAATTCTCAGTGATTGTAATAACCTAGAAAAATCGGACTCTTACATCCTAGGTATGTTCAACAGCAACCAACAAAATATCGCATTACCTCTAGTTAACTGCCACTTCTGTTTGAACTTCCTCTTTAATTCACTATGACGATCCCTCGATCTCAAGCATTGTTCGATTTCGAAATACGTTCTAACAAAACTTCGCGATTTTCAAATTCGAATCCTCCAAATAAAATCGCAGATTGATGATCGCGAAAAAGCATTGTTTGAATATTGTTCGAAATCGAACAATGTTCGAACAATGTCAAGAGCTCCCCGCCAGAACCATCGAAAGAAAATCGCAAATCGTTCCCGCCAATTACCGTAGGCGCAGAAGTGGAGAGAGTTTGAACGTGGGCTTTTCGGGGAACGGAGACGATCCATACTCAGGCGGCCTACTATTGATATTGTTCGAACATTGTTCGATTTCGAACAATATCCGAGCAATACTTTTTCGCAATATTCGATTACAAACAATATTCGAACAATGTTTTTTCGCCATCTTCGATTTCAAACAATGTTCGAACATCGTCTTCCTATCTTCGATTTCGAACAATGTTCGAATAACGGTTTTTCGCGAAAGTCGAGTTCGAACAATGTTCGAATAAAGGTTTTTCGCGAAAGTCGATTTCGAACAATGTTCGAATAATGGTTTTTCGCGAAAGTCGATTTCGAATAATGTTCGAATAACGGTTTTTCGCGAAAGTCGATTTCGAATAATGTTCGAACAATGGTTTTTCGCGAAAGTGGAATTCGAACAATGTTCGAATAATGGTTTTTCGCGAAAGTCGATTTCGAATAATGTTCGAATAATGGTTTTTCGCGAAAGTCGATTTCGAATAATGTCCGAATAATGGCTTTTCGCGAAAGTCGATTTCGAATAATGTTCGAACAACAACGATTTACGATTTTCGAGTAATCGAGCGATTAATTGTTCGAAATCGCTCGAACAATTATTCGGCCCGATTAATCGAGCTCAAGTCTAAAAGCTAGCTATGCCAGACCTACTTGTCGTGCTCTGTAAAACGCCATTCGTCAACGAGAGCTTCAGCATTTGCCGATAAACACCCATGAGTCAGCATTGCGCCTTTGGGGAGCCCTGAAAAATCACATCTTTAGAAGAAGATTTGGCATTTGGCAATTCATAGAGCTGCTTCCTCCAACGACCGTCTGTGTTGTAAAGTCACATAAAAATTTTCTTTGTTGAGGGTCAGGAGCAATCTCCAGAGAGAATGCAGAGTGTATAGATAGAATCCACAGAAGACATTATAATAAGACACTTCATTAGTATTAGAGCCCGTTCATAGTCCGCGCCTAGAACGGCAGGAGCGACTGGTTGCTCGAGTAAAGAAGAAAATGATATTCTGCAGACGTTTCGCAGGTTTGCTGAGGGACACAGTCGCTCGTGTCGCGGACTATGAATAATTCCTTAAAAACGCAGATAAGCTAAATGATAGACAGCTACAGACAGCAAAAAATTAGGAACAGCATCGCTTCTATCCAGTTGTAAATGACAAACCAGTTGTGCCTGATGTATAAAGCACACAAGCAACGTCGTTGCTTTCAACGTGTTCGATATCCAGGATAGCTTCGGCGCTCTTTGCTTTCGCAGATAACGACTTTTCATCCACAATGTTGGCTACGCGCTCACGAAAGACCTTGTCTTTCGAAACGTCACACGTTACCATCAGCTTAGGAGTTGCGTCCTGAAATTGGTGCAATATTGATGACAACTACCCTATCTGCAATTGCAAGCCAAGAAAGGGTTTAGAAGAAATCCAGCTACTAATAACGGATTTCGACAAGGGTACAATGCGGATTGGGGTGATGCCTTCTGACGATGACTTTAACTTTCTTTGCATACTAGAACTAACTATTCTAACGTGATTCTTTTTTAGGGCATCACCAGGAAAGTGCAGGATGTTGTCCTGCCGTAGATTGTATGCCAAAAATATCTTCGCCTAACAAGGGAACGCCGTCAGCTTCCCATGGAACTTCGGATTGAGACCTATATCACGTGAAAGAGCTCGAAGCGCTGATCACAGATATGTAGACCAAATTTGCTAAATGGATCTCCTAAGCGACTTATGGGCGGCGGAAGCCGCGATGTCTTCCATGTGTTAGGGGTCGTTTAGTGTGCATGTGAAACGCGACGCGATGCATGTGTAGTGGCCAAATTGATCGAGCGACGCGATTGATCAATTCGGCCACTACACATGGCATCGCGTGCGCTTCGCGCGCGCAGTAAATGACCTCTTAGGCGCGCTCAGTCAGCGTTGGGAGCAGTATTGCGCGGTAATCAGCGCTACGGCTATCAACGCCGTCAGCAGCGGCGGCGGTTCAAGCGCAGTGGTAGAGTGGTCGCTGCAGAGGATTGGGTTCATTGGTTCGGTTCCCGCCGCTGACGGCTTTTTTGCATTTTGAACCTATCTTCGACGAGGACCTAAAATCTCATTTTTAGCATATTTTTGAGCGAACGGCTAACGGCGACTTGCATTTACGTCTATTTGAAGACGGAAACGTGTTTCAGATAAAATGTTTTATTCATGACGTGAAGCAAGTTAGAAATTCAAATCAAAACAAAAAAATAGAAATAAAATAAAAAGTAAAAATAAAATCAAAAATCAACAAAACTTAATAAACATAATAAATAAAAAGTAAAGGCACTAGTTAAAAGTTCCGACTCCACCGACGACATCGGTCGAAAAAAAAATTCGCTGAAACATCGTCTAGGGGGGTTATTTGGGGCGCTGATCACGAATCTGACATCCGTTTTTCATGATTCGGTCGGAGACCCATATCTTTAACAAAGGTGGTCCAGGCAGAGTCACCGATGGTCTACATATAATATCTGTGATCTGCATCTCGAGCTCTTTCACGTGATATAGGTCTCAATCCGAATTTCCATAGGACGCTGACGACATTCCCTGGTAAGAGGGAGTGCACCCCTCCCCCCTCCCCGCTAACCCGTACTGTGCCTGGACAATAACTAGTGCAGGTTTCCTGTCTTACCGGCAAGCCATGGCTGGCGCTGCTGTTGTACGTTTCAAGACACGACTTTCGCTTATACCGTACCTCACGAACTCGACCATCATTCAAGTCCGCTCTCTCAAGTATTCTTCTCTTCTCTGAGCCATACGATCTCCATCTACGAGAGTAAGGCGGAAATCGATAAGAAGGGGTATTCGCACGATGAATACGACACTACACAACTTAGAGATCTAGGAGTGTTTCTGTCAGCCCCAGTTAGAGAAACAGTATGACTCCACTGAAGGGCAGCACTGGTGATGGCCATGACATCAGCAGCTAGATTAGGCGAGGAGCCGCTCGCGATCAGTAATCCACGAGGCGATGCAGCATGGAAACAAAATAGGAAGGGCATCTATGGCATTTCCGAAGTGATCGAGGAGCGGCAGTGGCTATAAGAGGCAACACTATAACGAAATTTACTGTTGCACCGTCAGTAAACGAACCGTTTCCCGCGCTGGAGAGACTAATCGAACGACACCGAATTGAGACTACCCTACTGCTGCGTCTAAATAAGTCGAAGAACTTCCCGTGAAATTCTTTAAAGTGACCTACTGAACCGTGGTGTGGTTCAGCTAGTCTTGGGCTTAGTTTTCGCCCATGCCTTTCACTCAGATGGTATTATTGTGTTTTCTTCAAGACAAGTGAGGTTTAGAACATGTCTGTTTTACTTGCTACGGGACTATTTAAACAGCAGGAATGATATCGCACCCACACCAAACTCAGGCCCCCATTAAGGAGGTGTCTGTCAGGAGTTCGGTTTCGTACGAGATATTTGCGGATTTCCAATGGCCGGCATTGCATTCTTGCAAATATAGTGCACTTTGACTTGGGTAGACTACCGGGTTCGCTCTACAATACTGTTTTGGAAGTGTGTCTCATTTCAATCCATTGCCAGGTGTGGAAAAAATTAGATTTCGCCCCGTAGTTATGTCGCACGCCCCTTAAGTCATTCTCATTTCGCTTGAACTCTCGTTAGAGGCTTATGTGGCATGCGTTTTGGAACTACTCATTCTGATCTCGTTAGCGAACAAGATCGATCGATTATTGCGCCGATCCATCACTACGCTATGCTGGTCATCCTTTGAACAGTTAACGCGACGTCCGCAAGACACATTAAAAGCATTGTGTTAGTTCCCGAACAGTCCCATACAGCATTCACCAGTCACGCTGAAAAACTCCACGGGAAGCTTCTTGACTTTCTTCACAGCGCTGAATGACTACGTTGTGCCACACGCTTCGGTAATGGCGTCGAAGCACGACCGATACATGATAGAGGAGGACCAAAGCAATGCTTACCGACCATACACAAATGAGATCCACGAGAAATGCTTCCAAATCTAACATAGCACATCACACACGGACCATGTCTAGACGAGAGTTTCCCAAGCAGGAAAGGCGTGATTTAATGGGGTAAGTTTAGGCCATCAATACAATATCTCCTTCGGACCTAAAAGGAGATTGGAAGGTAGATTATAAGCGAACATGGCCCCTATTGACGACAAAAACCACTATATATCTGCAAAAATACAAAGAAGATCCCGCCAAGCAATCCACAAGCCTTACCACTGAAATCGAACCACGACCTCTGTCCTGCAGTCCGGCAGCGCTATATTACTCAACGTTCTAGTTCAGGTTGTCGTACATGAACGGTTCGCTTCATTGCACAATTGCGTTTTTCAGTAAAAAGCCCACCAAATTGTCAGAATGCTATATCGGACTACAATTAAGGCCATCCATCCTACCTCACATGTTTCAAATGTAAATTGATTAGCTGTAGCTCCCCAAGAAATCATGTAAAAATACGAACTGATAAATAAATGTCCACAAACCTCCACAAAATGTTCCGTTTCATGTTGAGTATACGATGGATTAACCGGAATGTAGATCGCGCCCAACTGCAGACATGCCAAATACAACGCAACCGAATCCAATGTCTTGCTTGTCCGACACATAACGCGATCACCTTTCTTAAATATCTTGGGACATACGAACGATGCGGCAGTGCCATACAATTACTCAAAACAGACATTTAAGGGCTAGTAAAGTATATCGGCTCCGCTAACAAAGGCTAAAAACGCACACAGATTTCATAGTTGCTGCTAAGAATACCAGCGTACTTTCCACTCCAGTTCAGGAAATCGCCGTAGGATACGTTTTTGTTGCCATCAATGAACAGCGTCTGGAACGAAGCTGTTTTATGGCAGAGCAAATATTCCATCAAGTAAGAAGAGAAGCTGTAGAGGAAATAGCCATGTCTAAATAAATGCCTCTGATCTATTCTAAAAATTTCACAGAGAATGCGTACACTATAGACAGAGAATTGGCCACCACTGTCCTGCAGAAATACAGTGGACGATTTTGCTAAGAGAATTACCAAATCTGAGAGGTGGCTTTCTAATTCTGCCAGAGAATAACTATGTATACTGGTGACCTTAATCCGTCCCTCTAAAGCAGTTGTATGTCAGCTTACTAAAAACGCTTAGGTTGTAAGTGAAAAATTGGCAGTCCTAATCTCATGATGTTTACACAGCAGAAATTTTTCATTCGCACTTACTTCTTACAAGGAAGTGTTCTCAACTCATGGTGAGTATTTGTAATGCCATTTTGACAGGATGTAGGGCCCTGTGAGTGGAGTTCAAAACCACAGTTCTTGCTGAACGCTTTTTTGAAAACCTGAAAAAGAGATGTGAAAGCGTGGGCGCAGCACTCATCAACCTCTACGACACCCCATAAGATGTGCCTCGGCGACGCAGTTGGTAGGAGTGCCGCCTAATAGGAGCACACCGACGGGCTTTTCAGTTCGAGTCCGAGTGCTGCCAGTATTTTTGCACGTTTTAGTTTGTTGTTATACGCTTTCTCGTGATCAAAGGTGGCAATTTTAGACCATCAAAGCTTACAACAAACCATATATTTTAGTTTTTCAACTACTCATATCTGTACCACCAGTATATCATACCGCATCACCAATGATAATGTAATTGCACACAAATACGCTAATCTTACGGTTGGATATTATGAACCTATATCGGTACATAAGTACAACAAAAATGTTGTTCTCACTTGGTCGTATTGTCGGCCAACTACTTTCTATCCGAAATATGTTACACGCAGCCTAGATGGTATATTGGAAATAGATAACTGGGATAAAATATTATACAAAAAGGGTACCACCCATGACTTCTTTTGATTGCAGATTATAAGCCAGACCTACCGACAGTTCTGCGACATACCGACAGGAAAACAAATAATAAATATAAGATTTTTGATTTAATAATATATAAGACGTTTATTCCCAAAGAAATAATATGGTGCAGATATGAATAGTTGAAAAACTAGCACATATGAAGGCGCAAACAGATAGCCTTCGTTTGTTGTAAGAAGTGGTGGTCTAAAATTGGCTCCTGCGATAATGGATAAAGCGTAATAACAACAAACTAATACGTGCAACAATATTGGCAGCACTCAGACTCGAACCTAAAAGACCGCCGTTGTGCTCCCACGAGGCGGTACTCCTACCGACTGCGCCACCGAGGCACATCTCGTGCCTCGGTGGCGCAGTCGGTAGAAGTATCGCCTCATAGGAGCACACGCCTTCACACCTCTTTTTCAGGTCTTTAAAAAAGCGTTCACCAAAAACTGTGGTTCTGGACTCCGTTCACAGGGCCCTACATCCTGAAAAATGACATCGCAAAAGCTCACCATGAGTTGGGAACCTTTCCCTGTTAGAGGACTGGAACAGGTGGACGATGGGGACAGCCACATTCCATAAATAAGGCGATGGAAGCACGGTAGTCTATCAAACTCCTGCAATCTATGCAAATACCGGAAGCAAAATAGCTGTACCTGCTATCCTGTCGTGAAGAAGGACAGCCTACATCATCCATCACCTCCATTTATTGCATGGCTACATCCATCGAAACATTATGAAAAAGCAGCTCACTTGTTCCTGTGAAGGTTGTGCAATTCATCCCGATTCTACGAAAAACCGATTCCGCAAAGACAGGAGCGACCAATTGGGTAAGTACCATCAAGCGAATTCCTTACACCTGAGGAAGTAGAAGTGCTCTGTATATTGTGGAACGGCCATGGCCGCTCCAATTCTCTGATTCTCCGCCGCATCCCACTTCTCCAAAAGGCCCGTTCATCAAACACCTTTGCCTTCCAAGCTGCTTTCACTACTACAGAATATTTTGAAAAGGGTGGCGCAGAAGGCAAGATCGCGAGGAACTCGCCCACCGAAGCGGGCGAGCGTAGTGATGCTCTCTTCGTGTATGTACCAGAGCCTACTGCTCAGAAATGTTTTAACAGACACCCGTCAATTATTTTTCCGGAAAAGTAATACAACCTCCCCCCCCCCCCCCCACGTCACTCTTTGATTCACCTGCTTACATAAAACGGGGAATAGTCGCTCTCCTAGTATCATAGACTTCATAATGCACCATCCCATCATATGCCCGGTTCTTCCAGTAGCGAAAGTGAAACAAGCTTGGGAAGGAAAATGAGATGTTGAATAGCCTCCAAGGGTAAAATGTAATGAATAAAATATAAGCAATATAAGCTAAATTTTAAATCGGAGCATTATCTCTGGGGAGGAATAGGGAGGAAAATCAAAACCCTACCTTGCGGGGTTTCTTGCTCAATCCAGCTCGAACCATAAGGTGGTTGCTAGTACTGGCAACGTTCCTTACCACCGTCCTCCATATGCCTCTCTTCGCCAGCATTAGGAAGACGTGAAAACAATGTCATTTATTATACTTCACTTCAAGGCGCTGGAAAATCTTCGAGCAATTCAGTACCGAGACAGATCATACATGGTTGAGAGGTAAAATACACACATTCCTGAACAATTTAGACAACAGAAACAACAACTTTCAAACAAATAACTATGAACACCTTTTGAAAGATCGATACACACTATATTTACAAATGACTTCAAAAAATGCGCTCCATTCTATCATCCTAATGTGGATTAAGCACATTTTCTACAACTACATCTACACTAAAACTTCTTCAAAAAAATCAACTCACTACAACCACAATCAAGTACCAGAATAGTGGCCTTGGACAAACAACTATCTTCTCAGCCGCTTTGCAACAGGATTTAGATACTTCCCGAGAAGACGCTCTCCGAATTTGCTTTCTTCAATCTTTGGCGCGAACTCCTCTTCATTGGTAATCAAATCAGTGCCCGTCCGAAGTCGTTCTACCAGTTCTCGCTCAAACCTATAAAATTTTCAATATTTTCAATATTAGCATAGAAAATGGCAAGAAAATTTTGTTAGAAGGTCCACATTCATTACACTGCAAACTATTACTCATTGAGGTTTCCTAAATAAGAATGAAACTTGTCGTAAGTTCCAAGTACCTCCAAACTGCTTTCGCTGAACAGGTCGACGTGGACATTTAGATTGATATATCAAGAATGAGCGACAAAATTTGAAAACTTCTCTGCGTTAGTTCTACAGTTTCGTAGGTAACCACTTAATGGCTAGAAAATTTACTGTTCTCCTCATGCTGTACTACATCTCCAGAATACGAAAATTTCCGGCTACCAGTCACTCGCTCTAATGTATTACGAAGACCTAAGAGTAGAGGACCTGTATACTGAAAACTGCACAATAAATATGCCTTCAAATCTTCTAAAAGGGAACATATTCTTCAACAATAACATAATCGACTCACTTGTATTTCAACGGCTCAGCTAATCGCTGCTCCTCAATCTCCTGCTGCTTGCGCGCGGCTTCATTTAAATCCAATCCAACCCAATCGGCCTCTTCCAATGGAATAACAAACTCAGCATACCTGAACAAACGCTATCCTTATTCTCACATGAAACAGAGTAATTCTATGAACGTGCTTTTGCTTGATATAGTTCTGCCGTTCTTCATCGTCTGGATAGTAGTTACCCATAGCCAAGGTTAACAACATCTCCCGCTTTAACCTGGAAAACAGTGCATCCATTCTTCGAAACTAATCACTAAAAGAACAACAGCATATAACCTGTTTCCTAACTTCGAAGCAAGGTCGATTTCAGGAGTGCGCAGTATGTAATAGTCCAAGCCGAAGTTCTGCTCGATTAGTCGAAGTGTTCGCTCAGTTACAGTAATCTGAACAACAAATTGTACGTTCTTAGAGTAACAAAAACCTAGAACGATGACAATTTTTTGATCCTTTTACGGATCATATAAAACGGCATCCATAACCAGTCTATTTGAGATGCGCTACACACCGTGATTCAACACACTACTGAAGAAGCACTGAAAGCGCACTGGCCCCGCACAATCACGCGACTGGGTAGTAATGCACAAGACAGCATGTCAAAACAAGAGAAAACAAAAAAAAACTCAACAACACATGAAATAACTGAAACAGCATAGATGTTTGGACGCCGTTCCTTTCTGTTAATTTCAGCAAACTGTTAAGAGTTCTCCAACAGGAGAATTGCCTCCTGCGTGTGACTCATGGCTTATAGAAACAACTTAAATACGCTTCATATAGTGAAGGAAGGCAACAAGATCGGAAAAATTATTAGATGACTTTCGATAAAGAAAGGCAACTAACTGATTATGAAACACGTCAATCATCTGAGTCTCAGCAGACCATTCACTTTTATAATCATGATGGTGTGGAGAGGGAATATCACTGTACTCTATGCGATCAGTGGAGCACTATGACAAGCAACATAAACGATAATTCCGCCGGGAGTTAATGTCGATGAACCGGTCAATTCACAGAAGATCCTGCACTATTTCAGCCCCAGTAAATAACACCGAATTCTGCATCAGGCCAAAAATTAAGCCATCCGATGGAGGAACATAGGAGAGCGCTCGAAAACCTAAAAGACTAGGCCTGCTATAACCAGAGAATATATTTCCACCGCTGAAATTACGCATGTGTTCACTCTCTCTTTGGGGTGCAGTTTCAGCGAAATGCACACAAAGCACTCTTACCTCAATCTGATCCGACTTAAGGTTACAGGATCCCCAATTAATGCTCGAAACATGGGTTCATAGAAGGTCTCCAACTTAGAAACTACACGTTGTAGCAACAACGATAAGCAGGCAAATGTGCTCATACCAAGAGAGATCACAGAAGCTTACCTCCATATGCTTATCAAGAATTTCTGAGTATAGCACCTGCTTTTTCAGCGCCGGGAAATACAGACGAGGAATCCACTGCCTACAAATGAAAGCGGTAATTCGATAGTAGAGGGATTCTGTTAAGTGAAATGAGGAACAAAACCCAACACTCACCGCGGCAAAACCTTCTTTTTGGTGTACGGCCGAGACTCTTTCCAACCTTTGACAACACCTTCCCCTCCCCACAATCCCTTGTCAGCCTCCGGCGGATAAATAACTGAAAAAGAAGTATATCAAATATCAAACAGTAGATACTCAGCAATCAACAAAAATAGACCTTAAACTGCGGAATCTAAACACAACTAACTAACCAAGCAATGGGTAGTTTTCCGCCTCAACTTCAGTCTTCCTCATCGGATCCCAGTACAATCGCGACGTGGGTGGGCTATAAAGAGCAGTAATACAATCACAGGAAACGACATTTGTTTTTACCAGACGTTCAACGGCCTGCAGGCCGCCAAATGTCTGGTTGGGGGCTTCGCCCCAAACCTGGAGAATAGAACACCCCGAACGTCTTCTTGTCTTCCTTAGGCCTTCTCTCATTCATTAGAGTAAAAAAAAAACAGGTTTTGCTATATAGAATGGTATAGCAGAAAACGGTAGGGCACAACATTTAAAACTGCTCCTATGGTGTTTCACCCTCTATTGCACGTACGCGATTCATTCTCTGAAGTACTCATTCTATTTATTAATTATGGTCCTCCTTTAATGGTTCTATTACTGGACCCTTTACTGAACCCCTTAACTGGTGTTCCCTTTATTGGCTCCCTTACCGCCCCCCCCCCTTGACTGGTCCTTCACTGGTACCCCATTTATTGGTCCTTTCACTGGACCCCCACCCCCTTCACAGCTCCCCATTACTGGTCCCACCTTCACTGGTTCCCCTTCATAGGTGAACCCTTTAAAGCCCCCCCCCCCCACCTTCACTGGACCCACCCTTACTGGTCCCCTTTTACTGGTACCTCTTCACTGCTCCCCTATCCTTCACCGGTCCCCCTTCACTGGACGCCCCCCCCCCTCTCTTCACCGGTTCCCATTGCTGGTCCCACCTTCACTGGTCCCCCTTTATTGGTCAACCCTTTACCGGTCCCTCCTTACTGGACCACCATCCTTCACCGCTCCCCTATTACTGGCTCCACCTTGATTGGTAACACGTCGTCTGAATCCGGACAGGCCTTTCGCAACATTGATGACACCTCTTCTCAACCCAGGCACCTGGTGAAGGACGTCGGTGACATGTCTTCTCAAGCAGGACGTCCTTTGCGTGACATCAGTTACACGTCTTCTTAACCCAGACCCCCATTACGCGACATCAGTGACACGTCGTCTGAATCCAAACACCCCTTGCGCGACATCGGTGACATCTCTTCTCAACCCGGAGGTCCTTTGCGCGACATTATTGACATGTCTTCTAAACCCAGACGCCTTTTGAACGACGTCGACAACACTTCTTCTGAATTCGGACGCTCGCTTTCATGACGTTGATGACACATGTTCGGAACTCGGACGCCCATTGCGTGACATTGGCGACACGTCTTCTGACCCCTCTCAACACAACGTAGGTGACACCACACAACTACCACCCCCCCCCCCATTCCCACCAGGGATGGGCGGAATTTCTGTTTTCTGTTTTCTGTTTTCTGATTTTCTGGCCATTTTGGGGAAATTTTTTCTGTTTTCTGTTTTCTGGGAAAATGGCCAAAAATTGGCCAGAAAACAGAAAATGGAGTTGCGAACAAAATTTTATCACAGAAATCCAATAAAAAGGATCCAAAAGGTATCGTAGAATAGTGAGCTTCATTCCAAAATAGTGTTTCTAGAGTATCTTACATGGTAAGCATGTGGCGTTTTTTGGATGTGCTCATGTAGTAATTGCGCCATATGCTCATGAACTATGCCGCTTTGTTTGCTTGATTGATTGTGTAAGTGCTGCTGGCAAGGAGTATATCGTAGAGCATTTTCCGACTTTCATAATTTGGCTTCGTATTCTTTCGATTTTAACAGTAGTTTGGACCGTCTACGATCACTAAAAATTTTATTTTAAAACTATAAAACTAGTACTCTGAGGGGCATTTAATTATGTATTAACTAACCACTTGTCCTAGAGCTACTGTGGGTAGGGTGGGCACCAGCAGCGTCTCCATACGTCCATGCCGCGAAGAAGAAGTCCGACCAACGCGTTGTTGGGCATCCTGGTGTTCTCTTGACATCCCGCGGAATCTAGTCGGTGTCTGCGAAGCGCATTACGTGGCCCATCTAATTTTCGACGACTTGGACATGCGGCAGCATCTCTGATCTTCAAACGTCGGCGAAGCTCGGAAGTCTCGAGGCCTTCTCTCACTTGTGTGAGTCGTGTCACTCCAAGCGTTGCCCTCTCGATTCCGCGATACTGATCGCTTGTTCATCCTGCCTTTGTAGAGCCCAGATCTCTGATACGTATGGGCAGGAAGAACAGTGAAGTCGAAAAGGTAGGTACGCAGCCCCGACGTTCTTCGTGTTCCCCACTTCTCTTTCGACACTCTTGACAGCTCCTCAAGCCGCTCGTTTTCTCCTGCTCAGCTCCGGCGCTAGTTAGTTGATCATGTTCACTTCGCGACCCAGATACACGTAGCTGGAGCATTCGGAGATGTTCGCTTCGTTGAGCGAGAATGGGGCATCAGAAACCCATCCGTTCCTCATGAACATCGTCTTCGTAAGATTCAGCTGCAGCCCAACGTTCCCACATACACGATCGAAGTCGGCCAGCATTCGCCTGGCTGATGCTCGGTGTTATGAGCACGATGTCGTCAGCGAAACGAAGATGGTGCAGCTGCTGGCCGTCGACTTCACTCCCATATCTTCCCATTCGAGTTCGCGAATGACGTTTTTGAGGGTGGCGCTGAAGAGAAACGGGGATACTCTCTCATCGAACCTCATAAAAAAAACCTCTCTGTTCACGTTGGCATCGACTTGTTGTAGAATGGCGAAACCTTTGTCGTGAATCCATTGTACAGCTCTCGAAGGATTCTGACGTACAGAGTAGTAACGCCCTGAGTGAGCAGGGCGTTACTACTCTGTAAGGCCGGGGGCATACTTCCATCGCCGCGATGCCATCGCGGCGCTCAGTTCATGGCCATTCCGCCGCACGCGGCCGAATAGTCAAAGAAAACATCGCCGCGGCCGCCGCAACAGTGGCGGTCGGCATGCGCGATGGCTTCCCGCGCCCATCGCGGGCATGGCATACTTTTTCGCGCCGCGCGCGGTGTTTAGCGTTGATCCTGGACGGATCGCCGTCGCGCTCCCTTGCAGAGCGATGGGCGATGCGACGAGCACAGAGAAATTCAAATTCTTTCGCGTCGCTCTGCAAAGCTCATCGCCGCGATTCAATCGCGGCGACGGGAAGTATGCACGAGGCCTAACGCCCTGCTCACTCAGGGCGTCAGTCTCGACAGAGTCAAATGCCTTCTTCAAATCGACGAACGTAAGGCACAGCCGCAGCTTGTACTCTCGCGACACTTCGATGAGCTTCGTAATGGTGTGTGTGTGTGTGGAGGATCGTGCTGATTCCTATCTGAAATTCTGCCTTTTCGCGTTGCTGTCTTGTTGCTAATGCCGTGCACTCCTCTGTACACCAAGGCGGTTCTTCTGGTCTTCCACTGAGATGTAATATGATATGTAGATATAAGGAGAAATAATAATAATAATAATAATAATAATAATAATAATAATAATAATAATAATAATGTGATGGAGAGGGTATACGCTATGCTCGGTCTTCATTATATGGTGTCTACGCATTCAAGAAAGCACCTCCGCCCAAGACCTGTTGTGCTGACAGCCCCCTCAGACACAATCTCGTGTTGTTCTGTGAAATTCACATCTTTAGTCGGCTAAGTAGTAAGGTGCTGTAAAGAGCATTGATGCTGGCCTGAAAATTTTCAGCTAGGCCACTTACAAGGAAAGGTATTCCCGAGGAACGAAACGAACTAGGAATACAGATTGTGGCGGAGCCAGTAATACCAACGAATCTCTGCACAGCTTTAGAGTATGTTGCGAGAGTGTGTCTACAAACTCTAGCAATTGAGTTGATGCAAACAGTGATCACTGAGCCTTCATCGTGTTCGGTACTCTAAAAGGCCAGTTCCTTACTAGTAGGACCATTATCTAATTGAGGCGTTAGCGGTGAAACGGAGCTGATGAGTAATGTTGTATACTTCAAGGGTCGAGATTTCTAGTATCTATCAGTACACATTTACAACTTGCTGATTGCAGTGCACTGGTGTGTAATAGAAATTTTTATAAACGCTTGCAAATTAAAACGCTGGTTTACGACTACATTTCTAGTCATACAAAAGCATTTGCTACTGGAAATATAGATCTTTGGGTATAATAATTAGGTCATCTGATAATTTCGAAATTTTCTGTTTTCTGATTTCTGTTTTCTGATTTTCTGGCGTTTTTGGCCTTTCTGTTTTCTGATTTCTGTTTTCTGACGAAAGCGATTTTCTGTTTTCTGTTTTCTGAGAAATTTTTTCAAAATTTCCGCCCATCCCTGATTCCCACACTTCCTCCCAACACACTCCTCCAGCACTTCTGTGCAAGCAAACAAACACACTCACTCACACACAGACAAACGACCGTTCTCGCTTATCACCACCTATATATAAAAGAGTTTGTCCGTCGAGTGATCTAATCTAAGTGAGATACGCCGCATTCGCCGCATCACCCACAGCGAGAGCGGTCGAATGATCTAACATAAGTGAGGTACGCCGCATCACCCACAGCGAGAGCGGTCGAACGATCTAACTTAAGTTAGGTACGCCGCACCACCTACAGCGGGAGCGGTCGAGTGATCTAACCTAAGTGAGGAAGGCCGCAGCATCCAAAGCGAGAGCGGTAGAATGACCTATCTATCTAATCTAATAACTGAGGTACGCTGTATCATCCACAGCGCGGTCGAAATTTCCCATTGAACGTGGGAACTGCTGCAGCATGGAAAGCGCATCCTTTTACTGCTTGACACAACAGCACTTTCGCGCGTTCCTGAACGTCCAGATTCAGAAGCCGTGCCGCCGACTTCGTGCCATTAGCATAAGAAGACCACTAAAGGGGAAGAGTATAAGGGGGACCTCGAGGGTGGAGAATCGACAGCGACCAGGAGGTAGCGACTTGGAGGAAGCATCGAGAAGGGGGGGGGGGTCGATAGGGGGATCAATGAAGCATTAAGGAGGGACCAGTAGGGAGTTAACAATCAGGGTGGAGCAGTTAAGAGGATCAGTAAGGGGATCCACTACCAATAAGAGAGTACGGATTTAGAAGATGTGACACCGATGACACGCTATGGGCGTTCGCTCGCCGCCGTTGTGTGTGAGCGTGGGAGAGCTACTTAATTGGGGAGAGTATTAACCAGGATTCCTAGGGGGGGGGGGGAGGGGGAGAGATCGAACAGGAACAAGGGACCTGGAGGCGGAACCAGGACGGGGAACCAGCAAGAAGGGAGCCGTAAGAAAATTTATACGCAAAACAAGGAATCTGCCATATGCGCAGCCTCTTCATGCTCGACACAGCGGCAACTGTGCGCGCTTCTGATCCTCTGCATTCTGAAGGTGGGTCTTCTGAGGTACTGGTTTCAGAGGACAGGTCCTCTACGCCGCCCTAGAAGCATCTGAATGAAGGAATTTTGTCACCGGCGTGCTGCGGCGTGCAGGCGCTTTCAGAATTCAACATGGGATGCTGATCTACAGAGAAAGCATAGTCTCCTCCTGCTTGACACAACGGCAACTACACGTATTTCTAAACGTCTCGATTCAGAAAAAAGGTCCTCTATGTCGCGCTAGAGGCATCTGGATTAAGAGGCAGGAGGCATCTGGATTATCCTAGGAGGTGATTTCAGACAAATTCCTCCTGTCGTGCCAAAAGCAGGACGGTCCGAAATTCTGAACGTTTCTATCAAGAGCTCCCCACTGTGGCCTCATTTCTTTAAATACAGATTGACTGAGAATGTGAGGGCGTCCAGCGGTGTAATCGGTTGGTCTAACTTTCAAAATTCAACTTGGAAACGGAGAGCTCCAAAACGATTCCAATGAAGTGAAAGTGCCCGATGATATGCTGAGCTCTGGAGATATAGCAGATGAGATATTTGGTGATATAGTGACCTTAGAAGATATGTCCGCTGCAGTCGGTAGAGCGACTTTGACGCCTAGGAATTTCGACTCATTGGAGGATAAACAACAAAGTGCTTTCGAAACAACCTGGGCAGGAGAAGATTTACAGAAGCATCGATGAGGTTATGAATGACGAAACTGAAGCTAACAACGACACAGAGTATTCATTGGAGTTTCTAAACAGCTTGACACCCCAGGGATACCCGCTACATGAGCGCCATCTAAAGAAAGGAGCAGTCATAATGCTTCTGCGGAATCTTAGAGTCAACCATGGTCTATGCAATGGTACGCGACTCGCCGTTGGACATATGGATAGGTACATTCTAGGCTGCAAAATTGCAACTGGAGCGAACAAAGGACAGTACGTGCTTATTCCTAGAATAATATTCTGTCCGCCTGCCTATGACACCTCACCGTGCAGATTTAAGAAGAGACAATTTCCTGTGCGTTTGGCCTACGCAATGACAATAAACAAGAGTCAGGGACAAACATTCGACAGAGTCGGTGTATACCTCCCCAGCCCAGTTTTTTCTCATGGTCAACTGTACGTGGCGTGCTCACGTGTTCTACAGAGATCAAAATTTGGCTACCACCAGGACGGAAGACTATATCAAACGTAGTATTCACCGAGACGCTTGAGTAAAAATTAAACCATTTTCGTTACGCTATGAATAAATTTTTTTTTGAAGCGCACATCTTTCTTCGTACAAGAGTAGTTCCTGAGAGTGTAACCGTATCAGTTCAAAGTGTAACCGTATCACCCCGCGAAGCGGGCAAGTGCGAGACACGCCGTTAGGCGTGTCGCAGCACTTGTATATAGTAGGATATGGTTTCGTGCACAGCTTTCCCTACTGGATAAACGACACATTACTAAATTCAGGCTAATGATTAAAAAAAGAATAATTTATTTTCCATAGTTCAAAGTGGAACTAGAACGCCACCGCTCAAAACCACACTACTGAAACCACAAAGCTGGTAGCTCTAACCACTGATTGGGTAGCTTACCAGAGAAATACTGTTAAAGGAAGACTTAAAACTCTGTGGTCTGACGAAAGACCAACACATAGTTAGCAGCCGTAATAACATGTCAAACTGTTGATTAGTAGGTACCACGACTCTTGTAACTTTGCAGTAACGAATTATACAGTGCTGTGTCTTTCTTGATGCGGCATATGATGTTTAATGTTTGTTGATTCCTATCGGAACATTTGTGTTGGAATGGATTCTAGTTAAAATGTTTACATTTGCTTACCTTATAAGCGGAATCGGCAGATTAATCGGCAGTAAAGGAAGATACCGCTGAACTATCTTGCCATTTTGGTGCATCGGCCAAAACAAAAGGTAAGTGGAGAACCTCAGAGGTTCACCACCCGCAGATGTGGAGATAAGGGCAATTGAAGAAGTTAGCACAACAGGATACGGGGCGTCCAAAACTATCAGAAAAATGGAGTCAATAATATTCGGAAAACCGATCCTACAAAGCGTCATCACGCACTTGGCCATGAACATTGATACGTACAAGTCTCCCGCAAGCCGAATTCGACATCTACGACTGAAGCGATGTCGCTCCATGCCAGCTTTCATTGTGTTCGTCGCATATGCCCCAACATCCGACCACGATGAAGAGGTCGACGCCGGAACCAACAGTTTGGAGTGGAACGAGCAAGGCGAAAGACTGTCTCAGTTCATCACGTCGACCAAGACCATCCAGGGAAACCACAGCTCATTAGCTTCCTGCTCGACGATGGACCTGAGAATCCCCAAGCTCATCGCAGGACGGGATGCGAGGTCCACCACATCATCTTCAATCGCAACTATTGCCTGACCGTCGTCTCCGTAGTCCCCAAGTTTTAAAGGGATCGGACCATCGTCGAAACCATCCAGATCAATTTGTTCCCATTGGTGAAGATGAAAATTTTAAAATGAAAAATGGTCCCGATGGATACCAACATTACTGGAGAAACCTGCGAGAAGCCCCCGTGTCGCAACTTCGGAGGTGAATCATTAATCACATGGGCTGGCTTCTGCACTAGCGGAAAGCTTAGACTTCCGTCGTGTCACATAATCAGTCCGGAGTTTCGAGGTGTACTGGAATCTAGCCTTTACGCTCTCCTGAGAGATAGAAAACATCAGACACATGTTCTGCAGCAGTTCAGCGCTGCACTCCACGTGTCTAGCTCGGTCAAGGATTGGATCCACCGTCATCATTCTAGTAACGGACTAGCCAACCTGTTCTTCTGACTGTGACACGACGGAGAACATGTGGGGCTCTTGGTTCAACGATCCTACACGAATAACCGACAGTTCAATGACGCGGCGGCGAATTTGACTGTTTGGGGCACTATCGAACGTAAAATCATCCAGAACCTTGTCAACAGCATGTATAATATGATATATGGTGTCACAAGAAATAATGGTAGCCCGATCGAATTCTCAATTTAATCAAAAATAGTTTTTCTTGAGTGGATACATATTTTTGAAACACCCAATTTTATTCAAAAAGTCCGATTCTCGTGTGCGACGAAAACAAATTTTCTGAAAGTGAGTGCTTACCTATTTTCGACTGTAAAGTACCTAGTGTCACTAGTGAGGGCCTACAGAAATAGGCGCGAAACGAGATATGGCAAAATGTTGAGTGGGTACATACTTTTGGAACGCACTGTATTCCACTTACTGTGCTTAACGAAATTTATAACACCTAACACATCCTATCCATTAGGAGAAACGTAAAAACGTTCGCAGTGCTGTTATATCTGAACCAACGTTGACATCTATGAGCGTAGAAGTGAAACAGTACCAGAAAAATGCGCAGTGAGAGGCCTTCAAGACTTCAAACCTTGGACGGAATCACACACACACACCTTATCCGAAACCTACGCACCGGTAATGCACTGGAGCAGCGTCACGTAGCAGGTTGTCCCAATAGCGCTTACAGTAATGCTCGGGAAGGCGATGTACTATCGAATCGGGGTTTGCCCAGATCTCTTCGTTGCGACGTATTCGCTCGGCCTAAACAGAGTATCTTCACAGTTGGACAATCTACTTCTGCACAACTATGAGTACTCTACTGAAGGCAAAAACGGCACAATAAGGCGCTGCTCACCTTATCCCATGTAACAACTGCACGAGGTCCAACCGAAGTCAGACTTTTTAGGTTTTTCGTCAGCGACATCCTTCAATGACAATCTCACGTCGTTAATAAACGCAAAGCTAACTTGAAGTACGTAAGGCTGCAACCATATGGTACTCTGAAATGCTGTCGCAAATACAAAAGCAACAATAATTTATCGACCGTAGGAATGACATCAACAAAACAAAACAACGCACTCAAATAAATATAGTACTACTAAAAGCCTCCGGTATCTCGAAAAACACGTAATTGAAATCAGGAGGGAAATCCCAAAGAAATTCAACACAGACCAGTTACAACCTTTCGAAAACAACAGTTTCTGTTCGACAAAAACTGCGAGCTATAACAGGTGATGGAACAGATGTTTTGTGAATAGGGACTTGAGAGCGCAAACAACACAGATATGAATTTTCCTTATAACCGAAAACATTTCAACTACGAGAAGCTTTGGAGAATATCCTAGAAATATAAACAGAGTCATTATTAAATCAATATTTAACTATAAACCGGCATGCATATAAGGCTCGATCCACTTTGCGTGTTCGCTTCCCCATGGCAGTCATGAATTTAGTCAGCTTTGTGCCTGAAACAGTTATTGTAGCCTTGAAAAGTAATGCTGCAGTTCTTATTGCGTTTTAATGTACAACTGAGCGACATGACACACGCCGAGTCTATCGAGCAGCGTACTACACCTCAGGATGGCCAGCACACTCAAAAATGCATAGCTAATTTGTCCTGATAAGAAAGCCCGAACACGGATAAAACAACTCACTTTCTCTTGTCAGCAATCGCTTTCAATACCCGATTACCAGCCAAATAGGTGAAACCACCAATCAAGGCCAGATACTTTAACGTATCAAACATGTTCAGCTGGAGCCAGAATACGAAGTAGAGCGCAAAGAGTGCTGAAATACAGCTTATTGAATAAGAGCTCAAGGATATTAAGATCAACTCCTGCAAAGCAAGCAACACAAGTCTCACCAGCTAAGCCACCATGGAAGAACAATGTCCAGATGCTCCCTGGCATATTTCCAAAGTTGAGTCCAATACGGAACCACTGAAAAAAAATGTTTCTGATTCTACAAGCCCTTAGGCCCCGGAATGCTAAAGCAAAATCGACTTACCAGTCCGAGGAGCAGCAACAGTGGAGACAGACAAATAAGTGTGAAGGCATCTGAGACAACTGCTGGAGGTCTCTTTTCGGGCTGACGGAACATGTGCTTGATCTCCGGGAGGGCCTCATAGTTGACTCGTTGGGATTTCGGCACAATTTCGGGTGCAATTGGCGGAAGAGTTAGCGTGAAATCCGCCTAAGAATTCTATTACTAAACCGCACTGCAGCTAATAACGATGACGCAGTGGTAAATAATGGTAAATGATAAATGATAACAATTCACTCACGAATGGCCAGTTCAAGGGTGTTCTTATGATGGGATCTCCAACAATGAGGAAGGCAGTATATTTGCCTGACAGTCCTTCGAAATCTTTGTAAGCCTTGGCAAGATTCTGAAAGTTGTATAAGCATGGCGACAGATCAGAGACTACAGCCGATTCTAATTCGCACCCAGAAAAGAAGCAAACTTTGCGATGAAAGCTTGTGAATGAAATGCAGACAATTCTGTAGAGAGAAGCGACAAATCACTGAACGATAAAAAAACTAACCACATCCACGAGGTATTTGCCTCCTGCCTGCACGTCAGCTGTGTAAAACACCTCGGTACCGTCGACATGTTTGAACAGCACGAAGACCTTTAAAAGGTCAATGTTGAAGTTCGGTAAGCGTAAGAGATCAGAAGAAATGAAAACGCACCTGATGTGGCCGAATCAGATTTCCAGTTGCTCGGCTTTTCACGGAGAAGGACATGTACAGCCGCTTTGTGTGGTCGGCAGCGATAATCTTCCCATGCTTTGAGAACGGCGCGACACTGTAATAAATTTAATATTTAAATAACATTTGAGGAGGAAAACAATTAGAGCAAAGCTTGAGTGCCGAATGCAACAGTTTTTCATTCGTGTGCGATCAATAAGGTTTTCCTTCGCTCGCTTTTACAAGGCCTATGGCTTCGCAAGCAAAGCGTTAGGAAGTAAATGCATTCGATTTTGCATTCAGCATCACTTAGAGCATATCCAAGCTTTTCATATGCATGAAAGGAAAGCATAATGCCCCACACAATGAACATTAAGCTTTCCTGTCATGCTTCGCAAACATATGCCACTATATTTTAACGTTTTCTGAAACAGTATCAATACAAGGTGTATGTAACATATATGCTAGCATTCTCCGCCTTCGAAATAACATGCAACAATTGATTAAAAGAAGTAAAAGCTTTGACAATGGAGCATTAAAAAAGGTTAATAAGTCGTCCTAAGGATTGCGAAGCGGAAGTAAAGCCCTAATGAAGCATGGTGGACCACTGAAGAGTCAAACAGCGTTAAAAATACGAGTGCTACGGGTCGCGTGAACATTATATAAAAATATTTACCAATAATGAATAAGGAATAAAGGACGGCGTTAATTAATCGTTTTTGGGATGCGCCAGGCACTTTGACTTAATAGCTACCGCAAATAAGCGGCCAAATATGAGCGCATTTGGATGAAATAAATATTGTATAAATAGCGGTTTAAAGCTTCATGAACGATTGGAGCAAAAAGCGAATAAATGGCTGATGCAGGCAAATCCCCGCATCAATGAAATACGCTTCGCTTAGATAGTGAAGCTGGAGTTTTCGAACAGGAAAAGAAGCTTCATTTTCTTATGACTAGATTAAGAAGCCTTTGTGACATATCCACTTTTACTATCAGCGGTTAAGTTGGAGGAGATGGAGATCTGGGTTTCGTAATTACAAGGAATCCTTCCCTCAACAAAGATTAGTTATCTATCGAGAAGAGCATTTACCATGTATCTCACCTATTTCAAATATTGAAATCGAATGTTCCGGAAAGTTACGTCCCTGTAACAAGGCCTATGTGAGCGCAGTCGTAAAATCTGGGAAATGCCTTTAACGCGAACAAAGAACAGGAAACCTGTCGATATTCTTGAAAGCATTCAAAAGCAACTGCACCAGAAAACTGACCACGAGAACTTTATCGGTGAGCTATAGCTTGAACTCAGCCCAAAGCTCTGAATGTTTAGCCTACCATCATCAAAAGTGGGGAAAAGGGAGACCTTATCGTAATGTTAGGAATTTTCACGAAGAGCGACCCAACAACGGAGAATTCTACGGGGAACAGACGAGATCAGCGAGAGTAAAGCTCAAACTACGAGTACCAGTTGCAAAATCAAGACATAGAACAGATTTCTAAAGCTACAGAACATTTTTGAAACCAAGCTTGCTTCCTGGTAGATACGACAATGTGACTACCACGCCTGCACAGGCCTAGAGAGGGTTATTACGATTTGAAGTTGTAAGTGTGACTGTAATTTACAATTGTGCGATAAGGTTTATTATTGCATTTTCTCGTTATTTCCTTCGCCTTGTTATGCGTGATCCAGACTCATGCCTTGAGATACATAAATGAAACTGGTCACGTCGAAAAAATCCACTAACCTGGCGAGAGAGGAACCCGTTATAACTTCGTCTTTTTCAATTGCCCCGATCTTGAGATCGTCCACCTGCACCTCATCGGACAGCTTCACAACGATACTCGATCCAGTCAGACCAATAAGGCGCTTATCCTACAAGAAGGAGTTGTTGCAGGTGCTGAGGCAGTTTATCTCACAGGTATTACCTCAGATTCAAGTCTGAAGACGACGTTATAGAAGCCTGGAGTATCCGGCAATTTATCTGGTCCAATGAAGTACGACTGAGGTGCTCTACAAGGTAATTATGCAGAAAAGTAATTCCTTCGTAATGACATTGCATACCCTTGGATTTGATTGATTCTTAGGTTTCCTATCACGGGCGTCGTTGTTCCTACTGGTACAATGTCAACGCGTACGCCGGACAATGACACTGGTAGACCGAAGACGTTGCAGGCGTTGAAGATGACCGGCTAAAATGCTGCCTTAAACAAAGAGAGGAGAATCAGAGGAATAGTTAATTTCGATTACCCTTGACCGCTCAATCATAACTGGTCCTTGTAAGGAGACAGTGACAGGCACGAGCTGGTGATTATTTACAAGAACTCCAAGCGCACTCAGCAGATGGAAGGCTGATTTTTCTGTAGACACATGCTTCCGAGACAGCAGGTAGTTGGTGAACAGTAGCAGCTGGTCCTAGAAGAGAGCGAAGCTGTGAGCGTTTAACGCTGTAATCATAAAATAGCAAACTGCGCACTTTAGTAATAGCTGGAGCTTTGCCCTGCTGCTCCGCCAGGGACATAATTCCATGGATTGCATTCGATGTTGTGCTCAAACCGCCATCAAACTGAAATAAAACATACGTGGCAGGAAGTATGACAACCACACTAGGTCATTTACCTGTAGGAACCGCTTGTCAACCTCATCAGCTTGAGAGACAAGGTTCTTGATCTTGTCGAAATATTTTGCCGCCATGGGTTTATCCAATAAAGCCGCAGCGTTGAATACCCAGGCCAGGCTAAGAAGAAAGACACACATAACCTAACTGATTTCAAACCTATGAGCTCAATAACAGCTAAGCTAACTTGTTCGGAGAATCGTCCTTCATTGCAGCGGTGAGCAGCTTGTCGAAGGCTGGCTTATTAACCTAAAAAGCAGTGTTGAACGATCCAGGATATATACTGAAAAATGAGCGAATGAGCGAATTTAGCCACTTACCTTGATGCCAAGTCGGTCAGCACTGCGTAGCGCCTGAGCGATTTTCTCCCCATTGGGGCTAGAAGCGGTCAGCACTCCCTCGATGGTTTTCTTCAAGATATTGAAATCGAGGACCAAAATGAGACAGTTGTATTAAGTGCACATACCTGGGCTTCACTAATGCTGTTCAGAGCACAGTCCGGAAGGTCGCCAGAAAGGGCAGAAGCATGGTACACTACATCAAGCTTAGTCATGTCGGCTTTTTTTGCAACTTCACAGGCTGCCTGGAAGGAATGCGGAGTTGTAATGGATCACCGCTTCAGTAATACAAGAGCAAAATATCATTAAGAGAAAAATAGCAATAGCGAAGGCTAAGCTGGACTCATCGGGTGTCTGAAACATTCCAAAAAACGCCTACCTTTGCATTTTCAGCAGATGGCGCAACATTTAAGAGCTTCAGACCACTGGCAGCGAAATGTAGGGAGGCGATGTTGTCCTTCTTTGTTTGAAGAACGTTCTAAAGCGATAAGAATAATGAAGTCAAAAGTTGGACACCACTGCAGAAGCTCACCTCCAGCACCTTCGACAACCGTTTCGTGTCTCCTTCATTCCAATGTGTGTTCAAGGATACAGCATAAACAGAAGAAAACACTAGGACTAGAAGAATAATCGGTTTCATGTTACCTGAAGAGAAAGAAACGCTCGAAACTTTTGAAATTCAGAATAAAAACACTAAACGCGATCCAACGATGCACAGCACATCAGTGAGTTGGGCGCTACGACACTTGGGTCACATCCCAAAAAGCCGTAAGGCGGACAAAGAGAAACGTGACATACGATTAATGAAGAAAAAATCAACAATACTGCCGTGTTATGCGCTTTCCTCCGTTGGCGTCAAAATATGGAAGCAACTCAAAATGGATGTGTGATTGCAAAGAAAAAAGCAACAATACATCAACATTCGCGTCATGTTGATAAGAACGCGTGCGCACCACGGTATGCCACGTCCACCCCTCCAAGCACCATAGCGCCGTGAGTTGGAACATCGCATACGCTGGACACTCCCAGAATGTCATGTGGGCAAAAACGACTAATGGCACTAGAGCTGTAACAGTATTTGCTCACAGTACGGCCGCTATCGCATAATCAACGTGTCATGGCGGATACTGTGAATGGCAGTGTGTTGGCGCAAGTTGCGTCCTTTAAATTGGCCGCGCTGCTAAAATGTGCTGAGGTCGCCATGCATTTTGTTAATGAGGGGAGTGATCTATTTAGAGAGTTTTTCATCGAGTTCAAGAGAAGACCGATAGTCCTGTGCCGGGAATTTGAAATACTTGGAATACCTGCCGCATTTAATGGTCGCCAACATGGCAAAGGATGGGTGCGAAATGTGCTGCTCGCACCCGCGCTCTACAATGGCCTCCAGGTCAAATGCTCTTTGCGAATGAAATACTTGCACACAGGCGTTAGTCATGGTGACCGCGGATCAGCTCGACAGTCCATTCCTACTACTATTCAAGAATTGCAGCGATTTGCAAGCACTTGCGTGGCCGTAGGCACTCAGAGCTTCTACAATCAGATCAAGGCTCGCGAGTTCGTCCGAAACTCTCGTGTGCGAACTTTCACTTGTGCGAACATTTCACGCTACCACCACACTGTAGTGTATGGAGAGGTATCCAGCCACTTTGCGTCGTGCGGTGCCGGACTAAAGGGTTTTGTAGATTTCCTGCCCAACAACTGACCTTGAGCTGTCGAATCAGTCATTTGCACGTCGGCAATGGCCGTATTTGCAAACGCAAAAAGACGCTCTTTGACTCGTGAAGTCCAAGCGTTTCTGAGGACTTTTCATTTAATATGTATTGAAGGGGGAGCGTGTAGCGCAGTCGGAGGAGGCGCGACTGTCGCGTGCACCGGCGGAGTGGCGTTCTATCCCCCGCCCTTTAAACAGAGGCGTGGCAAATGTCTGCGTCTCCACTATCTCGTAAGGCAGCCACTGGGCTCTCGAGCAAGCCCAAGGGGTTGGGGTGGGCGGGTCAGGGGGACGAGGGGATAGAACGCTCGACCCCCGCGTGCACCCGATACCAGGTTCCTGGTTCGGATTTCCCCAGGCCAACCAAGCCTTCCATCCCTCCGGGGTCGGTAAATTGGTACCAGACTTGTCTGGGAAGGATAAAGCGCTGACTTGTTCATCGGCTGGCCACCGCAAGTCAATGTATGGCCAAATACGCATTCATGTCGCCTCCACGACATCCCGTAGAAGTAGAATGCGTGGCGCATCCCAAAAGGGATTGAGTAACGCCGTCCTTTATCCTTTACCAGACGTTCCACGGCCTGCCAGCCGCCAAACGTCTGGTTGGGGCTTCGCCCCAAACCCGGAGAATAGAAAACTCCGAACGTCTTCTTCTCCTCTTTAGACCTTCTCTCATTCATTACAGTAAAAAACTGGTTTTACTATATAGAATGGTATGGCGGAATAGGGCGAAACAGGTCCATTACCTTCACTGGACCACCCTTAACTGATCCCTTATCACTTGTTCCCCTTTATTGTCAGCCCTTTTTCGGTTCACCCTTCACTGGTTCCTCCCCCCCCCCCCCTCCTTCGTCGGTCCCTAATACTGCTCCCACCTTCACTGGACCTCCCCTTACTGGTCCCCTCTTTGCTGGTCATCCTATCCTTCACCGATCCCCATCACTGGTCCCGCCCTCACCCTTTTCGGTCCCTCTCCATTGGACCCCTTCCCCCCCCCCCCATTCACCGGTCCCCATTACTGGTACCTTCCTCACCGGTCCCCCTTCACCTGGTTCCCTCTTTCACTGGTTAACCTTCTATCGGTTCCCCCTTCACTGGACCACTCCCCCCCCCCCCTTCACCGGTCCCCATTACTGGTCCCTTCCTCACCGGTCCCATCTCCACTGGACCTCTCCCCCCTCATTCAACGGTCCCCTTCACTGGACCTCTCTCCCCTCCTTCTTCACCGGTTCCCCCTTCGCTGGATCCCCCTCACCGGTCCCCATTGCTGCTCCAACCTTCACTGGTCCCTCCTTTATTGGTCAACCCTTTACCGGTCCCCCTTACTGGAACCCCATCCTTCACCGGTCCCCATTACTGGTCCCACCTTCACTGGTAACACGTCGTCTGAATCTGGAAGGCCTTTCGCAACATCGGTGACACCTCTTCTGAATCCAGGCACCTGATGAACGACGTCGGTGACATGTTTTCTCAACCTGAACGTGCTTTGCGTGACATTGTTGACACGTTGTGAGAATTCGGAACCCTGGCGCGACATCGGTGACACGTCGTCTGAGCCTGGAACGCCTTTCGCGACATTGGTGACACCTCTTCCGAATCCAGGCACCTGATGAACGACGTCGGTGACATGTCTTCTCAAGTCGGGCCTGCTTTGCGCGACATCAGTGACACGTCGTCTGAATCCGAACACCCCTTGCGGGACATCGGTGACACCTCTTCTCAACCTTAACGTTCTTTGCGCCACATTGGTGACATGTCATCTGAACATGGACGCCTGTCGACAACTACAACAGTTGACAAACTGGTGACAACTACAACCCCTTCTCTCTCTCTCTCTCTCTCTCTCTCTCTCTCTCCCCCCCCCCCCACACTCCCTATACTTCTTCCCAACACACTCCTTCAGCACTTCTGTGCAAACAAACACACCCACAAACAAACGCACTCACCCACAGACAAACGACCCTTCTCGCTTATATATAGTAGGATCCTTATAAATATATTGAAGATGTTTACTCAGTGTTCAATGACGAGAAGATGTAGGTTGAGCGTAGTAAGTACGTGATGTTAGCCAAGCCAGCGCCGTTTTAGAACTCGTGCACAGGAGTATCCATTCTTGTGGACTCATAATGGAATGAGTAATTTTGAAAATTTAAGAGAGAAGTGGCGCAGTTGGATGGGCGCCGACTCTCTCGTGCACCACAAATCATTTTGGGGTTCGGGTCCCGCTGAAGCTGACTGAGATCTTCATTATTTCGAGGTTGCTGAAACGGTAAGAAGTTGGTCAGCGGATGAAGCTTTGACCTGTCTGTAAGCCACCAAAAATCGCAATATAATTCCACTTAACTTTCACTTCTACCCACACGAAATCCTGTAGAAGCAGAATATCCCTGGAAATAGTAAATAGAGTGCTGTAGAATTGCCTCAATATCCTTTTATCCTTTATGAGAATAAGCGGAGGTATAAGGAAGTATGCTTTACTGTTCTCATTTACGGATCCTTTTTGCACAAGCTTCTTCAGATCGCATACGAATTTTGTCATAGGTAACAATGTTGACCAAGTAGCAGTCGTTCACAAGAGGGGTCATCCTTGTTGTACATATGGTGGGGTTCCGAACCTGTGGTGGGTTTTTGTTTTTGGGCTTGGTTCTCGCCTTTGGTTTACACACTCTGGTAGTCCAGTAGTTTATTCTCGGACAAAGTATGTGCACCCAATTTCTTCGTGCTCCGGGTATTTATGTAGAGAGCCGTATCACTCCCGTATCAATTGCGCAGGCCCTTCTTTGGAACCCTCCGATTGATACGGGCACTTCATTGTACTCCTTCATTGACACATAACATTTCAGAAACTAACGAGTATCCAGCCCAATGATGGTAAAAGTCACGGGGGCAGCAAGCTACAGCGGTAGCCCTTCGAGAAGGGGAGCGAGGGAAGATGCCCTTCTGTGTCTTTCATCTCAGACGAAGTAGGTGCAGACACGCAGATGCATGCGCAGAGCGAACCTCGAAAATGTAAGGGTTGTAGATGTTCCCCCTACAACCTTGAGGATACAGTTGATCAGTAACCTACGATCGTACGCGCCCAACGCCGTCCTGCGTAGTTTGCCCTTATGGGAAAGAGAGGGACTGCATGTCTTTTGGGCAATGTCGTGCAATGAGTGTGGGGGAGCACTAAATAGGGGAAGCAGGCGTACCCCTTTCAGGGTCAGGGAGCATCTGGACTGCCCTGGGAAGCTTCGGCATGCAGGACACCAGAGGCACGATGGCAACGAAAGATGCACAGACCGATCGCAAGGAAGAGTCCGTCGTGGTTATTCAAGAACCGGCAGCTCGTAGAGATTTCTAGGTTCTGATCTGCTCGATCTGACCTCCGCGGTACTTAAGTCGGGTAGCCCAAGGACCAAAGCTGTCACCCAAGCTTCTTTCCAGCCACATGGATCTGGTGGTCCTACGTGATTTACCTCGACGCTTACTTCTACCTCCTTTATTGGATCTTGCCTCTATTTCCTCAGGAAGAGTATTCTTTAGTATGAAATGGTGTTTGGGAGAACAGTTTCACAAACGTCTTCGACTCTACCAATCTCTGAAGAAAGCGACGACGCCAAAACGTCATCTGCAACAAAGTAGATGAAAGTCTTGGTCGACAGCTGAACGAGTTCATCTATTATAACATCCTTCTTGCACAATAATCTATTACAAAATCGTGAATGACCCAACAGTTCTAAATTCGATAAAACGATTTTTCTATATATTTATTTATTTATCTCAAGGAGAACGCTGTGCTGCGTCAACCGGTCCAAGTTGGATGGATGAAAATATTAAGACACCAGCGAATAAGAAATGGTTGGGTACGTAGTGCTTCATTGTGAACCAACAAAAAGCAATTACATACGTAGGTAACAACAAAAACGAAGACCGCCGGATCGGAAAGAAATTGGATTGTGCGATCCCTATAAGTGTTCCTAAACAATATAATGCAAACACAAGTACTCGTAACAATGAAACTCACACGTGGAGCGCAAGAAAAAACGCAGAGCAAGCAAAAATGAGATCAACACATCGTCATAACCTGGCTGCCTAGATTTGGTGGACGCAACAATAACAACAGATTCATGTGGTTTCGTAGTGATGCTTCTTTTCCGGTGTGCAGTGCCTGCTGTGCGATCGCTCCTTTTTGCGGGCTTTTTCCTTGTCTATGTCGTCGTCGCTTGAACGGACGCGTCCGGTGATGGCAATTACAACTATGTTGAACAAGAAGATGATGATTTCAATAGCTGTCAGCACGGACGCTCCTGAACACTTCCTTCAAAACGGTGTTCTCGTCTCAAACACAGGGCGTCCCAAAAATGTCACTGTTTGATTGATTAGAAACCGTCTTAGCTACAGCAAAGCTCTACAGCTCGTTTTGATAACCAAGAGAGCGAAAACCGTTATTGATTTACTAGTGTATATTCATCTCGTGGAGTGTTCACTAGACTGGAAATTCGAATTTTAAAGTTTTAAGATTTCAACTTCAAACTCAACCCATTAAACGAAAATTCTGCAATTAACAAATGAGCGAGATTTTGCCCTCAGCCCGGCGAAACCTTCGTTTTGGGTTTTTTTAGAGGACGCGCGCATGAATCTCTGTGCCTAAAGCCGTTTGAATCAAAAGCTTTTTCCTCAGCCGAAAAATAACAGTAATAACAGCTACCCAATCTTTGGATCCACCTCAGGACCCGTGTTCCAGCTCAAAGTTTCAATGACAATCTCTGGTGAACACAGTTTTGTCTTAAAACAAAGACTTACAGAAGTAACGGACAAAGGACTAAAGGCAGGTTAATATGTGTGTTAGGCATGCGCCACGCACTCCATTTCTGCGCGTTATGGGAGACAATTTGAATGCATACTTTGCCTACATAACGACTTGCGGTGGCCAGCCGAAGGACATGTCTGTGTTTTATCCTTCCTAGGCAGCTGTTGTACAAATTTGCCGACGCAGTTGATATGGAATCTTCTTTGGCCTTGGCGGGACTCGAACCAGAATCCTCGACATGGGATGTAGGCTACGGTTGGCGCCCTTCTTGCTGTACTACCACTCCCCGTATAAAAAAGCTTTCTGTGATGTTTTAGAAAACAGAACGTATAATTCCTTACACCCTGACTTCATATCAATGGACTTGACACTACAAATCAGGTAAGTTTCATAACAGCTTTGGTCGAAAGCACTGAACAACCTATAAACCACCAAAATATCTTCAGCTTTTTGCTCTTAAAAATAAGTTATCGTACCCTGCTGTACCTGGAGGGTTAAAAATTTCATGAATTTGAAAAATTTCGAAGAGCGAGAGCATTTTTGGGACGTGTTGCTACGTCATTGATCTTTGCAGATGAAAAACATTCCTTCAAATAATCTCACCAAGCCATAATCCAGCCTGGCCACCGATGTCTGACACCAGGTTGACGATCGAATAGGACTCCGATTCACGAAGTACTTCAAAGCTCATTTGTTCATAGTAGATCTCTAGCATAGCGGCATGCTCACTGCAACATTCTGTGTTGTACTTGTACATGTATAACAGAACAGAGATTCTAAAAATCATATTGCCACCTCGGCGAAAGTAAAATTGAAGGCTTGAGATCTAGAAAAAGAACTGGGAGCCTAAAATATGCTTAGAATTCTCCAATTAAAGCACCCTGCCCATCGTAATTAGTGGTCGATAACCAACAGGGCACCAAATACTTTGCACATAAAACTGTTGAACACAATCAGAGGAAACTGCAAGCTTGACCTTCTAAATGGATCGCCGCTGGTACGTAGGGGGGGATTGTTGTCGATTTCATTTCATACCCTAAAAGGAGGAGTTCTGAGCGAAACAGAGTTGTGCTTTTGGTAATTGTACGCCTTATCTTCTACTTAACGGTTAGAATGTATTCTCCAATGATGAAAGGATTTTACTCGTGAAATTACTGAACAGCTGCGACGTGCAGTATCTACAAGCCTGCTTTTTAAGCACTGCTATATTTCAGTAAAGTCAGGGAAGCTTCTTTGCGCTCTGTGAATGTTACAAGAAAGCCACGCTTTCTTGAATTTGAGCTCTGAATTCAGAAAAGCAGTGACAGGCTTGAGCTGGTCAAAGTGAAGGGACGCTTCATGACAATACATGACGGTGGGCTTGTTCTGACAGAGAAACACCCCGACGAATACTTCAAATGTCAAGTACAACGCTCTTGATGTTGTATCTACCGGAAACGTGACTGCTGAGCTTCCGCCCTGTAAGTCTCATCAGCGTTCTGGGAGACAAATCTACTGGGACTTGCTGAGAACAACATTTGGTTGAAAGATATGAAGTGTTTTTGAATTGTTCCATTTCTAGAATCTATGTAGGTGCGAACCACACTATTCACAGGTTTTTATTGTTCTCGTGTTTTTGCCAGTACTTTTTCACCTTGAGATTCATCCTTTTTAGCTATCCGTGCGTTAATCCTCGTTATTCTTCCACCAGCCCTTCAGCGGCCCTTCAGCGACTCTGTGCTATTAGTACTGAGGTCATCATCTAAGGAGGGCTGCCCTCATCGTAAAACGGTGCCCAGGTTACCAATCCAATCAACTTGAGGCCTATGTCATACCTTCGCTCACCCGGAGCGAAGGCGACGAACAGAGCGATGAGCGAAGTCTCTTCGCTAGCGTGAAGCTAGCGAATAGGCGCACAGTTAATAGCGTTGTGTGCAGCTGCGTCGTAGCATCGCTACCGATGCTGCCCGACGCTCTGCTCAGCTCAGCGACGCGGTCGCATCGGTAGCGATGCCGTATCGCTCGAAAGTATGACACCCCGCTAGCGAGGCTTCGCTAGCGGTGGATCGGACAACTGCTACAAGCGTCTGCCCCTCCACAACGTCTGATACTGTCCCTTCCCCAATTATGTTAGTTGTCCATCGCCTTCGCTAGCGAAGAGCGATGGTATGACATAGGCCTGAGGGTTTCCCACATGTCATGTGTGGCCAAACGCGTCTGCAGAGCTCAGCTCTAGTGAAACACTCCTCCAGCACCGCATCTGCAGCAGGAATGGGCGGAAATTTTAAAAATTTTTCCAGGAAACAGAAAGCAGAAAACAGAAAAGCGAAAAATGCCAGAACACAGAAAATCAGAAAAAGAAAACTTCGAAAATATCACACGACCTAATTATTCTACCCAAAGATCATCCATCTTTCCAGGAGCAAGTGCTTTTGTATGGATGGTATGACATAGGCCTGAGGGTCGTGGACAAGCGTTTTAACTTGCAAGCGTTAATAAAAATTTCTAGTACACTCCAAATTCAATACAATCCGCAAATTGTAAATCGGGAATGATATATCCTAGGAATCCCGACATTTGAAGTATGCAACATTACTCATCAGCTCCGTTTCACAGCTAACGCCCCAATTAGTGGTCCCACTAATAAGAAAATGACCGCTCAGAGTACCGAATACGATGAAGCCTCATTAAGCGCCGCTTGCATTTTTCAACTCCATTGCTTGAGTTCATAGACGCACTCTCGCAGCATACACTAAAGCTGTGCAGAGATTCGTTGAGTATTACTGGCTCTGTCAGAATCTGTATTCCTAGTTCGTTTCGTTCTTCGAAAACACCTTTCCATGTAATTGGCCTACTTTCCGCGTAGCTGAAAGTTTTCAGGCCAACTTATCAATGCTCTTTACAGCACCTAGCTACTCCTTAGCAGACTAAAGATATTGTGTACTGGCTTGATATATCAGAGAACAATACGATATTGTGACCGAAGGGGTTGTCAGCACAACAGTTCTTGGGTGAAACTGCTTTCGTGAATGTGCAGAAACCATAGAATAGGGCCAAGCAAATACCCTATCCATCATATTATTTTTATTATTTCTCCTCATATCTACATATCATATTACATCTCAGTGGAAGACCACCAGAGCCTTCTTGTACATACAAGAAGGGAGACGCTCACGACATTGGCAATTATCGCCCGATCTGCCTATTGTTCGTTGTCTACAAGCTGTTCACTCGGGTGATCCGGATAGGATCAGCAGAACGCTGGACGAAGGACAGCCATGCGAGCATCATCGATGTGTCGCGAGAGTACAAGCTGCCGCTGTGCCTTACGTTCATCGACCTGAAGAAGGCATTCGACTCCGCCGAAGCTGAAGCGGTCGTCGACGCCCTGATCACTCAGGGTATTACTACTCAGTACATCAGAGTCCTTGGAGAGCCGTACACTGGGTTCACGGCCAAGATCTCACCATTCTACAACGACGTCGTCATCATCATGAAGAGAGGGGTACGGCAAGGGAACACCATCCTAAAGTTCTTCTGTGCCACCCTAGAAAACGTCATGCGCAAACCAGAATGGGAAGACATGGTGATCAATGGGACGACAGATGATACAGCTGATTCATGAAAAATTTCATGTTTCACTACTGTATATCAAAGCTAACTATTAGGTTGGCAACTAATTTCGTGGACTCTCAAGAATCTTCAAGTATTTATTAACAAATAACTGATGACAATCTTTAATTAGAATAAGATCCCTCAGAACGCAGAAGTGCTTCCCATATATCAGGTAGCGGGTAGCTGGTCTGTCCCACGGCCATAGAATTATTGTGCTTTTAAGGCCAAGAATCTTTGGAGGTGCATTTTGACCCGGTCCACATTATTAAATCGTCTTCCAACCAAGAAGTACTGCACCGAACTAAAGATGTGGTAGTCACTCGGCGCAAGGTCTAGGCTGTAAGGTGGATGAGTTTGGCGCTACCAGTCAAGGTCTTCTATTTTTTTAGGCGTCCGGTTCGCTACGTTATCTCCGTTTGGTAGTGTCATGAAGGTATTAACTTCTGGAAGCTCGACAAGAACGGCTCCAGCATTAATGCTGTAATCTACTCTTCTCAACCTGGCCGCGCGCAGGCTGAACTCGGCTGGAATCGGTTCAGACAGATTTTCAGGAGCGGAATTATCTATCAGCAAGATAACGCCAGATCACACGTCACGAATCGGGAGCTTCAAAAAATCGAAGACCTTAGCTGGGACCGTCCAACTCACCCACCTCACAGCACAGGCTGTGCGCGAAATGACTAGCACCTTTATAGCTCGCTGCAGCACTTCCTGGTTGGAGGACGATTTATTAATGTGGACCATGCCAAAATGCACCTCCAAGGATTATTGGCTTCAAAAGCACAAGAATTCTACAGCTGTGGGATGGGCCAGGTAGCTGATAAATGGGAAGCAGTCCCGCATTCCAACAGATGTTACTTTGATTGAAAACTGTTATTTGTTATTTGTTTATGAACACTTTTGTTGAAGTCGCTTGAGAGTCCACGAAATTAGTTGCCAACCTAATAAGACTTTTCTGTCTCCGTTTTTGACAACTAAAAGCTAAGCAGTGTTCAGAGTTAGAAAAGCAGCTTCAATAAAGGCTCTTGGGTATGACCGACAACAACTTTCAATTTTTAAACCGGAGCTGGAGAAGAATAATCCCACCCACAATAACTCTAGGACAAGTGGTTAGTTGATGCATAATTAAATGCCCCTCATTATTTTCCCCTCATTGAACACTAGTTTTATAGCTTTACTAATAAAATTAAGAATAATCGTAGATGGTCGAAACTGTTAATATTGAAAGAAACAGGAAGCCGAATTATAAAAGTCGAGAAATGTCATATGAAAGAACTCTTTGTCAGCAGCACCTAAACAATCAATCAAGCAAACAAAGCGGCATAGTTCATGAGTTTATGGCGGTGTTACTACATGAGCACATCCAAAAACCCCAGAACAAAAAATAGAAAAAAATTGCCCAAAATGGCCAGAAAATCGGAAAGCAGAAATTCTCATTTGATCTCCAGGCACGTTTGGCGACCTCTTCGGCACGTCTACTGAGTGGCTAGCACAACTACAACCCCCCCCCCCCAATACACACACTCCTCCAGCACCGCATCTCCAGGCGCGTTTGGCGACGTGTTCGGCACGTCTACACACTTTCCCCCAACACACTCCTCCAGCACTCTTGTGCAAACAAACAAACACACAGACAGACAGACAAACGTCGGTTCTCGCTTATATATAGCAGGATAGTTCCTTTTCGCAGTGGTATCGCCATCTTTTTGAGAGTTGGGGTGTGACCGTTTTGTAATCCAGACAAGCTATGATGACGTTACGACATAGAACATAGCTCGTTTTTAAGTTCCATTTACGGCTAAGAGAACTGTTACATATGTTAAAAACTGTTGTAAGGGTTTTTTTCGCTTTTCGGTCAAAACACGAGTTTCGTTTACACGTTTACACGTCAATCAGACGTTTGGCAGCGGTCCACCGGCTGCCAAACGTCTAATGGAGGGCCTCGCCCCTCGGAAATAGAACGCCTTGGATATGACGGTTTTTAAACGTTTTGACCTGCATGCGAGAAGAAAACGCTGTTGTCGCTTATTACGCAGAATAGGACAGGGAACGTTCCTCAATGCGGTTGGCGTGAGGCTTGTCCGCGCTCCATAGCATTCTTGTGATTTCCACTCCGAATTGTCTAATCTGTGGAAATATCGATTAAAAAGCGATCAATGCTGTTCAAACTGTCGATACTTTCGACTTGCCATAAATCCTATCTGAATGTCGTCATAGACAAGTGCTTCCCTCGATAGTATTCACTCCCTCCTCCCATTTCTCCCTTTCTTTATACCGTCAGACAGACGAAATGGTAGACGTTCCCCACTTATGATGTAGGATCGAAATGTACAGTTTCCGTAGATCCACCAACCAAGTATTCAAGTAGCAGAGATCAATGATCCCGATCTGGATCGGAAGTTCATTCACATGCTGTTAGTCTCGGTAGGTTACAGACAATAGAACGGGGTTAAACTGCATATAGTTGTGCTCAAATGACCTACTCGAATAGGTGTTCGAATGAATTTCACTCGAACTAGAATTCTCGTATTCGAATTTTCAAAAAATCGCGTTTTTTGAATGTACTCGAATTCGATTCTTCGAAAATTCGCGTTTTCAAATGCACTCAAATTCGAACAATCACAGAAACTGCAGTTTTCAAATATATTCGAATTCGAATATTCGACATTTGTGAACGTTCGAAACCATTCGAATATTCGAAAACATTCCTGAAGCACAGCTATATGTTAAAGGGGAGACACTAGCTCTTTAATGCATATTAACGGAAAAATGGAGAAAAAATGTGGAAAAATCCATAATATCGATCGATGTTGGCTACCTGATCTAATCCTTTCACCTGCTGTGAGGCGCCTCTATTGGCCATCGTACTCGCGTGACTCCCACTTCAGAGAGTCAAATTTGGGCGAAAACCAATAAATCCAGTCGAAAAAACGGTACTATTGATAGATATTTGTCGTCCCATAGAACTTTTTCACCCATTTATCGATTCTGGCTATTTTTCATCAGTTTTCATCCATTCTCGACGCTTGAACGTAGGGATCACTTTGACAGGTCCTACGCTTACCTTCACAGGTTCGACATGTTTTGCAGGACCACACACGTTTGTAATACACTCACGCAGACGGGGTGCTTTTTTTATACATACAATAGAATATCCAGGTAGATGTCAGAAAAGCACTTTTTAGGGGCACTCACCTATAGTATGCGTTGCAATCCTTGTCATCTTCGCACTCCATGCGACTACTCCTCGAAGGCCACTTTGCCGCCGAGTAAGTGGTGGTGTACACGTCTTGCTTGCAAGGATGTGTACATCTGCAGGACTTTCTCTTAACCATTTGAATGCTCTCGGTCAATAAGCATTCTCCTGCAATAACAGCGTTTTACTTTGCGAATATGAAAAATCTCCTTAGATTCAGGAGGAGCTCTCTAAAATCCCTGCCTAGCTCAAGTTGGGGCGATGGACCATTTTGAGCAGAGCTCCGTTTTGGAAAGGATGAGAACGTTCCAGGAAAAAAAGAAAAATTAGAACAGGCAAAAGACGTAGTCCTCAAACAAAAATTGTGGAAAGAGCTGTAAGTAGAACTGAGTCCTACTCTGGTAAATCTCACCCCTAAAGAACCAGAAATAACATTTCATCTATAAGAATATGTAGTTCGAGATTTTTCTTCGCTCATTCGTGAGGAATAGCAGCAGAGATTGGCGGACTACGAGCTTTCAAATCAAATATGGACGGATAAGGGAAGAATGGGAAACGAACAAACAACAAAAAGATCTCAAATTGCGCCGGAACTATAAGTTGAGGGGTGCTTGAAAAATACTTCGGATTACCAGTACACGCATTATTCCTTCGATGGTCGAGTCCAGTTCTGAAGCCTCTTTCTTGAGTTCTCCATACAGCTTAGCCCACTCTCATTAGAAGCGACTCATTAGAAGACATTCGGAGAGTTTTTCCGTTCAGAATGGACACAAGGAAGGATAACGACGAAAACTTGAGCAGTATGCCAACATTTCCACTTTGCAGGAAAAAATCATGAACTTTCTTTCAGGTTTCTTGTAGGTCTAAACTGTCCGAGTTCACACTCCTTCTATTACACTAGGTTGGAAAAAGTCTTTTAATTTTTTTCAAAGATTTATTACTTCACAACTACAATGTCAAATCAAATGAGATAAACTCCAATTCGTTACACTGCACTTCTCCAAAAACTGGGTACTTTTCTAATTCCTCTCGCATAAAGGACTGCAGTTCTGGAGTCATACCATTGCTGAATTCAATTTTTGAGGTTTCCATCAGCTTCAAAATATTTCTCTCCAATTTCTTGCATGAGAGCATGGAAGAGATGGTAGTCGGTAGGGGCGATGTCAGGGCTATACTGTGGGTGTGGCATTACCTCCCAGCCCAGCTCCTTTATTGTTTCTCTTGTGAGCCTTGCAACATGTGGTTTTGCACTGAATGTCTGACAGGGCATGTGGAATCCAAGCTCCAAATTTCCATGCAAAGCCAAGACCCTTCAGATGGATTCCCACTATCCTATTAGACATTTCGATCTTCTCTGCCAGTTGACGTTTCGTCTGTCTACAATCGGTACAAAGAAGATAGAGCAGTTCAGTGTCGTCCAATTCAGTTGGCCTTCCTGATCGTGCCTTGTCCTCGAGTGAATAATCTCCCTTTAAAAACTTTCCGAACCACACATAACAGGCGCGATGAGTAGTAGATCCCAAGCCATATATGGTTAATTTGGTTGACTGCCTGATGTGCTGTAGATCCTTTAATGAATTCATGAAGAATGCCGTGCCGAAAATGGCCATGAGGTAGATCTGGCATTGAATCCTGAAGAATGGATAGATAACGAAGTACAAGAGGGGTCTTGACCTGTGTCCGCGTGCGATCGATAGACAAGTTTGATAGGATTATGAAATCAGCAATCAATACTGGCTAGTGTGTTTACAAGGAGAACGGTAAAAACTTTTTGAAGTGTGAAGAGACTTTTTTCCAACCTAATAGAATTAACGAAGGAATAAAGGGAGGAGGAGCAGCGTACTAAACACGATACTTATCATATTTTAGTTTAATTCTACATCGCTTGTTATAAACACTTGGATTGTGTGATTCGAATAGGCGTTTGAAGTGTTTGTGCAACGGGCCCGTGGATGAGTTATGGAAATCATCGACAATGACTGGTAGTTCCCGTGATAAGCTGTTCTCCACATCATACAGCGGCTCACATTTCTCATTCTCTACGTACATACATCAATGCAGGGACCTATGCTTATGTTTATTACACCTGCGAACATAGTTGGTGGCAGTCATTGTACAACGACAAATGCAATATGTATAAAGCTGCTTAGAAATAAAGAACTGGAGTAAAGGGTATAGTGATGAACGGTAACAAGCGGCCTGATGATTGCAGCACACGGCAAGGTACCTTACCAGGGAATGCCGTCAGCTTCCCATGGAACTTCGGATTGGGACCTATGCCACGTGAAGGAGCTCGAGACGCTGATCACAGATATGCAGACCAAATTTGCTAGATGGATCTTTTAAGCGAGTTATGGCCGGCGGAAACCGCGATGTCTTGAGATTGAGAAAATGGAGTTATAGGTCCTCGTCGAAGATAGGTCACAAAATGCAAAAAAGACGTCAGCGCTGGGAACCGAACCGATGATCCCAATCCTTTGGAGCGAGCACTCCACCACTGCGCCGCCGCCGCTGCGGACGGCGCTTATAGCTGAACCGCTGTTTAAGCGCGCCTAAGGCCGGCAGCAGAGTCTTGCGGGTGCCGCGGACCCGCCATGACAACGGCGGGTGGTGCGGCGCCGCAAGGGCTGCTGTACGCAACACTGCGTACTTTTGCCGGCAGTTACGACCTCTAAGAATGTCAGAGATGAAGTAAGCAGAACGCCTTTTGAAGCGTTTTCTAAGTCAAGCTAGGAGTTCTTGAATCTAAGCCCTGAAATCTAATAGAATACTTCTTATAACTCAACAGTTCTGTGCCATTTTGCGCTTGCTCTCATTTTTGTCGATCTACCTCCGCTAAAATTTCCTTGTTTGACTAGCAGCTCGAAGATAATGTGGTAGCCCTTGTGATGACCACATTCTCTCCGATGCCTTGTCAAGTTCGATAGGTTCGTCCGATGCAGTTATACCTCGTACTAAAAAGAACGGTCTGCTTTCTTGTTGCATTTCTGTGCAAGGGTTTTCCCTAAACCTCAGACGACTAACTTGTGACTGGAAGGTCACGGAGATTTTCCGAGCAATTAAGGTTACCTAATATCGTGCTAAGCTTTTTTGCGTTACATTTTGAGTGCAGGATTCCACCTCTATTTGTCGACACTACCGGTGATTATATTGTTGGTTGTCAAGCTTCTCTATGGACAGAGATTATGCACCAACTTACTATATCCCTAGCATGTAGATTCGTTTTGGAAAATGTTTAAAATAGATGAACCATAATGGACACCCTTCTATCACGCCCTCCGGCGGGTCTCACCCGCAGCTCCTGGCGCTGCGGGTGAGAGCCGCCGTGAACTGCGGCAGCCCTCGGGGACCTTTGGCTGCGGCGGCTCCGCGACAACTCGTCCGCGCCACGGCTTCCACCACAGTGGCAGCGTGGGTCCCACTGCGGCGGGAGCGATATGGACGAGTTCTCGGGTTGCTGCCGCGAGACTCTGTAGAGGCCCTAACACATGGAATAAATCGCGGCTTCCGCCGGCCATAACTCGTTCAGGAGATGATTTGGTCCATATATCTGTGATCAGCGTCTCGAGCTCTTTCACGTGATATAGATCTCAATCCGAAGTTCCATGGAAAGCTGACGGCGTTCCCTGGTTAGAACGGGTAAGATAGATCCGCCGAACCTCGGAGGTCCTTCCCTTGCTTAGTTCAGTCCTCCGTTGATGCGAAGGAGAACATAGAGACCGTGTTCTTGCGAATGTTCCACAACCATGTGCAATTTTGATGCGAGCAGCAGCTCGCTAAGTACCTATTAAACATACAAAGTCATCCAACTTCTGATTTTCTTCAGAGCGATGGGGGGGGGGGAGTGTTTAAAAATTTTTAAGAATAAAGGCTCACAACTCCATAGGCGAAAAACACGCCGCCCGCCTCCTGGTGGAGAAGCATCGCGAGAAACAGAAGCCGGTGCATATAGCCTTTCTCGACTTGGAGAAGACCTTCGACCGCGTACCGCGTGAGGTTATATGGTACGCCTTGCGACAACACAACGTACATGAGGAACTCATAGAGTGGGTGCGGATGCTCTACTCTTGCCCAAAGAGTAGAGTGCAAGCAGCAGCTGGAACCTCAATGGAGTTTCTAATCTCTGTTGTGGTGCACCAAGGTTCTGTGCTTTCTTCACTCCTCTTTGTTGTCGTTATGGATGTCATTACGAGAGATCTTCAGAAGCCTGTTCCATCGACATTGCTCTATGCTGATGACGTGATGCTCGCTTGCGAAGATAAAGATGATCTCGAGCGGCAGGTGCAAGCTTGGTGTGACCGCCTGGCGATGTTCGGAATCAAATTGAACGTTAAGAAGACCGATACCTAACGACTGACGCTAACGAGTCCGGTTCCATTAATATTAAAGGTACTGAGCTTGCACGCACTTCGGTGTTACTTAAATACTTGGGATGAGCAATAGCGTCTGACGGCAGTCTGATGGTTGAAGTGAACTCACGCGTGAGTGCAGCTTGGTCCAAGTGGCGTTCGCTGACTGGCGTGCTCTGTGATAGGAAGATACCAGATCACCTGAAGTCGAAGATCTACAGAGCAGTCATCCAGCCAGTAGCGATGTATGGCGCTGAGTGTTGACCTGCGACTAAGGAAGTTGAAACGCGCCTCAGCGTCATGGAGACGAAGATGCTGCGCTGGACGGCTGGAGTCACGCTCATGGACTGCATCCGAAATAATGTTATTCGGCCGAAGTTCGGTGTCGTGCCGATAGCTGACAAGATGCGCGAAGCTCGCTTGCGATGGTACAGCTACGTTCTGCGTGGGAAAGAAGACAGCGTCCGCAAGATAGGCCTTAAGTTGGAAGTGGCCCGATACATTACACACGGACATGAAAGTTGCTGGCGTCCACCCTGATCAAGCGCAGGATCGAGAAAGGTGGCGTTACGACACCAGAAGGGCGGACCCTGCGACGAAACGGTAGAAACGCTGAAGAAGAAGAAGAAGAAGAAGAAGAAGAAGAAGAAGAAGAAGAAGAAGAAGAAGAAGAAGAAGAAGAAGAAGAAGAAGAAGAAGAAGAAGAAGAAGAAGAACTCTGTAGGCGAAAAACATTACTAAAAATCTGGATATAGGAAGAGAAATTTGTGACTTTCTGAGCCCTATCTTGTGAGAAATTTCTTTCCGTTTAAAAGAATCTGCATCGTCCTGCATTGGGAATGAAATGTAGATATTTATATAAATACGTAGCAGTCACCAAATTGCGGCGGGATTCCAGAGTCGGTATGCCAAGACATTTATTTCGAACTTTAGTCTTCGATACTCGTGAATCTGGGGGAAAGGGGTACATATATTGCGTTTTGCACCTCTCTTCGATAATTATGCCACGTTTACGATACAGTATGCTATACATGTACATAATTCTTGAGTGATCGATTTGAGCACCTCAAATCGTAGGTTTATAGAACAGTCGTCCACCCAGTAGCGACGTACAATGTTTAGTGCTGACCGGTGATAAAGAAATTGAGGGACGCGTCAATGCAATGGTGGACGACCAAAGTAAGGCCTTTGTTATACTCCCGCGGGAGCATCCGCGGAACGTCCGCGGACCAATGGTGCACGGCGGAGGCGGGCGTGGCGGGCCGCGACGAGTGGCCCGGCGCGGAGTCCCGACGCGATTTCCGCCCATCCGCCGAAGCTCCCGCGGGAGTATAACAGGGGCCTAACGCGATCGGACCACGTTTGCAACGACACCATTCGGGCAACTTTCGGTATCGTCCCGATAGTGGACAAGTTACGCGAAGCTCACCTAAGATGGTACGGCCACGTTCTTCGCGCTAACGACGACAACATCTGCAAGATTTGTCTGAATCTTGAGGTCCTAGGAAAATGGCCCAAAGGGCCCCCGAAGTGGTGCCACCATAGTGGAAGAGCGGACCCCGCCACAAAGCGGGGCAAACGCTAAGGAAATTAGTAGCGAAAATGATAATGTTAATAATTCTGTTCGTATGCATATACTTTCTATATAGAGGGAAATAGCAACTACTCGTAAAATCCTTTAAATCCCACCTTCTCATCATGGAATAAGGCAATCTACGCGTAAGAAGCGTTCGACAGCAACAAGAGGACATGCATGAGACCTCTCATCCACAGTTCCTCATCTTTGAATTCCCTTCTCTGTGCAAAGAGAAACCTTTCCACAGAGAAAGGAACCCTTGTTAATGAAGAAAGGCCTGGAGGAGGACTAAAACAGTGCAATTCTATTGCTATTGGAGGATTGCTGTTCGTTATTCGGTCCAAAAATCGGCGGATAACGAAAAGAGAGACGGATGCACAACACAAATCCGGTAAGCGGATAGTAGGTAACAGTCAATTCAAGGGTAAAAGTCAACCAGAAGTACGCGGCAGTGTGCTCTTGCTGTTACCTGTTCAACTTACTTGTACTGTCGCTTCGTATATCGCAAACATGCACCCTTTCTGATGGCTTAGGAAATCGCGGATCGGCACATCCGCATCGACTGATGATTCGTTTTTGATAACAGTTTCGATAGCAACCCTTAATGCGTCTGATTAGCACAGTGAAACGAAGGCTTCTGTTTGAAGCACACTCACTTCCGGCTCATAGCTGTAGTCACGGTAGATGTAGCCCAAAGGTAGCGGCGTTTCTGTGTTGAAGCAGCCACCAGCTTGCAGACGGTTTACTTTCCTCTAAAGCAGCAGTATAGAATTATGCGCGGTTTTGGAAAAACAATGTTGAAACGACTTGCAAGTGATATTCCGAAAGACGATATGGCTCCGGTTGGAGCTGAGTAGCCGAACGTGTCTGGGAATGGGCATTCGGTTTGGCTGTGAATCACAATACGAACTCCAGCGGCTTCAGTTGTTGGCAGGTAATCGGATGAGTTCACAAACACCATGAGACGTAACCCTAAAGATGTTAAAGAAGAGTCCTATCTTTTTCGTTAGGTCTTTCAGTTCACATAGTACATGACAGCATATTACATAGCATGATCTGGTAAATCCTGATTTGTAAACTGACTTCCAGCAAATGTGTGCGAATACCTGGCCATGATGACCATTCCTTTTTGCGTTATAATTTTTTCTTTTAGAACAAACACTCTACACACTGCTTTGCTTTGTCGCTAGTTCATAAAGTTTAAATCTGAAAATGTCATCGCCTTCAGGAAAAACTCACATGAAGATGTATTCTATTGAAGCGTCTGTTGCAAGAGGTAACGGGGAATCTGATAGTCACTTCTAGTCAGACCGCAAACACTATCGTTCTCATGAGCATTATATTATTACTGTAGCATTCCTACACAGATCCCATCAGAACATTCCATTTGCTAGTCCGTCTCTATTTAGGGACCACCACCGCACATGTGATGGGGAGGGAGAGGTCCGCGTCACTACACCGATCCACAGCACTTCTCGCACTACGACCTCGGCCTCCAGTGCGCTTCCCGGCTCGTGCCCTGCTACTTGACTCCAACCATCACGCCATCACTGGTTCTGCCATCGATACCTATTTTGATTGATTACGGAAAATCACTAGAACAAACTTCGTTCGATAATCGCGCGTTCTACGCTCTGTAAAACGATCAGGTCTCAGTGCACACCATTCAGCTGCTCTGAGCTATTCCGTAGATCCCGTTGGGTTAGGTGGTAAAGTAGGTTCTGTCAATTTCGCACTTTCTCTTTGTAAATGCAAACCATATTGGGTACTAAGCGGACCATCCCGTGTATACACCATACGAGATCGAGCACGGAATTTATAAGAATTTTAGGATAGTGTTTTCATAAATTTGTTTCATATTCATAAAGACATAAAAAAGAGAAGCTTTGAAGTTCGGTGGAGAGGTTTGCCTTTAAAGTGAGTTTCGACTTTTTAAACACAAAGTTTTCACGAGAAATTCGTCATTTCTCAAATCAAACAGGACACATTTGAGTCAAATCAGACAGTTTTCAAATCAATTCGGACACTGGTAAAATCATATTGGATGCACTTCTAAGCAAGCGTGGCGCTTTTGAAATCAAACTAATCATCTTCCAAATCAAAACCATCGTCCTTCAGATAAAACTAGTTAGGATGTTTTTTGTTTAGGGAGAATTTAGCACAGTTTCCCTTGAAATTTTTTAGACCAACCTACCATAATAGGTCAACAAATACGCTGTTTGAATTTTTATAAAGAATTTATTTGAAAAAAATTAATTTACGTTTTGTTTCGAAGAACAGGGAAGCAATAATCATTTAGTATGCTACAAGATGGGATCGTTCCATGCACTCAGCTAGATCGTTGCGATTTTTATACGATTTACAGCAAAAATTCTGGTTGCCTGGAGTAACACTGATGTGAACGGTACAACGAAAACAGCTACAAAAATCACACTTATCCTCATTCTCACAGCCCTGTTAGAGTAAGCAGCATTCACATAACCAAACGAAAATCGCGACGAGCTAGTCGAGTGCGTGGCACGATCTCTCCTTCTAATATACTAAATTTGTTTTTTTGTTGTCTTTGTGCGTTATAAAACAAATTTTAATTCATAGTTTTTCCTTTAAAATATTTTTCTACGAAATTTCAAGCAGTGTGCTCACTTATTGGGGCGATTCTCTGACTATTCTGATTGGATTTTCTCTGAATTTTAAAATTTCAGAGAAAGTTGTACTAATTGATCCTTGAACAAAAAAAATTATTCCAACCGTATAGGCGAGTGTCTAGTCTAATCTGAAGGACGTTCGTTTTTATTTGGAAAATGATCGATTTGATTTCATAACTTTTATGCTTACTTAGAAGAGTGTCAGGTTTGATTTAAAAGTGTGAAATTGGAAGGACAGAAGATATATAAGCAGCGAAACTGATAGAACTTTCTTTACAACGATAAACACTGGTAGTATGAAGAAGGGAAATACTTTCATACCTAGTGAAACTACACCAGGTCGGTCTCCGAAACACCTAAACAATTTTGATATTCTTTATCTTTCAATAAAAGGTAGGGACAGCCGAGACTTAAGCTTACGATATCCAGCCGTGTGCACACAATTACATACGAGAGCTGTAAATGCTAGATAAGTTCACCTAGTTAATGCAATCTTACAGCATTTACCCTGAAGTAATATGCACGAAAGAGCCTATCGGCGACGCCACCTACCGTAACTTGGTCCAGCTCGGCTGCTGGCTAGTGTTGCATTTGGCTTGGCATTAAATGTATAACAGTTACCGAAGGATGGATCAATGTGAAGCCTGAAAATTGCAGCATACATCTCGTAGAGGGTAAGGACGGAAGCCACAGACTTGAATTCCTTCTCAATATCACACTGCATGCTGTTGAAGGAACACTGCTTGATGAGCTCCGATTTGCCGTAGCTCAATGCGGCACGCCGTTGAGGAGGCAAAGCAGACATTCTCAGAATAAGCCTGAATAGCGATCATTTGTGATTTAACGTTAGTAAAGATCTTAGGGACCCAAAATCTAAGCATTTTTCAGTTTTTACTCGAAAATAATGATGGGTTGGGAAATAAACGGCAAGGAGAATCTATTAGCTGCATGAAAGCAAAGAAGAGAACTTGAGAAAACAAATTCATAAAAAAGGGTTCACCAAGTAATGCGAAGAAGTTGCGCAGCTAACTTCACTGAACTGCGCCTAAGCGTGGACTGGACCCATTCGTGCAAATGTTAAGTGTGCCCAGTAGTGAAGAAGGAAATTGGTCCCAGTTCATTATCGGTCTTGTAAACAAGTTTAGCCTATCTTCTGTAGTGCACCCCTGGTTAGTCATGTATCCCATTTCTTCTAAGAAATGAATCTATGCCATCGAACGAAAAGGTTTTTGTATGAAAACCAAGTTTCGGTTCTTCATAACAGTCCATTTCTGTGAAAATTTTGTGAAACATTTTCATTACTAATATACTCCCTTTGATTTATAAAAGCCACTACGTCAATACATACTGCAAATTTGCCTACAGACAAGAAGATGCTCCGTCCAAGATAAATAGAGGGGTTTCAAAGAAAAACGTTCTAACAGCTTTGCTAAGGCAATGGAAAATAATAGAAAATAGTTGTAGACCACTATGTATTTAAATGGAAGTTCATAGTACATCTGTTGAGTATATTTATAAATATTCATGTTTGATTCTTCTAAATGCCACTATTTATTTCAAATACTCTGTTCCTTTGATGGTTCCATTTTGTTTGCTTTTTAGCTTGATTTTTGCCTAGTTCTCCATTTACAAATAAATAAATAAATTGTTGTTGCTGTTTTGATTGTAGCCAAAGCCAAGACGGTAGTCCTTTATTTAATACCCTCTAGGAACTAAAAACGGCCTTTCTACTGGGAGGCAGTTCGTGGCCAATGCCCAAGACGACGATAAAATTCCGTGTCGCCTTTCCTACATCTCGGATGCTTTGAGCACAGCGGTGCGAGCAGCCTTACGTAGGTATGACCTGGACCGTCTGGTTAGAGTGGTGGAAATTCCACCAGCTAACGTGAAACAACAGCTTATACGCAATCGCCAATACGACCGCCTATGCAATACGCCAAACTGTTCAGTTTGTCCATCTGGGCGAGAAGGAGACTGCATGACCTCCTGCGTAATCTACCTCGTCGCATGTGAGGTCTGCGGAGCCGAGTACATAGGGGAAACAGGGCGACCCCCTGTCTGATAGTCAAAGAGCATCTAGATGGACTGAGGAGGTCAGATATGGCGACCCCACTGGTGCGCACAGGATGGAGGGTCATTCCGGAGAAGAGTTTACGGTTTCCATAAAGATACTGGCGCGAGAGCCCAAGACTTCAGCACGCAAGACGTTAGAGGCCTTTTGGATTACTGCGAAAAGTCCAAAACTGAATCGAAAAGATGAGTGCCTTGCCATCACTAATGAGCTCTCAGCCTTCCTCGACCTCTGTAGCCTTTGATCGCAACGCCTTCAAGTCAGGAGGGTCTCTCGCCGGGCTATCAGACTACCCACTGCACGTTACGCGAGGAGGTGGCCTGCCATCAGGTCCTTTCCATCTCATTAGGTGAGCATTTCCTGCGTCTCCGTGTTCCACTACACTTGGCACTGAGTGGCCGCCTTTTGTCTTGTATTGTAGTCTGAAAAGGCAGTTGGGACCGGTTGGATCACTTTAGTCTTTGATTTTTCCAGGCTCTGACGAAGGTGGATAGCCGAAACGTTAGCCGAATAAAGGATTACCGTCTTGGCTTTGGCTACAATCAAAACCGCAACAACAATTTCAATCATCATGCCAAGACTCACGGACAGTCGAACCTGGTCGAAATAAATAAATATTAGCTATTACTCAGATGGACGCGTGATAGCACGGTCGGAGAAAGCACCTGTCTGAAATCAATGTCTTATGTAGGTTCGGGTCCCACACAAGGCAATCGAGCATTTCATCCATAGGGGTTGGAGGGTTAGTGCCAGACTTTAATGGGAAGGAAAAAGCACTGACGTTTTCCTCGGTTGGACACACGAGGTCTTTGTGTACTAAATACGCATTCAAATAATCTTCACGGTATCTCCTAGAAGCAAAGTGCGTGGTGCATTCCAGAGAGGGTTGGATAACGCCCACCTTTCTATTATTTTTTGATATAGTAGAAAGTCAAAATGCAGTAAGAAGTAAAAACAGTTTGTCCAAGGATGCTTAAGTATAAAAACGTCGAAGTTTTACGAAAACATTGATTGTTATTACTTATTGTCTCGGAACGTTTTTATTATTTTTTAGTAGGCACATATGACCGAAATATCTCGGACTCCTATACTGTCCCTCGTATATTTGCAGAAACTACGCTCAGAGTTAAAAACAGCCAGTTTTCCTTCGATGCTGAAAAAAGTCGTAAAATTTCCAATCTCCGGCACAGCACTACTGGAGCGGAAATCTAATCTGTTTAATTTAAACGGCTGCAATAAAAGTGCTTGCAAATGGAGTGCTAGAGCCCTTTCGTTTCCAAGGTGCTTGACAGCAGCAGAGATCTTTCGAGTTGTTTAGAACAAAATGATAGTCATGTGGTGGAATTATTTTACATTCACCTAACCGATAATGAACTCCAGTCGTAGAACTATGTAATTATTTAGTGTCTTTGAGTAATGTTTATTAGCACCTACCGCTCCTTGGCTCGTGTTGTGATGGCCACTTGGTCGGTCATGTTTCCATAGCCGAGCCTCCTCAGCTGTGCTAGGAAATCTTCTCGAAAAGGGCTACCAATCGACGGCATATTCTTGCCTCGAAATTCCCACACACGTTTGATCCGTTCACCCCGCAGCACACAGTAGCCAAGTTTCTAAATAGGAGAATTGAATCAGCAAAACAAAATCAATTCGATCAATAATATACAGCCTTTCGTAAAATGTAGCACTAGTCGCTGAGTCTCGGTTGAGGCGTGACTCAATAATGCAGGATGGAGAGTGAATAAAGGCAGTGGTGTTCAGTGCTTCTTACATGTATATGTACACACACCACAGACAGACAGACAGGCAGGCAGGCAGGCAGGCAGGCAGGCAGACAGACAGACAGACAGACAGACGCACTTCCACGAAGAGCAGAATTTTCAAAATCGAACTCGATTCACCATTTCCCCATGCATTAGAGATCACGATCAAGAAGTGACATAGACGTCGAGTGACAGGCATCCTTGTTGAGACGAGGTGTGACCCACGTCGTGTCGCGAATGTCAGAAGACGTGTCACCGATCTCGCGCAAAGGACGATCGGTTTGAGAAGACGTATTACCGACGTCGTTCTACAGGCGTCCGAGTTCAGGAGTTGTGTCACCCATGTCGCGCAGTCGGTGTCTAGGTTCAGAAGAGGTGTCACCGATGTCGCCCGAGCGGTGTCCGGATTCAGACGACCTGTCACCGATGTCGCACAAAGGACGAACGGTTTGAAAAGACGTGTTACCGACGTCGCTCGACAGGCATCCGAGTTCAGGAGTTGTGTCACCCATGTCGCGCAGTGGGTGTCTAGGTTCAGAAGAGGTGTCACCAATGTCGCGGAATGGATGCTTGGGTTAAGAAGGGGTCTGATCGATATCGTGCAAGGGGTGTCCCGGTTCAGACGACATGTCACCGATGGGTGACCAGTGAAGGGGATTCAGTAATGGAGGGGGGGGGGGGGGGAGGGGGTAGTGGTGAAGGAGGGCCAGTTAAGAGGGGACCACTAAGAGGGACCACTGCAGGGAGGGTCCAGTAATGGGGGGGGGGGGGAGTGAAAAGAAGGACCAACCAGTGAAGAGGGGACCACTAAGGGGGACCACTGCTAGGGAGGTCCGGTGAGGGTGGACCGGTAACGGGGGGGAGGAGGGACCAGTGAAGAGGGGATCAGTAAAAGGGACCACCAAAGGGGAGACTAGCAAAGGTGGAACCAGTAACGGGGGGGTGGGGGTGGAGTGGTGAAGGAGGCCCAATGAAGAGGGGACTAGTATAGGGGGGTTGGGGAGAGAGAGACGGTACAGGGGACCAGTGAAGGTGGGACCACTGAAGGAGGGGGTCCAGTGAAGGGGACCAGTAAGGGCGGACCATGATTTTTTACCATTATCGTCCAACGGGTATCAGGCTTCAGAAGATGTGGTGCTGACTTCGTTACACGTGCGTTGGGGCTCAGCATATGTATCACAAACGATATCAACATGCGTCCGGATTCAGAACACGTGACCCAGACGTCGTACAAGGTGCGTCCAGATCTAGAAGTCGTTCCACAGATCATACTTTGCACAGCATTCGTGAGAAGACTTTTTAAAGGCTTCGTTAAGTGTGAGCGTACTTGACTCTCACTACGCCTTTATTTATTTATTTATTCCACTTCAGCACAAGTGTAAGGGGTATTGACGGGGTTGAGAGTAAGGGTAAAGAGAATGGTTAAAGTTATCGGAGGAACATGATTGCTGTCAGACAGTTAACGGTATCGAGCGGTCTACCGACACCCATTGGTTTCATTTATGTTTCCGCAGATTAAGCACTTTGGATTGAGACTCTCACAGCCTGTTCCTCATGACTTAGTAGAACATGTACTTCGGAGAATGAAATGAAAGTAAGAGCGCCTAAGGAAGAGAACACGGTCGGGGTTTGGGGGCGAAGCCAAGAGATCAACTGACAGCACGTTTGGGTTGAGATAGCACTACACTAATCAGATGTTCGTGGAGAAGGGCTTGGAGTGCCCTGCACGCCATCATAGTAAAAGTGAACTTCAGAAACTTCAGAAATTTAGCGGCTTCGGAATGGGTGCTCTCCAACACGGAACAGATATCATAAATGATTGAACCAGGAGATATCCGGGGTAGAAGAGGGAAACACACCCACGAAGTGGCACTCATGGTAGACGTTAACCACCCATTCGTGGGTATACGGCTGGAGGATACCTGACGACCCTCATGCGTGTCCCTGCACACCTGCGAAGATATCATTTCCAGTACTCAAAGAGTGATGAATCCCAAGAGAAGTCGGACGTTTTAAGTGACAATCCACTACTTTCTAGTACGACGAGCTACAACCATGACTAACAAATAACTGTAAGGTAGACAGCACTAAAGATACGGCATATAATAGTTATTATATGGTTCTACGTAGTTGACAAATGTCTCCTAGCCATGTCGCACGAGTTTGTTGCAGCACCCGTGAACCACCGTACAGACTCACCATTTGACAAGCACAAGGCACTGAGTCGACTCCGGTGGAGTTTGGCACATTGCAGTATCCGACGTCGTTACATTCCGGACATATTGCTTCGATCCATGTACTAAATCGAGCGTCTCGTGTAATCCTTTTCTTGCATTGCTCGTTGTTCAGCAAGGTATGTTCTTGAGAATAGAGTTGCTTCATACATAAGGTAATGAAAGTATGAAAGTAATAGAATGGATCGTATAAAGGTAATAGAAATTGTGATTTCTTTTGTTAGTCTTCCCTTCGATCTTGTAAGGTACTTTGTCACCAAACATACGTTATTCAATGAATTGTCGTCGGAAACGTGTTTCCTTGAAAAATGTACTAATATTTTAGGTAGAGGATAGGCACCTCCAAAATTCTACCACCTTCATCTGACCTCTATTCAGTTCTTGCTGTGATGGTGTGCAATTGCAGTGTGAGAGAGTACATCGAATTCCAAGACTATCAACCTGTCACTAATGATCCAAGTACACTAGATTTTGGCGAAATGAAGCTTCTGCATTCAATATCAGCTCTTCGTTAGCTAATATTGCCCTTCGCTTAGAAAGCGCGCAACTAACCATAAGGTCACTCGGCTTCTTATTTCTCATTAATTTGAGATCATTAGCTCGACGGTTATGGTATTCCAGTCGGAGACCTCAGCTGTCGTGTCAACATTCTGTCAGAAAAGAAAGATTCGTCTCAGAATCGAGATTCTTGGTTGGGATCCCGCCGTGTTCAATGAAGGATTCCACCCTCAGGGTCGGCACATTGGTGCTAGATGCGTCTACGAAGAAGAAGAAAACACTTATCGTATCCGCAGTTCACCGCAGGGGGACTGTCACTATGTGGGCCGAACAAGGAATGAGAAGAAATAATAGCGCTAATTAATCCCTACTTGAAATGCTCCATTCTACTTCTTCGGGATGAAATTAAGCAATCCAAATGAGAATTTGGATCGTAAGAACTTGAGGTGGCCAGGCCGACAGACAAGTCACACATTTGTTCTTCCAAACATATGTGTGGCACCAACTCACGCATTCATACCGGAAGGATGGAAGGCTTAGTTGGCATGGGTAGGACGCGAACCAAGATTTGAGACTCCAGGGGTATCCGACAGAATCCGCCTTCTCCGAGTGTGTGTCTACACCCATAGGCGAAGTACCCTTTCAATGCGCCTTCGCGATAGCTCGTAAAAGAAGGACGCGTGGCTCCTTTCAAATAGGGATTGAATAACCCAATTCTTCACCTTTTTATGATGCTTATAAGTCCATTGATGGTGAATTCATGTGGATTTCTCTCGCCTAGAATGCCTCTCAAATTCGTTGAAAGAAAGACGCTTCCTGACGGATTAATCTGTCGCAAAGCGTCGCTTTGCCATAACGTAGGCGGATAGGTGCTCCCTACACTGCCCTCAGAAAGGGGCGTAGCAAGAAGCGCGCAGAGCGTTCATCGTGGGCGAGATTTCCGGATCCCGAGACCACGTGAAGGCATCGCGTTGCTTATCACTTCCCTTGCCCGCTTTATCCTGAGCAGATTTCATTCTTAACACATCAATCGAAATGTTGTACAGCATATTCGGAGGAAAACACTTTTCAGCGGCAATGCCAAGGCTTTTTTCAGGTTCCGCCACATTGCTCAGTAATAAAGCGTTGTCCCCATTTTCCGACTAGTGCAGCAACATCTTAACGATCCGATCGTCCGCTAAAAATTTCTTCAATATAAAGAGAATTGTTTGATCCTTTAAGATCGTCACGTCAATTAACGAATCCGCAAACAGCGGCGCGGTTTTGTGCGCCACAAACTCGTCCAAATAGGGCGGCACGGGCAGGCGGGAAATGAGCGGCGGGCGGGATCGTGTAGGGAACGCACGCCCTCTCCTAGTTATTGTGCATTTTCTGGAAGGCCCCTAATTGATTTATGACCTCTCCAAAACGAAACTGTACTTGCTCTGCTTTTAAACGTGTATGCTCTCTACCTAAACGAGTTCATAACTAATCAAAAAGAAAATCCAGCTATACCGTAAACGTCTGGAAACATTACCTTGCACTATAGCATGGCCATGAGGAGCCGTCGTGACGATCGAAATTGCATATACAAGTGCTTTGTAAATCTTGAGGCACAGCATCCGTGCTCATGCACTCGCTTTCGTTTCCTTGAGAACAATGGCAGGCCGAGTAGACTGCTTCGTATTGCACAAAATTGTAATCACCTGCAAAAAAGATCGGTTTGTCAAGAGGGAGAGCGATTCCTTCCTTTATCTCCTCCAACTGAGACCTTTCGCCCACAAAGAAACTTTCGAGATTACTAGGTCATGACCAAAGCCTCTACCGTTTCTGAAACGTAAACGAAAACTTGGATTAACATAGCTCTATTTTAGCGCTAGTAACCTTGTTGGAGCTGAAACTAGTGCGATTAGCGCATCGCTGCAGACACAGCTGATTCGAAAAAGCCTCTCAATTAAAGAGATCTGCGCTGCTAGGGTTCAGAAACTGTCAGAAGTCATTTTCACAGATCTCTGCAGACGGACAGAGTTCTAGTTAGAAAGTGTTTAAGATATTTTCTTAAAATAAGGTTCAATATGGGGTTTTCTGTAGCACTGTCGGAGGGCGCGCCGAGTATCGCGTGCACCTCGAAAATTAAGGTTCTTGTTTCAGGTCCAGCCTAAATCAACGATACCTTTCATCCTTCCCGATTTGATGCGTCGGTACCAGTCCTGTATGGGAAGCATAAAACACTGAGCTGCTCATCAGCCCTTCAGCGCATAGCAATACTCCAAACTCACATTTCATTTGCTTTCACGATTTCACACAAAAATATTCTGCGTGGCACACTCCACAAAGAAGGTGGTCAAGGTTCACTTTTGTATTTACATATTTTAACCGCCATATCTAATGTATGCATGGAGACGGCACAGGATAAGGTAGGACTTTGTCCCTCAAATCTAGCAATTTTTGTGCGGTCATAATAGCGACGAGAAATTGCGCGGGATAATAACGGTAATTAGATAATAACTCAGTAAAAATGACTTAGTTTTTTGTTATTCAACAATGTCTATAATACCACCTTGTGGCTTGGTTGTGGCTGCTGTTTAGAGGGCCTCGTAAGATTTTCTCCTAGTGGGAACATTCTACATATGGACTTAGGCACATCCTGTAGAGTGGTAAGAAGCTGTACCTTCCTCAAATCAAAACAAGCTTCTTCCATGTTAAACTAAGGGCTTTACGAAAAGGTTAAAGCAGCTTTTCGTTCAAGAAAACCTTAGAACTAATTTCTTCAAAATTTGCAATTCTCCAATAAGTGAGCACGTTGTTTAAAAATTTGCAAAATTTTTAGTTGTAAGAATAATGGTTCAAAGTTTATATTAAATAGAAAAAAGCATTATAAAAGCATTAGCATAATAAAAGAAGAGATCGCGCAATGCACTCGTCTATCTCATAGAGATTTTCATTTCATTGGTAATGTAAATGCTACCTACTACAAACAGGGAAGTGAAGATATGTATGTTTTCTTAAAACTGCTTTCGTCATGTTATTTTCAATTGCCTAACTCCACTCAAAAAGAAAAATGCTATCATTCAAGCAAAATTTGCCACAACCTTGACGTGTGCATGTGGCGACCTCTTCTTTCAATGCACTAAGAATTTGAACCGGACTGTGTTTTAAGATAAACTTCGAATTGTTATTCTCGTTTAGAAAATAAAAATTTCATAAAATTTTAAGCAGTGATCACTTCTTTGAGCAGGATAATCAAAAAAGTCATGCTAAGAAATAGGAAGACATAAAAAAAGTCATACAGTCATACATAGTCAGTCAAAGAAAGTCATACTAAATTTTCCTTATGCAAAATAATATTTTAACTCGAAGGGTCTCTAGTTTAATCTGGTAAGTGCTCAGTTTGATTTAGAAGATGTTCATTCTGATTTCAGAAGCGTCATTCTATCCTAGAGAAGTGCTCGATTTGGTTCGAAAAGTGTCTAGTGTGATTTGAAAATGGTATCAACTTCGTCACCGATATCCCGGAAAACTAGAATGTGTCTCGCACTCCAAACAGGAGTACATTAAAACCGTTCTTCATCATTATTTCATCATCAAGCGTAGCTTCTACGACTTATAAAGACTTGCAAGGGCAGCTGACATATGTACCTGTCTTACTAGCTCGTTTCCTTCTTCTGAGTAATTCATCGTTGGCAGTTTTACTGTAAGTGACAGCTTGGTGGAACGCGTCAAGCTGTAACAGTTGATGAAAAGCAAACAACAGAGAGAAGTGATTGCAGCGTATCGTTTAATTACCAATCAAACTTACCGTTTCACGAATCTCGGGCACACTTCTGGCGAGGTGATTTTTGAACGGATTCATGTTGCAAACAGTAATGGCGGGAAATGCAGCCGACTCAAATTCCAACTGAAACCCGTAGTATGGATAGCCTCGACTGTTTGAAAGGACGTGAATAGAAACGATCACTTAGAAGTAATATTACGGGTTCTTTTTTCTATTTATACATTGCAGCACAAAAGAACAATGAAGCTTAGTAGAACCACAACTTCACTCTGAAAAATCAGAGGTGAGGAAAATGACTCGGAGTAGACCATGCTTACAGGACCTATTACATGTGGACGATGGCTAGAGCTGAAAAAAATACGAACGCGGCTAATATCAGGGTGGTGAAAAAGTCGTGGTGTGTTCCAATTTTTTCTTGTTTATTTTTTATTCAGCATATAGTGGATTTCATGAAATACTATTATCAACATCGTTAGTCACTACAGTGTGCCACATAAAAGGCAAGTCAGCGATTCCGTTTTTACAGAACGGGCAGGCTGGGAGTCATATAATTTGCTGACCGCCCTTTCAACTTCTTCAATTTTGTTGAATTTCTTCATCGCTAGGAATGCCTTGAGGGGACGAAATAAGTAATGCCCGGTGGCACCATCAGATGACTAAGCTAGGTGGAGAACCGTGTCGCAGCTCAGCTCCTTTAATTTTTCACATGTCTCTCTAATTACATGCGGCCCAGAGTTATCGTGAAGGAGGTGGACAGAAGCACGTCTCGGCCGTTTTTCTCGAACAGCGTTCTTTCATTTCTGAAGTTGATAGACGTACTCCCGGTGACATTGTGTCCTTTCAGGAACAACTCTTATTACAACGTTGCTCAAGGGCAAAGGCCCATTTTTCTTGAGGAGAAGGCTCATTTTGGATCGCGCTGGCGGACGTCTTCTCGAGGGAGCCACACAGCACGATGCGAGTGAGAATCGCAGAGGACCCAACTCTCATCTCTAGTAAACAGGTCATCCGAAACTTCTTTCGGTGCGAGGTAGAAGTAGAGACTGACTGACTGGATACCCGGGTGAACCGCATGCTATCAGTCAAGCCATGCTGGATCCATTCAGTCAGCACGTTTCTGAAGACGTAAGGCTTTAGGCGGCTGAGGACTGTTGGATGAGCGCACCGCTCTCGTCGTGAGACTACGGGTGCTAACTTCCGGATCCTCGTCGACAGCGTCGAGAATGACGAAGTCTTGTATGAGGGTGTCCAGACCGAGGTTTGTTTTCGAAGCCGTGTCCCCTCTTCTGACGCTAGCGAACCAGCGGTTGAACAGTGCTGATAGTAGTACCCTCTCCCAGTGCACTGTTGATATCTCGAACAGTTGCCGTCACTCCAGTGCTCCGACATAATTCATAGAAAGTGATGACTCGAAGGTGCTCGTGTGGAATTGAGATCATGACTAACGTTCTCAAAACGATGTTTTGTTGGGCGGGACTCGAACCCGCACTTCCTGCTGACAAGGCGGAAATGTTCTTTGCCATTACATCACCTACACCGGCGCTGCTTGAGCGAATGCAACATCCCCACCTCGTGGGACCAATCATCTAGTGATTAAAGTTAAGGAAGGCAACGTGGCTATATACTATAGCCGTACTCGAATAACATATTCGAATAGGCATTCGAATGATTTTCAATCGAATTGGAATACATAAATTGGAACGAAAATCATTGAAGATTATTGGAATATTCAAAAAACGCGTGTTTCAAATGTATTCGCGTTATATTCAAAAAAGCACGCTTTTTGGATTTGTTCCTATTCGAATATTCGAAATGTGGAAGCATTCCAAACCATTCAAACATTCGAAAATGTTTCGAGAGTAGAACTATAGTATACACCTATCGCGGAGTAATTTCGAGAATGACGTCATGTGTTGGATCATGGGTACCGATCAATAGTGAAGGGTGGAGGATTTGTCAAAAAATGATATCAAAATTTTCTTAACACCCTAATATTTAAATAATTTCAGTTTTTGATAGGAGAACTTCATTAAACACGGTATTATACTTCAGAATGTACTTCAGAATGACGTATGACTCCATTCTGTTCTTTGTCACAGAGCTTAAAGGGACGGCCACTATTCCATGTCTGATCGAGCGGTGGAAACTCGAGGCTTCGTCTCAAATTCGTTCATCGAATCTCTTCGGTTTGTATCACTAGAGGAGAAGCTAAAAGACACAAAGTATGCTTAATGTAAGCGCAATAGTGTAGCAGACGTGCTCCTCTAAGTCCAAAGGTCGAAAGCAGGACGCAATCTTACACATACAGAAACAATGGAGCAGGGACATAAGCTCATCTTACTTATCTTTCAAGTGTTTTATGTTGCCAACTTTCTACTTTGTACTAGGCGTCAGTTTTAATTGTAAACTTTTTCTCAGAAATCACGAAAATGAAACCAAAAGGAGAAGAGGACTCTCAAACTAACTCACTTCCACATTGACTACTCTTTCCTTTTTCTTGTATTTCTCAACCACTAACAAGCATTGAAAGCAGAAACATATAAGTGACGCTGAGCTGAAGATTATCCAGAAGATCCGCAATGACAGACGAGGAGTGTTGAGTATCTGAAATGAGTCCGTGAGCATGACGTCCATCAGCACAATGTTTTGCTCATTTTTACCCTGAAGGAGGAATGATGGACTGGGGAGTAGTCAATGATTCTGCCCTTTGGAGCAAAAGAAAAACAACAACATTGCAGGCGCATGCTGAAATCATGAGACTTTTCTGTTTTATTAAAGATCAATTACCTCTGTGAGTATATACTTCACCCAACGCTAGATCACTATGCATATCCAAAAGGCATTTCCTACTTTTAGTCCACCTAAGGCGCTTTGCGTCTTTTTTTCTGTACTGCCTGGAATTGATGGTTTTAGAAGATTCAGAAAGCAAAAGCGAGTTCAATTAGGCGCGGCAAATAAGTAGCCCTATTGTCGTGAGTTTATCGCCGGCTCAATTCGACTGAGGCTAACCAATGAAATCAATTAGACTAAAATGAATTCACGAAACTTTGGCACGACACGGAAACTTAAAACGATAACACCCACATAAAACGCAGAAACGAAATTGAATCAACACGTGGTGAAGGCACGAGGCAATTGCAATTTGTGTCATTCCCAAGGGTGCAGACATTCGAAACTTTAAACCTCGGGAATTGCAATATAAGGAACTCCTTAATCATGTATAAAAACACGACTACTGTGTCATGTTTGGAATAGGAAGACGTAGTAGAGAAATGTGATTAATGTACCACTAAAAGAAGTGAAAATTGTGGCGGTCTCCATTTCTTATCGATTTACTATTAAGACAAATATGTTTTTGAAAGCCCTGCAGGTAGGGAACCAGAAGAGGAATGATACTTAGGAAGGCGACTGCTAGGGAATGAGAGGTGGAAACACGTTTACATAGGTGCGGCTCATTTTTGGTAATGCGGACTTGCGAAAAGTGTAGTAATACGAAAGGTTTTTTCGCAAACAAAAAGACTTAGGTGGTCTCCCGAATGTTTTTGGTCGAAAGCTTCGTGAGTTTTGTATAAATTAGGCGACGTTTAAGAATCACCTGGTCATTTCAACTTTTTTTGCCGAGCTAGGAGGCGGGAGTATCAAATGGCGCACCAAGTAACCAGCTTCCAGAAGAAATGTTTCAAGGTTAGTACTTAATACAGTATTAGAGGCGAAATAGCCAAGAATGTCTGTCTCTGGTCAAAGCTGTACATATTAGTAATACTATGTGAGACTCGAACACACACTCCCTGCTATGCGTACAGGATGTTACCCATTTACACCACTGGTGGTGTTGCGAAAGCAGGCGTCAGGCTAGATTAGAGTCCGCACCAACTGCTCGCTTCGAAACGAGCTACAGTTTCTCTCCTTCCTGGAAACTACAGTTTGAGAGCGTACGGTAGTTTAGTTAGACCTTCATGCTTCATTTCTCACTTGAGTTCCTAATTGAAACATAAAGGATAGAGAAAGGCGTTACTACCAGGCTGTCCAATAATTCTTGTCCGTAAATGTCACCATTTTTAATTTTTTCAACTATATTGAAAAACAAGTCTAATCAACAATATAATCACCGCAGTTATCCACAAAAGTGGCCCATCGATTGGGCAGGTCGCCGATGCCCTCCGCCCAGAACTCTGGGGGCTGCGACTCGAAGAAGTCCGCGATGTCGGATTTGAGGTTGTCGTAGTTGGTGAATTTTCTTCCGGCCAAATGGTGCTTCAGCGGGCGGAACAAGCGGTAGTCGGAGGGGGCGAGGTCCGAGGAATACGGTGGATGGGCAACCGTCTCCCAGCCGAGCGTCGCCAACTTCTGCTGGGTCTCCTTCGCCGCGTGGGGGCACGCATTGTCGTGCAGCAGGTGGACCGAGGCCCGTCGGACGCGGTTTTCTCGGATGGTGGCGGCTAGTTTCTCGAGCTGATCGGTGTAGATGGAGGTGGTGACCGTCCTGCCTTGCGGGAGCGGCTCGAAGTACAGCATGCCCTTGGCGTCCCACCAGCAGCAGAGCATGATCTTCAGCGGGTGCTCCCTGTCCTCGAGGCTCGTGTCGCCGCTCTCGAAACGATTGAACCAGAGCCTGACTGTGCGTTGGGACACTGCATCCTCTTTGTACGCTCTGCAGATGTTGGCGACCGCGGTGCCCGTGTCGTTGCCCAGCAGCCACTCGTAGTACACGAACGTACGAATTCGACCTTGGTCCATTTTAGCTTGTAGTGGTAGCTAGACGCGGCGACTACGCCTTATATACCCTAGCGTGGAATTCTGGAGAACCTTCTAGAAGGTTTTTACACTTGCCTGATACTATAACACTTCTAAGGAAAATTATAGAATTTTGAAAATTTTCGGACAGGAATTATTGGACAACCTGATAATTCCTTTTTTGGGATGCACCACGCATTCTAGTATTTCTGCCGGATGTTGTGAAGGCGATTTCAATGCGTGCGTATTTGGTCTACGTACACCATCACTTGGAGCGGCCAGACGATATATTGGTGAGTGTTTTGTCCTCCCCAGACAATTCTAGTACCAATTGGCCAACCACGGGGGATGGAAGGGCTGGTTGGGCTGGGCGGCAAATCTAAACGAAGAAGCTGGTAGGGGGGGGGGGAGCCACGCGACAGACATCCTCCGACTGTTCTACACCCGCCCCGGATTCATGATCAGCACTTGAAATTTTTGAGCTTTTATCCAAAAATTTTTATTGGACATGCCGTATTGATACGAACACACCTATAGGTTGGAGATACGCTTTAGAGCGTCTCGGAGTTTATATTCCTTAGAACCGTCGGGATTTCAAAAAATTTTCCGAAAATTTGCACTAAACCCTCAGGTCCACAAAGTCATGTGCACATAGATTTTCTAGCATTTATAATCTAAGCCCATTGGATCGAAGTGCATTCTCTGCTAGCATGGTGCAGCTCGAACTAATGGGCTCGGATTATAAGTGGGGGAGAAAGAGCACTTGATGCTGAAATGGACGGTCCAGCAAAGAGCATGAAATATGCACCCCTTCACCAAGCAATTTTGTGGAGCATCATATCGTTTGCTGTGTAGTCTAGCTTGACTTTTATGTGGCTCTCTTGCACTGTTCAGAGCTATAAGCTGTCCGTTTAGAAACCGCTGCTGTGAGAGTGACCTCTACCCTCGTAAAGCAATCAAATTTACCCCAGGTTTTATGGAGTCCAAACAACCGTTGTTTTCGCGGCCCACTCGACTTTCATTAGGCGTTCAACCCTTTGACTAAGATGTTGGTCTCCGGTGCTCTACCCCATGGATAGGTTTCGATGGAAGTCCAAATATTCGAAACTCACCATCGGGATTCCATGAGCCGTTGTCGTTTCGCCGAAGTCAATCATCGTGTCCTTCAGTTCGGTGCTGTGACATGCTGACAGCTTCACTGAGCGGTCGAAATCCTGAAAGTACATCTAAAAGGTGACGGAAAAGAGAATTTGCCTAAACTCACACCTTTGGGAATCGAAACCTTTTCCTTTTTTCTAGATTCGACTTTTCCTGCTCCATTTTACATTGCTGCTCAGGCTTCAGCAGAAATGATCCAGGATCGGAGTGAAAGGCAGGAGCATCTGGATAGTATGAATCAAATGGCTCAGTACCTACCACATGGATAGGTTTCTGCAGTGAAATCGGACTTTCCGTTGGCGAATTCGAATGGACATGCGCATGGGGGAAGTGCTCGAAGGAGTCCGTCTCCGTGTTGTCGTCGTTATCCACCATGAGCAGGTTTCTCGAGGGAGACCTTGTTGGGACCGCAAGGATCAACGACATCCCTGTGGAGCGGCGCTTCGTGTGGAGGAATTAGGAAGAGGGCAAGCCGGGAGCAACTCAAAGTTCAGCTGACGAACGGCCGCTGACACCCGTCCCCGGTGGGTGGAGTCTCTGGCGGCACCCGTGAGGGTGTTACTCTGAGGACACGTCACTGGGCGGCCTTTGAGCGAACGAGAAGAAAGCGGCGTTCTGCAACCGAACGGCTCCGCATAGATGTCGTAGAGCATGAGGTTGAAGAGTCGGGTTTACGACTTTCTGCTCAGAACGGAACAAGGCACGCATACATCAATTAATTGTTCTTTGGCGTGAGCTTCATTGAGAAGTGTTAAATGGCAGTGCAGGAAATTAGATTACTGTGCAAAGTGCTTTCGGCTGGAGGCTGTTAACACATGCTTTCGCGGTTTTTTAAAAGAAGGCGTCAGAGAGAGAAGATGTTGAGGACACTTATCAAATATTGGAGCTGTGTGAGAGCAGCAGAGGAAACGGGCTAAAAAATGCAATCCCGGTGACACGATACGCCACTTCCTCAAAACTACGTTGCACTTCTCTTAATAGGTCGTCAAAGCAGAAAACCAAAAAGGTCTTGTTATCTATACCTTTGGGTTGCACCACGCGTTCTAGTTTTGCATCTAGGATTGCGTGGGTCCATTATGAATTAGCGCAGGCAGAGGTGCGGTGAACACGGAATGGACAAAATATTACCCTCTTCAAATATCTTCTTCTTCAGCATTTGTCCGGCTTCGAGGCCGGGTCCGCTCTTCAGCTATGGTGACGCCACTTTACGCGATCAAATGCTTGATCGGGGTGGATACCAGCAACCTTCAGGTCCACATGCATCGTATCAAGTCAACGCTGCTTCGGCCGTCCTTAGGCCGTTTTCCGGGCACATCTATGTTAAGGCCATTCTTATGAACAGTGTCACCACTAGCTCGAAGAACGTGGCCATACCACCGAAAGCGAGCTTCACGTAACTTGTCAGCAATTGGAGCGGCTCCAAACCTCTGAGCTATTTCATCGATGCGAATACGGGTAGATATGTAGCTCGAAGCGATTGACCACATGGCTCCCATGCATTTCACAATCCACCCTCTTCAAATGTGGAACGGGATCGGCGAAACCATAGAAATGGAATCCATGGAAATTGTAGGTGTAATTTTGCACGTCGGTCGGGATTTAGAATACATACTGTAGGCGTCGTCCAACGTATGTCTGGACTATAATATGTAGAGTCGATCAGCCCGAAAACTGTATTTTTCAAAAAGGTAGATATGTAGCTCGATGGGATTGACTACATGGCTCCCATGCATTCACAATCGGGTTCAAGGTTGAGACTGTAACATTAGACCTTACGATCCTTGGATATCTTGGTCCTTATGGATGTAGTAAGAACAGGAGGAGAGAAATATTTTGAAACGGATGAAGACCTCAAAATTTTAATTCAACAATGGTACGACTCCAGAACTGCAGTCCTTTAAGCGAGAGGAGTTGAGAAAGTACCCAGTCTTTGGGGAAGTGTAGTGGAACAGAATGGAGTTTATCTCATTTGATATTGACATTGCAGTTGTGAAGTAATAAATCTTTAAAAAAAATGAAGACTTTTTCCAACATAATACTGTCTATCTTATGTTACGAAGTGGAAAATGGTGGTGTGATTACTCCCTTATGATTGCTCTTGCTCTCCCTTTTTTTAACGCATTTTAACAGCACGTGCACTGTATGCCCAATAGAAAGTCCGAAGTAAAGATCGAGTGCACTGCGTAATCTTTCCGCATATACTAGCAATTTTTTTGCCTTCAAAATTCTTAGGATGAACCTAAAATTATTTTTTAGATCAGGGAATAAAGGTTTTGCGTCCATTCAAACAGTATGATAGTTTTTACTTGAGATGTAAAAATGTGAAGGTAAGTGCAAAAAAGTTTTTTGAAGAGAAACATTTCTGAATTTCTTGGTCTCCGATAAATCATTTGCCAAAGAAGTTCTAGTGAAGTGTTGACAAATACAATTATTTTCGATTGGACGGAAGTGTTTGTCATTTGTTGCTTATTTGTTTATTTTGGCTACATAGATTGCTAGAAAAGGGGAGTCCTTCAGCTACCAAAATTATTTAAAAGCGACATTCTTAATGTGAGAGCTTTTCGAAGAAGAAATTATGGCAGTTAGTAAGGGATCAACATATGTTGTAGTGCAGCAAAAGCACTTTGAAGCGCTTCCCAGTTGACGTTGGATTTAGTTAAATTTTAAGTGAAAGATTCGAGCATTCTCATTGCAGAGATGGATCCGAGGCATTTCAGGCATCTTTTCATCAACTAGGTTGGCGCTTTATCGGATTCTTCGCCCAACGCGTTGACAGTGTTAATCTCCCCACCCTGTTTTTTCCAAAACAATAACAAGATCGCCTGCAGATGGAGGCCGCAGGTTTAATGCCTTCATCTCTCAGAACGGTTGGAATTTTTAAAAGGCCCAGCTCCCTTTTCCAGTGATGAGTGGCCTCAGAAACTCCTGTTCGGTTAGAAGCGCCGAAGATGTACTATGCCTAATGCTCCCACTTCCCGTAGCTTCTGCACGTAGCTGCATGTACCTTACCGCTGTGGAGGACTTGGGTAGATCTTTAGCCGTGCAAGGTGGCCTGTGCATCCGTTCCCATCTTTTGTGTACGCTGTAGCTTCTTATTGACTGAGTAGGGAAGGGTCTCACCATCAGGCGCAGGTCTGAACGGTGGAAATGGGTAGTACTGCGAGAATATCCACCCTTAATGTAGTAGAAAAACATGTTTCATTTTTGCTGAGTCCTTGAACCAGGAGAGCTACGGGACCTCGAAGGCGGGGGTACTCTAGCGCACCGTCAGCACGTGCCCACGTGCATCCGTGCGCGCGCGATGTTGTATGGGACGTGGCTGAAATGCTCAGCGGCAAGGGAGTCGGTGGCTCAGCAGGGTACGGGGTTGCTTCAAAGATGTTAGCCCGTGTGTTCGACTCCCAAGGAACGTACGAATTTTGCATTTTTCATAACCGCTACCTTCTTCACCAGTTTGCTTTCTACACATCTCCTACACATTTATTTCACTCTAAATTGCCAAAAGCACCGGATTCGTGACCAACACCTAATAACCTCGACAGCCTTAGTCCTGCTGTAACCTACCGTAATTAGCCGAAATTTCAAAAGTGAATGTCAGATTCGTGTTCAGCACCTCAAATAACTCCCCTAGGAGAAGTCTGGGCAAAATCGGTGATTATGACCTCGACAGTCCTAGTCATTCGTACCTGCTGTAACCCGTACCTGCTGTGAGGTCACTGTTTAACATTCGCTGAAAAACACAAAACGATCTATTATTCAGAAAGTGGGAGAAGTGAGTGAAGCACAGCTCATAGTAGACCCTTATTTGACAACTTAGAGTGAAATAAATGTGTAGAAGATGTGTAGGAAGTAAGCTGATTTAAACCACCATCGAGGCACTATTGTACTTTCGCGACTCCAGAGGTCGAGGAGAGGTTGAAATTTTTTTTTGGCCTAAACCTCCTCGTGGGGGATTATTTAGGGTGCTGATCGCGACATCCATTTTTGAAATTTATGCCAATTACGACAGGTTAGAGCAGGCACGGGTAACTAGGGCTGTCGAGGTCATTCAGTGTTTATCACGAATCTGTGGTGTTGATCACGAATCTGACCATTTGATAACTCAGAGTGAGATAAATGTGTAGAAGATGCATATGAAGCAAACTGGTAAAGGAGGCAGCGGTTATAAAAAGACGCAAAAATAGTGCATAGCACGGGAGACGAACATCTGGTCTAGCACCTTCCCCACCTTCGAGGGTCCGTAACTCTTTTGGTTCAAGGGCTCAGCAAAAACGAAACATCTTTTTCTACTATATGAAGGGTAGAAATTCTCGTAGTACTACCCGCTTCCCCCGTTCACACCTACGCCTGAGACCCTTCCTTGGTGAGTTTATTAGGTCAGATTCGCACACTTCACAACCGATCGTTCGAATTCCTCTCCACTTCGAAAGCGGAGGTGGTGGTACTAACCTGGCCTAAGTGCAGCGTTGAAATTCCCTGTCAGTTCTTTGTCCTTATCACCGTGCTTCCACGCCCAGAAGAATAGAACATAGACTTGCTGAGGAATCATGCCTCTCAAAATATTAGGTCCATGCGCCGGCTGACAACTATGAAGGTGATGTGGAAGCTTTCACGGTCTGCTACGCATCCCTATCCACTCAACTTAAAAGATGGCGGCAATTTTTGGTGAAAAAGTGACGAGGCCTTTCGATTAAGCTCTATGAGTCATTTTCTATAGAACTAAAAGCTTCTATTGCCTGGTGATGAGCTGTTTAGGGCTATGATGAACTAGGGAAGTAAGTAGTAGTAGTAGTAGTAACAGGCAGATTTTGCAGCTTCGAGCTTGTTGTTATTATATGTATGTGCACCTATGTATCACGAGTACGTGCACAACTTGATAGCACGCTCAATCATCAATATCGTGGCTTAAGTTCAAAAATGGGATGCATAGGGTTATGTCTGCAGCAGGAGAAGACGCGTGTTCGAAGCACAAATAGCACAGCAACCCATTCATTCATAAGAAGGACGTACCACATCGAAGAACCTCATGACTTGGCCGACCGACTCCAATTGAGTGGGGGCAATCGAAATGCCATGCGTCCGCTTGAATTTATCTCCCGCTCACGTAAAGCACCACATGGGAACCGCGAGCGCTTATCTCACAGAAAAACACTCGACGGCCGAACCGAAACCTCAGCACCCCATTTGGATACACTGAAAAAGCACTAATCAGCCGAACCCGAAGATGACGTCCACTCGTCACCGAACGAGTGCAACAAGTCAAGCGGGGTTTGGCGCCTCGTTCCCTTGTTGCTCCCTCGAGAGCGCCATTTCTCAAAGAATCGTGTATGTCTCGGCGCCTTTCGACGCCTGCTTAATGGTTGTCAAGTTGTCTTGTTCAGCGGCACTTTTTAGAATAAGGCGCAAGCACAAAGAGTTCTTGGAGTTGTTCTACGAAATATGGAAAGCTCAGAAATGGGGATTTCAAAGTGCAACATTTATTGAACCCTGTGCGTCGGATTCTCCTACTTTATACGAGCACCAATCGTTAATTTAATTACTTTAACTTAGACAGGGTGCTAGGTTCTCTAACGAGAGAATTAATTGTTCTCATAAAACTGCGGCTTCGTTCCATTCTTAGCCCTGCATTCCCATGATTCTCTCAAAGGGAGTTCTTCCAACCAGCACATTAGCATCATGACCTAATAGCGCTGTATTTTTGGCCAGTTTAGGATACTATTCTACTGTTCTTTTCTCGTATTCTGTACTTCATGTGATTATAACTAACTACATATGAGCTGAGTTAGAAGTTTGAAGATATACAGTTGATGAAAGTATTCCAGTAAGGACCTCAAAGGCAGAAGGCCTTTTCTGGTGACCAGTGACAAATTTTTTCAGTGAATAGTGACCCTCTGAATGAAGTAACTTCCCACTTTAAGCGCTTCGTTAAAGTTGAGCATTGAAAAACGAGAAAAAGTTGACTCCAGACGATCTTTTGTGTAAAATTGGTCTTGAACTGTTTTTTTTGGATACTAAAGATAAATGTAAATATATGCTTTTATTTTCACTTGTATCTATAAAGTTCGATCCCTACGAGAGTATTGTGCTTTTATGCATAGACGATACAATAATCCGGACAAAAGCAAAAATAATTTCATGCGTTTGATGTATTAAACCGATTCCACTGAATTCGTTCTATGAAACAAAGTGAAGCATTTGAACCATTTTCGTACTCGACAGGAACGAATGAAGTAGTTTGGCATCTGCTTGAGCAAGTAGTCATCATTAATGCGACAACATGCATGTGGTATACGTGAAAGAACATTTTGTTTTCCCAGGCGACCATATCTGAGAGCTTCTCGTCGAAATAAACTTTCCTTCTCTTCGTTAACTGGGGCCATCTGGTGCAGTTCCGATATCACATCGTAAAGACGGAAGACTCAGTCGGTAAGGGGGCTGATCTGGCAACCACGACCGATTCTGGGTCGACGCTGTCGTTGTCTTCCAATCACATATGTAGTGATTGGTTTCCTCTTACCATAGAAGGGTCTCAGACGTATGCCTGAACGGCGGACAGCGAGCACTGCGAGATTCTTTACTAGAAAAACATGCTGCGTTTTTGCTGAGGCCTTGAACCCAATATGTAGCTAACCCAATAGGTAGTAGCCACCAATTTTCGCACGAGTTCTCACTCTCTATGTGCAACGCGTGTTGATTTAAGAGAAGCAGCGAAAGCCTACTCTGGAAGCGGATCGGTGGGGTGGGTCACACATTTACAACTGGACACCTACATGGTGCTGCGCTTAAATCCGGACAAACGCAGATTCAAAGTTCCCGCCATACCGAATTTCGTACAGAAGTCTCGATTTGCGCTCTTGAAAGCCAGACGCCTCTAGAAAAGCCTCTAGTGACTTCAAAATGACCTCGATGCCGTATACAATTGCGGAATACAATCGAACAGCCGCGATTATCGAAAGTGTTCACGCTGGGCGTTCGCCAGCTGAAATAATTCGATTCTTAGCGCACCCGAAATCGACCGTTTACGATGTTGTGGTCAGGCACAATGCTTCTGAGGAGTTTGAGGCAGGTTTCGCAAACTCGGCGAGAAAAACTCATTCGCAGCGCTTCAGGCCAAGGATGGAGGCGGTCATTGCGGCTGACGGAGGGTATATTGAGTAATTTTACTCCTGAAATATCCTTCCATTTGTGTGAGCAACAAATTTTCTACTCTCTTGTATTCTCTGCTAATACATTTGTTTGAAAAGAGAAGGTTTAGTTTGTCCAGATTTAAACGCCGCATCCTGTAGATGACGGCAGAAAGAAAGGAAGGTAGCTTAAGTGCAGCTCAGCAGGTCGGGGATTAGGGTTCACCGTCATTCTCGTAGATACCGTTGGATGGCATACCAGTTTTGAAGCACGTCTGGTGAGTCGACCTTTCAAAAATTGTTAAATATAGAAATATAGACAGCTTTTTTGTTAAAGCTAAGGGTGGGGAAATTTTTGTCAAAGAGACGATCACGATGATCCTCATGATATATTAATTTAATAGCATAGATATAATTGCAATGTAATAGTGCATAATGTGCCGTGATATGACAGTTCTACGCTCTTCTCACCATACGATTATCTTGCTTGGATCTGAAGGGGCACTATTACCCTTCTACTGTTCCAAAGGTGGTCGAGAAAAGATCGAAAAATTTTTACCTAAACTTTATCTAGAGGGGAGTAGGGAGGAGGGTGGTATCCGGGATGCTGATCACAAATGTGAGATCCGTTTTCAAAATTCTGGCCGTTTACAGTAGTTTGACACACGATCTTTGGCAGTGAGTGCGATCTGATAGTAAACTTCGAGGGCTCCTAGCTCCTTGGCTCAAGAATTCAGCAAATGAGGGGTGGAGATTCTCACAGAGGTATCTATTGTCATCGTTCAGGCATGTGCCCGAAACCATTTCCTTGTCACCCTAGGAAAAATAGGGCAGAAACTTGTTGTCGACTTGCTCCATCCATGACCGTGGCGTAACGTGAAGCAATCCACAAAGCCGAAAATCAGATTTTCATTCTGAGGAATCCTTGACGTTCCTATTGGAACCGAAAAGGAATGTTGTATTAGTCGGAAAAGGCACAGGACCTTTGAAAACAATCACAATTTTCGGCCCTTACTATTTATGGTAAAGGCAGGAGTATGCCTTTCCTGATGATACAGGGTGTCTCAAAAATGCATACATTGTTTGAAAGGTGATAACTTTGCTCACGATAAAGTTACTAAGAAAGTTAAAAACACACATAAAAGCTTAAAGAAACAGAAATTTTCTGAAATGAATATGAGCGGTGTGGAACGCCCCATGCACTCGTCTGAATCCTCGCATTTTACACTCGATTTATTGTGTTTCGCTTGAATACTTGTTATAATTTCTTCACAAAGTGACCGTTTTGATTGATTTGAGCTTTGTTTAAGGTTTGAAACTTATAAACACACTACGACTTGAAAAAAAGGGTAGTCAAAAAATGCAGCTGCTGTTTGGAAGGTTCTAACATTGGTGCTAGAGAAGCTTTTGAAAATGCTTAAAACTTTTAGGAAAGCACAGAATGACAAAAACTCTGAGAAGTGTAAGTAGTGAAGATTGCGCCAGGCCCTTGCCCAAAACCTTGCATTTCAGACTCGATTGAATGTGCATGTGCTGAATGCTTGTTACAATCTTGTTAGTTGTCAGATTATAAACGCCGCCTGCATTCGATTTGTTACGGATCCAGGCCAAACAGTTACGGCATACCTTTACAAAGAACAACTGAGCCGTGTGGACTAAGCACTGCGTCAACAAGGAGTGAACACAGCAACTGTGAAATTCCTCCATGACAACGCCCGACCGCATGCCGCAAATATCACGCTGCAAAAATTGAGGAGTTGGTCTGGGAACTTCTCCCTCATCCGCCTTATAGCCCAGACCTTGCGCCATCAGACTACCATCTTTTCCGGTCGATGCAGCACGCCTTGGAGGATAAAAAAAAATTCAGGAACCGTGATAAAGTCGAAATTTGCGTGTCCAACTTCTTCGAGTCGCGGCCACGGGAGTTCTTCAAGGAAGGCATCCATCATTGCGAGGACGTTGGTGACATATCATTGATAAAAATGGAGATTACCTCTTGTATTAAGGTATGGTCATTCTTTACTTGTAGCGAAATTTCTTTTTGAGTGAAAACGACATTTGTAATCCGACATCCTGATATAACCTCCCTAAATGTGTCTTTAGGTAAGAGCCTTTTGTGAATCCACTCTTCTGTTCTGTCAAGAGCGAAAGAAAACATGGTAATCTCTCCAGAGAATCGATCATCAGCTAGACGATTAATGATGTTGGAAATTTTCATAAAGGATAAAGAAGAAGGGACAAGCAATTTGGGGGGGGGGAGGCCAACGAATCCCTTTGGGATGGTCAAGTTCACGCCACCGCCTTCTAGAAAAAGTTGTTGCGAAGTGCATACTATTCTGAACTAACCGTTTTGCACGATGTAGTGCCGAGGCAGGATGTAGAAATGCTACTGCTAAGTGGACGAAGAGGAGGGAACCAAAAGTAATTCTAGCACCACTTCATGGTCTCCTGAGAGATACATGATCAGACAAACACGCAAACAAGGCAGACATCCAAATCCCCTGGTATGCACATAAATGGTCCCTCCAGCCGACAGCACCACGTGAACTGAGTTGAAAGGATATTCATTGTAAATATGCACATGTTGTATCCTTCAACAAACTTTTAAAACGTGTTTCACATACACCTAGAAATCCTTCCGCTTCGTGCTTTTCGAGCTCGGAATAAGAGCTGGTTAGCGATGACGACCTCCGTCTCAGTCGGGCATGTTTGGAGCTTGGAACACCCATTCCCTAGCGTTGTTCCTGAAAATAATTCTGATTTCTTTTTTCTCCTTTAAATGATCATTCGTTTCTTAGGTGAGCGAACGGCGGAGGAACAGGACGTCGTTTTATGCAGAGAACACATATCGAGAGAATATACACAACAATTAAATTACTCTGAACATGAACTTAAATAGTAACGGATGAAGGCCGGCACTGATCTTTTTGTGGAACGCCCGGTGCACTTCTATTGGATGTCATGGAGCATATTGATGTACGCTCTAAACCATTGGCGGGTATCTTTCACGAAGTTTCTTTCGGTTACAAGTTTTACGGCGGCATTCATGGTGGTAAATCAGATCGCTTTCAGCCTATGAAATGACTTACGGTAGGTAGCCGATGGACAAACCACTGCTTTAACCTTACTTTGCTTCAGACAGTCTCGCTACCCGAAAGGAAGGAAAGCATCGTTGGCCTGATTCGGCCCCAAATCAGTGACCTTCATTTAGGTGGCAATCTACAGTTGCCGCCTACTTAAATTGCGCTACCACGCACTCCTGACCTATATTTACTAAAACAAATCTCAAAAAATAGATATGTATTGAATATTAAACAAAGTAGAAAGACATAATACATTTGTTTAGAAACAATACAACACCTCCGAAATTCTACCAGGATTAAAATTTTGATGTAAAATTTTTCGTGTACAAGATCTTACATTATAATTAGAAAGGTACACAAGCCGTTGATGCGTTGCTGTGTTTCTCTATTGGAGAATTTTTTACCAGTTTAGAATTGAATGCTACATGCGATCCACCTCATTTTACCAGACTAACAAACAAATTGTCTGCCGAATACACCCTGCTGCGAGATGATAAGACACTGACGGAGTTTTTCCAAAAGTGGTTTAAGAACCCACCCCAGACCCTGTGACTGCGATAACTCTCTATCTGGAACGCGATTCTCCCGTTTGAAATGTTTTGATATAGTAGGCTTATAGTTTTGCAGCGGCCCACTTGACAATAAATGTTCATGATATCTTTTATAGATGGGCACGGAAAAATCCGTCGCAAACCGTCGCATGCACATAACTTCTTCAATTTTAAGTTGTTCGAAAAAGTGTTGGCACCGTTCGATTTGGCTTCTCGAGATCTATACATAGAGCTTTACCAGACCACCGCGTTTTCGACGTAGGTAGCCTAAAAACAACTGCAGCAGGCTCTTGCGATTAGAGGCTCTTGCGATTGCGACTGCAACTTGTGGGTCTTGTAGGCAGTAAAACGATCTGGTAGAACGGTGGAGCTTAGGAAGAGGCAATGTTATAGGGGTGCGAAAATGCAGGTGAGGCTTGTGTGACGTATTTTTTTTCGATTTCAGTGGACCACTGCGGGAAGAACCATCGAGCAAACGGCCTTGAAATGCGTACGCAAACGAAACGCCTTAGATACTTTACGATGCCGTGCTCAGAACTCCTCAACTTTCTAAACTGGCTTAGCCTCAGCTGCCATTTTAGTTTTAGCGTTTTAAGTTTCCTGCGCCATTATCCGCCCACATTTGAGTTTTGAACACTCGCAATAACATCACTTCACCACGAAAAGCTCTATCGAACGATGTCAATCTTGATCAATTTCAGAGAAAATCGATTTTTTGACAATTTCCGTGGGCGTTCCAGGCTCAGCCTGAGCGAACGATGACGTCCCCAAAAATCGATATTTTCGAAATTGGCCAAATTTTCTTCTCCAAAATCGTCTAGGGGTTATTTGGGGCGCTAATTACAAATTCGACGTCCGTTTTTAAAAACTTCGCCGATTTCGGTAGGTTTTAGATTTTCTTCTGGATAACTGAGGGTGGTCGGGTCAGGATCACCGATTTTGCTCATACTTCGTATAGGGGTGGGGACTTATTCAGGGTGCCGAACACAATGCCGAAATCCACTTGGACGGTTACGGCAGGAGACCGCCCGTACCGATAACTGACGGGTGATCCTGACCCGCCCACCCTCAAACGGGAAGTAACCTACCGAAACAGGCAGAATTTTCAAAAGCGGCGTCGGATTCGTAATCAGCGCCCCAAATAACTCCTAGATGATATTGGACGAGAACATTTGGCCAATTTCGAATATCGATTTTCATCGTCCGCGCAGACTCGGCTTGCAGCGCCACGTCCTCTATGGGAAATTGTCAAAAAATCGATTTTTCTGAAATTGGACGAGATTGGCATCGTTCGATAGAGCTTTTCGTGCTGAACGGAATAGTGCCATTGCAAATGTCGAAAACTCAAATGTGGGCAAATAATGGCGCAGGAAACTTCAAACGCTAAGTAACACGCCCTAAAATGGCAGCTGGGGCTAAAGTAGTTTAACAAGCTAAGGAGTTGTGAGCACGTCGTCGTAAAGAACCTTAAGCGTTCTGCTCGCGTGCGCATTTGTAGGCCGTTAGCTCTCCGCGTCTTGTTGCAGGTGTCGGCTGAATTTGGAAAAAACCGTGCCACACAAAGCTAACCTGCATTTTCGCACTGCTGTAACTTTGTCCATTCATAAGCTATATTGCTGTAGCTTATGATTCAGCGCACTTCTAAAACATCCTGCTTCCTACAAAACCCTTAAGCTACAACCGGAAAGGTTTAAACATGGCAGAGTTATCGTGCTCAGAACACGGCCGCCGTGCAATTTAGCACAACAGCGGTCGATGTTTCCTCGCTCTCACTCACCCAGAATACAGTTTTCCCTACTCTCAACAACACCATTCAGTTCAACACGAAAATCTCTATGGAATGGTATCAAGCATGGCCCAATGCGATGATATCGATTTTCAATGACGTCAGCGTCCCTCTATCACGGCCTCGAACGGTCTCGTCCTCGATGCGAATCTGTCAAAAAATCGATGTTTCCAAAATCGCTCGAGATTGGCACCGTACGATAGCGCTTTCCATACTGAACAGAATGGTACCATTGCAAGTGTCGAACACTCAAATGTGGGCAAGTAAGAGTGCAAGAAACTCTAACGCTATCTTCTACCGCTTTAAACTGGCAGCTGAGGCTAAGGCAGTTTAGGAAGCTGAGACCGTAAGTGCTCTGCTTGCACACGTATTTCAAAGCCGTTTGCTTGCCGGGTCTTCCCGCAGTGATCCACCGAAATCGGAAAAAAATGCGTTACACAAGCCTCACTTGCATTTTCGCACCCCTGTAACATTGCTTCTTCCCAAGCTACACCGTTCGCCTTTAGAGGGCTACTAGAACGTTTTACTGCCCACAAGGTGCACGAGTTGCAGCCGAAACGGTCCGAAACTGGCAGAGTTATTGCGCTCCGAACACGCCCGCTCGTGCAATTTGCGAGCGGTGGCCCCCTCGATTAAAGGGTTCGGATCTATATGCACTGTTTACGGCGCAATCCACACGCTAGCTGGACAGCCTCAGAGCAATTCCTCAGTAGGGCCGTTAGAAATTTATGATAGATCTCCCCAAACGCTCACTCTGCCATTTGTCGAACTCTCTCGATTGATAGGTTCGGTCCTTTATGCATTGTGCAATTGAGCACGGCGCACTCTCGGAGCATTCCAGGCGTGACAGGCCATTGAAAATGTACGCCATGCTTGACATGCTCCGAAAACATGCACGTCCTAGAAATAAGGTGCTCTAATCGGAAAAGCCTGCTGTACTTGTTTTTTGGCCACCCACGGCGAAAACGCGGTGGTCTGGTAAAGCTTTATGTATGTTTGTATAGATCTCGGGAAGACAAATCGAACAGTGCCAACATTTTTTCAAACAACTTAAGATTAAAGAAGTTATGAGCATGCGACCGTGTGCGACGGAATTTTTCGCAAACCGTCTTTTTGACCGCGCGACGCGGGCGGTATTGTAGAACTTTAGAGAGGCTTTCTTCCGCGAGAAACAAGATGATGACAGTACTCATCACTGCCAGTGCCTTTCTAACTTAATATTGAAAAAAAAAACTCATAGAAACTCTTGCCCTTGGGTGTACCTATAGGATCGAAAATAGACACTCGAAAAAATTTGAAGGCAGAATTGGTGGAGTACATTGAGACGAATAATATTTTACCTGAGAGCTATCATGGTTTCATAATGAAATGGTCAACAAAGGTGTCATTGTTGTCTATTCTAAATGATTGGTCCAAAGACTTGATGCAAACATTGATACTGATGTCGACTTTAGTAGCGCGTTTGACAAAGTAGCGCGTAAAAAAATTAGTTCACAACTTCAAACCGTTAGAGTGCAACATCGAGTTATTGCGTGGATAATCTTCTTTTTATCACGAACGAACCTTCCATGTGAAAATCAATGACTCTTTTTCGAATACAATATGCTCAGTGACTAGTAGAGGTTTTCAGGGTTGGTACTATCACCCATTCTCTTCATTATCTATACTTTCGACCTACTCTGTCAATTAGAGAAAATTCAACATGAATTTTCTTACTCTGTGTTGTTTCCGCTTACGTTCTGGTACAGTCTCTATGCTATACATTTATCTATGCGTTAAGCAAATTAAATAAATAAAAAAGAAATTTTGACTGACCAAACATGTGACAAGTCTAGAACTCATTTCGTTCTGTGTACCTCTCCAGAACAAGTGTTTTTGAGTGTTTATGTCATATCTCTAAAGATTTTTTCGTTTTGTGTGAAAACTGTTTCTGCCAAATTAGAAATTGTTCGCGATCAACTTTTTTTTGTCGATTGTTTGAAAGATGTTAGAAACCTTTATTGTTTTATCCAAGAAATTAATGTTATATGAATTTGTAGCAACAACGTCACTTAGCGCGGCCAAAAGGAGGAAACTTTTCAGCTAGGAATTTGAGAGAAAGGAGAATTTTCAGAAAGGCTTCTTATAGGGAGAAGTAGTGCCTTTTCCTCTTTATATTCTAGCTATCCCAAAATTTTTTAATGGAATCGGAGCTGACGGAACCTTTGATGGCGCTCCAACCTCATAGAGATGTCTGGTGGCTGCCCACGTGCAAAGAAGAATCTATCATCGCGACGGTATTAGTGTCAGATCCAAATCCGGCTTCATTTGACACAAAGCAAAACTTGAGCACTTCCCACAAGGCCAAGAACGAGTCGAATTTCAGCTGCTAAGTGTTTGCTACGTTCAGTTTCGCAGTGCGAAAAAGGCCTGCGAGAACGGCTGTCGGAGAAAAGGCAGAAGGAAGAGCGTTTAGTTGAAACGTTGGTTCGACTAAGGAAGCAAGTCCCATATCACGAAGCGGATAACTCACGTGCAAACGTATGGATGACAAGAGTTGTGTGAAGATCTCTTTGATTTTATGCTAAAAAAAAAAAAATCAAAATGAATTTTATAGTAGGGTGACGAGCCTAAAGCTCTAGGACGTACACTATGTAGCTCGTGAGTGAGAGAAGATGCAGGCGAATGGTTTAAAGTAAAGTCTCTATAAACGAAGAAATGCAGTCTTATTCAATACTGTCGTAACCACTTCTCAAGATGTGGAGCAAATTCTATGTAAAAGCAGCGGTTGGTTTCAAGGAAATGCTGATCAGAAAAGAAAGTATTTTAAATATTTAACACGTTGTGACTGACATTTTACGCAGTAGCGTATTGCTTATTCAAAATTAGTTGGATGCAAAACAAAAGATGAGCAAAAACGCTCGAAGCTGTCATGAGGTTAGGTTTGTTGAACTGAAGCTTACGGATATCAACCGCCAGCATGGCTATGTAAAATCGCCAAATTACGCCCGGCCTGGCTCAATTTCTGATGAGATGCAGAAAAAAAGCTGAGAAGCTCACAAGCATGTGGAAGGTATCGTTAACAAACTCTACATGCAACATTCTGGGGCAAGCGTATTTATTTCAAAGCACATATGTAACATGTAGAGGGAAGGAGGGAAGCCGAAGAAGCGCGTCCAACGGTTGTGGGAAGCAGGGAATCAAAGCGACGTGGAGGGTGGACAAGAGTAGCTGTTTTTATTCGAAATGACGGATATAAATGGAGTCGAGAGCAGAAACTCATAATTCGAACTAGAAGCGCTAAGGTTCATAGTGGATGAAATAGTAACTTGATGTTGTTGTCGAGTATCTTACCTGTGTGGCTCATTGCATCTTCCGTCTTGCTAGACTATTGGATCTCTCTGCAGGATTTATAGCTCTTCAGGCAAGCAGTTTCTCAGACGTAATACATATCTGTATGGATTGATATTGAAGAATACTGATATTTACAGCCGAAACTTCAGCCGAATGAGGTATATTATCAGTCTCTATCCGAGTAATCATTGTTGCAGGAAGGAAAGCGATGACTAGAGTGAACGCTCACCGTTAGCACCCGTCCAAAATGCGGACACGATACTGTAGAAAGGCCTCTATGGAAACTGGTGTGTTTTTACATGCTTTCTGAGAAGAAGAAACATTAGTGAAAGCACATAAATTAGTACATGCATTTATTCTATGAAAACACGAGGTTGACGCTTACGTGTGCAGGCTCGCAGAGGTCAATGCGAGCCTCGTGCTTCTTCTTGCAATTTGCTTAGTTCTATGTGCGTTTAGATTCCCATATTCTTCCATAATCTTAGCAAATATTTCTTTTCGCGCATGCACTGATTGTTTTTGTGAAGAATAAAAGGTTGTAGATTTCTCATCACCCCAATGGTGGCGATAGCCAAATCTCCTGACCGACGAAAGCTCTTTCAGAGGTTTAGAGCATTTCGTAGACCGTTCACTCAGTCTTCGACTTATTTTCCTGTAAGCGTCAATCCAGCAACTCATTCCATCTGCTTCATCAAAACAGTGATTCCTCCGATGACGTTCTCAATCTCAGCAAAAAATAGTAGATATCTTATTCTCACTGTTGCTCTGGTGATCCCATCAGCAACCACCCAAGTGCTGTCAAAGGCTTCACGTGGGTCTCTGAGATATAGCGGCCATCATCAGCTGCCATTCTGGCCTGAAACGACGCCGCTTAGACGCGAAGGTGTTTAATCTGGGGTGGACGAAAAATGCTGCTGCAAATACGAGGAGAATTAAATTTTCATATGGGTAACTTTTTGTGGTTTGACACCAGCAAGGGTAAGTGACATTCTGTCATCGGCTCTCGACGCCTGAATAATGTTTGAATGACTGCCTTAATTAGTAGGCTTCACTTTCCGGTGGTTTTCTTGCACTCGCTGCGGGGAGCAGCTGCTCCACGCCATTTAAAATAAGTAAGTTCACCTCAGTTAATAGTACAATAACATTGTGAACGTCAAACGTCTAACAAAGGCGAATATATTTATAGAAAGTTTGCAAAAGTTCTACTTTACGTAAACATTACTTCACTGAACTCCACTAATGTCGCAGTTATCTCTTGCCAACCCAAATTCCTAGTTCGCTAGTTCTAAGCCAAACGACAACATTTGCCTGTTCAACCAAGGCGAGGTCACCATCTTTAGAACACTCTCCAAAACAAATTCCGTTACCAAGGGCCAGCGTAATAGAAGGGCACAAATTTTCTCAACAGGATAGATTCAGCCTCGAAAAAGGTAACGATTACGAAACTCGTTGCTAGAGGAGATACCTCGTTTCGCGACCAAGCACATATGCTACTGAAAGATTTTCAACGGTGTGGCGCGGTGTTATCAAGTGCATTTGTCCCACTGAACTGAAATTATTATCTTCGACGAGTATAATATTCGAGTTTGGTTCAGTGTTCGCGTCGACAGACAGAATCGAGGCCACTTCTACATTGCCTTAAGGTAAGGTGTATCAGTTCTCACTGAGGCCCATATTTATAAGTCCAGAACGAATCTTCCCCGATAAAACATTTTCTCTAAAACTAAATCTGTTGTATGTACGACTCCTGTACCAATGCGACCAATATTAAGAGATTACTAAGAGGTCGCAATTTCTCAAAAACGATGAATGAGCAATATAGCGATGAAACTACGAGGTGTGAAACAACCGGAAACAAATTCAACTTCATACTGTTTGAAGGGCATTGTTTCCCTTATGAAGGTATCCGAAACGACGATTGATCAAAGCCGTCCTTCAACAATCATCCTTCAAAAGAAGAGCTAGATTAAAGCAACGATATACATAAGAGATGTGACAAGACATACCCAGAAAGGTAGAAAAGCCTTCGTTTCGTAAGAGACCTTTGAAAAGAGACAAGCTTGGTACCTTTCCCTGTGCTCACCAGTGAGATAAAAAGAAGGAAGCTGAAGCAAAATTCATCGATAAAGCGGGAAACCCGAATACGTAGCTTCTGATACATGATACAAGGCTAAGGAAATTGTCGGCGACATATGATGCCTTTTGCGTGTCTCACATGCTCTACTTCCAGGAAATATAGAGAAGTTTTTCTTATGCAAATATGTCTACATTCGACCACACACCGGCCGGGTCCAATATATGTAGTTGCTATGCCTAAATTTTTTTTGAATATTCGAATGCTCACAAACTTCGAATATCCAAATTTATATTCGAAAAAAGCGGCCTTCCTGAATAATCAAATTCGAACGCATTCAAGAGACGCGATTTTTTGACAACTCGAATAAAAATCCGAATGCCTTTTCGAATAGGTCATTCAAGCACAACTCTAGTATAGCAACAAAAAGATGGAAGAATATCACTGAGAAATGGATGTGCTTCCAGTGCTGCTGATGATTTGATAATCACATGAATATATCCTCAAAGAACGGTAACGGACTTGAAGAGGTTACAACGCTGCCGTACGGACAGCTTGAAGGCAGATACACGTAATTTCCCTACAGCTTTAAGAACACATTCTACGTGTGGCTAGAGCGCGAATGGCTCCAACTTCATGCGTTTCGATGCGGGGCTGTCCTGAGAGCAATATCTCACTCGAGGATATTGTTACTTTTTCTCACACGAATTGATCTTCTAAATGCGAAGGCGTTTTCAACGACGGAGATGTGGTGAAGTGCCTTAAAAAACTGTTCCACTCTTGTGGTGAGCCTCTCCATCTGGGTTCGGCGTCTTTTTGCTTTAGTGCCTTTTTGCATGAAGGATTTATTGTTGCATAACCCAGTTGGAGTTTTCGTGCTGGCCCTTCGACCTTTTTTGGAACCGTAGAGACTTCAAGGCTCTAACATATAACACGTTTTACGAGTAAACCTGATGTTATACTGAACGACACAAGGATTTCAAGAAAGAGAGAAAAAGAACAAAGACAAGAGAAAAAATGGGCAGTGGATAAGCATAAGTTAACCGTCACTGAGCTCATCTTCACGGGAGGAGGAGCGGTGGAAAGAACTAGATCGGAAAAAATTCCGAAAGCAGCAAGGGTTTGATTTATGGGCACCTTCTGTGGATGGAAGGCCAAACTACGTAGAGAGTATCAATTCCAATAATTGCGAACATTCTAGACTTAAATACAACGCACAAGAAAAAAGAGATTAAGATCAAACAACTATAATATAAGGGCTGCTCTTTAACAAAAGAGATCGTACTGCCCTTTTGTGCATCGCAGGGTTCTTTTGTGGACATCAGATAGGTGAACCATGGAACAAGTGACATTTGGCCTTGACAAAAACGAATTTGACGGTGAAAGCTACTCTTAAAATATTTTAAATTTTTGATCTGATGGATTACCTACATTTTGTGCCTTATGTGCAGCTACGAGAGAAACGTGAAGCTATCCACACGACACCTAGTTGTCTGGAAATCTCGAACGTCTAAAATGTTTTATGTTTACCCAAATATGACGATGCCGTTGATGTTTAAAGAAAAAGACAGTAAAGGAACTTTTTGGAAAATAAATAAAAGAGATAGAACCTGAGTCAACGTTAATTGGATTGATAAACAAGTTTTTGCACCTGCCTCTGTTGAAACTTTATTTCATGATTTCGTGCAACCTGTATAAGACTAATACTTAAAGAATTCCGGCCTAAAACTAATATTTATATGTGAACCTAAAACGCTGGTGGACAAGTTTCAGTTAGGAAGCTCTGTTCTCGATCGGTGAATGATATCGATGGTTCCACTGGCCATTTATGTGGGGAGGGGGGCTCAATAAGATGCAATACTTCGGGTTCAAAATTTCATAGGTGATCTAAGGCAAAAAAATTACTGCTTAAAATAACCGTTCAGGAATTCCAAACGAAGAAGATTTTGGGACCGCCAAATTCCATAAAAATCTTTTACTTCATTCTTGTTACATGATATTTTGTTGCGCGTGTAGCGCAGTCGGAGGAAGCGCGACTGACGCGTGCACCTAATACCAGGTTCCTGGTTCGGATTTCCCGCCCAGGCCAACCAAGCCTTCTATTCCTCCGGGGTCAGTGAATTTCTAGGAGACTGTCTGGGAAGGATAAAGCACTGACTTGTTCATCGGCTGGCCACCGCAAGTCATTGTATAACCAAATACGAATCCATGTCGCCTCCACGACATCACGTAGAAGTAGAATGCGCTGGCGCATCCCAGAAGGGATTGACTAACGCCGTCCTTTATCCTTATCCTATTTTGTTGCACTTAATACTCCTGCACCAGAAACAACTCGAATCCGCACACTCTGCTCTCCAGACAGGATGCTACGCCTTTAAACAAACGCGTTAAAACAGGCATTTAGTACTATTCGAGCAAGTAATTTTGAATGCGCACAACTATGCCGCCCAGAATGTTTTGCTGCACTTCAAGTGTTAGAAACAGGTAGTAATTTTATAATCATGGAAATAGTGGAAACTTTTCTTAAACAACGCTTATAACTTGAAGTTCTTACTCAACGACCAGAAATTCATCATTTGAAGCAGCCACTAAGGCCCACTGGAATTGGCAAAGTGATTCCTAGCGACTTTTCTTTGAGTTCAAGAAATTTAGATTTATGGCACCTTACCTGAGGAGTCTGGGATTGTATTCCTACGTTTCTATACAAAAGAGGAACCTCACTTCTTTGGGAAACCACGAGAAACTTTACGAGTGATGTCCCCAGACATTAGGGAGCAGCATTATACATAGCATTACGACCCTTTAGCCATGTTAATCGTATTATGAAAACTTAGTAACAAGCGATAGTTGATTGGTGAGTACCTTGGCGAAGATGAAGAATTTGCTACTGCCTCTTAGTGCACTTTGGTCAACTTTCGCAGAATGAATCGAGAGGCGTGCCGTGAAGACGGATGAGCGTTCAGCCCATCGGGCTATGACAGCTATTTGTCAACTATTCTTAACTTTCCGACCGTTCCGTGTGGTCCAATGTCGTCAGCTAACACTCACGTTCAGACCTGCCAATTCTTGTTATCACAACATTCCGGACTCGAAAAAGACAGGCCGTCATCGTGGTGCTTTTAGGTAAGCCCATGAATGGCAGGGCAGTTTTTTCATGTTGCCTTTCACGATTAGTGGCGGATTTTTTAACGCCTGCCAACAGTGGATCCAGTCAAAATGTAAAAGAACAGAAGACTACGAAGACAAACAACACACTTTTTGTTATCATGCATTTCAGAAGGGTGCTCAAGGACAACAACGTCAAGTGCTTTGAATGCGATTCAGAAGTCGTAGAGCTACTTATCGAAGCTGTAGTTTCACTTCTTCAAGAGCCCAACCGCGCGTGTTGCGAAGGCCATACGATTTTTGCCCAGTTCTAGCCCATTCTAGTATTAAATGCAGTGCAACAGTCGGCAGAAGGTCTGATTTCAGGTGCCACCACGAATCGATTATCAGTTCATTACAAGTCCAATAGTTGCACTTCACCCTCCTCGACAATATGCTACCAGTTATTGGCTTCTGGTCGATGATGTACTTACTGCAAACACAAGCAATATTGCCACAGTCTGCAGTGGAGAACCGTGTCTCCGATAACGACGAAAGGGGGGGGGGTGGAAATTTCAGCCTAAAATAAACAGTTCCACAAGCAGCCTCGTTGGCACATAAGGAAAAACTAGAAAAACTAGAAATAGCCATTTCGAGCGCTACAAGGAATGGAGGTTCATTTCTTCGTTAATAAAGCTGGCACTGAGTTCGGCTAACTGCTAAGGTTAGGCATTGTTACAGACAAACTCGACAGGATAAATTTGTCCCAAGGAGATTCATATCACTGGCATATCTTTCTTACAACCTCTAAAATTCCTGTCCTTGTACTCGAGTAGATATCGTAATGGTTGTTGTGTTGTGTTGAGGGAAACGTTTTGTTGTTGTTATGTGATTTCACACGAATATCCCATCTAATAAATAATAATAAAATGATAATAATAAACATTGATGTTGAGGTTTCTAGATTCTCGACAGGTCTTCAAGAGCTGTTGTGCACGTATTTAGATTGTATCGTCGACGTGCAGTAAGTTGGTTGCGCGGCGCACACTAAAATAATCTCGTTCTTAACCCGTACAGCTTTTTGTCTAGTGGCTCTTGTTTTTGGCTTACTTTTTCAATGCTTCGATTTTTTTCTGTCCAGTTCTTGGTGTCAACGTTGCAAGACATGTTGGCTCGAAGTAGCTCCTTTGAATATACCTTAGACTGCTTGCTTTCTAAAGAGCCGAGCATATTCTGAAGACCTAAAGAAAAATGTCATGATCAAGCCCTTTCACATCCCAGGAAGAGGGAAGGGTTCAAATCTTTTTCGATGACATTCAACGGACTGGTAGAAAAACTGTGCTTTGCCGTGCATTTGCCACATTTAGCAACCAAAGGTGGAGCTACGTATATTAGCCTAGGAATCAAATGAAGAAAATGTGAATGAGCAGTCTACCAGCGAAATAAATTTCAATCAATCTTCAAGCTGGGCATAGTCTAGAATTACTTCAAGAAGCATTGCTTCCTTATCAAAAGATGAATACAGACGGACCTATCCACAGATACTCTAGAAGAACCATAGCTAAAACCTCTATATGTTATCTAAACGTGGAGCAAAGGTAGACTTCCAAAATCTCCGTATGCTATCGAAAGGAACGCATAGCTCTAACTAAGCAGTTACGGAGAAGAAAAGCTTGGCTGAGAGACGTAACGTCGCTGTTGTTCGATGTTAGTAGAGGCAGGAACAAAAGGAAAATTCTCGAATATTGTTCCCACCTCCTATGCCCAGCAAGCCAGGAACATTGGTCGATCGGCTAGTTATGCAGAGAGCCGATGCTAAAGCATACATCTGACTGCTCGAGACAGCCCCATGGGGAACAACTCTCCGACTTTTCTCTAGTTTCTGTCATGGTTTCCGCGCTTTTTTCGTGTGACGCCTAAGCAATTCTTGTTCAACGAGCAGCACATAACCCCGAAGTCTCTCGTTTACAGCCGAGTGGCCCTCGCTACATAAGGGAGTTGGAGAAACAGATCGGGTTCGCAGGTCCATGCGTCGTAGTCGACGTAAAGCTTTAGGATTTTGTCTTCGATTCCGGAGACAGTCCAGTCAAGCTTTCCCGAGTTATAGGGTCCAACAATTGATACTACCCTGAGCCCATACATAAAAAAGCGACATAATTGCTGTATAGCGAAATATAGGCAAAGTACACCTCTAATGCATTTGTTTAATTATTTGCTCACAAAGTGCTCCCTGTAAGCACATGGGGCAAAAATTACAAGATATATTACGACATGCTGACCAAGTTCGACTGTCTATGAGTCTTAGCATAATAGTAAGTTAAACTCTTTGTGGTGGTTTGATTGCAGCCAAATCCAAGACATTAATGCTACATAAGGCTAACGTTTCGGCTTTTCGCCTTCGTCAGAGCCTGGAAAATCAAAGACCAAAGTGATGCAGCCAGCCCCACCTGCCCTTTCTGGTTGCAAGGGAAGGTAAACCATTAAGACGTGCGGTGGGGCACGTAGGTGCAAGAAAGGCTTAGCTAATATGGATAGGAGCTGATGACAGGCCACCTCCTCGCGCAACGTGCAGTGGGCAGTCAGACAAAATGGCGAGGGACCTTCTCGACTTGAAGACTGATAATGACTTAAAGAACGAAAGAATGATATGAATGGGGACGTTTTAGTCATAGTCTACACAGGCCGAGGAAGGGAGAAAACTCATTGGTAATGGCCAGGCATTCATCCTTTCGATTCATTCGTAGATTTTTGAGCTATCTCCCTTCCTCGGCCTGTGTAGACTATGTCTAAAACGTCTTCATTCATATAATTATCGTTTTTTAAGTCATTATCAGTCTTCAAGTCGGGAAGGCCCCTCGTCATTCCGTCTGACTGCCCACTGCACGCTGCGCGAGGGGGGTTCCTGCCATCAGGTCCTTACCATATTAGGTAAGCATTTCTTGCGCCTACGTGTCCACCGCACGTCTTAATGGTTTCTCATCTTTACCTTGCCTTGCAACCTGAAAAGGCAGGTGGGACTGGCTGGATCCCTTTCGTCTATGATTTTCCAGGCTCTGACGAAGGCGAAAAGCCGAAACGTTTGCCGTATAAAGCGTTACCGTCTTGGATTTGGCTACAATCAAACCACCACAAGGAGTTATTACAACATAACAATGTTCTATTACAACATATCCTACTATATATGAGCGAGAACGGTCGTTTGTCTGTGGGTGAGTGCGTGTGTTTGTGTGTGTTTGTTTGCACAGAAGTGCTGAAGTGTATTGGGAGGAATTATGGGGAAGGGGGGAGGGGCATGGATTGTAGTTGTCACCAGTTGTTAACTGTTGTAGTTGTCGACAGGCGTCCATGTTCAGATGACATGTCACCAATGTCGCGTAAACGACGTTCAGGTTGAGAAGAGGTGCTACCGATGTCGCAAAAGGCCTGTTCGGATTCAGACGACGTGTCACTGATGTCGCGCAAAGCACGTCCGACTTGAGAAGACATGTCACCGACGTCGTTTCTCAGCTGCCTGGGTTCAGAAGAGGTGTCACCAATCACCGATGTCGCGAAAGGCCTTCCAGATTCAGACGACGTGTCACCGATGTTGCGCAAAGCACGATTGGGTTGAACACACATGTCACCGACGTTGTTCAACATGCGTCCGGGTTCGGAAAAGGTGTCACCGATGTCGCGCGAGGATTCCGGATTCAGACGACGTGTTTCCAGTTAAGATGGGAATAGTAATGGGGGACCGGTGAAGGATGGGGTTCCACTAAGGGGGACCGGTAAAGGGCTGACCAATAAAGGTGGGACCAGTGAAGGTGGGACCAGCAATGGGGACCGGTGAGGGGGGGGGGGTTGATCCAGTGAAGGGGGAACCGGTGAAGGAGGGGGAGAGGGATCCAGTGAAGGGGGGACCTATAGAATGTTGACCAGTGAAAAGGAGACCAGGTGAAGGGGGACCGGTGAGGAAGGGACCAGTAATGGGGACCGGTGAGGAAGGGTAGGGGTCCATTGAAGGGGGAACCGATAGAAGGCTGACCAGTGAAAGAAGGAACCAGGTGAAAGAAAGAAGGGGGACCGGTGAATGGGGGAAGGGGTCCAGTGAAGGGGGCACCGGAAAGGGTTGATGAATAAAAGGGAGAACGGTGAGGATGGGACCAGTAATAAGGATCGGTGAAGGATAGGATGACCAGCGAAGAGGGGACCAGTAAAGGGAGGTCCAGTGAAGGTGGGAGCAGTAGTAGGGACCGACGAAGGGAGGGGGACCAGTGAAGGGTGAACCGGAAAAGGGTTGACAATAAAGGGAACCAGTGATAAGGGGCCAGCTAAGGGGGGTCCAGTGAAGGTGACGGATCTGTTTTGCCCTATTCCGTCATACCATTCTAAATAGCAAAACCAGTTTTTTTCAAATGAATGAGAGAAGGCCTAAAGAGGAGAAGAAGACGTTCGGGGTGCTCTATTCTCCGGGTTTGGGGCAAAACCCCAACCAGACGTTTGGCGGCCGGCAGGCCGTTGAACGTCTGGTATTATTAAAATTATGGAACACGATCTTACTCTTACTGAGACTACCCTTCTACCGAAGCTCGAGGCGATTCGCTCCTGCAAGTGAATTTTGGTGTAGTGCGGTACTAGTGTTAGAACACTCATTAAACCCCTTTTTTAGATGCTGTAGTGATGTTGCTCTTTCGCAAAATCAGCAATGCTATGGTCGTCAACATTCTCAGTCGGAGCTCTTTGGTGAGATCGTTCGAAAGTGCTCTTTTTGATACACTTTATCCACTACTACTAACAACTTTTTGTTAGAGGCGATGACGTCTAATAATCTCGATGTCCTCTCATCTTGGAACCTCGGCATTGGTGTCCAATGTGCTTACAATAGTGCTGTGCTCGAGGTTGTTAGGGAAGATCGTTGCTGATGGTTGGACACATGTCGCGGCGGTGGTTCTATCTAGGACTTCTGGTCTGAAATTCAGAACGCTTCTAGCGCCTTGTTGGGAATATTGACGAGAACAGCATCATCCTGGAAACGCGCACGGGGGGATACGTTTTTGAACTGCTGCAGCGAACTGGTTTGAGATGAAGACATAGATGAACCATGTCTTATCGCCGGGCAGATTTCGCGGCTCAGATTGTCCGTGGCAGCGTTTAGGTAGCACCGTATAGCCGTTAGCAGCTGCAATTCTTGAAGATAGTCTTATTGAGTCCTGTCGTCTCAGTTCTCCACTACACACAACTGTCGCCGTTTGATCATGCTTTTAACTACGACACGTTTTATGAGGGTTGGGGGTGCAGATGAGGCGTGACGCAAATATTCTTAGAGCTTCTTTTACGGCACCACTTTACGTTAACCACACCAACAGACACTGACCTAACTTAACGTATGGCGATTGTTCATTCATTAAGCGAAAACATTCGTTCATTTCAGATAGTGATGAGGTTGTGAAACAGTCATCAATATATCTACAGCACATTTACGGCAAACGTACCAGTACTGGTTCGATTTTGTTCATAGAGCAGACGGCAAGTGCCGGCTCCAAGGTCATCCCAAGGCTAGTCCTGTGAATTGTGGAAAGTATAATCCTGGCCATTCAAAGATATTGCAGCGAAGACGTTTTCTGACTAGAGGCAGAATGCATCGCTTGCCAAGTCCAAACAAACTGATGCTATTATCAAGTCTGTCAAGAATTTCAGACAGTGGTTGAAGAGCTTGGTGGAAGTTAGTGTAAGTCAAAGTGACACCAAATAGCTCTACCTCACAGAGTTACATGTTGTAAAGATAACACCTCGAACCGTTTTTAGGCTTCTGAAGACGATGAGAGGGTCGAAACGTTAGGCCAATAAAGGAGTCCACCTAACAACCTCGTGGCAGAGAAGTGAATCTCGTCCAAGATGGACCTCGGTCACTCAGCCGTACACTTCAGACGCATTATTTGCTACCATGCCATGACATTGAGCTTACTTCATCACATTGTTTTTCTGAATGGAGGTAAAGCGGTGCTCATTTAGCTATAATCATGGTAAGTTACTTCCAACAGTGTGTGATTAAGTTTAGTGATCAAACCCCAGAAGGTTGCAAATCAGTCATGACACCTCGCGATCGCTGTCGAAAACAATCAAGTGGCATGCACCTTAAAGGAATTCTTCATCGTCATGGAGGGACGGACACCAATTCAATTCATTTTCTTTAAGCCTTAAATGGCTGGTATGAGGTCGTAAGCTCTCGTAGGATGTTTTGTTGCGATCAAAGCTTTAGGGCCAGGTGGGATTTGAACCATCACCTCTTGCTGACCGGGCGGGAATGCTGTACGTCGTTACACCACCGGTACCGTTCGATCGAGTGCAACATCCACACCTACATACATAGAGGCCGTCCAGCAGCACCTGTGTGTCGGGATGAGTCTACCGCTGATATCAGCATGGAACCAGTTAGTAATAACGGAATTGTATAATTGCGTGGTGTTCGAATACAGCTTGTAAGCGTCTTCTAAACGAAGTCCACAGCTTCGGAAAACATTCGGAAGGAAAGCAAATTTGAGAAGGAACGTAAAGGGGTATTTAAGAGGCCCTCGTTTTCTACCAGTAGCAAGCTGAATTCCTGAAGGCTAGCGTTATACACATCAAGCATTCGTCGTTGAATCCTTCACTCTATCGACGCAGGGACGTTCTCTCAAACATGATCCGTCCTCCCAAATAACCCATCCGAAATAACCCACGACAAGGTCGAATGGGAATTCAAAATCTATATCGTGCTGACGACGAAATTGAATGGATATGTAGACGACCTCTTCTAAACGTCATCTGCTTTACGAGCTCGGCTAATGGTCTGCACTAAAGAGCAACTGCGTTCCAACATATTGATGTAAACCCCGTGGAAAGTTTCCTAGGTTATTTTGTTACTTGTTTGTTTTGGTCGATGGGTTTTCATGTAAAATGTAAACAAATGAATAATACTCAATACGGTGAGTTCGCCCTTAAAGATACTGCAATTCTTCTTTGGATCAAATAGTATGCACCTTAAGGTTTCAATAATAATTAATAAGCTTCCAGTCAGTGAATACCTTTCAGTGAGAAACCAGCTGCCATATGTCCATCAGCCTTTAACAAGTTTTTAGTTTGTAGCGTACACTTTGTTGCCTTCAGCAGTTGAAAAAACAGCTTTAAAAAGTGTTGGAGCTAAATAGTGCTTCGCAGTAAAAAAATAACAGAAAGACTAAAGCACATAAGCGTTTTTTCTGAAGCATTACATCCAGCGGCAAATAGGCAAGATTTTGATTACGTTGAGCCTGATTTGAATTGCTAATTTCAATATACTGGAAAACGTCAGTAAAAAGAAGAGAGGAAATTTGCTGCCAACGTTTTTGATATTGTATGTCAAACGTGCTTAAAAAAGGTGTTCTGTTAGTAAATGAAACCCACGTCAGTACCCAGAACTGCAAGCATCTTTGAAATCACGGTAGGAGCTTAAGCAGATTTACTGCCAAATTTTGAAAACTCGTGAAGCAGTACCATCAAACCCCGCAATCTCTATTTTGATACGCGGATGAAAGAAAGTTGAAATGATGGAGTAAGCATGGATGAACAACCGCTGGGTAACAAGAAGGAACAGCAACAACTGTAAGTCTCTCTTAGATGTGCACTGAAAATGCCAGGAAACAGCTCATATTAGCTGTGGTGCGCTGCGGCACAAAAAAAGAATGCCACACGTGGGTTCTCCAAATTAGGATAATGGTCCGGTCATTCATCTAGTGCGCATTAGCCTGGCGGTAACGAAATTGCAACGGGGCAATATCTGCAGTTATTAGGTGGACTCATCGGAAACTAAATTGAAGCCATTCAACAAGACTTAATTTTACATGAGGCCAAGAATTCCTGCAATTCCATTATTCCATCATTAAGGCACAAAATAATCACCAATATTTTTGTTAGAGATCCAGCACTTTTTTTTACCACCCACGTCATTTCTCAGACGATTACCTAACGAAGGCAGAACACGAAATGCTAACAATTGGTAATTACCGAACAGGGCGGAGTTTCTAAGCGCAAATGCCCACGTTAAAAGTTTTGATCTCTGAGGAAGGGAAAGCTTCAGAGTGGAATTTTTTTTAAGCAAGCCAAGCTCCGAAGAAAGACTTAAATACACGTGAGTACAAGTGAGACGCTCAAGCTCGCTTTCAACTTGGTCTACCTACAATAGTTAGAAAGGAAAAACGTCGGCGTTAGTCAAGCTCATTGTGGAGTGCGCCATGCATTGTGCTTCTTCGTGATATCGTAGACGTTGCTTGAAAGCGTAGTTGAGCTATACCTATGCCTATGCGGGCTTTCGGTGCCCAACTGATCTACAACTTAGAGCCTCACTCTTCTTAGAACTGGCTTATCGATATCCGAGAGATGAAAGGCTTGGTTGGCCTGGTCGGCTTTTGAGAGAGAGTCAACTGAGTCAATCCGCGGACTACGCGAGACCCGGCCCCTCCTCCGACTGGGTTGCTGGCCTATTCACACGCGTGCAATAGAAGATGAATATCCACGAATACCAGATTCGTTTTGAGCATATCCCCGGAACATCTTCATCCTTTAGTTTTCTTCCATAACTAGAAGGTGTAAAAAATGTACTGAAACGCACATTGTTTTGCACTTACATTGTATTTATTCAGCTCCTAGTAGCAGAAACGTACTGCGTTATCAAACAAAAAAGGTATTATGGCAAATTCAAACTATTTCGTTGATCGAAAAGTCTTGCAACACTAGAACAACAATATCACAATACCATACAATATAATACAATACACAAAAACTTAGTCCATGATATAATCCCCATCCAAGTCGAAGGTCCTGCCCCATCCTTCAAGCAGCCTTTCAATTCCTTTCCGTCAGCATTCCGAGTGTTGTGAGGAAAAGAATTCAGAAACCTCCATTTCCAGTTGACGTCGATCATCGAACTCTCTACTTCGAAGATGCTGCTTCAGAGCTCTGAGCAGGCAGTAGTCAGGATGAGCGAGGAGTACGGTGGATGGGGCAGAAATTCCAAGCCTAACTCCTGGATTTTCTCGCGACTTTGCGACATGAGGACGCGTATTGTCGTGCTGCAGGTAGACATTTTCCCGTTCTGGGCGTTTTTGGCGCATGACGTCAACCAAGCTCTGGAGCTGGGTAGCGTAGACAGATGCTGTGACTGTGGTCTCACTAACCAGCAACTCCCAGTAAAGCATGCCTTCTGAGCCCCACCAGCAACACATAGGAACCTTCTTTTCGTGGTGTCCACGTTTCGGTTGTCTTGGAGCCGGTTCTCTGCGTGTGAGCCGTTGGCTCTTGCGAGTGTGGTTAACATAAAGAACCCAGCTTTCATCACCAGTAACAATGTTTTTCAGAAAGTCCTTCCTCTGCGGGCGAAGAAGCAGCGACTCAGCAACACTGATTCGGCATGCCTTGTCAGAGTCCCGCAGCTCACCCAAGACAACAAAGCTATGCGGTGCCCAAGGACCTCCAGCTGCCTCACGACGGTGCTTTGCGTACACCCAAGTGTCACCGCCACTTCGCGAGTGGTTGAATTGGGCTTCACCTTGAAGGCTTCGACCAAGCTGTCTTCTTCCACAACAGAGGGGCGCCCGGAACGAGGTCGATCTTCGAGAAAAATATTTCCAGCCTTGAAGTGCTGATACCAACGGGCCACTGTGAAATAGTGAATGACTTCCTCCTTGAATGCAGCGCAGATGTTGGAGGCTGCAGTCCTTGTGCAATGGCCTTGCAGAAATTCGTAGTGGACGATAGGTCGTAGGATGCTGCGGCTTATCGTTGACATTGTTGCTGTCTTCCTACTCGACGAGGCCTTATATAGTATGCCTGAGAAAGCTTCGAGAATGTACTGCGACGTCACCACATAAGATAAATACTGTAAGAATTTTCACAAATTCAACTGGCAGTAGCGTAGGGTGTTGCGAGACTTTTCGATCTACCTAATAACAAGTGCCACTTAGGGGGCCCCGGATAGAAAGTCTACATCAACAGAGGACAGAGGTTAGACTCTCAGCGTTGATCTTTCTACGAATTTATTAGGATTTCAAACGCAAGATAAAGATTACAAACATAATTTTAACAGTGACTGTACCACCTGCTCAAGTCCACGATCAGTCTGGTTCTGATTCGGAACGCTTGAAGGAGTGAATAATTGGAAGTGGATCATTTCTTAAAATACTCAATTGGTTTGGAATAAGTCAAGAACAGTTGTTTTATGGAAACAGGAAGAAATCGATCGTCGACTGAGGCTTCAGAAGTATCAGCCTGGAGGTGTCGGATTAATCAATATCATGTGCTGCAGTTCTACTATGTATGTATTATTATAGATTATCCGGAATGTTCTCTGCGTTTTGTGCTACTGTTTCTCATTCGTCTATTACTAAGTAAAAATTCAACTTGCACTGCATTAAGGCTACTTTCTGTACAAATTTTTTTGCTCTATCTGACTAAATAATTTATGCTTCAACGTTGTTTTATATTCCTGTTCTTGAGGGGCTTATTGCAGTATGTATGTTGAAGGAGCAATTCCGAACGGTATTTTATTTCAACTTCGAATTGGGAAAATCTGCAGCCGAGGCAGCTCAACAAATCAATCAAGTGTGGAGGCCTAATATGTAGTGTTGGAGAAAGCACTGTGCGCAGTGGTTCAGTGAATTTCGGACCGAAGATTTCAGCCTCGAAGACGAACCCCATAGCGGTCAACCTAGAGTAATGCTGGACGACGAGTTGAAGGAATTTATGGGAGCTGAACCATCCCAAACAGTTGATCACGGAAGAGCTAAACGTCAGTAAAACTGCTGTTGCGAATGCTTTGAAACGCCTTGGGAAGGTGAAAGAGCTCGAAAAGTGGGTGCCCCACGATTTGAATGAGCGGCAAGAATTGTAACTTTCAAGATTTGTTTCACTCCACTTTTACGCAACAAAACTGACCCGTCTCTGGATCGAACCATCACTTATGATAAAAATGGATTCTGTATGATAACAGGAAACGTTCGGGGCAGTGGTTGGACGCCGGCGAACCCCCTTGGCATTTTCCAAAGACGAACCTTCACCAAAAAAGGTAATGGTTGTGGTCGGCGGCTGATGTGATCCATACAACTTGTTGGCACCAGGCCAAACGATCACAGCAGAGTGCTACTGTAAGAAAATGGACGAAATGCACCGAAAATTGCGTCAACTTCAGCCAGCATTGGTCAGCAGAAGAGGCCCGATTCTTTTGCACGACGGCCCATACGTTTCCCAAATCACTATTCGAAAATTGAACGAATTAAGGGTTGGAGTTCTGCCTCACCCGCCATACATATTCTGCAGACCTCTCACCAACCGACTATCACCTTTTCAAACACTTTCAGGACATTGTCGATGGTAAAACCTTTACCAATCACAACCAAACCAGAACAGCTCTACATTTTGTCTAATCCTAATTTCTCCTACCTAATTTTTTCCTTGATGGTACAAGCCGACTGACGGCCCTTGGCAAAAGTGAGCTGATTCTAAGGTGCTTCTTTCGACTAAATAGATTTCAAAAAGATATGGTATTTCAAAGTGTAGCACTCAAAACGCCGAGAACTTTCCGGACAATACTATGTAGGCGGCAAAACCGAATCGAGAGGCGGAATAAGGGAAGAGCAATGGAACAGTGTCAACTGTAGCGGGCTGAGAGCGCATCCAATTAGCATACTGGAGATGGCTGGTTTTCTTCGGCTGGACGGAGAAGAGGTTGGAGAACGAGCCAAATGAGGATTTTTTGCACCGTGAGCGGCAATCCCGTATGAGAAAAAGTGGCCTAGTATCTTTGTGGGCGACCCGGCAAACGATCATTATCGGCTATGGAGCTAATTCGTGGTTCAAATTTCAACACGATTAAGTCGTAGGCCATCTGGGTGAAAAATGGCTGCAGGATGCAAGCTGCTGCTCTAGCAATTTATATCAACCCAGTGGGATGCGCCTTGCACTGTTCT
>OX377206.1:77397590-77565400 GCA_947396885.1 Heligmosomoides polygyrus polygyrus | reverse complement strand
CAACGACTTACAGAAAAGCAGAAATCCCTGATAGCGCGGCGAAATGTTTCACCATATCGCTTGATAAGCAGGGATTTCTGATGTATTTTCGCTGTTAAATTGCTGTATGTCGTTGATGAATCCCGCCCCAGGACTCCATTACTTCCTTACCTTCGCATTTTTCCTGCTGATTCTGATACCGATCTCGTCACTTCTATGCGATCTACGCTTTTTTGGACATCACCGTTCTTCGCTTTGTCCATTGCAAACGATACCGATAAGTTACTAAAACAAAAATGAAAGAAACCTTTAAACACCGACACTAATTACAAAACAGGAGAATGCACCTGCGATCCGCCGATCTCTTGGCTCCACGAAGTGCGCTTGGTAAAGAAGAAATGCTCTCCTCAAGCGGTTCTGGTGCTTTCTCCAGCACCTCAACGCTCTCCTCTCCACCAGAATTCGATCCTTCTGACGGCTTGTCGGATGACGGCGACTCATCCTGACTTTTTAGGGTCTCCTGTGTTGTCTCCTCAGCATCGGTTTGTTGCGTTTGACTCTGTAGATCAAAAATCTTCTTTCTAACTCAGAGTCAAAGACAAGGTTTCTACGTCTATCTCTGACATGAAAACACATCGTTCGCAATCTGCTAACGTTTACAACACAAAAAAACAATCAAACGTCACAGGCGAGCCGAAACCACTGCCTTCTACAGCAGACCCTAAACCTGAAACATAATTAAACTCTAAGATGATGACAAGAACTATAAGGCAAAACCTTGTACAAACTTTACTTCTAATCGTGAAGCAACAGGTAATGAACAAGAAAGAAGTGAGTGTTTAGTCCTAATCACTTCACACACTACAGTACCGCCGCTAAACGTTCAACCAAACGACGTTTGCGACGCAAAAACGCGTTTTTTGCGTCGCATCATGATAACTTTGTTCAAAATAAAGGCTTTCTCACCAAAATTTACAAGGGTTCCTAGCATCATCCTACCTACCAATGGGCATGCAACCGCCATTAAAAAATGGATGGAAGCCTGAAAACCAATGCCGCAATTAAGGAGGGTCCTAATTGCTGTGACCCGACCCAGCACCGTCGCCGAGTCTCGCTTAATTATGTCCCCAGGCGCAAATAGTGCTGCCCAGCTGAATTTTAAAATTTTTAAACCTAATTAAATTGTATTTTCTTGCTGCTTATGACCTTCTCCTGGCTGCGACAATTCATTTGGTACCAAATTCGGCAGGAAAATGTCTGCAGCTGCTTCAAGTGATTTTGTTTATTTCAGCGGAAGCATCCTCAGTTTAAACCTGTTATTGTAGCTTGCAATCTACTCATCTTTAAGGAGGGAAAATGGCATAGAAAATTTACGATTCGAGCTCACTTTGGGCATTTGTGTGTTGGTTGCAATTCGTCAAAACTGCAAGTGAACCTTGGTAAAGAGCACTCCCTGTCGCCGATTTTGGCTGCGAATATCTATGTCCTAAGAAAATGAGTTTGTCCTAAAATTTGTTGGCTAACCGCACGCAATGTAGAGACTCCAAATATCAAATATCGAGAAGCCAGGTAATCAGATGCCCGAATTTCAGCTAGTTAAAGTGAAGACTTCTTTCAAAAGTGCGGCTGAGCTTCTACAGCGTTTCATGCTCAGTCTTTGCAGAATGAATGCTGGGAAGCCCAGAATTCATATTAAGTATTTTTCCGCTCAAAATTTTCAACCAGTCCAGACGCCAATATTTTGACGCACCAGATCGAGCGTCGACGTAGGGGTCTTCTTCGACCATAATTGCACTGACCTGACATGCCCTACAGAGACATTGCTCTCGGCTGCATGACCAACGAATCCCTCACTTCTCTTTCTCGTAGCTACGGGCCTGTTCGACCTTATGCAGCTCACCAATATCGATCCATGCTGCCAAATCTTCAGGACCTTTTGGGTTTTCCGGATTGCGTACATCATATTATGTTGTCCGGAAAGTTCTCAGCGTTTTCGCGTTTTAAGTGCTTCACTGTAATCTAACATAACTTTCTCAAATCTTATCGGATTTAGTCGAAGTAAGCACCGCTCGAGTCAGCACACTTTTGCCAACGGGGAACAAATCGACTTATTCCATCAACGAAAGAATTAGATGGTCGAGATTCGATAAAATTCACGAAGGCTGTTTTGGCTTGGTGTTAACTGGTGAAGGTTTTACCAGCGAGAAAGTTCTGAAAATGTTTGAAAAACGGCAGTCCGTTGGTGAAAAGCCTGGAGAATATGACGGGTGAGGCAGAATTTCAACCCTTAGTTCGTTTAATGTTCATGTGGAGATTTGCGAAACGTGTGGCGGGCGCTATCGTGCAAAAGAATCGGGCCTCTTCTGTTGACCAATTCCGGCTGAAGTAGATGCAATTTTCGGTGAATTTTGTGGAATTCCTTACAGTGGGACTTTGCCGTGATCGTTTAGCCTAGCACCGAAAAGTTGTACACCAGCCGCTGACCACCACACAGTGCCCATTACCTCTTTTAGTGGAGATTCGCCTTCGGAAAGTGCCTAGGGGGTTCATTGGCGTGCAACCACCTTCCAAAGCTGTATCAAAGCATCTGCAACAGCAGTTTTACTCACGTCTAGCTCTTCCGCGATACACCGAACTGTTTGGGATGGTTCGGCTTCCACCAATTCCTTCAACTCGTCGTCCAGGATTGCTCTTGATCGACCGCTACGGGATCATCTTCGAGGATGAAATCTCCAGTCCGGATTTTACTGAAGCACTGGCGCACAGTGCCCTCTCCAACTCTATTAGGCCCCACACTTGATCGATATGTCGAGCTGTCTCGGCTGTGGATTGTCCCAGTTTGAAGTTGAAATAAAATATCGCTCGGAAATGCTCTTTCGACATACTCCAATATGCCCTTCAAGAACAGAAATATAATGCGCAATACAGGTTGAATTTTTACTTGATAATAGACGAATGAAAGACAGCAACGCAAAACGTTGAGAATTTTCCGGACAACCTAATAACATGAGTTTGTTGGCTGAAAATTTTGGTACGATTTCTTTCATGCTTTCATTCACTTACTCAAAAACTGAACATTTCGTTTGAAGTTTTATAAAATTCTCATTTTTTTTCTAGAAAATAATGGTTGATATCCTGTTTTAAAGAGCAGAACAGCGGCAGTTTTAGTGCCAAAAAGGGATTGCGTCATGCAATTGTCCAAGACTTCGCTATTTTTATTCGATTGATAGCAAAATTGCTGTTTGCGTAGAGCTTTACGCCTCTTAACAACATAACAAAGAAAACTGTAAAAAAACACATATTCTCACCTTGGTACTTCATGTAAGCAGCGTTCTCACTGTTAGGGGTGGGGGCACAAGTAATGAGACAAATTGAAAAAAATTCTTTATCTCTCTATAACTCAATTACAAATCAACGATGCTGAGTAATATGTATGCCGTTAAGGTCAGTGACCTTGCTGCCATCGATCAGCCAACTTCCTGATCCCATCCTTCCAGAACTGCTTAGGCCTGGTGCTGATCCACTGCTCGTTATGGTTGTCGAGGTCTGCTTGGGTCCTTGTGCTCCTTCCGACCATGAAGTCCCGTAGGTCTAAGAAGTAGTGGTAGTCGCATGGAGAGATGTCCGGCGAATACGGTGGGTGAAGCGTGTGAACATAGCCTAGCTGGGCAAGCTTATCCATGGTCACTTGTTCCCGATGGGGTGCGGCGTTGTCGAAGAAGAGGACCTTCTTGACGCGCTGCGACTGAATAAGTTCGAGTTGCCGGCCCATCTCTTCTATTTCGTTTACCATGGCCTTGGAGTCCATCGTCGTGTTTTTGGTAAACAGCTTCCAGTATACCGACCCTTGGGCGCAGACCCAAATGCTCTGAAGGTGCTTCTCGCCGTGAATATCTCGCCGAACGAAGGTTGATAACGGGTCAACAGGCCTCACCCAGACTGGCTGCTTGGCAGGGATAAGGTAGAAGACGTATTTTTCATCCTGCGTTAAGATTGAGCCCAGGCTGCTCGGGGTTGAGAATCGGGAGAGATTTGCGCGACACAGGTCGACTCGTCAGATTGGGGTTTCGGCATGAGACAGAGTGGGTGTTTGGCATGCTTCTGGAAAGGATGAAGGTGGTAACTTCTCAGATGGGCTTCGCTAGGTAGCATACAAACATACAAATACGATAAGCACGAAACCAGACTGCAGTCACAAGATATATGGGCACGGCATGGAGAGTCTCATTACTTTTGGTCCCCCCCTAATATAATTCAAATAAAATTTGGGGTGAGCTTTCCAAGTGCAGTGCGCAATCTGCTCTTTGATGCACTAATTGCTACCTTGCTGCGCTTTAAGACAAAAGCTAGTTTATTATTTTCTCAAAAGAAATAAAACTTGTGTAAACTTAATACACTCGTTCGGGCAGCTGAACCTAAAGAAATTCAAGAAAGTTAAACCAAATTTTCCTTGGAGAAAAAATTATTCTACCCTTCTTGAAGTTGTATTGTTTGTATTTTAACCTGTAAGAAGCTCATTTCAATTTGAAAGATGTTTAATTCCAATTTAATTCGAAACGTGTCCAGCTCGACGTGAAAATGATAAATACATATTTTACATTGTGGCTAGGCACACAATTTTGAGAATTATAGAATCTCTGTGATATCCGCAATCCGGAAAACCCAAAAGGTCCTCAAGATTTGGCAGCATAGATCGATAATGGTGAGCTGCATAAGGTTGAACAGGCTCGTAATTAGGAGAAAGGGAAGTGAGGGATTCGATGGTCATGCAGCCGAGTGCAATGTCTCTGTAGGGCATATCAGGTCAGTGCAATTATGGTCGAAGAAGACCCCTACGTCGACGCTCGATCTGGTGCGTCAAAATATTGGCGTCTGGACTGATTGAAAATTTTTGAGCGGAAAAATACTTAATATGAATTCTGGGCTTCCAGCATTCATTCTGCAAAGACTGAGCATGAAACGCTGTAGAAGCTCAGCCGCACTTTTGAAAGAAGTCTTCACTTTAACTAGCTGAAATTCGGGCATCTGATTACCTGGCTTCTCGATATTTGATATTTGGAGTCTCTACATTGCGTGCGGTTAGCCAACAAATTTTTTGGTCGAACTCATTTTCTTAGGACATAGATATTCGCAGCCAAAATCGGCGACAGGGAGTGCTCTTTACCAAGGTTCACTTGCAGTTTTGACGAATTGCAACCAACACACAAATGCCCAAAGTGAGCTCGAATCGTAAATTTTCTATGCCATTTTCCCTCCTTAAAGATGAGTAGATTGCAAGCTACAATAACAGGTTTAAACTGAGGATGCTTCCGCCAAAATAAATAAAACCAGTTGAAGCAGCTGCAGACATTTTCCTGCCGAATTTGGTACCAAATGAATTGTAGCAGCCAGAAGAAGGTCATAAGCAGCAAGAAAATACAATTTAATTAGGTTTAAAAATTTTAAAATTCAGCTGGGCAGCACTATTTGCGCCTGGGGACATAATTAAGCGAGACTCGGCGACGGTGCTGGGTCGGGTCACAGCAATTAGGACCCTCCTTAATTGCGGCATTGGTTTTCAGGCTTCCATCCACTTTTTAATCGCGGTTGCATGTCTATGATTTTCCAGGCTCTGACGAAGGCGAAAAGCCGAAACGTTTGCCGTATAAAGCGTTACCGTCTTGGATTTGGCTACAATCAAACCACCACAAGGAGTTATTACAACATAACAATGTTCTATTACAACATATCCTACTATATATGAGCGAGAACGGTCGTTTGTCTGTGGGTGAGTGCGTGTGTTTGTGTGTGTTTGTTTGCACAGAAGTGCTGAAGTGTATTGGGAGGAATTATGGGGAAGGGGGGAGGGGCATGGATTGTAGTTGTCACCAGTTGTTAACTGTTGTAGTTGTCGACAGGCGTCCATGTTCAGATGACATGTCACCAATGTCGCGTAAACGACGTTCAGGTTGAGAAGAGGTGCTACCGATGTCGCAAAAGGCCTGTTCGGATTCAGACGACGTGTCACTGATGTCGCGCAAAGCACGTCCGACTTGAGAAGACATGTCACCGACGTCGTTTCTCAGCTGCCTGGGTTCAGAAGAGGTGTCACCAATCACCGATGTCGCGAAAGGCCTTCCAGATTCAGACGACGTGTCACCGATGTTGCGCAAAGCACGATTGGGTTGAACACACATGTCACCGACGTTGTTCAACATGCGTCCGGGTTCGGAAAAGGTGTCACCGATGTCGCGCGAGGATTCCGGATTCAGACGACGTGTTTCCAGTTAAGATGGGAATAGTAATGGGGGACCGGTGAAGGATGGGGTTCCACTAAGGGGGACCGGTAAAGGGCTGACCAATAAAGGTGGGACCAGTGAAGGTGGGACCAGCAATGGGGACCGGTGAGGGGGGGGGGGTTGATCCAGTGAAGGGGGAACCGGTGAAGGAGGGGGAGAGGGATCCAGTGAAGGGGGGACCTATAGAATGTTGACCAGTGAAAAGGAGACCAGGTGAAGGGGGACCGGTGAGGAAGGGACCAGTAATGGGGACCGGTGAGGAAGGGTAGGGGTCCATTGAAGGGGGAACCGATAGAAGGCTGACCAGTGAAAGAAGGAACCAGGTGAAAGAAAGAAGGGGGACCGGTGAATGGGGGAAGGGGTCCAGTGAAGGGGGCACCGGAAAGGGTTGATGAATAAAAGGGAGAACGGTGAGGATGGGACCAGTAATAAGGATCGGTGAAGGATAGGATGACCAGCGAAGAGGGGACCAGTAAAGGGAGGTCCAGTGAAGGTGGGAGCAGTAGTAGGGACCGACGAAGGGAGGGGGACCAGTGAAGGGTGAACCGGAAAAGGGTTGACAATAAAGGGAACCAGTGATAAGGGGCCAGCTAAGGGGGGTCCAGTGAAGGTGACGGATCTGTTTTGCCCTATTCCGTCATACCATTCTAAATAGCAAAACCAGTTTTTTTCAAATGAATGAGAGAAGGCCTAAAGAGGAGAAGAAGACGTTCGGGGTGCTCTATTCTCCGGGTTTGGGGCAAAACCCCAACCAGACGTTTGGCGGCCGGCAGGCCGTTGAACGTCTGGTATTATTAAAATTATGGAACACGATCTTACTCTTACTGAGACTACCCTTCTACCGAAGCTCGAGGCGATTCGCTCCTGCAAGTGAATTTTGGTGTAGTGCGGTACTAGTGTTAGAACACTCATTAAACCCCTTTTTTAGATGCTGTAGTGATGTTGCTCTTTCGCAAAATCAGCAATGCTATGGTCGTCAACATTCTCAGTCGGAGCTCTTTGGTGAGATCGTTCGAAAGTGCTCTTTTTGATACACTTTATCCACTACTACTAACAACTTTTTGTTAGAGGCGATGACGTCTAATAATCTCGATGTCCTCTCATCTTGGAACCTCGGCATTGGTGTCCAATGTGCTTACAATAGTGCTGTGCTCGAGGTTGTTAGGGAAGATCGTTGCTGATGGTTGGACACATGTCGCGGCGGTGGTTCTATCTAGGACTTCTGGTCTGAAATTCAGAACGCTTCTAGCGCCTTGTTGGGAATATTGACGAGAACAGCATCATCCTGGAAACGCGCACGGGGGGATACGTTTTTGAACTGCTGCAGCGAACTGGTTTGAGATGAAGACATAGATGAACCATGTCTTATCGCCGGGCAGATTTCGCGGCTCAGATTGTCCGTGGCAGCGTTTAGGTAGCACCGTATAGCCGTTAGCAGCTGCAATTCTTGAAGATAGTCTTATTGAGTCCTGTCGTCTCAGTTCTCCACTACACACAACTGTCGCCGTTTGATCATGCTTTTAACTACGACACGTTTTATGAGGGTTGGGGGTGCAGATGAGGCGTGACGCAAATATTCTTAGAGCTTCTTTTACGGCACCACTTTACGTTAACCACACCAACAGACACTGACCTAACTTAACGTATGGCGATTGTTCATTCATTAAGCGAAAACATTCGTTCATTTCAGATAGTGATGAGGTTGTGAAACAGTCATCAATATATCTACAGCACATTTACGGCAAACGTACCAGTACTGGTTCGATTTTGTTCATAGAGCAGACGGCAAGTGCCGGCTCCAAGGTCATCCCAAGGCTAGTCCTGTGAATTGTGGAAAGTATAATCCTGGCCATTCAAAGATATTGCAGCGAAGACGTTTTCTGACTAGAGGCAGAATGCATCGCTTGCCAAGTCCAAACAAACTGATGCTATTATCAAGTCTGTCAAGAATTTCAGACAGTGGTTGAAGAGCTTGGTGGAAGTTAGTGTAAGTCAAAGTGACACCAAATAGCTCTACCTCACAGAGTTACATGTTGTAAAGATAACACCTCGAACCGTTTTTAGGCTTCTGAAGACGATGAGAGGGTCGAAACGTTAGGCCAATAAAGGAGTCCACCTAACAACCTCGTGGCAGAGAAGTGAATCTCGTCCAAGATGGACCTCGGTCACTCAGCCGTACACTTCAGACGCATTATTTGCTACCATGCCATGACATTGAGCTTACTTCATCACATTGTTTTTCTGAATGGAGGTAAAGCGGTGCTCATTTAGCTATAATCATGGTAAGTTACTTCCAACAGTGTGTGATTAAGTTTAGTGATCAAACCCCAGAAGGTTGCAAATCAGTCATGACACCTCGCGATCGCTGTCGAAAACAATCAAGTGGCATGCACCTTAAAGGAATTCTTCATCGTCATGGAGGGACGGACACCAATTCAATTCATTTTCTTTAAGCCTTAAATGGCTGGTATGAGGTCGTAAGCTCTCGTAGGATGTTTTGTTGCGATCAAAGCTTTAGGGCCAGGTGGGATTTGAACCATCACCTCTTGCTGACCGGGCGGGAATGCTGTACGTCGTTACACCACCGGTACCGTTCGATCGAGTGCAACATCCACACCTACATACATAGAGGCCGTCCAGCAGCACCTGTGTGTCGGGATGAGTCTACCGCTGATATCAGCATGGAACCAGTTAGTAATAACGGAATTGTATAATTGCGTGGTGTTCGAATACAGCTTGTAAGCGTCTTCTAAACGAAGTCCACAGCTTCGGAAAACATTCGGAAGGAAAGCAAATTTGAGAAGGAACGTAAAGGGGTATTTAAGAGGCCCTCGTTTTCTACCAGTAGCAAGCTGAATTCCTGAAGGCTAGCGTTATACACATCAAGCATTCGTCGTTGAATCCTTCACTCTATCGACGCAGGGACGTTCTCTCAAACATGATCCGTCCTCCCAAATAACCCATCCGAAATAACCCACGACAAGGTCGAATGGGAATTCAAAATCTATATCGTGCTGACGACGAAATTGAATGGATATGTAGACGACCTCTTCTAAACGTCATCTGCTTTACGAGCTCGGCTAATGGTCTGCACTAAAGAGCAACTGCGTTCCAACATATTGATGTAAACCCCGTGGAAAGTTTCCTAGGTTATTTTGTTACTTGTTTGTTTTGGTCGATGGGTTTTCATGTAAAATGTAAACAAATGAATAATACTCAATACGGTGAGTTCGCCCTTAAAGATACTGCAATTCTTCTTTGGATCAAATAGTATGCACCTTAAGGTTTCAATAATAATTAATAAGCTTCCAGTCAGTGAATACCTTTCAGTGAGAAACCAGCTGCCATATGTCCATCAGCCTTTAACAAGTTTTTAGTTTGTAGCGTACACTTTGTTGCCTTCAGCAGTTGAAAAAACAGCTTTAAAAAGTGTTGGAGCTAAATAGTGCTTCGCAGTAAAAAAATAACAGAAAGACTAAAGCACATAAGCGTTTTTTCTGAAGCATTACATCCAGCGGCAAATAGGCAAGATTTTGATTACGTTGAGCCTGATTTGAATTGCTAATTTCAATATACTGGAAAACGTCAGTAAAAAGAAGAGAGGAAATTTGCTGCCAACGTTTTTGATATTGTATGTCAAACGTGCTTAAAAAAGGTGTTCTGTTAGTAAATGAAACCCACGTCAGTACCCAGAACTGCAAGCATCTTTGAAATCACGGTAGGAGCTTAAGCAGATTTACTGCCAAATTTTGAAAACTCGTGAAGCAGTACCATCAAACCCCGCAATCTCTATTTTGATACGCGGATGAAAGAAAGTTGAAATGATGGAGTAAGCATGGATGAACAACCGCTGGGTAACAAGAAGGAACAGCAACAACTGTAAGTCTCTCTTAGATGTGCACTGAAAATGCCAGGAAACAGCTCATATTAGCTGTGGTGCGCTGCGGCACAAAAAAAGAATGCCACACGTGGGTTCTCCAAATTAGGATAATGGTCCGGTCATTCATCTAGTGCGCATTAGCCTGGCGGTAACGAAATTGCAACGGGGCAATATCTGCAGTTATTAGGTGGACTCATCGGAAACTAAATTGAAGCCATTCAACAAGACTTAATTTTACATGAGGCCAAGAATTCCTGCAATTCCATTATTCCATCATTAAGGCACAAAATAATCACCAATATTTTTGTTAGAGATCCAGCACTTTTTTTTACCACCCACGTCATTTCTCAGACGATTACCTAACGAAGGCAGAACACGAAATGCTAACAATTGGTAATTACCGAACAGGGCGGAGTTTCTAAGCGCAAATGCCCACGTTAAAAGTTTTGATCTCTGAGGAAGGGAAAGCTTCAGAGTGGAATTTTTTTTAAGCAAGCCAAGCTCCGAAGAAAGACTTAAATACACGTGAGTACAAGTGAGACGCTCAAGCTCGCTTTCAACTTGGTCTACCTACAATAGTTAGAAAGGAAAAACGTCGGCGTTAGTCAAGCTCATTGTGGAGTGCGCCATGCATTGTGCTTCTTCGTGATATCGTAGACGTTGCTTGAAAGCGTAGTTGAGCTATACCTATGCCTATGCGGGCTTTCGGTGCCCAACTGATCTACAACTTAGAGCCTCACTCTTCTTAGAACTGGCTTATCGATATCCGAGAGATGAAAGGCTTGGTTGGCCTGGTCGGCTTTTGAGAGAGAGTCAACTGAGTCAATCCGCGGACTACGCGAGACCCGGCCCCTCCTCCGACTGGGTTGCTGGCCTATTCACACGCGTGCAATAGAAGATGAATATCCACGAATACCAGATTCGTTTTGAGCATATCCCCGGAACATCTTCATCCTTTAGTTTTCTTCCATAACTAGAAGGTGTAAAAAATGTACTGAAACGCACATTGTTTTGCACTTACATTGTATTTATTCAGCTCCTAGTAGCAGAAACGTACTGCGTTATCAAACAAAAAAGGTATTATGGCAAATTCAAACTATTTCGTTGATCGAAAAGTCTTGCAACACTAGAACAACAATATCACAATACCATACAATATAATACAATACACAAAAACTTAGTCCATGATATAATCCCCATCCAAGTCGAAGGTCCTGCCCCATCCTTCAAGCAGCCTTTCAATTCCTTTCCGTCAGCATTCCGAGTGTTGTGAGGAAAAGAATTCAGAAACCTCCATTTCCAGTTGACGTCGATCATCGAACTCTCTACTTCGAAGATGCTGCTTCAGAGCTCTGAGCAGGCAGTAGTCAGGATGAGCGAGGAGTACGGTGGATGGGGCAGAAATTCCAAGCCTAACTCCTGGATTTTCTCGCGACTTTGCGACATGAGGACGCGTATTGTCGTGCTGCAGGTAGACATTTTCCCGTTCTGGGCGTTTTTGGCGCATGACGTCAACCAAGCTCTGGAGCTGGGTAGCGTAGACAGATGCTGTGACTGTGGTCTCACTAACCAGCAACTCCCAGTAAAGCATGCCTTCTGAGCCCCACCAGCAACACATAGGAACCTTCTTTTCGTGGTGTCCACGTTTCGGTTGTCTTGGAGCCGGTTCTCTGCGTGTGAGCCGTTGGCTCTTGCGAGTGTGGTTAACATAAAGAACCCAGCTTTCATCACCAGTAACAATGTTTTTCAGAAAGTCCTTCCTCTGCGGGCGAAGAAGCAGCGACTCAGCAACACTGATTCGGCATGCCTTGTCAGAGTCCCGCAGCTCACCCAAGACAACAAAGCTATGCGGTGCCCAAGGACCTCCAGCTGCCTCACGACGGTGCTTTGCGTACACCCAAGTGTCACCGCCACTTCGCGAGTGGTTGAATTGGGCTTCACCTTGAAGGCTTCGACCAAGCTGTCTTCTTCCACAACAGAGGGGCGCCCGGAACGAGGTCGATCTTCGAGAAAAATATTTCCAGCCTTGAAGTGCTGATACCAACGGGCCACTGTGAAATAGTGAATGACTTCCTCCTTGAATGCAGCGCAGATGTTGGAGGCTGCAGTCCTTGTGCAATGGCCTTGCAGAAATTCGTAGTGGACGATAGGTCGTAGGATGCTGCGGCTTATCGTTGACATTGTTGCTGTCTTCCTACTCGACGAGGCCTTATATAGTATGCCTGAGAAAGCTTCGAGAATGTACTGCGACGTCACCACATAAGATAAATACTGTAAGAATTTTCACAAATTCAACTGGCAGTAGCGTAGGGTGTTGCGAGACTTTTCGATCTACCTAATAACAAGTGCCACTTAGGGGGCCCCGGATAGAAAGTCTACATCAACAGAGGACAGAGGTTAGACTCTCAGCGTTGATCTTTCTACGAATTTATTAGGATTTCAAACGCAAGATAAAGATTACAAACATAATTTTAACAGTGACTGTACCACCTGCTCAAGTCCACGATCAGTCTGGTTCTGATTCGGAACGCTTGAAGGAGTGAATAATTGGAAGTGGATCATTTCTTAAAATACTCAATTGGTTTGGAATAAGTCAAGAACAGTTGTTTTATGGAAACAGGAAGAAATCGATCGTCGACTGAGGCTTCAGAAGTATCAGCCTGGAGGTGTCGGATTAATCAATATCATGTGCTGCAGTTCTACTATGTATGTATTATTATAGATTATCCGGAATGTTCTCTGCGTTTTGTGCTACTGTTTCTCATTCGTCTATTACTAAGTAAAAATTCAACTTGCACTGCATTAAGGCTACTTTCTGTACAAATTTTTTTGCTCTATCTGACTAAATAATTTATGCTTCAACGTTGTTTTATATTCCTGTTCTTGAGGGGCTTATTGCAGTATGTATGTTGAAGGAGCAATTCCGAACGGTATTTTATTTCAACTTCGAATTGGGAAAATCTGCAGCCGAGGCAGCTCAACAAATCAATCAAGTGTGGAGGCCTAATATGTAGTGTTGGAGAAAGCACTGTGCGCAGTGGTTCAGTGAATTTCGGACCGAAGATTTCAGCCTCGAAGACGAACCCCATAGCGGTCAACCTAGAGTAATGCTGGACGACGAGTTGAAGGAATTTATGGGAGCTGAACCATCCCAAACAGTTGATCACGGAAGAGCTAAACGTCAGTAAAACTGCTGTTGCGAATGCTTTGAAACGCCTTGGGAAGGTGAAAGAGCTCGAAAAGTGGGTGCCCCACGATTTGAATGAGCGGCAAGAATTGTAACTTTCAAGATTTGTTTCACTCCACTTTTACGCAACAAAACTGACCCGTCTCTGGATCGAACCATCACTTATGATAAAAATGGATTCTGTATGATAACAGGAAACGTTCGGGGCAGTGGTTGGACGCCGGCGAACCCCCTTGGCATTTTCCAAAGACGAACCTTCACCAAAAAAGGTAATGGTTGTGGTCGGCGGCTGATGTGATCCATACAACTTGTTGGCACCAGGCCAAACGATCACAGCAGAGTGCTACTGTAAGAAAATGGACGAAATGCACCGAAAATTGCGTCAACTTCAGCCAGCATTGGTCAGCAGAAGAGGCCCGATTCTTTTGCACGACGGCCCATACGTTTCCCAAATCACTATTCGAAAATTGAACGAATTAAGGGTTGGAGTTCTGCCTCACCCGCCATACATATTCTGCAGACCTCTCACCAACCGACTATCACCTTTTCAAACACTTTCAGGACATTGTCGATGGTAAAACCTTTACCAATCACAACCAAACCAGAACAGCTCTACATTTTGTCTAATCCTAATTTCTCCTACCTAATTTTTTCCTTGATGGTACAAGCCGACTGACGGCCCTTGGCAAAAGTGAGCTGATTCTAAGGTGCTTCTTTCGACTAAATAGATTTCAAAAAGATATGGTATTTCAAAGTGTAGCACTCAAAACGCCGAGAACTTTCCGGACAATACTATGTAGGCGGCAAAACCGAATCGAGAGGCGGAATAAGGGAAGAGCAATGGAACAGTGTCAACTGTAGCGGGCTGAGAGCGCATCCAATTAGCATACTGGAGATGGCTGGTTTTCTTCGGCTGGACGGAGAAGAGGTTGGAGAACGAGCCAAATGAGGATTTTTTGCACCGTGAGCGGCAATCCCGTATGAGAAAAAGTGGCCTAGTATCTTTGTGGGCGACCCGGCAAACGATCATTATCGGCTATGGAGCTAATTCGTGGTTCAAATTTCAACACGATTAAGTCGTAGGCCATCTGGGTGAAAAATGGCTGCAGGATGCAAGCTGCTGCTCTAGCAATTTATATCAACCCAGTGGGATGCGCCTTGCACTGTTCTTGACTTGGAATGCAAAAGTAGGGTGCATATATTTTCACCAGTTTTTACACCTTCGGAATCAAAAGGTATTGCTCTTCTTGGGAAGGTGCAAGACGATTTCACTCGCAAATTATTTTTCAAGGATAACCAGTAATAGATTTCTAAGAGTCCCTCGTCCTGTAGTTAGAAATAGCGAATATAAGTTGCATTCCCTAGTTCCCCCTCTTAAAAAAGTCTGTGATGTTTTAAAACTTTTGTCTGGCCTAGTTGATCTAGATGTTTCAATATTCATTCGTACAATAATGTCAAGAACTAGGAGAAGCTCAGAAAAAATATCACACGGTGTACTCAAAAGGAATCTTGTATCAGCGAGATGAAGCTGGAACCAGCGCTACACTTAAATCTTGCAGTCTAAGGGTAGAGCTGGTTCCAGCTTCATCTTGTTGAATGCCTGCGTGCCTCGGTCATTGATGCATTACCGGCTGTTGATTCATATGGCTAGAACCATGGTTTTACATTTATTGATTTCAATTGTTTATATTTCCGTACTCTTGTGTTGGTAATAGTTTCTTACTGTACTGCATCCTATATCAGGTATGCGTTATGTATTGTGCAGAAATAAATAAATAAGTAAACAAATGGATCAGATATAGAGAATTCTTTTGCACGTAAGGTCTCCCTCCATACAATGAAAATGAAGTGCTTATAAGCTTGTTTCACCGGAAGTGCATCAGTTGCTGCGCTTGTTGAGGAATCAGAACGGGAATTCTCCAACGTAACTGGAAAGCACAAAATTCAAGTCCATATAGTGGCACAAAAAAGAAAAAAAGGTTGGCAAATGACCAGAGAGGAATGAAATTCTATTTGTCGATGAGCTGGACCACCCATATGGTTGTTGGAGGACTAGTGGTATTGGAGGGAAAAGGGCCTATAAAGAGGGAAGGTATATAAGAACATAAAACGCACAGTACGGAAATTCCTCGTATTTTCCCATTTTCCCATACTCCTATGTATGTACTCGTGCCTCACTCTCAACACAGTCTGAAGTGTGAAGGAAAATTTCGAGAAAGACTATCAGAAACGGACTTCCGTAAAACATTTTTTCAGGCACTACGCAGCGGCGTCCATCTAGTACATAGTTTTCAAACTAGGCAACAATATTTATCTTTGGAATCATTCCTTTACCTCCGAATGTCTGCCTATACAAGTCTTCCGATAGCAGTTGTAGTATGTAATGTTCCAAAAAGACGGCAGAAAATAGAACTTTTTCATAAAAGAGAGATGCTCTATCTCGAAAACGTCTGAGAATCTGAAACAATTGGCAGTTGTTCTGCAGAAAAGAATTTGAGACACTGCCGAGCTGCTCAATTCTGGGCTAATTTTAGGGAGGGGGGGGGGGGGGCGGATTAATTGGAGTTGGAGAGCAGGCTATGAAAAGGCCGTCGTTCGGTCGTAGACGCTGCATTTTGAAGGGCACCGCATCATAAAATAAAGCGTTAAAGCTGAGACGAACATATCTCGTAAAGAGATATGTTTCGTATCGAAATTCTAGAAGTCAGAGCCACCTTCACACTTCGCATGCCATGGCAAAAAACAAAAATACGACCTGCGGACTTAAGTATGGTTACAACAGTGTCTCGAGTCATTATTTATGATAGTCTGAACCTTAGTTAAGGCAAAAGCAATTTCAAATGAGCCATAGCAAATGTGTCTAATTTAACCCATGCATGTGTTACACGTCGTATAGCGGATGTGATAAAAACGAAAGATGTCTAGATTTATATAATAAAAGCTACATAAATCTTACAGAAACTTGTTCATCTACAGACTGTAGACTAGTACATCCAAATATTCGCATGTGAAAATTTCCATTTTTAGAGGAGCCAATAATAAACTGCGTCTCGCTGACGCCATTATTTCGCTGCTGGCCAACTTCCTCATATATCGTGCAGACTCGGAATAGATAAAAGTGACCAAGCCTTTTGCAGCACTTCCAACCCCTATTCGTTTGAAAAGGCATTGAGCAAATCATTCCAATCTACAATCATTTCCTGAGCTCTCATTGCGACTGTCCATTGCTGATTTCCCATGTTTCACTGCTGCTTCATTGCTGCACCTATCCGTGCATTAAAATGGTTCTATTTGCCTGATTTTATTATCATTTTAGCAATATGTCTGGAAGCTGAGTATTTGTACGTTGTGTTTCAACATTTTCTCCCGTTACTTCATTTGTATACTCACATTTTGCAACAAATAAATAAATACATACATACACAAGTACATAAATATTCTAGCAAACAATTGACCCATATGATGGAAGAGCTTCGCAATTACTATACATTATGGATTCCTGCTCAGGCATTTCCATTTGAAATGGGATTCACGCAAGTACAATGACCAGAGTGTGGTTGTCCTAGCAAGTGAATACTGTCGATCAGGGGTGTGCGTAATTACGATTTACGATTTACTACGTTGCGATCTACGATGATTTTATGCAATTTTTTTTTACAATTTACGGTTTACTTGGGGTCGTAAATCGTAAATTTCCGTAAATGTGATCTTTGATTCATACACAATAAAGGTCCTCATGGTTATATAAACTTGAAACGACGGGCCCATTTTTAGACTCTCCCTCACAGCGCATTATCATTTCCTGTTTGAAATTACTGTTTAATATTCTGATGTGGAATCGAAGCAGAAGACACCGCCTTGTGCACAGGTGGCTCAAGTTCCACTTTTCTCCTTACTTACCGCTTTGTCTAACATTGTAAGAGCTGGGGCGTGATGTGAGCCCTGTTATAGAAGATAAGAAGGAACAATACATCATTAAAAATAAGCTGTTAACTAGCAGATTGGGATAGACCCTTCCCGGCCGCGGGCAGTGCACCTCGCATTCAAATTGTCGGAGAAGATCGCTCCATTCCAGCGTACAGAAAGACATGGAAGGTGGTCTTGTACATGAAAGGAGGCCACCATACGCTGATCCGCATTCTATTTGCTAACCACGGCTTGTTCATAAGGGAATCAATCTGACCCAATCTAACAGTATTGAAGCGAAGCCATGAAGGAATGCCGTTGATGACAGTAAGCGAGGTCTGGAGCAGCTAGTAGGCCCAAATGGTGTTTCTATCGGATTTTTAATGTCATAGTGTGCACAGATTTCACAGTTTTTAATTGTGAAATGAAGCCACAGAAAAGAACATGACGATTTTTACTCTTTTAACGGAGGTACTCAAAGCACGTCTTAGAATTTCACCTTTCTACACCTTTCTTTGCGAGTTTTTTTATTTGTTCCTTTCTTTAGTTACCTTTTTAGAAAGTTGTTCACTTTTTGTTGTGTTCCCGCTGTTTTTGTTTCAGAACTGGATTTGTTGTCAGACCTACATGACGACGTGTGCAAGGTTATGCGCACCTTTTAGTTCAATAAATAAATAAATAAATAAATAAATAATATTCACTTAGCAGTTATAACTTTATCGTTCAATTTGGTCCAGAGCTAGGGGAACACACAGAAAATATCGTAAAGTGTACCCAACATGAATAAAGACCATGTAGTTCGTAGTTTGTAGGGCTGGCTCTAGCTTTATTGCACTATGTGCCTCTGCGTCGGTGCATTACCGGCTGTTCAAGCACATTGCTGGGTAAGCCGTTGCATTCGTGGGTTTCTTTGCAAGTGTCTAGTTTTCCGTATTGTTGCACTAGTAATCGTTATTGCTGTACTGGTACCTTCACATCACGTATGCCTTATGCACCGTACTGAAAATAATTAGATAAATAAATAGTATGGCCACTAATGCATCTCCAATGGAATGATCCAGCAACATTCGATTAAATAAATAAATAAATAACTATAAAACATGACCGCTAGTGCATCTAATTCAATAATTCAGAACAGCATCCGATTATAACTACAACTAAATAAATAATTAAATAATGCATAAGCTCTTGCTTGATGTACTTACAGTGATTTGCTGAGAGTTGTTCAGGACACAGAACACAAGCCAAGACAACATATATCATAGTGAACTTGACCAAAAACTCACTGAGTTGTTTGCTGAAATCGGATTAAACTCTTGCTCTCTTTGCTTTAGTTGAAATTGGATTGCACCGCAAGTACGTACGAAGAAAGTGCTGCATTAGCACCTTGCAAGCTTTGGGAAATTAAGTTTTCTCTTGTGGGCAAGGAACGAAACCCATTTTGCAGCGCGCATATGACGTACACGCGTATATTTATACCTGCCCCGCTGCGAAGTCTAGTTTATAACATAAGACAAAGGACATACTGTAGAAGAAAAGAGAAAAACAAGAGATGGAGAGCTGAGAGCTACTAACACAATTTTGCAGTGCTTTCCGGAGAGAACGAAGCAGAGTTTTTGACTAGGAGAAGTTCTTGGCCTCCACCATGCACTTGTGCCCTAATGAACCAAGTTCTCCCGATATCATTTAAAAAGCTCTTCAAAGCATTGATTATTCAAAGAGTTTCATGAAATCAGCTCCGATCAGCATGTTTATCAAAAACTGCAAAAAATTTTAAGGGAGCAATAAAGATGACATTGAACTTCGAGGGGTCCTATTTCTTTGTTAACACCAACGTGAAGGACCTAGTATTCTCAGCTCTCAAGTGTGCCGTGCTCGTCATGAAAAATTCAGGTAGTCTGTACTGTTCGTGATACCTACTATAGTTGTGCTCGAACGAATATATTCGAATAATTATTCGAATAATTTATTCGAATAATCATTCGAATTATTCGATCATTCGATATTTCTTGATTTTCGAATATTCGTTCGAATTCGATTATCGATGATTTTCAAAAGTCCAATATTCGTTCGAATTCGATTATCGATGATTTTCAAAAGTCGAATATTCGTTCGAATTCAAACATCGAAGGAGGCCATATTCGAATACCTGTTGAAGTTGGAACATATAACGTTTACCTCGATTTTTCCATTTCAAGTATTAGTTTGCAGCTAATTGTATCTTTAACGAAATTTGACGATTTACGAAAATTAGCGAACATTTTTCGTTAAGGAATGTCGTTAAAAAATTTAGCGCATAGAACTTTGTGTGCACACCTGGTTTAGTAAGACAGCTCTTAGCATAAAGGTTAGACAATTTCTTCCGAGTTTGCACCGCATTTTTGTCCTTTCGGAAGTAAAACAATAAAATATGCCGACCATGCTCTCCTTGATTGCTCATTTTCAACTTAATTTTTTACCATTTTGTTCCAATATTTCTGTGTCACACAGGTTTGATGGAACGTTCACTTCGGCTGATCTTTCGACAATTTTGTATTCAAAGGTCAGAAAGAAGTTCGAAGCCTAAGATCACTCACTCATCCCGCCAAAGACTTAGGTTTCCAATACAGCCAGTTTCAACGAATTCCTAAGAGTGCTAAGGTGAATCCACTGAAGCAAACCGAACTCACCGTTGTTTCACCAATATTGAGTGAAAGCGCAGTTATTGGACTACTATAAAGTAAATGAGACCAGCCTAGTACAAATCTATAGCGATGTTAAGCTATAGGAGTACTTGGTCTTGGTCTCATATCCCACACAACGGAATAAACGGCAAAAACTCACTGGTGATCGAAATGCACTCACTTCGGTTGTTCATCGTTGGGTTACGTTCGCGTACCCAGAAAGCATCTAGAGTCTTTCTCGCTCCAATCCTACTTTCACATACCAACGAAGTGCACTTCATACTAAAATCGTCTCCACAGTGGGCTTCCTCTCGATGGTTACCGAGTGGGGTTAGTAAGTTCCACTTCTGCTTATCAGCTAGACGTTCTTTGACGCGAACACTTAATGCCCTTCCTGTTTCACCTATGTGTAACTCATCACAGGTTAAACACTGAAGTTGGTAAACAACGCCCTTCTGCGCGCAGTCTCCACTCCTTCCATACATACGACGCAGTATCTCATTATGCATGAGCGATCGTAATTTTATTTTATTTTTAATAATTTTTTACCCACTTGTTTTTATTAATGAAGCTAAAGTTTAACCTTTAAAATCCTACCATATACAAAATAGTAAGCGGTTGTGCCTGTCCTTCCGTCTGTAAATCCGTCCTTTCGGCGGTCCATCTGGCCTTTCATAGACGTAGAGTAACAGGCATCCGGAATCAGAACACGTGACCTAGACGTCGTATAACGTGGGCCCAGATCCAGAAGACGTTCGACAGATCATACCTTACACAGCATCCGTGAGAAAACTTCTTCAAGGCTTTGTTCGACAAGTGTGCGCGTACTTGACACTCACTACGCCTTTTCAATTTCTTTTTTTAAATTCCACTGTGGCACGGGTTAGATGTATTGGAGGGGTGGAGATGGGGTAAGGAGGATGACTAAAGGAATCGGAGGAATATTATTGCTGTCGAACAGTTAACGGTGCCAAGCGGTCTACCAACACCGATTGGTTTTAGTTATGCTCCCGCAGGTACTTTAGATTGAGACTCACAATCTCACAATCTGTTCCTCATGACGTAGTAGAGAACGTGTACTTCGGGGAATAAATTGCCCACGTGTGATAGAGGGTGGATAGATCCCGTAGGAGCAGCATTGAAGATTCTGCCCTACGATACCCCCTCTTTCGTTCTATATAGTAAAATCAGTTTCTTTTTACTGTAGTGAAACTAAGAAGGCCTAGGGAACAAAACAGCACGGTCGGGGTGTTCATTACTCGGGGTGTGGGGGCGAAACCCCCAACAGGACGTTTGACAGCCGTTAGGCCGCTGCGAAACGGCGATGTTGTAGTGAATTCTCCTGACGATAAAATCACTTGGAAAGTACATGACTGAACTTGGGAATCGTGTGATAACAGAAACGACTTTGAGGTGAAATGTGCGATTTTAATCGTTGTGGGAAGTATTTTGCCAAGAAAAGTATTAGGGGCACTCAGAAATTTATTTATTTGTTTATTTGTTATTTTACACAATGTCGTGCGCACAAAAATAGTACACTTAAAAGGACACAGCACATTAGAAAATACGTGGTGAAAAAAGGAGCAAATCAAAACCAGCCAATATTATTATTATTCATGTGAGCGAAACTCATAAACGAAAAGTAGCAATAACCAATCGTGTAAAAGTTCTAAAAAGTAGGAGTACGGGAACGTTATAAGGATGATGGTTAACGGGATAAGGATGATGTTAACTGATGAAGAAGAGCATTAGCCCGCCAACACTGCAAGTCGTAGGAGAGTCCTGCAAGTCGCTCCGGATACCAACTTAGTAGTCCCGTCAACTTCATCAGAAGCCATCGAAGACGGCTGCGTGAGAAAAACGTAGGGCAGTAGCACAGGCTAATCAGAAACAAAGTAGAGAACTCTAAACATCAATGAAAATTAAAAGCGAAGAGGTACGAAACAGAAAAAAAAATGACAGCAAAAAATCTCAAAGAAAGGTTCCTATAAAACAAAAGATATTCTAGTTTTGGAAAAGGAAATGAACAATTAGCAAAATCTGTTGCTCAGACGATTTGTGGTATATGCAGTGTTGAAAGCAAATGCAATCTCTTCAACCCTTTTCTGAAAACATAGGCATTTGGTGGTTCTAACAGGCTACTTGGTAGAATTTGTAATTAATGAGCTCCTCCAAAGAATAGCGAATTGAAAATCTTTTTTCGGTATTTTTCTTTATCTTGGGACAGGGGAAGCGGTAACAATTTCGCCGACCTTGTGTTGGCATGAAGGTCCAATCCTTACTAACTTTAAGTCCAGATTCTCCTTTTAGGATTTTGAAACAAAACAAAAGATCATTTACAACGCGCCTGTACAGTAAACTTTTCAGGTCGAAAAGTGTTAGTCGTTCTTCATACCTAGGACACGTTCCAATAGGATTGATGCAGTTTACACATCGATTAAACAAAATCTTTGTAAAAATCTTTTGAACCTTTTCAATTTTTCAATATGCTTTTCTGTGGAAGGACTCCATATCTGAGAGCAGTACTCCAGTGTTGGTATTACATATGCCTTATACAGTTTGATCAGTACTGTGCTGTCGTTTCATTTCATGTTTCTGAGAATCGAAAAAGGACAGAAAAGCTCTCCGTACTATTATATCAATGTGATGTTGAAATCTAATCCGCTGTCCATAAAAATTCTAAGATCACGAACCTCGGATACAGTCCTGAAATTACAGTTATTACATAAAACAAATTCTACAGCTGGCGCTTCACTGATATGGAAGACTGAAGTTTGGAAGGATTCATAGGAATTCGCCAAGTATTAGCCCTTAATCCCATCATGTTAATGGACTAGGATACTGCCTTGCAAACCTCATCCTTATTACTGTAATTGTACCTCCCATAAATTTTTATGTCATCGGCATACATCTGCACCTTCACATGAGGGTGTGTGGATAGAACTGCAGGAAGATCGCAGGTGTATGCAAGATATAGAACCGGCGACAGCACACCTCCCTGGGGAGCTCCACTTCTGCAATCATAGCACTTCGAAAAAGAATTACCGACTTTAACCCGCACATGCCTTTAAAGAAAAGATTGAATCCACTGAAGCAAGGATCCTGTAATGCCAAGATTATAAAGCTTTTTCAGAAGCATTCGATGGCTCACTTTGTCAAACGCCCTTTGACAATTCAATGTAAATAACATCAACCGAGTCTCTATTATTCAGTGCAAGACTCCAGTCAAAGGTGCCATCAGCGAGTTGTAGAGGCTCCTTTCGTAAATCCACGCTGTTCAAGTGGCATTAATTTCTTCTTAGTGAACCATGCTACAATCTTATCCCCGTACAATCTTTTCCATTATCTTCAATGGCGTAGGATTTATTATTGTAGGTCGAAAGGAGGACACAATTGCTGAATTTTGAGCTTTTGGATTAGACGTGATAATAGATTCTTTCCAAATTTTAGGAACTTCGCTGTAAATTAAAGAAGCATTAAAAATCATTGTTAGGGGTTTGCAAAATGAGTGCGCGCATTTTTGAAAGCAATTTGAGGAATTCCATCGGAACATGCTGAAGTTGAGCTCTTAAGCCGCTTCATCCTTTGAGTGTATCATAAATTCACCTATAGTTTCTATTTCCTCATTATTCGCTTCATAAATATGCCTTCTGACTCATCGAATGTGTCTCCGGATCCGAATCGAAAACAGAAGCACAAAATTTAGCTAATGCTTCATCGTTTTGGAGATCGGTTTTATAGAATCCGCCATCATCATTCTTGAGCACTGGAAGCTCATTGTGCAATTTCAGCTTACATCGAATAAGAGAAAAAGAGCTCTACTATTCCTAGTTTTTGAGAACATTTTTTCTTTGTAATCTAGTTACCTTTTCAAGTGGTGATCTAACTCTTGACATAGCTTCTTATAGTGCGGATGCGAAAGTGGGTTTATTAACGTTTGAAAAAGGCGTGATTTCTGCGCAATCGAGTTCGAAGTGTGCTTTGGGTAGTATAGAACCAGTGCTTCTGCTAAGTCAAAGGGAACGTGAAGGTATAATCCATAATATACTACTTTACAATTTTTTGTACAAATTATCTGTGTATCCATCAAAAACTTTCCACTAATATATGGAACTGAAATACGACATCATGCTTACATAATCAGCCTCCTTAAAATTCGGTAGAGGAAGTTCACGCTGTTTGATTAAAGGTATAAGCATCAAATCTAATTATGTTGTGATCAGAAGATGAAAACGGAGGAAAGATGGAAATATCGTTAACGATGGACGACGAGGTTAAAATTATATCAAGAATTGCATCACACCGAGTCGGGTTCATCACTTGTTGTGTCAATTTGCAGCAATCAAAGAATTCTATAAATTTTCCTAGGTATCCATTCTTATGTCCACACTTGGTAATCCAATCGATGTCAGGATTAATGTTACCAAGCAAAATTATATACTTGTTCGCAAGGCATAGCTCTAACATTGCACCAATGAGGGCATTATCATCATGAGCGTTCGAGTTGGGTGCGCGAAATACTAGAACAACCCTAAATGCTAAGGAACATGTTATATTGAAAGCATCCAAGCAGAGATTATCCGATTTGAGGCAGGCGGGAACGTTAACAACAGTTAGGCAAATCGAGATTTTGGCAAGACAGCATACACCGCTACCTTTTCGATTTCCACGATCTGCTCTGAAGACTCTGTATGGAAGGTTTGCAAGGATCTCACTATCTAGTGTCTTGTCTGTGGGCCACGTTGCGGTTACAAAGAATAAGACTTATTCGAAGACGGACAAGAATAAGTGGAGGTGATGTAATTTGTCTGCAAGGCTACGTGAGGTGAACAGAAAACATTAATGGCTGCGGAGCTGGTGGATGTGTGTGGTGTGCCGTGCCCGGCTAGACGTTTCCCGAAGCCCTAGGCTTCTGAAGGTCATCCATACATCTGCCTTGAGAACACCCTTTGCCTTGAGAACATGGCCTGGTTCGTGCCTGCCCGATCTGTATAACTCCAGAGGACGGCACTCGAGATTAATAACATCAAAGATATGACGAGAGAAGCTGGAGAATAACATCAAAGATTTCACTTTCCTTACCTTCGAGGTCCCTCTGCTTCTCTGACGCTGAGAGGTCGCTGGCTGGCTCAGGCAACCACTCAATTACTATGCTCCTCTCTCTTTTCCTCTTCAATTCGTTCCGTCATCTCCTGAGGGAACTTGGAGATTAGGGCATAGATCATTCGCTCTATAATGGAATCCTTATTTCTTTCTAGAACAGCATTGAGGAGCTCACTAACCGAAAGGCTAGAGTAGTCAACCTGAGTGGGACAACTCTTACTAGTATCAGCGACCACCTGACTCTTGTTGGCCGACACATCAGATGCTCTTTTCGTGATTTTAGTGCGCTGAGACATGACCCAAGATTCACTGCAAACGACGCAATCAATATAAGAATGGAGACAGTTCTGTTAAAAGTGACAGCTGCACTAACTAGCGCACCAGAGCACAGAAAAGAACCCTGACTAGAAGTTTCTTAAAAACAAAATTCAAAACTTAAAGGACGTGGAGGAAAAACAAACAAAAATATTTGAAGAAAAACTTAGCCAGAAGCGTGCCATCACAACGCCGCCGCTCACTGACAAGGAAGAAAGCGAAATGAATTGTATAAGAAATCTAGCGATGGACACCCGAAGTGGGCCCACCTCTGATAACATTGTCTGGTCTGACATGGTCCGGACAAATGTCTGAAATGCAAAGGAAGTTAAGGCATTTGGCGGATCAGAGCGTAGATTGAAACTTATGTAACAGGTTCAAACCTATGAAGAGGAGGAGAAGTCGAAACGCCAGGTCCTGTAAAACAAAATTTCACCTGAAAGTCTCGTAGGGTACGACATAAATGATATAATGATATAGAACGGTGTCAATCCAGTTTGGAATGCGCCATGCATTCGATTTCTACGGATGAGGATGGCGGATTTGAATGTGTATTCTCCAATTTATTACATGAACACGTCATGCACAACTAATAACAGATCAACAATGTAAAGTTGCAAGCGTATTTGGCCTAGATTTATTTATTTATTTATTTATTTATACTTGCACAAAGCTGTGCGCAATAACAAGGAGTTAATTAACATGGACACGGCGTAGACAGCATAATGATTATAAAAACAATCTAAATTCCTGAACAACTCAATATTTCACATTAATAAATGGTGAGGGCAAACTTTGAGAAAAAAAGAAAAAAAACAATAGACAGACAGTGAGGCACACAAAGCAAAAAATGCGGAAGCCAAGGGTTTGGGGAGTGAGCAACTTGATGGAAACGAGCAGTGGCCCGCCAACACTGCAAGTCGCAAGAGAGAACGGCTCCGGATACCATCTTAGTAGGTCCGCCGCCTCCATCAGTGCCCACATGTCGGCTGAGAAGGGAAATCGTAAGAAAAAGAGAACGAAAAGATTTAGAAATGGCAGTAAACAGAAACAAACCAAATGAGCGAAGAAGAATTTGAGAAGCAAGCAAACAATTAAACATGTAAGCTCAACAATTCAGAGTGGGACAGAAAATAAAAGCTGGCAAAAGAGTATAGTAATGCTGCAAAACAAAATAAATAGGAACAATCTAGAATACTATGTAAAAAAAACTAAACAAAAAAAGCTAAAAACTGAAACTAAAAAAAACTAAAAACAACGAAAACTAAGCAAAAACTAAAAACCAGTAGGACAAGAAAATGTTGTCTTTAAGATATGTCATCCAAATGCAAGATTGAGAGCAAATCGATTTTCTTCAATTTTCTGCGAAAATCAAAGGAGTTTTTAGCATCCAACAGGCTTGGAGGTAACATCTGTAACCAACGAGCACCGCGATAGAAAAGCGAATTAAAAACTTTCTCGCGGTTTTTCCTTTTCAATTTAGGATAGTGGAAACGGCAACAGTTATGGTGACCAAGGGTTGGCAAGAAAACCCAATATTTGCTCGGTCTAAGTTTTGATTCCCCTTTTAGAACCTTAAAACAGAAAACTAGATCACTGACTATTCGTCTGTAAAAAAGGCTTTTTAGGTTGAAAATCTTAAGTCTTTCCTCATAACTAGGAATCATACGAGCAACTCCGGGACTACGCATACACCTATAGACCAGAATTTTTGTAAAAGTTTTTTGCACCTTTTCAATTTTAGATCGAAACTTCTTTGTATAAGGACTCCAAACCTGAGAGCAATACTCTAGTACTGGAATTACATATGTCTTGTATAAGCTAACTAGTACCGAACTGTCATCACACTTGGTGTTTCTACAAATCAAAAACAGCATGGAGAAAGCTTTCCGAACTATGGCATTAATGTGATTCTCAAAGGTTAATCCACGATCTAGATGAACTCCAAGATCGCAAACCTCGGATATAGAGGTGAGAGTGCAATCATTGAAACAGTACTCGTTATTGTCTGAATTGCCAATATGAAAGACTGACGTTTTGGAAAGATTAACAGGAATTTGCCAAACATTGGCCCACTCCATCATATTATTGATGGATTGAGACAATGCTTGAGTGACCTGAGCTTTATTGACATTATTATAGATTCCGTAGACCTTTATATCATCGGCATACACTTGCACCTTCACACGAGAGTCAGTAAGTAAACTCGCAGGAAGGTCGGAAGTGTATGCGAGGAAAAGAATTGGGGATAATACTCCTCCCTGAGGCACTCCACTTTTACAATAATAGCTGCTTGAGAAAGAATTTCCTACCCTAACACGCATACGCCTTCCACTCAAATAAGAGTGAATCCAATTTAGAAGACACCCTCTGATGCCTAGCTGATGGAGCTTTCCAAGAAGTTTCGTATGACACACCTTGTCAAAAGCTTTCGACAAATCGAAGTATATGATATCCACTGAGTCCCCATTATTTATTGCAAGATTCCAATCGAAAACACAGTCCGAGAGCTGTGTGGCTGTAGAAGCGCCAGAGGTAAAGCCGTGTTGCTCGGAAGGAATGCATCTGTTTCTGTATAGGTATGACACCAATTTATCTCGGATGATTTTTTCTATAACTTTAATTGGAGTAGAAGTTATGCTTATCGGCCGGAATGAAGATAGAAGTACGGATCTCGGACATTTTGGAATTGCCGTGATAATGGACTCCTTCCAAATTTCGGGAATCTCACTATAAATCAAAGAAATGTTGAAAATCATCGATAACGGTTTACAAAGTGATTGGGCACATTTCTTAAAAACGATTTGGGGAATGCCGTCGAATGGTACTGTTGTAGAACATTTCAATTGCTTCATTACCCTTAACACGTCTCTTGGCTGTATAATTACCTCATTTACACTATCCGATTCCATCCTATCGAATGACTCTAAGTGATCCGTCAAGCTAATAGGATTAGCTTCTTCCGCATCTGAAGTGTAAACCGAAGCGAAATAACTTGCGAGTGCATCAGCCTTCTCCGCGTCATCAGTATAAAGAACACCAGTTTCATCTCTAAGAACGGGTAACTCGGGATGAGTTTTCAGCTTAGCTCGCATATAAGAAAACAGCGCCTTTTTGTTATGTGTTCTTGAGGCAAGCTTTTCCTTGTAGGCCAAAAATCTTCTCAGGTGACGGTCCAATTCTTGACACACATTCTTATACCGAGGATCCGAGAGAGGATTTTCTAGCAAGTTAAAAAGACGTGTCTTTTGAGCAATTAAATTGAAAATTTGTTTCGGATAATGCCTTACGAAGGACTTTTTGAAATCAAACGGTACATATCTGGATAGACCAGAGTAGATAACACGACAGAATCTCTTGTATAAATCATCAATATTTTCATATCCTTGAAAAATTGTCCACCAATTTACGGAATGAAAGTACATCTCTAAACCAGAATAGTCTGCCCTACCAAAATTTGGAAGAGGTAAATTTCTTTGATTTAGCACAGGCATAAGAATTTCGAAAGCAACAACATTGTGGTCAGATGATGCAAAAGGGGGAAGAACGGAAATATTGCCAAGAAATGGTATTGTGGTCAGAATTATGTCAAGAATTGCGTCACCTCGAGTAGGTTTCTTCACTTGTTGGACCAAGCCACAGCACTCGAAAAATTCTATAAATTTTATCAGGCACTGATTACGTGGTCTAGAACCTTGAGCCCAATCAATGTCAAAGTTAAAGTCGCCCAAGACTATCAAATGGCTATTTGAGAGGCACATTTCTAACAATGAATCTAAGAGAGCGTCATCATCGCAAGTATTCACGTTGGGTGGGCGGTAAACTAAAACTACTCTAAAATCAACCACATGTGTAGAATCGAAGATATCGAGACATAGGATATCCGAGTTGAGGCAGGAAGAGGTGTCAACAGCACTCAAGCATAGCGTATTTTTGGCCAGACAACATATACCGCCACCTTTCCGGTCTCTGCGGTCATTTCGAAAAAGCTTGTATGGGAAATCGGCGAGAATTTCAGAATCAGATATTTTGGTGGAGAGCCAAGTTTCAGTAACGAATAGCAAATCTGGCTCGTAGTTTGACAGAAAAAAGTGAAGATGATGTAGTTTGTTTACTAGGCTACGGGCATTGAATAGAAAGCATTTCATGACCGTTGGAGGTACACCGTGTCCAGTCAGACGTTTCCCGGAACCCTCCGTTTAGGAAGGTCATCGACTCGTCTTAGCTCTCCACGGTATACCACCCAGGTGCGGTCATTTGACTGCTTGTTCCTTTCCCTACATTCCTGCCTCAACTCGTATTCGCGCTGACGTTCCTCGGAAGTCATGCTGCGGCGAACACGAACTTTGCTAAAAGCAGCGGACTCTCGAAGTCTAAAAGAATTTGAAAGGGCAGTCGCCCAGTGAGACTTTGAAGGTAGTACTACCTTCACCTTGCGAGTTCGACCGCGCTCCTGTTTGCCTAAGCGATAAACTTCCAAGGGACGGCATTCGAGGTTCAAAATATCGAAAACCTCACTTACCTTACCCTCGAGGTCCCGCTGTTTTGCAGAGGGAGACAGGTCTGCAGGTGCCTCAGGAAGCCACTCGATAACAATGCTTCTTTCCTTTTTTTCCATCTCGATCCTTTCAGACATTTCCTGAGGCAATTTTGAAATTAGTGCATACATAATTTTTTCAATGACCGGGTCTTTATTTCTCATTAAAACCTCACTAATTAATTCACTCACTGACAACCTGGCAAAGTCATCATGGGCGGAGGAGCTCTCAATGTTGTTAGCGAGCACCTGGGACTTACTGCAGGACTTTGCCGAGGATTCAGGAGCTCTTTTGTTGCTCTTGGTGCGCTGTGACATGATGACCTATTGACGAAATGTAGAAATCAATGAGCACTGCTAAACCCAGTCCGTGAAAAGATTTTTAAAAGAAGGAAAGGCGTACAAAGCAAGCTTTACCGATAGCCAATAAAGAACTTTTATTCCCAGACCTTTAATAAAGAGAACCCTTATAGAAAATACAAGAAATAAAGAAGATGAAAATAGGCAAAAGAAAGACTGGCTAGATCGCAGAAAAATACGACCGCTCACCAAACGGGAACGCCAGTTATAGTCAAAGAGATGACTTAGGTTCCCAGCCGATTAGGGAGATAGTGATTTATTCTTACTAGACATGTGCGGCACCAAATCAGTATCAATTCACACGGATCCCAGACAGATGGAAGGCTCGGTTGGCCTGATTGTGAGCTAGAAATCCGAACCAAGAGCCTGGTATCGAGTGCACGCGACAGCCGCAAAAACCAAAAAAATACACGCGCCCATAGTACGATGTTGATTATTTAACAATTTCCAATCCCGAGGCTTGAAGAAGAGAAGACCGAGAGGTACTGCATCATAAACGTGACGTCGAGGGTTCGTTTCTCGTGGATTGCTACGTTTTCCGCTTTCATTCTAGTTTAGAATATCCACAAGCAACGCTGTCTGCACATCCTGGAGTTTACTGTCTTGTGATGTTTTTAGTACTTATTCCTTGTCAACACTTACCATTGTTGCAAATATGCAAAATACTACGATGCATAAAGTATTTATGAAGGACTTTCAACACCAATGATGCCTACAATGGGCACAGCACTTAGGACATAATATGTAATAGTTGTTGTAGGCCCCAACTTCTTTCTTCTTGAAACCTCGGCATTTCTAGTTGTTAACGTTAATAAACGCTTGTTGTTGTAATGTTTGCTAGTGCTTGTCAATTGCCCTGAACCCTACAATAATTGCTAATGTTAGTATTACTAGCATTAACAGTTGTTGTACGGTTCAAGTCAATTGGCAACTGCCTCTCAACAGGTCGCCAGCTTTTTTCTACATTAACTGTGGACCGCAATTGCTTGAGCGGTTTGTTGTTCAGGTTAGCTTTTCCTTCCACATCAAAAATACGGAAAAGCCGCCTATGCACGACAATGCCGCGTTGTGCACTACAGAGTGCGCTGTTGGCCAGCAAAAGGAAGGTGTCCCCCATCACCTCGACTAGGTGGCGCACGACAGGGTGATACGTTTGTGTGCATAATTTGATTGCGACATTATTTAGATGCCGACACCAAGTATCAGAATGCAGCCATCTTCTTAACATTACAAAACACGCTGATAATATCCACAGCTCATTAGGAAACTCAGAAGCAGAAGAAGAGGTTCTGCCCTGGACTCCATTCCCCAATGCTCCCAGAAACTCCTTCCGGAGCTTTCCTCCATAAATCACAAAGCATCGTTCCCGGATCGACGGGATCGGCTAGCCCGGTGAACTGCATAACTTTGTGAACGCCGCTCGCTCTCGATGTGCCGCTTCGGAATCTTCCGTACAGATCTGTGACGCAAATTAACTGGATAGTCAGCTGACGAGGGCTACCGCGTCTCCACTTGTAGAGACACGACACGAGTTCGATTCATCAATGAACTCGCTTCTGAATTTCTTCACGGGAAGCTAACGGGAGTCAGTTTTTCTTTACAAACTACGGTGATTTCTCAATGCCGAATTTGGTTGAAGATTAGCACATTTCAACAAATCTGCTAAGAAAGTCCTACACCAGGTAGAAGTCACTTCTCGCTACAAAGGTTTCATAACGATGGCCAGGATTTCAAGCAAGTTACTTAACGTCTTCGCAGCGTCGATCGCTTTTTTCTACGCACATCTCTTGAGTCAGCACAATTTACTTAGTTTAAAAAAATGCAGCTCAAAAAGGAGAAATTTCGGTGCTCTATTCCGAAAACGCGTGCTTGGGGAGAGTAAAATTCAACTGCTCTTTGGTCAACTGTTATGCATGGGGGAGGTTTTCGGTGGTATTCGATCGACCGGATAGCGGGCGTGCTAGAACCCCGTCCGTTATCGTAGTATGCAGCTTAACGGGTTCTAGAAAAATGCTAGATTACGCAAAAGCAGTGGTCAAGAAGAAAAAGGAGAAATAATGGTGTGACCAACAAAATATCGTACACTAACGGAGGTTAGACGCAGATTTCGAAGCAGGAAGTGGTTGAGTTTAGCAAGCCCTATTGGGCTTCCTAGTCCAGATCAGCTGCTCCAAAAACACAAAACTGTAACTGAACCTAAATTTTCGAAGCCCATACAAGTCATATGCTGTTGAAAGCTAGTTTTACTGCTGCATTTGATTAGCCTCCTGAAAGGCAGTCATCTCCGAGCTTTATTTTCGAAAAGCGGATAGCCGGTCTTCTTAAACCGAGTTCCTGTAAGGCACATACAAAGGATAAAGTACAGGACCGTGTTAATCAATTCACTTTTGGAATGCGCCACGTTCTCCACTTCTTCGGAATATCGTGGAAGCGTTTTGGCTGCGCATTTGGCCTACGCAATGACCTGCAGTGAGCAGCTGATAGAAAACCATTGGTTTATCTTCCCCCTTGAAGTCTGGTGCTAACTCGCTGATCCATTAACGATGGAGGGTTTGATTGTTCTGTATCAAAAACGCCTTGAATTGGAGTGTAGACGACAACCGACGCTGATTCGACTGTGCTATCACTCGGCTTGCGTTCACACAGTGCATACTTACTTTAACACTAGGTGTAGGTACACCCTAAATTTGGGCAGAGCAATGTTTCTCTCAAACTTGCTAAACCCTTTTTTGAAGATAATACGGTTTTTTCAGAGAAAAACAATACTCGCCAACTGAGGAAATTTAGGCTTGTCGTATTCTTATATTATTGTGGAAGAGAATTTTTACTATATCACAGTTATCCACTTGCAAGTCTACCATTTTTTACACGTTCCAAAATAACGTGATGAAGTTTTGACGTTCTCCAAAGCGAATCTATTGATCTGCAACATGGCGGCAATAGTTCCTTTTTTCTGCGTATCTCTCTGTCCTTGTTAATGCTTCTAATTTGTCCCAGTCACGGTTTTTCCCAAGATGTCAAACCATCGCACAGCGATTTTGGAGCTTCATCGTCAAGGGAAGCACCACTGCGACGCCATTATCCTGCTCGGTCGACTGTCTCCACAGAAACTCGTCGATGCAAGCAGCTTGGCCATGAAAGTGATCGTCCAGAACAAGGAAGAAAGCGCACTGTCAATACGAAGCAGAGCCAGAAAATCATCGAAAAGCGAGAATCCAAGAAGACTCATTCCCTGCACAAAGGGCGAGAAGCACGCAAGCATGGTGCAAGGCCAATTTTCAGGACTTCGTTATGTCTGCGGAATGGTTACCGCACTCCCCAGAATCCGACGAACTACAAAGCGTGGTCCTCTTTGAAGGCCAGTGTCTGTGCCAAGCACCTCCACTGCCATATAACCCTTTCCCTGAAGGCATCTATGTGTTGGGAGTGAACACGACTACCTCCAGATGACCTGTGTCCCATCGCCAAAAATTTCACCAAGTGTTCTGACTTTTGTATTCGCGCTCAAGAACTACAGTTGGGCAGCACTGTATAGTCGGGACCACAGCCATTCCTGCAGTCCTGATCATCTCGAAGAATTACGACCAGCTTTCGGTAGAAGGTTCTACATTGAGGACGATTCTATGACTAGAAGCTTGTGCTGACCAACTTCTAGTCACATATGAAGAGCAGAAATCAGCTTTTATGTCGATGCTTCACCTCGGCAGTCTCGAGTAAAGCTGTTGTAGCTGTTTGCCGAAAATGTTGTTTTGTTCTGTCGTTTTCCTGACAGTACTCCTTGCGTGTGCCTGCATAACTTTTCTCACGTTATCTTTTTCGAAGTTTCTAACAGCTTTTTCAAGAAATTCTCTATCGCAGCGAAATATCTGACATGACAGCTGAACTGTGCGCTTGTTGCAAGTGTCCTATCCCAATGTCGGGAAAATGGGTAGCAGACAATAAAAGAGCAAAATTTTCCGCCTGAGAAAATAAAGATGTAAGCGCCTAATTCTGAATAGTTAATTTTATATGGAGCTAAATTTGATATCTCCAAAGATGTGCGGCGTTTGTATGCAACGAGCATGTTCGAATAAAATCAGTTACTCGACTTGTCCCCTGGTGTGTTGAATTCAGTTCCAAGCTTGTTAGAAACTATAGCACAAACTTCTTCGGAGTCTGAAATCTCTAGTTTGAAAAAAATCACTACGTCAAACATCGCCAGGAACGTTTAGAAATTTCAAAAGCTTACAGCGGCGAAAGTCAGCCCGAGCTTATAGCGATGAAAAACAGTGAAGGCTACACCGATCGGAAGGCAAAAGAGGGCCAAACAAAGTGGCCTTTGTGTGGCCCTATTTTTTGAAAGGATTAGTGCAGCAAATTTGGCGATAAAATTGAGTACGAGGAAGACGCTGACAACGCCTAGTAATCAGGCCTACCGTATTATTGCTTCATTCATAGTCACGAACAACAACGTATTTGATGCATATCGACGTTTTTCACCCACCGACTACGCACATAAGTGTCACTTGAAGGCTGGTGCAATATGTTGAGCACAACGCAAGAAAAGGGGTATGACCAGAAGCTGTCATAAAGTGGAACGATTTCCTCTACCAGGAGCCGCAGGAGAACTCGATGCCAACTCACCATCAGACTACTCAGTTTTCTAGGTTGGTCAGATCCAACTTGCTGCAGATGTTCGTGACATCCCAAGAACACATGCCGAATACTTCGTGATACTTATGCCCATTATAGAGTGTACCTCTGAAGATATGAGATGACTGATTTATTTCATTGTTACTTGGTCATTGTATGCATAAATGAGTTTAAAAAGACCAGCTTCGATTATCAAGCGTGTCCTGTCCTAACCAGGATACTATCTCAACGGTAGGTCGGAACCGCGCAAGTGTTGTATATAGGCAGAACCGCCTCTCTCTGGGTAGTAACAAACTGCAGGTATCTCGACCCCAATACAGCTCTGCGCAGAGTTAGGGGCGACGGAAGTCGCGGGTTGGCGCCCTGTTGATTCACGTGCTCCACAGCTGACGGGCGCGCGCGGGATGAGGGCTCGTATCGCGGCTAAGCGCAGTGCACAGGTGGCGTAGTAGGGAAGAGCTCGGGCTCGTAAACGCGGGGCCAGGGGTTTGGATCCCGCAGACTGCGTTCGTTTTGCACTTTTGCAAAATCCATGTTTATCATAGGTAATCCACCTAGGGGTAATATAGTGTGTTATAGAGCATGTTTACATATAACATATGCTTCAAACTACAGTGTAGCTAAAATGTTCACTTCTGTGTGTCACTTAAAGCCTATTTTGTGTGAAGCTATAGTTATGTAACGATAGATATTTTGTGGCACTAGTAAAAAGTTCCGACTCCACCGACAAGACTTCGGTCAAAAAAAAATTTTTCGCTGAAACTTTGTCTAGGGGGGGGGGTTATTTGGGGTGCTGATCACGAATCTGACATCCGTTTTCCACGATTCGGCTAAGTAATATAGATACAGGAAGGCACAGGATTACATTCTTGAAGTTTCTGCCGATGACAGCAGGTAGAGGCAGAATCGTGAAAAACAATGTCAGATTCGTGATCAGCACCCCAAATAACCCCCCTAGACGAAGTTTCAGCGAAATCGGTGACCCTGCCTGGACCACCCTTGTTAACGGTATGGGTGGCCTCCGACCGAATCGTGAAAAACGAATGTCAGACTCGTGATCAGCACCCCAAATAACCCCCTAGACGAAGTTCCAGCGAAATCGGTGACCCTGCCTGGACCACCCTTGTTAACGGTATGGGTGGCCTCCGACCGAATCGTGAAAAACGGATGTCAGATTCGTGATCAATACCCCAAATAACCCCCCCCCCCTAGACAAAGTTTCAGCGAAAAATTTTTTTTGACCGAAGTATTGTCGGTGGAGTCGGAACTTTTTACTAGTGCCACAAAATATCTATCGTTACATAACTATAGCTTCACACAAAATAGGCTTAAAATAAGTGACACACAGAAGTGAACATTTTAGCTAATCTGTAGTTTGAAGCATATGTTATATGTAAACATGCTCTATAACACACTATAATACCCCTAGGTGGATTACCTATATGATAAACATGGATTTTGCAAAAGTGCAAAACGAACGCAGTCTGCGGGATCCAAACCCCCGACCCCGCGTCTACGAGCCCGAGTTCTTCCCTGCTACGCCGCCTGTGCACTGCGCTTAGCCGCGATACGAGCCCTCATCCCTGGCGCGCCCGTCAGCTGTGGAGCACGTGAATCAACGTGGCGCCAACCCGCGACTTCCGTCGCCCCTAACTCTGCGCAGAGTTGTATTGGGGTCGAGATACCTGCAGTTTGTTACTACCCAGAGAGAGGCGGTTCTGCCCATATACAACACTTGCGCCGTTCCGACCTACCGTTGAGATAGTATCCTGGTAAGTACGGTGTTTGCTTGTCTCATTAGACGCGTTGCTGAGGCCGCAGACTGTGTAGTATTAGGGATGTGGCACATACATAATTATGCGGGATACGCAGATTAGAATCGGTGGAAATCAGCTTTGCAAGAATGTTCTGGGTTAGAGTACATGAACTTGGCTGCACCAATATTCTCTTGGCATCTGGGGGAATAAATTCTTCGATTTACGCACTCTAACCTACCTCCAAAAAGGCATTATTTGGTCTCAAGTTATATAATGATAAATGGAACGGTGTACTTGTTCTCTAGTGACTTCTGTTACCTTCTATTATCCTCTATCTTATTCTAGTACTAGGTGTAGCCATTGGAAGATCCAAGCCTCTAGAGCTAACGGTAATGTAAGATATAGTATCTTCACAAATCAAGCTGGCACGGAGTCCCTGAAATTGGAAAAGAGAAATGCGCTACCGAGCTCTTATAAGGCGATACAAAATAATTTTTATTGATAGGTTTTGCAGTAGAATCCATTGTATTTTGCTTTAGTTGATTACACTGTTGTGCTGTAGGTCAGTTCGCTGTGTCGCTGATGTAAACTACTTTGCTTGCAGTTCTGCGGCCGTTGTCAAAGAGTCAGGCCCCGTTTATACTTCGTCGCGGCGCGATGCGATGGCCACGCAGTGAGGCCAAATTGATCGATCGCGTCGCACAATCAATTTGGCTACTATACGTGGCGTCGCGTCGCGCCGCGACGAAGCATAAACGGGGCCTCAGAGTAGAATACCCCCCTCCTCCCCTTCACTAGGGTAGATCCATTATGTTCACTGTGTCCAGAGTTGGTTTAATTTGCGTTTGGTTGCATGGACATGGATTGCTATAATAAAAAAATAAACAGCAGATGCTATATGGTTCAGTGTAATTGGTCAAACGTTTCTCAACAGCGTAGCCAAAATTCTTTGCAATAATCATCGGATTCCCTGTACGTATCTAACCAGGAAAGGAATCATGAGTATGCCTGAGCGGCGAAATTGAATACCACTACGAGAATATCCGCTCCCCAAATAGTAGAAAAGAGTGTTTCACTTTGAAAAGTCCTTGAACATGAGTAGTTAGGGATCCTAAAAATCTGCTGTGGATCGTACAGCCGGACAAGGTGACACTTTCCAAACGTCGAAAATACTGCAAGGTCAAGAATTTGAATTCCAAACCCTGAACCTTCGAAGCAGTATCTATGCAGTTTCTCTCAATATTCGATGGTTTTGTTGGATTAGGCGATTCCAAAATGAACTTTCGCGACCCACTATTCGGCGATTTCCGTAATTCTCTTCTACTTGAGGTAGATCCCCGTAATGGTGTTTATTTATGCCGTTCAGGTATGCGCCTGAGTCCGCTCCCAGGAATGTAAGTTCACGGCGTCCTCTGCAGCATTCCTGTCCAAGGCGACGGCTACCGTTAGATAGAGGGTGTCGTGACCGAAGATGGCCTCGAGTACCGTGCCTCTCAGGCTCATTCGCGATTTATCTTGGCGGATCGCAAATTGCGGGCACGCAACTCGTCGGCGAATTCATGAATTTCGTGGGGCGGAGCGCGCACCGGCGGCGGCGGCCGAGGATTCGCCGAGCCACTTAGGCGCAGGCACACCTGTGTCACCCTCCCCCGACTACATGGAGCTGACGGCTTTTTTGCTCGTCGCCCTTATATCGCCCGCGTTCTCGACCGGTGAGTTCGCCTAAACGCACGAAAATGCTGGCCTCCCACGCATGGAGTCTCCGTTCGGCATTCGTTGGCCCAACGAGTTCAATCCTCCATCAGAGCTTTGTCGAGCATGTTGCTGCCGTATCCTCTTTGATCCACTTTTTCATCCGGTTCGATTTCTCCAGTTCGGTAGAAACTCGCCACATCATCTCGAGTGGTGTGCACTTTAGATGGTCATATAACGGCCAGCAAACGAAAATGCTGTCATTCTTCATTCCCTTGCTTATTCTTCTTCCCTTTGCGTTTTTAGTGTGCCGCGTAGCCTCTTTGTCCCTGTTGCATTCAACGTCCGTCGAGTCGCGAAGTCCTCCCCTATGTGGGGCATCGCCTCGTCTATACCCATACTATTAAGGTCCTTTAATGGTGCAACCTCTCAGTGACCGCCAGGACCACCCAAACCATTGCATAACACGACTAGCTGCAATAGGGCACGGCTAGCTGCAAATTTCCCAGCATCAACTTTACAACGACTTTGCCTCTGCTTTTCACATGTTTTTCATCGACACCTTTGATATTTCCACTGGAAAACGCGAGAATGAGCGCTGTTATGTTCATAGAGGCCTTTTATGACGACCGACTATGACACTTGCAACGACACCGCCAGCGTGGTTTTCCGCAGGAAAAAACCTATCTTAAGATGTACATCGACGTTTTGAAACGAGAGTAGATGACGGCTACGATAGAGATGTAAGAGCGAGTCATACCAACATCTTCCACTACGAGAGCAATACGTAGTGCATTCGAGGTTCTGTGCGCAGAACCGTGTAAAGTAACGTCGAAAGTCTTCGACACTGAGTCCAGAGTACTGAGCTAAGTAGTCGCAGCGCTTCTGTGTCGGACGGATTTGCTATGACGGAACTTTATTGTGGGCGAACATTTCGATTAAGTCGCCCTTTGCTACGGTCAATAGTTCATCGGAAACGTAGAAGAAGGGTAAAAACGGCAAACACTTTACATCAGCTGACCACTCTACATAAGTCTCTTCCGCTTTTACCAATGATATTCGCTGAAAGACTGGTAATCGGTAGCACTAGCGACCAGAGTAGGAGCAGAGTGCATGGCGTAGTCGACTAATAACCTCCAAACCTTGGCATTTATCTTCTATGAGAAGCTGATGTGTGCTAGCGCTATTATTTAGTATTTTCGCTTAGGGAGCCTGCACTCGGAGATTCCTTGAAACTTCGATCCTTTGTCATTTTTGTGCGGTCAGGTGAAACAAGCTATAGATTGACGCGCTTAGATATGGCTGTTTCTCAAGAATCCTCTACCTATCCTTTGACTAATCCGGAGTATTAGTCCAAAAACAAAAGGTTCCGTCAGAAGTGCTATGTCGAGCAACGTATCGCAAACTTGAGCAAAATCGGAGGACTTTGACATATGCAATTAATGTAGAAATGTGGTGCAAAGATGCCTGAATATCGCTACGTAGGTGTGGCACCTACATCTTTTGAAAGCATGTTATCTGTACCTCTACATACTTCGGAGGCATATACATTCACTACTCACTACTTCTAAGGCTGATAGGAGCTTATTACATATAATAGCAAAAAAGAGTGGAGAAAGCAAACATAAGCTTTAGAGCAAGACTAGGAAGGACACATTTTACTAATGTACAAAGGACGGAAATATACCACAGCTACACCATTTTCCTCCTCTTCCTTACATTGTTCGTGATAATCTTAGGACAATTGTACCAAAGGTGCCTAACGGTTTCCAATCTCATCAATGTCCCTAGCTTCTGTGTTTCTGCCTCACGAAGGCCACATCCAGATACTCTGTTAAAACCACAGATGAAAACACGAAGTGCACATCCATCCTCCATCCTAACTCAATCCTAATCTTTTCATCTAAAGTGCTGCTCGACGTCCGTAAATGTTCATTCTAACCTGCCGTGCTAGTTCCGAGCACAGGTTTGTGCTGCATAATGTGATTAACGTTCCTTTTTGCCTGCTCTTCCGTCCTCGACTGGACGGGCGGTTTGGCGGCTTTGACACAGAGATAAATCCTTCCATAGTGGAGAGCGTACGGCTCTAAACGTTCACCATAAAAATAGGAGGGGTGCTGAGCACTAAGAATATTGAGTCAATTTTCTAGTCAGTAGAAAAGCTCAATTTTTAAGCTTTATACCTACTATCTCATCAGTACCTGTAGCTGCATCAATAACTATGACATATGGCTAATTCTTGAAAAGAAACGTTTTGTACTACTTAGAATATGCCTGTCTGATCTGTTTTAATTAGTTTATTAATAAATTTTTAAGCATCGTAGGAGGAACATACCGCCAATCGAAGTCTGCTGCATGCCATGTAGCAACCCTTTACTGGAAAAAGAACCAACGTTCTGGCAAGCCCGGAGCTGCGCGTCCATTATAATACACGAATAGAGGTGACAGCAAAAAGGAATCACGAACAACGTGGAAATATGGGTTTCCACAAAACGTCATAAGCATTCACATGTATCTCTTTCAGAGTGGATCATTTTTGGCATTTGGTACTCCCTTGTTGAAACGTTTCGTCACAAAATCGAAGAAGAAGAGTATTCAACTACAGAACATTCTCGGAAGGATAATAAAGGATAATAATATAAGGGCAATTTTCGAAAACAAATGGGACATCTAGCCCTGGCAGATAAATAGGTACCCACCTTCTCGAACGGCAGCTGCAACTATGTACATAGCACTACCTGAAATCGATCTATTAAGAAATGACAGGGCTTGGAGTTAAAATCTCTATTTTAACTCGCGCAGTCTCCAACAAACTTGCTTACATGGCTTTTCATTCGGATTTTTGAGAGCCTTCCCTATGGAAAAGTTAGAAGTGTAGAAGTGCTAAAAATGTGTCCATAGACGTTAGCGGTCGACTATTCACGACCACAAACTTCTTGCCAATTGTTTTTTCGGCAACTGTACAATTATGTAATGTGAATAAGTTTATGCAGAGTCCTGGTCGTATGGTTTTAGAAGGTGAAAATAACTGATTATTTCTAACCGACTAGTAGTTCAACTTAACAAATCTGTAACTCTTATATAAAACCTCTGACTCACATAGATTTTTCCCTATATAGCTACGTTATTTTGCACTAAGCGAAAAAAGTAAAAAGGCGTAAAAAATCAAATATTTAGCATAAGTCATTCCATCCCGTCTACAGTGTGATGTTGCCTAACATTCAAGTCAAATTCAAGGCAGGGGCTATTATTGTTATGGACGCCTCCTTGGAGATCTAGTTGACTGAAGGCGACGTCAATCTAGTTCGTGGCACGCAATTAAACCATTAACGGAAACCCGATTCGCATATGGCCGTACAAAAATCACCAACAAATCCAAGAGCGGCAGCCCCGGCTTTTGTTGTTTAAGTCTTCCAATTTTTTTCCGCCCAGAAGTGTTACATTTATAATCATGATCAGATCACGCATCATGGCGCACATTGCATCTTTTTGTGTTTGGTTGTGAACGCGTTGAGAATACGGTCCTTCAAACACTGAGCTTCCCCACCAAACTCACGTAAGCAGTCCTTTGTTGGGTACTGGATTAACTTTGGGTTTGTGCTCAAACTTACCAGGGAATAGTCTCAGGCGTATATCTGAACGACGCAAACGGACGCGACTGCGCGAATCTACACCACTTGTGTGGTAGAGAAGAAGGTTCCATTTTTTGTCAAGTCCTTGAACATATAGAGTTAGAGAGCCTCAAACTTCGCTATGGAATCGCACAGCCGCATAAGGCAATGTCTTCCGAGTATTGAACATGTGGAAGCAATATAAACACAAGTTTCTGCAAATCCGTTTCGAAGCTGGAAGCGAGCGCCAAGCGAGGTTTCCAGTACTGTTCGTTTCGCATCTCAATGTTATTTGCGGCTCGAGTAGCCCATCAAAGGCGGACATTGCCATAGTCGCTCAGCTGATCCTGAAGCGTGAAATGGTTCGAGGATTCTGAGCAGATTAGGCAGTTCGACTTGGGCACGCGTCTTATCGATGGTATGCGTCATCCATCATATCTGTGTATTAGACGCGATATCATTGCGCTCGAGGTTTCGCCGTTTTCACTCACAATTTTTTCAAAAACTGGTTCTTGTCCTGAATAAATGTTGCAAGTCGGATGCAGCCTTCCCGGAAACTCTTGGGACAGGGTGTGGTTTCTCTGATACATTCTATGGGTTGAATATTGGTTGGTACGCTGCCGCAATGACAAAAGACTAGGAAATTGTAACCTTTCACCTCGTGGACTTTGAAAATTTCAAGTTTAAAACAAGTTCAGACCGTCGGACAAAAGTCGAATTCACAAAGATGTGATCTTAAAATTGAACTGATTTGATTTTGTTTAAGGGAGAAACACCTTAGCGAAAGCCATTCTTTTAGAGAGTGGTAACTCAGAGGCTGTTGGGAACAGCTCTTTTGCCTCTTAATAACAACAACGAAAAATTGCAAATATAAGCGTATTATGTATAAGAAGACGACTTGCGGAAAACGCACATATCTATCCGCTTACAAGGTGGCAAGCAAATTCGCGATTTCAAATTTTGATATTCGATATTATTCATAGATATATTCCGGTTTGGAAAAAGTAAAGGCGCCCTCAAACTGAGCGGCACAATGACTCTAAACGCTCCTAAGTGCGGCAGACTTCCTTCCTTTCGTTAGATTTAAACAGAACCAAATAAGTTGACATGTAATTGATAGAAGTTCGAGACCTTAAAACATTTTTAAATACCGCCTCCTGTACTGTACAGCTGTATAAAAAATTAGACTAGACCCTGTAGATCACAGTGAACGAGAACGGCCTATAAAAGAGTAAAAAGAAAGCTGTGACTTTGTTTAAATATTTATTTTCTATTGCAATCATACGAGAAAGGAAGGCAATCACGAACACAAGGAGCTACAGCTTTGAACAAGTATGAGAGAAAAGAATGCGATGAACATATTTGAGGCAGATTAATTGGATAATGAGAAAGGAAGGACCTCACCTGTAGTTTTATTTAGCTACATTTTTCTATCGTTTGCTCAGAATAATAACTCATATAGTATAGTTCTAGTGAAAGGGTTGCTACAATTGTATAGTGTCTTTCCAAAAAATGATTCAACCGCTCTTTTAGTGGTTAAAAGCCGCCAAAGCTTGCTCTTGAACATTTGCGCTTACACCTCGCAATATGTAGTGATTGTAGTCTGTTTTACTACGTAACTCTGTCGTCCTAGGTAATCATTGACTATGGCGATATGTGCTAACCTTGGACAACATGGGATCCCATTTATTACACATGCGTGCAAGCTATGCAACTGCTTAAATCAACGCAGCTGTATCCAGTGTCAAACTAATGAAACGAGGCTTTCCGACTAACCGAAAAGGCTGACGAACTCCTAAAGTTTCTAACAAATGTGGAGAAGTACATAGCTGCTACAGATTCTTTTGCTCGATAAGCAACTGCGTGGATGCCATCCTTTTCGCTTGAAAAACAAAAAGCAAAACTACTCTTGGGAAGGGCAAGCAAACGTAGAAGGCTCGCCAGTTTTAAGATTTTACTTAATTTCCGAGTTGAATTTTGTCGACTGCTAAAAAATGCAAGGCATAGACTCTTTCTGATGTCCAAAGCGGTTGGCTTTAATGATTCCTCGCTGCTAGCCAAACCGTGCTGGGTATTTTTTTGTCCTGTTCTTAAAGATGTAACCTGTACCTCTAATCAAAAAATATATTGTAGACAAATTGGAAAAGATTTAGCTTCATAAAGATGTTACCATTCAGTCGAGCTCCTGGTCTTACATAAAATAGTGAACCCCGTGGATTAGTAAGAAATAAGATGTTCAGCCTTCAGTATAATGTGAGCAGGAGGCCATAAGATCTTCTCACAGCTTACAAGAGCATGAAAGAAGTTCTTGATTTAAAACTGACGACTTCCTTAAATTCGATGCCTCATCTACTCGTGATCATGCAGCAGAGCTCTTCGTAAGCAGTCCTGTAGCAGCTACCAGGTGGTCCTTAGTGTTGGTTCTGAATACGTCGTGTTGTAAAATCAAAGCATAACACAGAAACAATCCAAAAAAGGCTTTCAAAAAAAGATGAGTACAAGCAGCTTCGGGAAACAAAGCATAACACAGAAACAATCCAAAAAAGGCTTTCAAAAAAGATGAGTACAAGCAGCTTCGGGAAAAGCAATAGTAGCACAGCTTCTTGTTTTTATCTGCTGTTCCTATTTCGTTATACTTACTTTCATTAGATTATATGACATTGTGTTGACTTGTTCACAATTATTCCTCTCCACATACACGAATGCGCATGTAATAAATGTGATTTGTAAGATATAAATGAACCACGTGTAGCTTGGCCTATCTGGGTCAGATATTCCCTGCAGCATTACGCAGTGTGTAAGCCATATTCTTTACTTTAATACGTAAGGCAAAGTTATTATGTGAGTTGTTTCTCGATTCATCATTCACTTTGAATTTAAAAACCGAAAACCAATGTGCTCTTTACAGAGACCATTCCACATAGTCACCTTCCCTTCCCAAGTTTGTCTGAGGCTACATACATACATACATACACACATACATACATACATACATACATACAATACATACATACATACATACATACATATATACATACATATACACAAACACACATGGCTTCCGTGAACGACTTGAACATTACACCCGTATCTTCTGACTTTTGTTTGGGTAACAGGCACTGCTGTGGGCAGACTGAAGCATCTTTACTCAAAATGTTAGCTGTCAGAAGCGTTACTGAGACTAGGTACACATCTTCCTTCAGAATGCGAGCTGTCAGAATGGTCCGGATGGAGCACCTGCTACGGCACGTGCTACTACGCTCTTTCGGTGCGAAATCGTGACGTGATCCGTCCGGCCATACCCGACACGCCACAGAGCTCCGTCAAACGCTGTCCTCATCTCTATGAGACGCGTTTTTGCACGATGCCTTCATGTCAGGTGAGATCAGGTGCCTTTGAACTCATCCGAATACGAGGTTTTACTATCGGCCACCAAATACCAACATTCAAATCGGCTCGCTGCTAATCGAGGCAGCGTATCGAATTCTCATGAAAGGTGCTCAATTGGTGTTTTCGGCCATTAATTGCTTGTCACGCTTCCGAAAATCTGCGCGTGTCCGTACCTGCCATCTACCCTCTCTCGTTCCCCATCTACATGTTGAGATGGTAGATATCCGCCGAACATGGGATGGTATGGTATTCGTTCGTCGTGTTGGTGTGCACTGGATTCAGTCTAAACTAGTAATTTGGGTGCGATGTAGCCGGATAGGAATTAGACGACAGCAAAACACTTTCGACACGCGGAGACACCCTCTTGACATGCGTGCCTCCAAATAATGAGCTTGTCCTCAACCTCGACAGGTAAAGGGGTTCACTGCCTCGCTTGAAGCCATCTCCTTACAACTCAGCTCCTTAGACGACTGCGTAAGTTCCCTTTTCTAGTAGATGTCCTGAGTCTTTGGAAGATATGGAAGAGTGGCTTGTGAGAAAACGAAGGGAATGCACTCTTCAGGACGGCACAAAAAACATACGGAAGACCCATTTCTGCAATTCCAGCAAGCCGAGAGTGCTGAGCGTGAAGTGAACGTTGGAAAAGTTTCATTTGCAGAAAAACGCCAGACTCTCACGACATTTTCTCCATTAGCCGTCTCCTCTTTCGCCTCGTCTAGATCCCTAATCAGGTCGCCATGAGTTCATCCAAAAGGCGCCCAAAAGGCAGTGTACCGAAAAGCTCATATTTCACTGCAGTCCTTGTTAGGCCTGGACAGTGCTACTATGCAGGCACGTGATGAATTCCATTATGAATGAAGGGCTAATCGTCTGCTCCACTTTGAAAATGAGATAGCATCTGTTCACTGAGCCATGTTTTAATACGCATTAGTTAAGAACAGAACGAAAAGTTGTTCTAAAAGAGCCTGGAGTAGCGGACTCACTTAGTCTAAAAATTCGTCTAGTTCCTACGCACAGCACATACCCTCCTCCAGTCAGTGTAGATTGTCGCGGTCGATTTGCGCTGCTAATGTTATATGCTCCGAAAGCGTTTTTGTCGCTCAAACACTTTCTACGTCGAAAGATACAGATCTGCGAAAACTCGTGGGAGGACAGCTGGAGGAATTCTGCTCCACAAAGGTTGGATGTAGAGACTTGGGATATCCAAGTACCTGTGGCGGCCTGCCTAAGCGTGTGGTTAAAAAGCATTTTCTAAACATATCCAAACCCTGATTTTCCTGCAATCAAAAAGCTAGTGTGCTTATGCACTGCGTAACTACCACATTCCTAATATGTAAGGTCTGGTAAAGAACCATACAGTAATACTCTTAAGTAATTAGATCAAACACGTAAAAAGCTGTCGCTCCCCTAACAAATCTTCTCAGGTATAAAGACAATCCTTTCTCTAGTAGCGTATGCAGCCAAGTTATGGAAGAGGTTAAATGCAGTTTGTATCGAATGCGGTTTGCATTAACAGTCCGTATTCTAGTTAGATTCTTTGCATTGAAGGCTTTCGGTTATCTTGATTTTGTGCGAATTGAGACCATGCCGGCACATTTATGAGAACAACACAGAGAATTCTGGGTCAATGTTGCCGACCTGGTTACAGTAGAAATAAGCCGCTAAAAGGTTTCGGAGTTGTGCAGTAAGCTATATCCTAAAGCTTGTAAGATATTTCGGAATATTAAGTGCTTTATTCGGGAGAAGCCCTTAACACTTAAGAGATGATAGAGTTGTTGCTACACATTTAATCAATTTACATGTAGAATTTTGGATCACTCCCAATTGGAAGGATAGGGGGGTGCAGAATTTGATGACGTTCTGTAGAGGCCGAGTGTGTGGCTCATTCAATCAGATATTGATTGACATACCGTACATTCGCTTTTTTCTTTTGAAAATGGCGTGCACTTTAGAATACATGTAGGCGCAAACAACAACAAGACTCCAGAAACTGTGAGTAACACTGAGACCTGATTTCCGCTAGAAATTTCCTTACTAACTATGTTAACTTCGTCGGGTGTGTCTATCCAAAATCAGGTTGGCTAGTAATGTTGCCGATCTGTCCGCCTGTCTACCATATTCACCTAATTCCTACCTCTATCGATCAACTCTTTTTAAAACCGATTGATAATAGTAAGCTGATCAATACTGTCTACTCGTTATGACCGACCTCGAACCATCAGCTCTGAAAAAATCGATAATGTGGTAGCTATTCGTCGGTCACCGAATTTTCTTGTAAAGATTAACCCTGGTCAGCAATCAATGGTGCCGATCAAGCTGTATTGTATAAACACATCCCTAGGACCATTGGTTATTGTTACCGGCGAATGTGTGGAGAAGTATACAGAATAAGGCCGCTCTTTGAAGTGCAGTAAGATTTTCAACCACCTCAATACTTTCTATGAAGAGCGACATGTAGGAAAAAGACTGGGACTTTAAGATTATAAGAATGCTGCTCCCTACCGTCCAAGTGTTGCGAGCTTCCGACTAATATTTGAGGATCATTGCAACGCGCAGAGCTTATTGAGAGAGTCTTGTGCACTTCCTCGAAGACTTTGGAGAGTTTGCAAGTTTCACAAAATTGGATTTCAACCGCTGATTTTCGTATGAAATTGAATTCTCCTCATCCTCTTCAATGTGGTAGAGATTACAGAATAGTGTGGGCCAATAAGCTACTGCCCTTGTAGTAAAACCACCTCAGTGATCGCTTGAACTTCGAAACGGGGAGTGGTGAAAGTGTTTATAAGGGGAGTGCTTCGCTATCCTTCACCTAAAAGGGTGCACTTTCACTGTCGATGTGCGACGTGAAAATTGCGCCACCTAAGAAAATGGAGGAAGTGGAGGGGAGGTGTTTCATAGTTCCGAATGGTCTTCTACTTTCAGGAGGGATCGACGGATGCGGTCGATTTGCCAAGTCATTCCAGCCATCCCAAGTCATCTGTCAGGCTCATTCTGGAAAAGAAACTTCTTCACAAAGCACGCTTGGAGCATGGCTCAGAGGAGTTTCGCTCTTCGGTTAGTTCCGGTATTACAGCAGATGCTCTGCCATGATAACGACCCCAAGTAAAGTGTTTCAGGTTCATGTCTCTACGAAATCTCTAACAGATCAGCAAAAACGGAATCAACCCGACCGCGATCACGGAAAGCGAAATTACTATGGACAACTTACTCAAACCCTGGAGGCCCTGCAACAGCAGCAGAATCGTGACACCACTACGAAGTCGTTCAAGGGAGACAACGTCGCCGAGGCAGGGCAGTTGACCTCGTGAGCACTTACCTCCATTTAACGACAGCATATACGTACACCTCTCAAATTGTAGAAAGCATTAAGTTTTCTACGGTTGAATTCTACCCTAAAAATGGTTCCCCAAACCAAATGGAGATTAATTTAGATGAAGCGGGGTGCCACCGTTCCCTTGACTCCGCCATGTTCTTGATTTTCCAACCGATTGCGTTATTTTTGCGAGTAGTGTAACCCTTAACAAGCTGAGAGGATAAGAGGAAGATTCAAATAAAATGAGGTCTGGAAACTGGAGCAGGAGTTGTCGTATATGATTTCCTATTCGATTTCGTTACAAGAAATCTGGGCTGTAGGTCTGTGAGTAAGCTGCTTTCTCGATTGTAATTATAGATTTATATGTGCGATTTCCCGTCCAGAGCTTCTGAGGATATAAGGCAAATGGTCAACAGTTTATGAGATCAATGTCGTCTTTCTTCCCTAAGGATCAGATTCATAAAACTTGTTTTCCACACGAATGGAGCTTCTTCACCAAGAAAGAACAAAGTAAATAGGAGTGTGAGAGTTGGAGCTAGTCTTATAGCTGCTTAATTGACAAAAACTTTTGGAATATTATTAAGCGAAGTGGGATAGCTGGCTGAGAAGTCGAGTGCAGACTAAACCACAGTTGATGTCTAGAAAATTACATGTGTTCTTCAGAGATGGATTGATGATTTTCTCACTTGCGTTTTTTGCAAGTGGATTTGAAAAATGTGGAAACCACGTTTGCCTTCTCTCACGCAGATTTTCAGAGTTCATTGTTGAAATTACCAAAAGATTTAATTCTTCACACAATTGTTTTAAGCCTAGAGTGGCTGGACTAGAAGCTCCATGCTGCCACATGATGTTTTGCTGCTATCAGAATGCATCGTTGGGAGTAGATCCCGCGCCTTCTACTTTCCGGGCAGCATGCTATTCCAATACACCATCGGCGCTGTTTGACAGCACGCGACATCCGTGGTATCCTCGTTGCAATGGCCTATCAGCACTCGCCCGTGATAGCGGGAAGAGCCGGACGCATATCAGCGATTTAGCGGAACCCCTTTCTCTTAACAATCTTTCACACATTTGTTCTAAGTCTGCAGCGACTGGCGTAGAATATTGAAGCGGACATCGGAAGTTCAAAAACCCCTCGAGCATTTCGTAGATAGAGCCAAGTTGCATTGACTAGGTGATCATGTATGCTCGGTCATGATGAAGCAAACGAACACATGTAAGGAGAGTCAGCTGCTCTGTTCTTGATCTTTGTTTTCAAGTGTTTTGGGCGCGAATAGAGGAGGTGACGGCTGTCGCGTGCACCCATCACCATGCTCTTGGCTCGGTTTTCCTGCCCAGGTCAAGCAAGCCTTGCGTCTCTTCGGGGTAGGTCAGTCCATAGCGGACTTGTTTTGAAAGGATAAAGGACGTCATTATTTAGAAAAAATAAACGATAAAGGATAAAGGACGGCGTTAGGCAATCTATGTTGGGGTGCGCCACGTATTATACTTCTACGGGATGTCGCGGAGACGATTTGAATGCGCATTTAGCGTATACAATGACTTGCGGGGCCAGCCGATGAACAAGTCAGCGCTCTATCCTTCCCAGACAAGTCTGGTACCAGTTTACCGATACCGGAAGGATGGAAGGCTTGGTTGGCCTGGGCGGGAAATCCGAACCAGGAACATGGTGACTACAGGGGACAGTCGCCGCCTCCTCCGGCTGCGCTACACGCGTCACGCAAATCAAAGCGAGCAAGTCCGATACCCATTCACCGATCCCGGAGGAACGAATGGTTGGCCTGGGCGGGAAATCCGAACCAAGAACATAGTTTCGGGTGTGTGTGTGTGTGTGTGTGTGTGTGTGTGTGTGTGTGTGTGTGTGTGTGTGTGTGTGTGTGTGTGTGTGTGTGTGTGTGTGTGACAGCCGGCACACCTTCCGACTACGCTACAAGTTCTCGTTTGAATAAAATACACATTCAAAAAGGCTCTGAGATCCCGTAGAAGTAGAAAGCGTCCCAAAAGAAATTGTGTAACGCCGCTCTTTATCCTATGTCCTCTAATTGTAAGTGCTTATAGTTCAAGCAAGGCTTTTGCTTTAAAACTCCGTCAGACTTCTTGGTGAGCAGAACCGCTGATGTTTAATAATACGGCTAGATGGAAGGTAATTTTTTTAAAATGCATGGCAACATACTTTCTATTCCAATATGTCATTCTCCTTTTTCGAAATGAATAGAATTCTGTTTTCCCATTGTATTTTATATGTTGGGCGCGTGTAGCGCAGTCGGAGGAGGCGCGACTGTCGCGTGCACCCGATACCAGGTTCCTGGTTCGGATTTCCCGCCCAGGTCAACCAAGCCTTCCATCCCTCCGGGGTCGGTGAATTGGTACCAGACTTGTCTGGGAAGGGATAAAGCACTGACTTGTTCATCGGCTGGCTACCGCAAGTCATTGTATGGCCAAGTACGCATTCAAGTCGCCTCCGCGACTTTCCGTAGAAGTAGAATGCGCTGGCGCATCCCAGAAGGGATTGAGTAACGCCGTCCTTTATCCTTTATCCTTATCCTTATTTTATATGTTATAAAACGAATGATAAATGTTTACACAAGCATTCTTCAACGCTTTGGTCAAGCTTTTATGAAAAGCCGTGCGCGTAGAAATGCAAACGTGTAGCCTGAAACCATGTGACTTCTGAAAATTGGAAAAATTAGGAAACGACGAACATTCCTTAGTAGACAATGGCTGGAATAGTGATTCTAATTTCTATTCTTCATATTTTCTTAGCTCTAAACCAAGATTTTTTCCAGAAACCCAAATGTGGATGAGACTACCACCAGCGCCGAGCTGCACAGCCTGACGATCGACCTACCGAAGCGTCTAAAGCCAGCGAGAGAACGCATGGCAGGAGATAGAAAAATGACATGGAAGCTCAAGGACGGGGAGGGCGATTCAGGGACGACTGAGTCGACATTTGGAGACGTGCTTCGTGAACTAGAGACGGCGGCTGAGTACAGGATCCCCTTGGATGACATGCGTATTCGAAAGGTCTTACGTCGTAACAAGAAGCTGATGAGGGCCCTCATAGAGGCATACAGATTAAGGACAACTACATCTGCTCCAACGACACCAACGACCATAACCACAGAGGAGAAAACAGAGTACCTTACAACAACGCAGGTGGAAGGGGACGTCAAAGTCGAGTCGACAACGATTGGCGATTTGCCGTCGACCAGTGAAGGCAAATCAGCTACGACGAATGAACTTACTGATGCAGTGCAGCATTCGAACAGCCAGCCTGAATACCCTCAGTCGACCACAAGCAGTTCTGCTGCAGTTGAAGAGTTCCCATCAAACACGGCCACAATGACGCAGGCTTCAGAATCAGCTGCGTCTGAAACATCGTCGGTCTTCACAGTTAGCCTGGAACAACAAGAAAGCGTTGAGAACACAACAGGCAGCACTTCCGAGCAGCTAACAACCGGTGTAAGTGTTGACGTAGATCGCGAAGGAGAACGGCATATGAATGCGTCAACGGACGACGAGGGGAGCTATGTAACCTCAACAGGAACTCCTGAAGAGCATCAGGCGAATGCTGCAGATGTAACAATTGAAGAAGCTGACATTCCGAAGATCTCGTCGAATGCGTCAGATGAGGAAGTAAAACAGTTTGACACATCGGATAGCTCGCCGTCTTCCACCGAAGCCTCAACGTCTGCCACATTGCCAACTGCAGTGGTGGAGACAACTAACGCAACAACACCAGCTTCCACGACAACAACTCAGCTGCCGTACTGGCCTAAAAAGGTAAACCATTTAGAGCAGTCTCACAAAAGAAGAAGTTGGCCAGCTTGTAATAAAAACATGTTCCGCACTTTTGATAATGTGAGCCATACAGTTTATACGCTTCAGAAGTACGACCAACTGTGAAATTCGTAGTTTTAAAACAGCAACATCAACAGTTTTTAGGCAAGTGTGCGTGTATCGCAACTAAAGCTTTTAGGAGAAAAGTTAGAAATCTTTAGAAATACACGTTTAGACTTGGTGCTATTCAAGGACGTAAAATGTATGAATCTCTCGTGCAGTATTTTTATTTGAAAACACAACTATGCAGAACGGGCACAGTCTGTATCATAACGATAGTCTCACCCCATGTTTTGACATGCCAAAATTTTCTTTAATTTTCGAAAAATTTCCCTGCATCTTTCAATGTGCAGTGCTAATATGTCCTAGTCATCATCTTTTTCAAGAAATCAAGATCGTGATACCTTTGAAGCCATCACCTGTATCACCTGTCGTCCCGTTGATCATCGAATTGCTCGAGCGGGTGCCAGCAGCGTCTCCATTCGTCCCTGTCGCGTGCCAGAGTGGTCCAATGGATCCTCCTCGCTCGAGGGACACGAAGAGCGTCATATCGGTCGTTCAGGGCTTTAACGAAGAAGTCCGACCAACGCCTTGGTGGGCGTCCTGGTGTTCTTTTGACATCCCGCGGAATCCAGTCGGTGATGGCTCTCGTCCAGCGGGTGTCTGCGAAGCGCATTACGTGGCCGGCCCACCTAATTTTCGACAACTTGGCCCACGCGACAGCGTCTCTGATCTTCGAGCGTCGGCGAAGCTCGGAACTCCGGAGGCCTTCTCTCACTTGCGTGAGTCGTTTCACTCCGAGCATCGTCCTCTCGATTCCACGCTGCGCGACGCTGATCGCGTGTTCATCCTGCTTTCGTATAGCCCAGGTCTCTGAGGCGTATGTTAGGGCAGGAAGAACAGTGGAGTCGAATAGGTGGGCACGGAGTCGGACGTTCTTCGTCTTCTTCGCGACTTCTTCGACGCTCTTGAAAGCTCCCCAAGCCGCTCTTTTCCTCCTGCTCAGCTCTGGTGCTAGGTCGTTGGCCATGTTGAATTCGCGACCCAGATACACATAGCTGGAGCATTCGGAGATGTTCGTTCCGTTGAGCGAGAATGGGGCATCAGAAACCCATCCGTTCCTCATGAACATCGTCTTCGTAAGATTCAGCTGCAGTCCAACGTTCCCACATACACGATCGAAGTCGGCCAGCATTCGCTCCGCCTGGCTGATGCTCGGTGTTATGAGCACGATGTCGTCAGCGAAGCGAAGATGATGTAGTTGCCGGCCGTCGACCTTCACTCCCATGTCTTCCCATTCTAGTTCGCGCATGACGTTTTCGAGAGTGGCGCTGAAGAGCTTTGGGGATATGGTATCCCCTTGCCGAACCCCTCTCTTCACGTCGACGACGATGTCGTTGTAGAATGGTGAGATCTTGGTCGTGAATCCACTGTACAGCTCTCGAAGGACTCTGATGTACTGAGTAGGAACGCCCTGAGTGAGCAGGGCTTCGATGACCGCTTCAATTTCGACAGAGTCGAATGCCTTCTTCAGGTCGATGAACGTAAGGCACAGCGGCAGCTTGTACTCTCGCGACACTTCGATGAGCTTCGTAATGGTGTGTATGTGGTCGATCGTGCTGAATCCTCTCCGAAATCCTGCTTGCTCGCATGGCTGTCCTTCGTCCAGCGTTCTGCTGATCCTATTCAGGATGACTCGAGTGAACAGCTTGTTGACTACGGACAGCAGGCAGATTGGGCGATAGTTGCCAATGTCGTGCACGTCTCCCTTCTTGTACAGCAAGACGGTTCTGCTGGTCTTCCACTGAGATGGAACCTTGCACTCCGACAGGTAACGTGTGAAGAGCCGCGCCAGGGTGTTGATGAGCGTAGGCGGGAGGTTCTTCAGGTGTTCGGGTCTGATCCTGTCGGGACCGGGTGCTGTACGTTTCTTCACCGACGAGATGGCGTGTCGGATCTCGGAAGGGAGAACAGAGGGGACGACGTATCCATCCTGCGGAAGATGGCATGGGGGCAGGTGGACGTGGCTATCGAAGAGATCGGAGTAGAAGTCGTGGATGACCCTCTCCACGGTCCTTCTGGAAGAGGTGACGGTTCCGTCGGGACGTCGGAGAGCTGTCATCTTGGTCTTGAAGTTGGCGAAGTTCCGGCGGGCATTGCGGATGCTCAACCCTGCCTCTGCAGCTTCAGCCAACACTTCCGCCCTTCTCTCCTTAAGATCCTCCTTTATCGCCTCTCTGCATAGCTTCGCAAGCTCGGACGTCAGTTGGTGGTTGCCTGACGCTCGTGCTGCTCCACGCTGGCGTATCAGCTCGAGAGTTTCCGGAGACAGACGTCTCTTGGTGATCTTCAAGCTCTCGGCTCCCTTAGCACTATCGTGGAGATGGTGCACGAAGCGGTCGTATTCCTCGTCGAAGTTGTCCATGACGGCATCTTCCCAAAGACCGGCAAGAGAGGTGTAGAGGTCCCAGTTGATGGTCGTTCTGGGACTCCTCTTCTTGAACTTCGCGGCCTTCTCTCCTTGACGCGAAAAGCGGAACCTTGCGCGAAGGAGGCGGTGGTCCGATCCCGTGTAGAACTTGGGGACAACGGAGACGTCGGTCAGGCAATATTTGCGGTTGAAGATGATGTGGTCGATCTCGTTGTGGAACTGGCCACCGGGAGATTCCCAGGTCCATCGTAGGGAGGGAGGCTTCTGGAACTGCGAGTTTCCATGGATGGTCTTGGTCGACATGATAAACTCAGACAGCCTTTCGCCTTGCTCGTTCCACTCCAAACCGTGGGTTCCGATGTGAAGTTCTTCCGGCGACCTTCGCGGTCCGATTTTGGCGTTGAAGTCGCCGACGATCACCTTGTAGAAGGTGTGATCTTCCTTATAGAAGTTCTCCAGCTCTACGTAGAAGGCTTCGACCTCTTCGTCGTCGTAGTCGGATGTTGGGGCATACGCGACGAATACAGTCAAAGCTGGCACGGAACCACATCGCTTCAGTCGCTGACGTCCGATTCGGGTTGTCAGAGACTCGTACGAATCGATGTTCATGGCCAAGTGCGTGTTGACGAGGACACCAACGCCGCCTACTCCCCTGCTGTCGCATGTTCCGAGGAACAGTTCTTCTCCGGAGTCGTAGGCGGCGTGCAGGGGGTGGTGTCTTCTCGTCTCGGTCAGTCCGATGACGTCGTACTTGATCTTCCTGGCTTGCATCATCAGGTCCTCGACGGATGCTTCCGATGCAAGCGTGCGGGCGTTGTAAGTACAGATCGTCATCCTAGTCCTTCTCAGTTTGCGCAGCCTGGTTAGGCCCTGAGATTTTAGCAGCCTCTCCGTACTCGTCCTTCCCATCGCTGCAGAAATGGGGGCTCTTTCGGGATCAGGGGAATGAGGCCCTTTAGTGCTGCTGTTTTTGACTTGAGTACACACGGGTAGCTAGTCGGGCTCTGTCGTGCGGGCGAAGAACTCCGGGCAGCCAGCCAGACTGCCCGAAGGGACGGGGCGAGACTTTTGAGGCGGCCTCGAATCGCCTTACGATGTACTCCCAGTCTACCGAGTGCAAGCTTTTGGCCGAGCCGACACAGTTACAATCCGCACAGTCACGGACACGTCCGCGCACACTGTGCACGAACATGCCGCTCCCACGCACAAGGAACGCGTCGACCCGACACAGCAGGAGCAAGGAGTCCATCCCCTGCATCCCACCTGCGTCTCTGGGCAGTACACGGTCGCATTTGGTTCGCGTTTAATTCCCCTATCCACCACCCGGGGACGCGCCACGTGGCCCTGCGACAAGCGGCCCGAGATCCCTCTTAACAAGAGAGCCCGAAGGCTCTCTATCGAGGGAGATCCGTGGTTGAAGCCATACAAAACGATTTTTCGAAGCTATCACAAGAACAGGACCAGATCTGAATTTTGATTTAATAAGTGGCATCGTGAGAAGCGCTGCAGTTTTTTCAACGACAAACGCTGCCGCTTGCTTTTCTTACTGGAATGCCCTAACTATTAACCATTATGCCAGTGGAAGGCGTGTAGGAAAGACATCCATGAGATGCCTGGAGTTCTTCTCCCGACTGAAAGTGCTGGCCCGTAGATGCACATCACTAACGTCACAATGTCAGGATAAGGAAGTAGATCGGCATCTACTGTTTGAAGACGAAGAATGAGATGAGAATATCTTGGATCGAAGCAGCAATTTCCGATGAGATTAAAGTTATCGTGGTGGTCCTCTATGTATAGAAATAACAGAAGGGGTTACGAAAAGATCATTATTACTTCATCAAAATGATATTGACGATGATTTTCATGACACCACAGATAACACTTGCCAAAAACCGGTGTGATTTTAGGAATCGACGGCGGCATTTGGAAAATTTATTATTTTCGGTGAAACTTTGAAGATGTTTATCAACTAGCAATAGTGATCATGGGTAGAAATTGCAGATTGTATAGTAGTCACAACGATTGCACCGTTTCTGGACCAGTTTTAAGGTAGAACTTCGCATCTGGGAGAATTATTAATTGTCAGAACTTCTGTGCGAGTGTTGAGACAGGCTTTTTAGTACGCAACTAAGCACCTATAACTATATGTACTTCTTCTTTCACAACTATGCACTCATTGCTCTAGATTGTACTATCAAAAATGTTGACGTTGAAAATTCCTTAAATGAATTGAAGGTATATGAACATGCAGTGACATATTTAAGGGTTATGTTCCAAATACGAGGAAGCATGCATCGGAGATCACCTCCAAGTTGTACATGACGCAGGAGATTATACAGGTACATCCTAGTCCTTACACGAGCAGCCGTTTTCACCCTTCGAAGCTCTTTTAGGCGCTTTCGGACGACCCCATTCGTCGACCATCCATTCTTAATTTGGACTGTGAGTTCGTTTGCGGACCGTTCTTGTGCGTTCTTAATTATTCAGGCAGGGTATGAGCGAACGCCTCTAGGTCACGAAAAAAAGCCGCGCGAATGAGTAGTACATGGTAGATGTGGTCGAGTTCTTTACCCAGCTGAGCAGACCCTACTGTCTCGTCATGTTTTCCATAGCCATTTTTATGAAAAAAAAACCTATGACGATCTATTATTTATAAGACGGCGGAAATATTTATAAGCTCCAACATATTTGCTTCACGTGCTTATAACAAATGGGGGCCTGTAGTAAAGCCCTTTGCTGTTCCTTGGGTGCATTCACATCAGAAGCTTAACTCAATAAACAGTGTGAGACAGACAGATGGTAAGTATAGCGTAAATAGTAGGCAAGAAGACAATTATCATAAAATCCTAAAGCGTTTCATTCTTGATATCAGTGAACTGCGGGAGTAAATCCGCGGCTGTAGGTACTCTTCCGATTCCGATCACATACATTGTGTGGGTTGAGTCTTTCTGTTCTGATATTAGTTCTTTGTTAGGGCTAGACAGCAATAAATACGACGTCGTTTTCCTGGCCAACATCCAGAAGTACGCATACAGCTGACTTTATCACATCCTACTTTTTGTGGTCAATGTTAGCCAAGCACATTCGCGGCATCTGGAGAAATCGTTATGGACAATTACATAGCACATTTCACGCTCTGTAGTTCGGTAGGCTCAAGATCTTGAGAAATAGCACACATTGTTCTACTATTTAAAGGATGGATGGAGATCTCGCAGAGGTGTTAATTTTTGCCGCTCAAAAATACGCTTGAGACGCTTTCTTAGGAAATACTGCTCGATTCTTCTTCATAGAGAAGAAGGCCTTTCGTAGTGTTATCCGCGAAAGGCTCTATTACTCTAGCTTGTCAACTTGCCCCGACTGCGGTAGGGCTGTCCGCTGCTGAGCCCGGACACAACTCGGCACAGTCGACGATTATGGTTGACCATCAGCTATAATACCTTCAAAAATCGATTTCTCTAAGACAGGTTTTTGAGAAAAAGAAAGTAAACCGTTCATATGGTTGCACCCTTCACCCTCCTATTCAATTCGATTTTGAGTTTTCCGCTAGAATGCCACCGAGTGTTTGAATTCGGAGAAGAAAATCTGGTAATGTCCCTGCTTTCACACTCCCAATTTAGGTCCTCGAAACTCGTTGAAAACTCAGATTACGCTTACAATATATTACTTCTTGGAAAGAACCAACGATTATATCGTACTTAATGCTAAAGTGACACATATTTATGTATTTCATTATTTTTAGATTTCCTTTAGAAATTTTTCTACTCTACTCCATTTATAGTTGTTGCACATGTTAATTGTCGTAGACGATTTTGACTTAAGGTCTATTCGTTCAGATAACGTGCTCCGACACTTGACTTCTTACATCAGGATTAGCTAGGCTTCTGAAGAATGATTGAACTCCTTCTCAGCTTGGAAGGCTCTGTATGAGAATAAAAACTTCTGCTGTACATAGCTGTTCAACAGCCATTCCCACCCCCAAGCTGCGATGAGGCAATGAGCCAGCCACATGTGGGGACGTCTGACGTTGTCGCTCAGACTGTTGTTTCCCAACTGGTCCCGAACTTTGTTCCTTTGAATTCCACGCAGGGCGTCCCAGAACTGTATAACAGACTCTGGCCCATGTATGCAGTTCTTAGAGTTAGGAATAAGTACGTTAATCCAGCGTTCTAATATCGGGAAGGCTTGTGATTTACGTGTCATAGAAAGCGAGTTTCTAGCTTAGGTAGAGGGTGTAGGTAGAGGTCCAAATACATCCTACTACGTATATCCCATATAGGTGATAATCGGCCAATGTCAAGTGTCCGTCACGGGAAGAGGGACTGAAGCAAAGAGATGCTTACGACAGTGCGGCGTACGCCAGCCAGCCTTCCTTTGAGCTTAACCGTGGGCGAGTGCTGGCTGATAACCTTGGCGGCGGTTTGTCCAAGTTTACGATATATTCAACGGGCAACGCGTCACGGTATGAATGGATGCCAAGTACGGAGCGTGTCCAACTTGCGTATGGATTCAGAACGTTCAACTTGCGTAGTGATTCCGAGTGAGGAGAACCACTTGGACCAGTGAAGAGGAGATCAGCAAAGAGAGATCACAAGAAGAGGAATAAGAAGATCAGTATTTCCCTCAATATCGTCCAATATGCGTAGGGATTCAGACTACGTGCTGAAGACGTCGTCTCTAACGTGCGTGTGGATTCAGAAGGTGTGCGGAAGACGTCGTCCAACGCGCGCAGGAAATCAGAAGACGTGCCGCAGACGTCCAACTTGGGTAGGGATTCCGAGTAAGAGGGACAAGTAGGAGAGGGATCATTGAAGAAGTGATCAGCAAAGGAGGACCACTAGGGGGATAAGGGAGGACCATTATTTTCTCTCAATATCGTCCAATGTGCATCGGGTTTCTGAAGAAGAGGGGTCACAGAATTTGTAGCACGTGTGTCGGGGTGCAGAAGTGTAGCGGCAACGTGATGACACGTGAGTTGGGACTCAGTGTTACATGTGCGTGCTTGACTCTGGCTCCGTTTCTTTGCCAGCACTTAGGTGGAGAAGTATTATGTTTCTGCAGATTAAGCACTTCAGATTGGGACTCTCCTGACCTGTTTCTCGCCACCTAGAGAACGGGGCACTTCGGAGAAAAAATCGTGTACGTGCGATAGAGGGTGAATGGAGCAGTGAAGGCCCTGCCATATCCCGCTGCACTAATCTATATAAACCGATTTTTACTTGATAAAAGTAAGAAGGCCTAAAGAACAACGGAGGAAGATTGGATTGTTCTATTATAAGGATTTGGAGGCGAAGCCCCCAACCAGACGTTTGGCGGCCGCTAGGTTACACTTACTGGGACGGTTGAAACTTTAAAAAATTCGAAGAATGTTGTACCAAATTTTCCTTGAAGAAAAGATCACTCTAACCATCTTATTGTGTCTCTAGTTTAACCCGTCTGAGGGCCATTTCGATTTGGAAGAGTTCGCTTTGATTTCGAATGTCTTAAAGCTAACTCGTAAGAGTGTCCAATTTGATTTGAAAAGTGTCCAGTTCGACGTGAAAAAGTGGTATGTCTGTATGGAGGTGTGGTAAGACAGCCATAGCCCTTGTCGGTGTGACCTGGAGATGGAAATGGTCTTCTGTTTTTGCATTCCTCATTCGATCAACCTCTTTCACCGTTCTTCCCTCACGACTGAACACGAAGGAATGGATCCGGGATGCAAATCAGAGCACCTAATGCACTTTGAACTTTGTACACTGCCGAAAACAGATCTTCGGAATACCGTGTTTTGCAAGGCGTGCTTCCCATTGCTGAAAAACTTCCAAAATAAATTGCCGTTTTTAACACCTCAGTAAATAGTAGATGTTTCGGAGATATGGTGGCGAAGGTTATTTGGCTTTTTATGCATTGACCGCGTCGAGCGAGGGAACTCATTCTTTTTCCCTTATGTCCGTCGCGTACCATGCCGATGAGTCGAGCGTATCGGCGAGGTTTAATGACCATGCACGACCGTGCTTTAGTGGGTGATTTAGATTTAGGGGACTGCGTTCCATTAGGTGGCTCCTCGTGATAAATGTGACACCTCCGTGTCGAGGATGTTGATTGGGCAGATAATTGCTCGTAGATCCTTTTCGTTCTTCTTTGGAGGCATCGGATCCGAATGCAAGTCAGATCGCACGAGCGTCCTCGACAGGATGGCAGGGAAAGGAAGGGGTTGTAAGGTAGCTTGCTAGTTTGGCTGCCTAGCAGGCGTGGTCAACACGGTCATGTAGGCAGTGAAGGCCAGATCGTTCTGGCAGGATGAAGCTGATTCGCAGGAATGTGCTTGATGATTTAGCATGCCAGATAATTCTCTAAAGAGTGCGACAATGTTCTAAATGCATCACATAAGTGAGGGCTGCTCAAAAACCGAGAGGCAAAATAATCTAAACACTTTTGTTTGTAACTGCTAGAAGGATGTTTATTTGCGATCAAAATCTTGCCTCAGGTGGGACTCCAACCTGTAGCTTCTGCTTTGGGTGATAGGTTAGGTTACCAGGGAGATATGGTGAATGTTCTGTTTGGTCAAACGGCACTGGTACTATAAGGTGTGGTATCGCCTCACGGAAAGCAGAAGGTGCGGGTTCTAGACTCGCCTGGTGCAAGATTTTTGATCGCAACTAAACATCCTTCTAACAACTTCTATCTTTCACACAGGGTTAAGGAAAAATGAAAAGCTATTGCTAGTGTACAGTAACACAAGAGGCTTGTATGTGAATCTTTAATGGCGCAAAATTCTGGATTCTTATCGCTTTCAGAGTTCTGGTGTCGAACATATACAAAAAAGGTTGTATGTGAAGGCTGGGGTATGCTAATTCGCACCTGTACTTGTTACACGAAGCGAAGAACCTTTATTAAAAACCATATACAGTTTCTCAGAAAACTTTTGTCGAGGGAGTGGTTCCAGATAGTTAACCTAAATGCTTCCTTCTATTGATTTTCAGGCGGCAATTCAGGAATAATTCTTTATCGAAGTCAATCATAGTGCAAATCTGGTCGTTTTGAAATCTTATAACAGTTTCCTGCGATTTTCGTTCATCTCTTCACCATTCATTAAGTAGCTCCGAAGCCTGTCGCACTTGCCATGAGCGCACCGTTTTGAGAGCTTGCCCTTTATCATGTGTGTGTCATCCCAGAAAGCTTTCTCGCAAAGCATGACAAATAAGCTGCCTTAAATCATCAAGCTAGACACTATTATAGGGGTCTTCCAGTACTGAGCGCGGACTTACCGGGCTCTGAGGTTACCTTTCTAACGAGCGCAGAGGTACTCCGCATTATATATTGGATCCTATCGAAAAGTTTTGGATATCTGGATGATTCGGATAGCACTAATATCGCAGACGATTTTCGACAATTTAAGGATGAATCGGCTAAGGGCGATTTTGTGGGCCTCAGATTTTTGAACGATTCGGATCGTGATATGCGAATCAAATATCCGGAAATGACTCACTCGGATCCAATGTGTATCTTGCCCCTCGAAGGGGGCGGGGGGGGGGGGTCTGGATGAGGCTCACCTCTTTAACCCGCACAGCTTCTCAGCACGGTCGTAAAGCGCACAACTCTCGTTAGATTAGCTAGTGTTGTTGCTTTTGCACGCTGATCAGCATTTCCATGCCTCTCAGCATCCTAAGCAACAGTTCATTGTTGGGGCAATCAGAGACACCCCCTTTCGACAGCTCTTCTTTCGCAGCTAACTCAGTTGGTTGCTGTCTTCCTTCAATGCCTGCCACCCTTGAAATACGGTTCAGACACTTATTCAGGATATTCGATAGGAATACATTAACATCCCACCATTGTAAGCACCTTTGCGTATTTGTTGTCATTATCCTTGTTCATTATCTTCCCTTGATTGAGGCTTGAGCGGTGTTGACATGCTTGCGAGACTGTTAATCTACTTCAAACTTAGGTGATTAAGGTGAAAGGATTAGCTTGTTGATTGGGTGAGAGCGTCTCGTGATAAGCACTCCACATAGTGCCATCTGGCAAGCGTGGTAGCTCTTAAAGGACTAATCGTCAGAGGCATAATTATATAGAGGTGACAGCCATTAGATCAGAACAACAACCCATACATAGTAAATGGTGGTTAGCATCACGATCACGATTCCTTGCTCGGATGGATATCAACTTATATAACTGATTCTCTTCTAGAACTTCGGTATAATTTCCTCTTGACAGTCTCCGTGGATCTCATTTACCGCTCAATGTCCATAACAGGAACTCTAAAGCACGGAATGTCTCCCTCGCTCATCCTTGGGAAGTCTTGAATATTGAAGGAGTTTGATTATTTGTGGAACAAACCCGTTCTCTGCAAGAAGCAAGCTTCTTCGCTGGCAAAATAAGTCTTCTCGCTATCCGCTTCTCTAATTCCATGACGGACCCATGATGTCCTGAAAATATTCTTTTTCAAATGTTGTGCGGCGTGCGTGCAATGTTTGAAAATGGGCGGAATCTCTGAACCTAAATAGACATACCAAATCCCTTCGAGATCAGCATGATACACAATTTCTTGATGGCTTTGTAGAATATAGTGTCTAGACACAGAGAATTGATAGGTAAAAGAGATAGCAGGGGTAGTGATAGCAATGCAAGGGAGAAAAGAACTCGGCAAACGATACACCTAAAACCTTTTGGTGAAGGGTACAGAAACGTAACCGAAGTCACTTCTATTGTCTCCATGGATCGCATTTCCAAACTCCGATTGCAGGTTGATTTGTTTCAGGTAGAGTTTTCTCAATTCTGTTCCAGTGACTCGCCTTATAGTTAAACCAGGGTGGAAACTTTGTGAATGACATTATCAAGGAAGCAATAAAATATATTTAGCAACGTCGGCAGAGCAGCTGAAATCAATCATGAAGATTTCCTTTTTCCCCAGCTGTAGTTTAGTGACGTGCTCGAATAAAGGCTTCCGATTGTCGTCCTCTTTAAACGTTACGAAATCGCCCTTTCATCGTTCAGCAACAGCACTCCCAGTGGCTTCCACGTTTTCACACCACTGTCTGTAACGCTACGTTTTAGGTATGGAGAGCCGACGCTGCTGCAAAATAACTCGAACGGAATGTTCTGATGGATCGGTACCGAAGTATGTGAAGCGATACTACAGACCTGTGAGTGATACAAACTGCCAGTTAACCGCTTCATGGTTATTGAGATGCACTCCAGATCGAAACGTGGTGCTCAATTAAAATGCTTAAACATTACTGACAAAATATGAATGAAATCTCTCTCAAATGGAATTGCAGCTTAATTGCTTCCAGATCTGAGAAGCTGTCAAGACAGGATTAACACAAGGCGTCCACACTTTTTATCACAAGAACTAAAGAATACGACAACATTTAGAATTAAACGAAACCGAAAAACGCAAACAATGGGGTTCACTTAGATATCGAGAAATACGACTGAACAAGGTGTTGTCTACTTTTCCTCCTTTGACACGACCTTAATGCGTGAGAGTGCTCTGAGTTCTGTGCTAGGATGCTCCTGTGGAATCCTCTTCTATAGAGCTTTCGTTGGCAAAGTGGCGCTTCATTCTGTTCAGAACAGTGCAGTGTAGGTCTTTTTCTCTAATAAGGATTTGAAAGAGATTTGAGAACACTGTGGTAGGTTAGTTTTCATACAGTTTCTCCCCAGGTATGCTACAGGACAGGCTAACATAAGAAGAGCTCGCTCCTGTCTGCTTTACGCTTTCTCAGTAGATGCAACTTTTTACCGTAACGTTACTTTTTCTCTCGATAAGAAACCAGGTGTTCTCATAGTATGCTCTCCAGGTCGCTCTAGGTCCAGTTCCCGACCCGCACCGGTTTCCACTCTTTCTAATAGAAGACAAGGATGTCGGGCTAGTCCTGCTCGAATTCTGTCAAATCTAATCCAAGGTTTCATCATAGCCTTTTTCAAATTCGCATTTGATGAATATTGCTTATTATAAGAGTTTCCCCTTTCTTTCATCATTGCCTGTATGTACTCAGTCGAGATCAGCTCACTGATGAATATGAACTTTCACAAAAACTTTGGAAGTTGAGAAAACCCAATAAATTGTCGAACATGTGGAGAGTTTTTTAAACAAATCTCTTATTGAACTTCATGAATGAGAACTTGCGAAGTGAGTCTTTGTAGGGCAAGTGCAGTGCTCCAGCAGGATCTCAAGGTTCCTCGGGGTTGTTTTTCCTGCCGTTTCTCAATTTTCTACAAAGTGTTCTGCTAACACAGAACCGTCTACAAGAAGACTTCGTGACCCTGCGGACCCTGAGGTTCTTTGTTTTAGTTTAACTCAATATTTCTGGTCTAAATTCTTCCAAGCTTACTCTCAATCATACCCTACTCGCTGGAATGGGGATCCATCATAGAGTTGGCAGGGACGCCACCAAATCGAAATAAATTCTCGCCAATGGTTATGCTGCCCCATAGACTCTAGCAGTAAGCAAGGCACTCTAGTAGTAAGCTAGCTCGAATGCTCGAATCAATCTTCTTCAAACTGGACGAAACCTATTCATACCCTACTGGCTCTCTAGAAGGACCATACCTGTTGGTGCTCGTAAGAAAATTTTGTTCAAAATTCTGTTGCATCCGGTCATATTGATCTATCCTAGTTGAGGGTGGGGGGATGGCACATAACTGAAAATTATGTAGCAATTTGACTTGGGATTCAAGGAGTGGCTTCTAGAGAACAAAATAGGACATAAACGGGCAACATTCACAGAAAAAGCAAAAAATCACATTCGGTTTCGCCGCGGTTGTAAACAGACGAAACAAGTTATGTTATGTAAACACGTTATGTGCCTCCTCCCTATGATGGATTTATTCTATTTATTTGTTCGAGGCGTAGACATGAGTCTTCGCGTTACAATCTAACAACAGAAGAACAGAACAGAAACAACAAAATACGTAAACAAATCAGTTAGATATCAATTCTTGTGCTATGTTTTCACCACATGTCGTATTGCACAACATTGAAAAATTTAACCAGCATGATACGTTCTAATACCTTCCAATCAGCAAATTAAAATCCTTCAGGATCCTATACGTTAAGAAGTTTGACCTAACTCGCGTCCTTGCTATCGAGATTCTAAGTTTGAGCTTCCCTCTTACGGATCTCGTTAGCATCCCATCAACGAATTCTAGTGCGTTGATGTTAAGCTTATTTTTAAGGATTTTGTACATCATCAGAAGGTCAGCGGTTCTATTTCTCAGCCGTGAGGTTTTCTTCTATTTCTCAGTGACGAAAGTCCAAAAAAAAACAACGATCGTTGAGGGCCGTGAGGTATTTGGTTGTAGTCCATCGAATAACATCTCATCATAAGTTTCCTGGTGAAGTTGTTTTGAACGCTTTCCAAAAGGTCGGCATCTTTCTTCTTCGTTGGATTGAACACTGTAGTCCCCGATTCCACGATCGGTCGCACATGTGTTTTATAGGCACGTACATAGACTTCAGGGAGTTTGGATTTCAAAATCTTTAAGAGATTGTAAATGCGATAATTGCTTTTTTCAACCCTGCAGTGTTGAGAAAAACATAGATCACTGGTAATATTGTATCCTAAATCTCGAGCTTGAGTGGCTCGCCATTAATTCTGTATGTCGGCATCTGCGCTTGATTCCTGGGTCCAATCATCAAAAGACGAGTTTTTTCCGCTGAAAGTGGCAATTCCCATAATTCAGCCAAACAACTAACGAAGTCAGTCGCTAACTGAAGAGAAATAAAGTCTTCAGTCCCGTCAATTCGTTTGTAGATTTTAACGTCGTCAGCATACATGTTGCACTTAACACTCAAATTATTGATGAAACCTGGGAGTTCATAGGTGTACAACAAGAACAAGAGTGGAGAAAGCACTCCTCCTTGCGGAACACCACTTAAGGCGGGGAAAACTTAAGAGAATTCGCACTTGATCTTCACCTGATACGTTCTACCGCTCAGGAACTGCCGAGTCCAATTCATTATCATGGGATGGACTCCCACGTTTCTCATTTTTATAAGCAACTTCTCAAGAGGGACTATGTCAAGGCTTTGGAGAAGTCAAAGTATACGGCGGAGTGGCGTTCTATCCCCCGCCCTTTAAACAGAGGCGTGGCAAATGTCTGCGTCTCCACTATCTCGTAAGGCAGCCACTACACTCTCGAGCAATCACAGGGGGTTGGGGGTGGGCGGGCCAGGGGATGAGGGGATAGAACGCTCGACCCCCAAAGTATACCACATCCGTGCACGTTTTCTCTTCAATAGCCCAAGACCAGTCGTTGAGAGAGGTGAGAAGCACGGTTTCTACCGATCTGCCTTTGGGGAAACCATATTCGTTATCAGAAATTATTTTGTGGCTTCCTAGATGTACTAGAACGTGCTTCTTGAGAATCTTTTCAAAAGTTCTTGCGAATATTGAAGTGATGCTAACTGGCCTGTAATTTTTTGCATCATTGCGAGATCCTTTTTATAAATGGGTGTTACAAAAGCGTGTTTTCACCTGCCGGGGACCTCGGCTCTCATAAAACTCAGATTAAATGTGTTTCAGAGGATAGGCTATATAATGGACAACATTTTGTATGAAGCACAAAGGAACCAAATCTGGGGTTAATGATAAGGATTTGGGCCATTTACTCAACACATCAATAATCTCTCCCTACAGGAACCACAATGTGTTATTCATCTGAGGAAAATGGGGCAGCTCCTCACCTATCTCTTTCAACGAATCGCTTTCCCATACGTGATCCCTGTTGTTGTATGCCTTGAGAAATACCTCGCCCAACAAGTCAGCTTTCTCGCTTTCCGTAGAGGCCAGCGCACCTTCATCCTTTATCAAGCTAGGGACCCCATTGTCCTTTCCAATGCGAGAGCTTATGTACCTGTAGAATGCTGTCTTATCTTTAGACTTAGCTATCTTACTTTCTTGGGACACATTATACCGATAAAGAGCTTTATTATGCTTTCTAGACAGTGCCTCGTACGAAGCCCAGTCTTTTCCTCGGCCATTGGCGCATGCCTTTTTCCACAAGTGAACGCAACGACGATCTCATTCTCATGAGATACTCAGGGAACCCCTTTACATCATCTCCAATTTTTCGCACAGGAACGTACATTTCAATTGTATGATGTAAAATTGCAAGAAACGTCTCATACAATTGAACAACTGTGCAGGATGAATTCAATATACCTATCCAATCTATACTAGTTAGGTAATTTCCAATTTCATTATAATCCGCCCTTCTGAAATCACGAACCCATTTAACCTGTTCTCTTTTAGGCATTACACCCAACTGAAACATGACTGTAGCATGGTCACTGTGGCCAATAGGAGGACCAGTGACAACGTTACTGATGAAGCCAACATTATTGCACAGAACGAGATCCAGTGTTGAGTTTCGCCTAGTTGGAGAATTCACTAGCTGGTGGAAACCGTGGGTTTCAACAACCTCAGAAAAAACCTCTTAGATTCCCGCTTGGACGCTGAGACGTAAGATCAGGCAAATTAAAGTCCCCAAGCAAAACGCTGGTCAGACTAGTGGTTGAAAAGTCACTTATAGCTTTGGCCAACTGATATGAACCTGACGTGCTGCAATCCGGGGTTTTGTACACACATATAACGCGAAACACGGTAAGATCTATTTTTAGGTCACATACTAGGATCTCATAGCAGTTTGCTACTGACTCATTGAACACTTCATTGTAAGAGAACGACTTCTTCAGTAAAAGCAGAATACCTCCTTTTTTCGATCGGCGATCGCACCTAACTCCCAAGTACTGGGTGCCTGCGTTACCCAAAAGAGGTTTCAGATCATTTTCGTCGCTTAGCCATGTTTCTGTTAGCACGACCAAATTATAGTTATGTAGACATAAATTCATACCAAGGCATTACAGTGTCTCATAAGTGATCTTACATTCGCTACCAAGCCACGATAGGGTCTACACCGGCGACCGCTCAACAGCTTCCCTTAGGGCTACTGTTGCACGGCGTCGGCATTGCGGTGAGGTTTATGGAAGGCACTGGGGACTGACAGCCCCCGCGAGGTTGAGTTACTCGCATGGAGCTCTCATTTCCCAGCGCTCCACTGGTTGTACGTAGCTCCCGCCTACGCACTCTCTCCTCCCAAGTTAGTGAAGGGCACAAATAGACACCCTTTTGAGTGGTAGAGAAGCGTAGGCGCGGAGCACGCCTAACCGCTAACCGCTGAAATTTGCTGGCCGGTAAGACTACTTTGACCAGGCGAGGCTTGTTATGCGCGAACCTTCCCATTCGATAAACCGACACGGGTGAGCACTCGACATTAAGGAAGTTTAGTAACTCAGCAACATAGCGATCGTGAGCTAACCTCTCTGACGCTACGTTTGAAGAAGATTCAGGTACATGTAAAAGTACAATGGATCTCCTAAGTTCAACGTCTTCCCCTGCAGGTGCACAACAGGACTCAGACTCAGACCTGGGTCGAGTGGCTGTGGCTGCACCTCCAGAGGATTCTAGAGTAGCTAACTTGTTTTTCAACGAAGCGGTCGATCGATGTGCTGCGCCACTGGCCATCACTACAACTCACAACCGAAGAAACCAACAGAATACCTTCTACGGTGGCAAGTAAGTAAAAGTAAAAGTACGGCCTCCTTGCCACTCAAAGCAACGTTAGCGAACCGCTGACAGTGATGGACGACGAGTAGACCAGCACAGTGAGGGAGAGGCTCAGGGCAATAGTGGACGCAGCCGCTCACGAGCAGAGATGAGCAAGGGATGAAATGGATCCGGGTTATAACATGTCAGGCGGCGGGTTTTCTGTTTTTGAATGTGCTTTGCCCGCAGAGACGTTCTTTGAACCCGTGGCGATTTGTTTGTTTGTTTGGGACCTATTTTGTCCTCTTGAAGCCGCACCGTGAATCTCACTTCGACTGGTTTCTCAAATTTTAGTTAGATGCTCCCTCCCCCCCCCCCCCACTGCCGACTAGCATAAATCCGGTCCTAACGTGTACGAAGAGGCTGGAGAAAATCTTCTAATAGGAGTCGTGTATTAAGCGGACCTGACCTTTTTTCACTGCATAAATTTATCTAAAATCGCATAGAAGGGCTATATAGCAATGATAGAAACAAGCATTGCCGCAAAGACAGCTCCTAATCAAGCTGGAATAACTTTAGAGAATTAGTGCTGCTTCTGTTTATAGAGGTAGTCTATGTGTGTAATGCCATAAGCACCACAAAGTTGTGTGGAATATAGCGAACACATGGCTTGGGTAACGTAGACGCCATCTACCAGAAAACCGATTTTCTCGTACTGAACGTTTCTGACCCACACAGTGGCCTATGTGGTTTTGTGTTCAGAAGAACTAATAATATTCTATTTAGCGTGGAGCAGAAGCCTGCGCAGCATATCACTATCCACGATGCTCTCAGACTGAAGAGATGGAGGAGCAGCCCATTCAATACGAGCAGAATTGTCAGGACCTGTGCTTCAGAGGCCCGGAGAAGCGCATTTCTCCACTTCTCCAGCTGGCAATCGAGAACTAACGACTGTCACCGAGCAGCTCATCAACATTCCAATTCGATTTCTCATAACATTTAATAATAATCGTTATTGCTAACCGTTTGTTTGCTTTGCTTTGCTTCGATTGCTTAATACCTTACCCAAAGGCTTTCAACGCTTACTTCGTCTAAATTTTGCAATATCAAATGTGTCCTTAATGAAACGCTCATGACAACGTCACTTACGATTTAGCTTCGTAATAAAGCAAACATAGTGGCTTTTCTTCTCTAATTATCTCTTAATATTGTTTGTTGATAAATATTACTACAGCACGTATAATAATACCATTGTGTCTTGCTAAATTTCGGGAATATTCAAGGCCTTAAGCAGAGATCTCAATAGTGTACATAGTTTGCCGCGGAGGCACCTTCAATGCATGAAGTTAGCGTTTTTGATGGTACTGGAGAAACAATATTTGGGCTTGTTTACGGGGTCCAAATACCCATAACACACAGAAGGCGTTGAAATTTTGTACTTGAAATCGAACCCAGCTATAAGGAACATAGTTTTTTTCTTAGCTTGAACGCACCGTCGTTGTGCTTTCTAAGAGAAGACCAATAGCAATGGAAGTCCATTCATTTCACCTTCATCACTTGTCGTCCCGTTGAACATCAAATTGTTCATGCGGGCGGCTCTATTCGTCCCTGTCGCGTGCCGGAGTACTCCAATGGATCCTCCTCGCTCGAGAGGCACACAGAGACTGATTTGTTGTTCGTTCAAAGCCTTCCCGAAAAAGCTCGACCAAGGCGCCGGAGGTCGTCGTAGTGTTCTAGTCCAGTCGGTGACGGCCGTCGTTCAGCAGGTGTCTGCGAGATTAAAGTGTAAAAAATAAATTATCGCAAAAATTCTGTATTACGTGACCAGGTCAACCAATTTTCCACTACCTCACCCTTGCCGCAGCGTCTCTGATCCTGGAGCACAGGAAAGTAAGCCTTAAGTAAGTCACAGTAAGTCTGCTCTATAGCTCCCGAAATAATCTCTTGTAATCCTCAACTACTGCAGATTCGGACGCCTTTCTCGGCAGCTTGTACTCTCGGGTTACTTCCGATGAACTTCGTAAGAATGTGAATGCATGCAGTGGATCGTGCTGAATTCTCTCAGAAATCCTTTTTCTTGCATGACTGCCACTCGTAAGCGCTCTGTCGATCTTACTCAAACACGAATGAACAAGTTCTAGACTATGGACAGCAGTGAGAACAGGCAATGGTTGCCAATACCTTGGATCCCCCTTCCTGCTTTGCTAGGTGGTCCATTGGGCTTAATCTAAATCACTGTCGTTCACTTAAGCTAACATTTATCATCGTGTCTGATAAAGCTGCACATTGAATGATAAAAAGGACGATATGACTCAGTCTCTTTTAGAGTGCGGCATTCTACTTCTACGGGATGTCATAGAGGCCAGTTGAATGCGTATTTGACCTAGGCAATGACTCACGGTGGCCAGCCGATGAACAAATCAGCGCTTTATCCTTCCCAGACAGTCTTCTAGAAATTCACTGACCCCGGAGGAATGGAAGGCTTGGTCGGCTTGGGTGGGAAAATCGAACCAAGAATCCGAACCCACCCCCCTACCACTGCGCTCCACGCGCCCTAAGCGGTACATTAAATAAGGACATATAATACTTCGGCTTGAAGTTCAGAATATGACTCACCTGCTGCTAGATGTCGCTGCTTGCAAACATTGTTGCAGTGTACTGACGATTAGAGCAGTTTCCGATTCTACATCTAGAGGCCTTTCTGATGTAGTTTATATCTTAACTGCCCTCACCTTCCCGAGTTCTGATGAACTGGGGTACGTAGTTTCACGAGAACCTTTCTGCTCACTAACCATGTTCCGCCGACCATAGCAGTTGCTACTCGAGTTTCTCAAGTCGCAGCATACTTGGTGTTTCAATTAGGGCAAGGTTGTTCGGCGAATCGCTCAGCGAGGTTTACCTGTAGAAACTCTCGCTATCCATGCGCTGAGTCATTCGACTTCATGATAATTCTTCGGAGAGAAGTGAGAGATATATGCGAACAAACATCACGCGAAGGTTTCAAGGTACAAACCCGCATTCTGATCAAAACACAAACATATAGCTTAGGTATGAGCTGACCGATATAGCTCGAAATCGCAGAAACCACGGCAGCATGATCTATGGCACACTTCTATTGCAAAATGCCACACACACCTCACCAGACTGATCCACAATTCGGTCATTTCCAATTCACTAGAGTTTTCCAACGTTGACATTAATTAATCCACTCCTGGTACGATGCACCAAACATTCTTCTATTGAATAGGATGTCATGGTAAGTTGAACGCATAAATATTCTATACATAGAATAACCTGCAGTGGCTAGCCAATGGAAAATTCAGAGCTAATCCATCTAAAACAAGTCTGGTGCTAATTCACCGACCACACGGGGTTGGAAGGATTGCTTGGCCTGGGCGGCATCCGAACTCATAATCCCGAATGTATGAGACAGCCAGAGCGTTCTTCGATGGCGCTATCGCATGCCCATACGGTTTCGGTATTCCAGTTAATAAAATAAGAAGGCCATTCCACAGGAAACACATGAATTACTCAGCTCCCATCTTATGCATCGAAATGGTTGAAATACTATGTATATGGATTAATACACATAGTATTTTAACCATTTCGGTTTTTCCAGGCTCTGCCGAAGGTGGTTGCCCCGAAACGTTAGCCGGATAAGAATATAATATCAACCTTGGTCTCAAGGTCAAAGCTACGATTCCAGTTTAAATTATGCCAAGATTCAGCGACGGTCGGACCTGGGACATACTATGTATATGTTGTTACAGGTTGCCTTTTGCCAGGCGAGACTCGAGCCCGGTAAAAGACGCTCTAAGTCTTCCACGTGTTCAACAAGCCCATTACTGGACTTTCGCGGAAGGTGTACCCCACCTGAGCCAACAAATTTGATAGCAGTTTGCACTGCAAGAATGTTATGTGAAATTGAGACTAATAGAACAACTAACCTTCCCAATTAAGTCTGATACAAACTCAACGACCAAGGAGGGATGGTAGGCTCAGGTGAATGGCAAACCTTATTTGGAGTGCAAACGGCAGCAGTCGTCTCCTCCTCCTATGTACATATGTATATGGAGTTCGTGCGTTCGCCTTTCCATCCGTAAGCCACAACTGAGTATGGCCAGTAGCCGAAGGAAAGCTCGATCGGCATTACTGGCCATACTCATGGTTAACCTTCGAAGATCACAGAAGCCACAAGAAAATTAACAAGCGAACAGGTTTCGCAACAAATGACCGATAACCATATCCATTGTTGTATATTTTTCCGATTTTTGTCCAGAGTTAACCTTTTACTGTGGAATCACGCAGTTATGAATGTTAGATGAAGCTCAAGGCGAGTTGACAATGCAGATCGGTACTCACAAACTACTGGGGCGAAGCCCCATTCAGCAGTCGTAATGGCTGTTCGGTTGGCTGAGTTTTGGTTGTGTAGACAGTCGACGAATTCGGTGGCTGTTGCCACCAGAGAACACCACTTGTTGTTAGCTTAATTTTGATATGGCGTTGCTGGGTTGTGGTCTTAGCCTTGGTCGGACCGTAAACGCCTTTGCTTCTTCGGGACCAGTTCGGTTTGCCAGAAAGCACTGCTTTACGTATACGACTGCTCCACGAGAAGAAGTAGCAAATAGCATATGTATTGTACCTATCCGACAATTAGGCATCTATTCCGTGCAGCCCTAGGCCACATCACAGTGTAAAGAAACGCATTAAAATTTACACGCCCACGGAACTATGCTGTCTAATCACCCAAGCTCGAAAGCGAAGATCATGGTCTGAAGAGGCACAACACCGCCCACAAGGCTCTCAAATGGTCGAAGCTATACATTCGTAAAAGAGACGGTAAAAGGTGACTGAGATGGCAATAGTTACAAATAGATATAGATATCGTGGAATGAATGTTCAATGGTGTGACTAAGTGAATCAGGACTGGCAGAAAGACTTCTGCTGATTGGTGTGAGATTATCATCAAAGGCGCAATTATAAACAACTTGTGCGGAAACGCCGGGATGACTTGAGCGTGGATAGCGTTGCTAAAAGGAAACGTTGAAGACAAACAGATCTAAACTTCCGAGATCTTTTTCGTGAGTAGGTGATGGAGCACGTGACGGTCAATGTTTATGTTCTGTCCGTCAAGCATTTCTTCGACTCGCTTGACCTGAAATTATAGACAACTGTAGCGTTGAAGAGACGTATGGCGCACGTGGGAGGAAGCGTCGCAATGACATCTGCTGTTGATCGGTTTTAGCTCTTATTACCAGGGCTGTGCAGATTTCTCGTTTTCATTCTCCGAATTTCTGCTTCCGGCCGTTTTTCAGCCGTTCGTTCCGGGTTCTGCTTTTTAGGACATCAGATGGAACGAAAAAGGTGACTCACTTCTGACTATTCACCAATCAAGAATCTAATTCCTCTACCGGTGTATGCACATCTTTAGTTTCCCTAATATTCCTAGCTCGTGGCTTGCAGCACCAATTCTATCTCAGAACTCTATAAGAAGTCTTAGGTGGCTAACAGTGCTATCCCTACCTCCGTAGGGGATATTCAATTAGGACGATTAAGCGTTATGAGTGGCGAAATCTTTGGCATCTTTCTCGTCAGAAAATGCGTTCGCTGCGTTTAAAATACTTCGTTTCTACTTAGAGAAAGGTTTCCCATAAACTTCGACTCGTTGCATCACTAATATTTGAAAAGCCATCCTAATGTTGACACGAATACAAGGGACTGTTTTTGTTACATGTTGTTGGGAAAGAGACGAAGTTTCTTCCCTGCTTCCTGAATTCGCTAAGGGTGAATTATGTAGTTATTGCCATCACTTCAGATGCATTTATTTAGAAGAAATTAAATGAAGTAACGAGTTTTTGTTATTTGCGTTTCCTCGCTTCGTATTCCGGTTTCCGAGCATTTTTTCAGCTCATCCCTTCCGCATTCCGCATCTCGTGCTCCGCTCTTCTGTATTAGAAATTTCCTCACATTCCTGCTTATTACGCTGGTCAACTGCAACTTCCCTCTCCCCGTGGTCTGTGGGTTGCTATCAAATATATCTGCGAGGGGCAAAATTTTGATTTCCCTCAAAGCAAGCCCGTGTATAGCAGGCTATCACCTCTACTAGACTCTCCATCATGCACCAATTGAATTCCTCTAAAAATTTTACAATTGACAGGGAACGTGATCGATCATCTTCATCCTTAAGAAATGTTCTGATTGCCACTTTTTTGGAACACTACTGAACGCTAAAGTTCCGTGTTTCTGCCTAGGTCCTTCAACAGTGATAGGAAGCCCGGATGGAAGAAGAGCGGGTAGACCTACCAAATTGGTTGTTTCTTCAACAAAAATAAGAAGCTCAGAGTACCAATCACCGAACCTGCTTTATCCGTATGAACTGCGGAGTGTGGGAAAATTGTGGGGTCTATGTGTTATCGCTCTATGGCTTTCTCCATCCTTTGCAAGGTAATAGGTTTGAAAAACACAAATGCGGCATCGAACTTGGCTCACGGCACAAACGCAAACGGAGCCACTGCTGTAAGCGCCCCGAGAGCAAGCTGAGAGAAATTGTGAAAGCAAAAGGAAACCAAGAAAGGGGTTCTTACCAGTCTCTTCTTCGCCATATACTCGCACCCCATGTAGAGCGCACACATTGGGATTAATGAGAGGGCTCCCAAAGGACCCAGCCAGTACACCTGAATTCAGCGATTTACTTGGTTCACAGATCAGAACTCGCATAGTCATTTCACAGTTTAACTTCATTTAGCAGGGGCGTAGACCGCCACTACAAGGCACAGCCAATTTTTAACCTCTCATTAGCTACTACACATAAAATTATGAAGAACTAACTGGAACAGGAGTAGCAAACTGCACAAACTTATGAGACAGCTTTCGCAAGGCAACGCAAAGTGAGCTCCCTCCATAGTGCGCGATAAAAATACATACAGAAAATTCCTCTAGAATAAAACGTTATAAACAATGTAGATTTGACGTTTCACCAGCACCTTGCTGATACCATGCGTGTACAAAATGTATGGTTGTTCTTCAACACCTTCTCCTTCGCTTCAAACAGAAGCCTTTAGAGTAGAAATAATGCAGCCTTCAGTGTTCTTCAGCGGTTCCTTTCTGGATGCTAAGGATCTTGCTTCTTAGCACATTATCTAGACAAATTTTTTTTTAGAGGAATACCTTCTCTATAACAATATTTTTCAACATAGCTATGTTCGTTAAGACTCGGGGCTGAAGTACATAGAGCTAGCAGCTGACAACAATCTTGGTCATGTGGAGATTCTGAATGTCACTTTCGACTCAGCGTCATAGCTTGAACTTTGATTCTGCCGGCATAATAGAGCACCTACAAATTTCCCTTTTCCTCTTGAGCTTTAACAGATCATATCCATTTAAGCATCATTCCTCCAACTTGCACGAAACTTTGGGCGTATAGAGATCTAAAGAAGTCGACCGGTGCCGCTTTTTGTGTTCTATTTCGAAATAAAAACTGACTTCTATGTCACCCGCTTTTCCTAAACAGTTTTAAAACAGTACAGTTTTAGTCGTCGTGGTAGGCGGAACAAATACGATCTGTTGCTAAACTGATTCACGAGTACGTCTTCACTTCAAACTCAACACGTTCTCCCACAAATTGGGATTTGCTCCCTTGTAGTCTGTGAAGTGCGAAACTATGCAGTACAGTTTTAGTAGACGTGAACGCCAGACGAAAAACATATTCAGCATCAAAAGTGGAAGCGATTTTTTTGTCAGCTCACCCACAATTTTTTTTGAAGAACTTAATCGACGAAGTTGTTGAGTAATTTACAATAGTTAAATGACATCGCTGAACCCAACATTTCAAAACTAATAAGACACTAATGCTTGAAGGAATAAATTCCCCGCGTTACTCCACGCCAAATGGTCATTACATAGGACAAAACACTACCAAATGACATCACCAAAGGGAATGCATTTTGGAAGAAGGCAAACAAGTTTTCCCACATTAAACTCAGTCACTCTGCGGAATTATGTTTTTTAGGCGTTCTCAGTTAACCAGAACCTATCTACACACATTGTGTTTACTAGATTGCTAACAAAGTTGTCATGAGCGTAGAAATATCTAATCAATAGGGCATTGCTGAGAATGTAGATCGTAATGCCAGGGAGCCATCCATGCATGATTTGGTTGACACTGATTCTACTCGTCTCTCGCTTCAAACCAAGACGTCTACATATCAGGGAGTGGTCAAATGATAGTGGTATTTGAAGTAGCTCCAACAAGTCTGACCCTGAAAACTACCAATGTTTGCCCTTATCTTCATTATAACCACTATTCCAAAGGCTAGTACAACTCCAAGTGGATTTCTCGGTAGGTACTGAAATGCTTATGGATACCCCTACGCAATGGTGGGCTATCGGAAGAGGCGTCGACTGTCGCGTGACCCGATACCAGGTGTCTCGGATTTCCCGCCCAGGTCAACCAAGCCTTAAATCCCTCGGGGTCGGTGAATTGGTACCAGAATTGTCTGGGAATGATAGAGCGCTGACGTGTAGATCGGCTGGCCACCGCAAGTTATTGTACGGCCAAATACGCGTTCAAGGCCCCTCCACGACATCCCGTAGAAGTAGAATGCGTGACGCATCCCAAGAGGGATTGAGTAACGCCTTCCTTCATCCTTTGGTGTTTTTATATTTCCAAATCTCGCATGTAATCTGTGGCTATCCAAAATTAAAAAAAATCTGCTACTTAAATTCACTTTCTACTTGTTGCGGTTTTGTGACAGGTTCTGATAGAATTTTCTTTGAACCAATTTTTTTAAAACGGTCAACAGAAAGCACGGTACATTTGTATAAAAAAAGTTGTGGGCTTTAGCCGCTCGCTCAAAATAGCGAATCCTTCGCACGGTTACGCATTTGCGCATAAAGAATACAATGATCAACTTTCGGGAACCACACCAATATGAGGGCGGAGGGGGGAAGGGGTGTATGAAAAGGCTAGAATACGTGTTGAGCACTACGGCGTATGCCAGCCGGTTGTGTCTTTTAGCTTAACCGTGGTAGGTTTTCACCGATTTCACAGTTTTGGCACTTAATCGATCACTAATACATAAAGTGAAGAGAGCGGCGTGTCTGGGTGCCTGTATTTCTGGCAAACAGCGAGAGAGCATGGATAGGACTGGACGCGGATTGGCCTTATAGGAGGCGTTTAAAGGCGTTCTCCCTACCCTACCCTGTTGCCCTATTATCCTGCTCTTTATTATAGGTGACACCAATTGAAAAAAACGGCTAGAAGATTTAAAAGAAAGAAGAACTGCTGCGCGTAAGATGTTCTAGGGGAAGGTATGGGGGGTGAGGTCCCTTACAACTCACTTTGAGTTCTAGTTTGGCAAGAGCAGTGGTATATCCACCACCAAAAGCCTGCTAAATGATAAGAGGATAAAGGATTTTGTCACATTCCACTCAGAACGCATTTGTCCTACACGATGACCTTTCGTGGTACTACCGAGGGACAAGAATAGACGATGGGCTTGACTGATCTGGGCTGGATCCTAGCCAAGCGCCCGAAAAGCTCGAAGCGCAGTGCCTATACTCCGAATGCGCTACTACTAGCTCTTGGTCATCGTATTTTTCCACAGTAATCAATGGAAACGTAGATAAATTCGCACGACCAGGTTTTTTTTCGGGATGACGTGTAGTTTTCAGCCACACTGTTGGTTTTCGTTTTGTCGTCCGTATTCGTTTTTTTTTGCCTTCATATACCATCTTAAGCGCTTCTCTTTACAGAAGGAAAATCATCAAATTTCTTGTAATTCCTCTTTGTAACTTGTAACAAAATGCAAGGCACGACTATTGTCAAACAAGAATTCAAAGTGCCTCCTTTTTATCGGATTAAAAGCAATCTTTATGCCCTTTAAGATATTATCAACTAGAAGAGCTTTTACGCATAAGTAGTTGAAGTGCCGATGTGAAAGCTTTCGAGAAAACTGAGTCGTGCAATAAAAATTTCAGCTACGATGATCTCCTATTGCTCCTAAAGGGTTGCTGCAGTCCGTCCTTTTGCGTCTACTTTTGGATGAAGCGTGAGCGGCAGTTTCTCAGTTGAATCCTATTCCTTCACCGACGCGCCCTTTCAGTAGCATACGCTGGTCTACACAGCAAACGAGACGACGACCTTTTGGCTGAACACAGCGCGACCTTGATCTCTTCGATGGCGAATTTCAATGGGATGCTCTCGGCAAAGTGGGCATAATTCGCGTACTATTCACAGATTGGCGACGAGAACGCACCGTTACGAGTCGATTGATTTAGAAATCACGAAAACAAAGAAACAACTGAATGCTTCAGCCGGAAATGCTCACCCGACGGTTGTAATAGCTGTACACGCGTTTCGTGCTCAGCTCATCGCAGAACGTTCCCGAGTACGGCTCTTCGCATTCGCATTTCGTTTCTGAAAACTCTCCTCATTAGGCTTTAGAGTGAGTTAACTCCGCTCTAAAAAATAGAGTGCCTTGGCTTTATACGGGAATTCCATACCCCTGCTGAGTAGTATGACAGACCATGTGTTCCCTTTATCATACATATGTGCAAAATGCTGTGGCTGATGTGGGGTGAGAAACGTACTAAGACATGCACCGCTGTGACGTGATAAAAGAATTTTAATAGAAAGTTATTATCCCTTCATACCGGCCAAACTTTGCCGTCAACATTAGCTTACCTAAAATTGGGCCAGAAAGTGAAATAAAATCGGCATTAGCTAAAATAAAATTAGGCTAGAGATACACTACATGATACCGTTGCTGTGCGTTTTCTTCAATTTCATATCCCACCTTCGTTACAGGAAAATGAAATATCTGCAGTAATTCTTTTAGAAAGAGTTTTTATTCATTTTTAGCTCTGTTTTAAGCATCGAGACGTAAATAGAATGTGAAAAGAAGCTCCAGAGGGCTGAGCATGAAGGACTACAAATCTTTCTTACCGAGCGTACTCGGCTCTCCATGAACACAGTGGATCTCCTCACAGTGATCGCCATAGTATCCTGGTACACAGGATGGGCATCTGAAATCAGAGAGAAAAATGTTGTGACATAAAGCATGAAGGATAAAGGTCGGCATCAGCGAGTTACTCAAGGATGCGTCACACGAACTAATTTAGCGTCATGGAGGCACCTTGAACGTTTGACTCGCTCAGTGACTTCCAAAGAGGCAATTAATGAACACGTCTGTATTTGGAGACGGCAACTGGAGCACCAATTCTTCGACCACGAGCTGATAGTTGGTCTGCACACAAATTGAAGCTAAATCTTACTTGAAATCCAAGCATCATGTGTGTGAGATCAGCACCTCATGCCATCTGCACTATACGTGTCTAAATGATGTGCTCTAATTCTAAGAAAGATCCAAAAGACGCTTGTAGCGCTGTCGGAGAAGGCGACGGCTGTGGCGTGTTCCCGATACAAGGTTCTTTGTTAGGATTTCCTTCCCAGGCCAACTAAGCCTTCCGTTCCTCCGGGTCGGTGAATTGGTACCAGACTTGTCTGGGAAGGATAAAGCGCTGACTTGTTTATCGGCTGGCCATCTGCAAACCATTGTATGGCCAAATACGCATACAAATCGCCTCCACGATATCCCGCGGAAGTAGAATGCGTGACGCATTCCAAAAGGGATTGGTAACTGTTCTTTATCCTTTTTATCCGTTAATTTAAGATCCTGAGGATGAGCTAAACAGCCATCACACAAGATCACAGTGCTCGGTAGAAAGGTGTTTCCAACACGATGTCCTTCGAAATCACCTTTAAATACTATAGTTTTCCTCAAGGCAGTGATGACACCTTTTGTTTTGTAAACCCTTGTCAACGAAACAGTAACTAAATCCTTAAAGGTTCATCTGTGTTCATTTCTCCTCATGAAATTGTTGAATTTTGGATGATAATAAGTGCCCTAAAAATAACGGAAAGCCAGCCCAACACTATCAGAGATCGAGTCATGGGCAGTGAACCTATTAAATGAAGGAATGATGAAAGTTCTTGCAATAACTATAATTATCCCACTGTGGATTTTCCGAAACATCAGTTTTCTGAAGGAGCGAGCGCGATTTCTATGTTCGCTTATAGACATCCCTCACATCGTTCGTGCCACTTAGGTCTTCATAAAAATCGTTGTTGTTTTAGGATCGCTACTATTCTGTTTTCTACGACATTTTGAAAGCTGCACGATACCCTGCTATTTTTTGAAAGCACCATTTGCTAAACCTTCGTTGATATGGCCATAATATTTCGAAAAGTAAAGGTGCACCCACAAATGTAGGCGACAATGTACCCTCACTTTGAAATGATTGTCTCACAATTTTATGTCTTGCTAACGATGAGCTTGGGCGTGGTAGCGCAGTGTAGGAGGAGCCGAATACTAAGGGAACTCACGATCCATTCCTATAACGTCGAAATGAAGCGCAGTGCTTCTTTTTCTCACAATGCCTCCCGGTATAGTCCTGATCGCATTCACATTCGCCATCGACGGGGTGGCCGTGAACGCACCTGAATTTGTGAGGCAGTCAGATATCGATCCATTTCGGATCTCTCGAAGAAGCCACAACTCACACGGGGTGCCGTCTACGGTAGGTGGCTGCTCGAGCGTGAAGTCGATGCCAATGTGGAGTCTCGAATCGATCCTCCTCCGCATTCGCAGTGAAAGAAACCAATACTAGTAAAGGAATAAAGAAAACCGTTGATGATGTAAAGCTCATAAATTGTCGTCGTCGAGTACCTGAACAAGGGCGTTAACTCACACTGACAGTGATCCTATTAGGAACCGTTCACCAACAACAACGAGTAACAGTAGCAGCAGAAAACACGCTAATCAATTGGCATTTTAAAGCCACCACCTGACAAAGGTAGACCAGTTCCGCTCCCGAAAAGGCTCTTTTGATACTTTTTTAATGGGCGCAGTGGAAGGCACAATGCCTGAGTGAGTAGCAGCAGAAAGCACAAGAACGTCTCCAGGAGTATCATACGCGAAAATGCAGCAGGAAGCACTAAGTTCAATACCCTACTGAGGGTAATATTCTCCGTATTATTCTCCAAGTTCTCTCTTCGTGAAAGCTCGGCATTATTTAGATGTTTCGATTACTTCTGTGCCGAACGAGGTTGTTAGGTGGACCAGTATTTATTGAGCGGCCTAACGTTTCGACCCGTTCGTCGTCTTCGGAGGCCTAAAAGTGGCTTGAGGATTCGGATGTTGCTATCTATCCGACCAAACGCCTCATCGACTCTAGCCTTTCGGATATCGTCTTGAGGCATAGCAAGAAATCCCGAACCCATGAACGATAAACTTACCCGCTGATCCACCGCTTGTGCGGAGCGACGCCGCTGCCGCAGTTAGTCGACAGATGGTGACTGAGACTCACTATACTGTTCATTCTACACTATGTATACTGTGTATACCAGTGTCATTCTTAACCACATCCTTGTCACCACCGCTCGCTCTATAACTCACAGTGCGAAATAAACGGCAGAAAGTCATCGGTGACCGAAGGACACTCATTTCGATTGTTCATTCGTGGATTTCGTGAAAGAATCCAGAACGCCTCCAGCGCCTTTCTAGACGAAATATCTGTCTCGATGGTCAAAATCGTGCACTTCACATCAAAGTCGGTTCCGCCATGTTTCTCCACTTTATGCTTGCCCAGAGGATTCGTTAAGATACCCCGCCTTTTGCACGCTAGATGTTCATTAACACGAATAGCAAGTACCCTTCCGGTTTCCCCAATGTATGTCTGGCTGCATGTCCGGCATTCAAGCTCATAGATAACGCCAACTTTGGCGCAATCCCCTACTTTCCCGTAAGGACATACAACACAGTTTTCCGTTACGCACTCCCTATCGTAAAGCCTATTTCGAACCAGCTGGCGTCTGATGCTGTCGTTTGGAATGTTAACTAAGACAACATCATCCTCCAACTGGGCCCGCCTTATGCTTCGTTGTAGAGCGGAAGTGACGTTATCGGAAATGAAAGGAACACACAAGGGTACTTTATCTCGGCGTGGTACAGCTCGCTGATCAGAGTGGGATCCCCTGTGGTGATGTGGTACCGTGTATCCATTCTGCGCAGCTATTTGACATGCTAGTTGCACAGATTCACGTCGTTCTTCAGCACCAGTGCATACATCGTTCGCAGTTCTGAACATATTCTTGACCACCGCGCGTTTGACTGCGTTAGGATGCGCAGATGATGCGTGGACCAAGATGTTAAGCATCAATGCACTAACATTCCGCAAAGTTGTAGGGGGCTTACATAGGCTAAGGGATGCCTTGCGAGCTAGATACAGACGTGAACATAGTCCGCAGACCACTACGAATCAGAGAATACCCTTATCAGTACCATTTCGGCAAATGTTCTACAAAGAACCAGCTCCTGTTCCACAAGTTGATGTCAAGTTAAGAATTCTAACATCTGATATATTGGCCGTTTTTAGAAATTACCAGCGGCTCAATAAAAATAACTTGACATACGACCAATGGAAGGGGTTCCGAGAACTACGCGAATTAAGATCAAACGGTACAATTCGTATTTCTGTAAGTGACAAAGGTGGAGAGTTTGTGATTATGCCCCAGTCACTGGACAGAGGCATAACAGAGCTCCATCTGCAGGATTCCTCAGTTTACCGTCTCGCTAGCGCTGCTGAGTTTTCGTCGCAATGCAGACGCCTTAATCACGTTTGGATGACCGTAGGCAGATCTGCTGGAATTGATCCAAAATTGCTCAGCAGGCTCAAGCTGGACAATGCAACTTGTCCAGTGTTCTACAGCCTTATCAAGACCCACAAACTTGCGCCAGAGGATACGCTGTCAATGTCACCGGATAGATTTAAAATAAGGCCTGTAATTAGTTGTGTAGGGGGACCAACTGACAGAATATCTTGGTTTCTAAATAGAATCGTCAGCCAGTTGCTGGTAATGGTTCCTGCTCACCTGACTAATACGAGAGCATTTCTTGGACAGCTCCACAACAGACGTTTTGATGAAGGTTGTATTGTGGAGTCATTTGATGTAACCGCACTTTACACCAACGTCCAAAATAATGATGCCTTGCAAGCCTTATCAGAAATGCTTGACCGGTATCATGATAATATCAATACTTTTGAACTCAGTAAGGAATGCATCATGACTCTGGTCAAGGAATGCTTGAACTGTAATATTTTCAAATGGTCAGGTAGATATTATTCACAAACCAGAGGGCTGGCCATGGGCCAGCGATTGGCTCCTGTGCTTGCGGTATGCTTTATGAGCAAAATAGAGCAGCCGGTTCTAGATCGTCTTCCACTGATGTATTGCAGGTATATTGATGACTGTTTCATTATAACTTCAACACAATCCGAAATGGATGAGTGTTTCAATCTTCTAAATCATCAGTCGCAGTACATCAAGATGACGAGAGAAACCCCGAAAAACGGTTGGCTCCCCTATCTGAATGTACAGGTTAAATTATCCGGTGGCATGATCCGAGTGAAGTGGTACCGCAAAGAAAGTTCTAAGAACATCTTGGTCCACGCATCATCTGCGCATCCTAACGGAGTCAAACGCGCGGTGGTCAAGAATATGTTCAGAACTGCGAACGATGTATGCGCTGGTGCTGAAGAGCGACGCGAGTCTGTGCAACTAGCATGTCAAATAGCTGCGCAGAATGGATACACGGTACCACATCACCACAGGGGATCCCACTCTAATCAGCGAGCTGTACCACGCCGAGATAAAGTACCCTTGTGTGTCCCTTTCATTTCCGATAACGTCACTTCCGCTCTACAACGAAGCATAAGACGGGCCCAGTTAGAGGGTGATGTTGTCTTAGTTAACATTTCAAACGACAGCATCAGACGCCAGCTGGTTCGAAATAGGCTTTACGATAGGGAGTGCGTAACGGAAAACTGTGTTGTATGTCCTTACGGGAAAGTAGGGGATTGCGCCAAAGTTGGCGTTATCTATGAGCTTGAATGCCTGACATGCAGTCAGACATACATTGGGGAAACCGAAAGGGTACTTGCTATTCGTGTCAATGAACATCTAGCGTGCAAAAGGCGGGGTATCTTAACGAATCCTCTGGGCAAGCATAAAGTGGAGGAACATGGCGGAAACGACTTTGATGTGAAGTGCACGATTTTGTCCATCGAGACAGATATTTCGTCTAGAAAAGCGCTGGAGGCGTTCTGGATTCTTTCACGAAATCCACGAATGAACAATCGAAATGAGTGTCCTTCGGTCACCGATGACTTTCTGCCGTTTATTTCGCATTGTGAGTTATAGAGCGACCGGTGGTGACAAGGATGTGGTTAAGAATGACACTGGTATACACAGTATACATAGTGTAGAATGAACAGTATAGTGAGTCTCAGTCACCATCTGTCGACTAACTGCGGCAGCGGCGTCGCTCCGCACAAGCGGTGGATCAGCGGGTGAGTTTATCGTTCAGGGGTTCGGGATTTCTTGCTATGCCTCAAGACGATATCCGAAAGGCTAGAGTCGATGAGGCGTTTGGTCGGATAGATAGCAACATCCGAATCCTCAAGCCACTTTTAGGCCTCCGAAGACGACGAACGGGTCGAAACGTTAGGCCGCTCAATAAATACTGGTCCACCTAACAACCTCGTTCGGCACAGAAGTAATCGAAACATTCTCCGTATTTTTTTCTTCTTAAGAAGCACCGGTTCCTATAGGATGTATTCAGCGCTAGTTTTCGCATTCAAAGCCCAGTATAGGATGATGGACGGCGTTAATCATTACCCTTGGGATGCTCATGCATTCTACTTCTACGGAATTCGTAGAGTTGTTTGAGTGTGTATTCAGCCAATTACAATAACCTGCGATGGATGGCCGACAGAAACGTCAGTGTTGTGCCCTTCCCAGACAAGTCTGGTACCAATTCACAGACCCCGGAAGAGTGGAAGAAAGGTTGGTTGCCCTTGGGGGAGGGGGGGGGGGAGATCCGGACGAGGAACCTGGAATCCGGTGGGCCCGATAGCTGGCGTCTGGTTCTCATTTTAATCTGTGAACTTTTCAATTTCTTCTTCGATCAGTTTTGTTTGGCATCCCATACATAGTGGGAGAACGTAAACGAAAAACGTAGGAACCTTTCTATTCATCATGATAACTTTCGCTACAATCTTCGCAATTTGTCATCACATCATCATCATCATCATGACCGACTAGTTTGCCTTCCAGATTTTACGAAGCATAGCACCAGCATTAAGCTGAAAAATGAGACTAATGAGGCCTGTCCTAGCAACCTTTACACCAGGGCTGAGGGTGACAAGATATTCTGCCGTTGAATAGAGAAAGCCTTATTCCAAAACAAAAATTAAATGGCCAAGCCTTATTTCCGTTTCCTGTTTTGTGGAGACATCTATCCTGGGGAAGGCGTTTTCCAGGTTTAAAATTCCGTGTCTTCGCCATCCGATCTACACTTTCTCCACGCCTTTTTTCGGTTCATATTCCTAATCTGAGATCCAAATTTTGATCCAACTGTAGCTTGCCATTTCTGACAATCAAGAGCACCAGAAGGAAAAGATCGACATTTCCGCCGCGAAAAATGACTCACAGTTTGCAGCTTCAACGAAATACCTCCCGTGTTTCCTATTTTTTGAAAACTGCTCGATTTGTGCAACATAATTTTATCTAACTGCCAAACAAGTCATGGGAAAAGGAACAAAAAAAAACATCCGTGGCATCAAAACGGAGAAAAGTTTCGGCTCTACCTAATACACCAAAGCTGTGCTTAAAGATATGCTTTCCTCGACGTTCTACTTAACGGTGCCCATAAAGAAAGAAACTACTTTAAAAATATTTAGTGCATTTTGTCTAGAAAAAAAGCAAGAGAGCAAGGTCTGGCCCAAAATAAACTGAAGTGTTTCTTCACATAGATGCTGTCAACACGCACTGTGTCTAAAAATATATAATACCATTTGAATGAGCACAACCACAAGAGCAATAATAGATCACTTAACTATTTTCCTGGTTACTGTGTATATATGTTGCCTATTATAACACATTCAGTGGAAAACCCAACCACAGTGCTAGAAAACAACAAGAAATATTCGAACTATTGGAAATGAAGGATGAATTTTGCTTAGCACTAGATGCCATTACTGCACCTTTGCATTGATTGCCCTAAATGGGTGTCTATACAAAAAAATTCAATATTTTCTACTACAAACGATAGCGTTTATAAAGGTTTGACAAGATAATACACAACCAACAATATAAGAGCGTTTAGGGCAAAACAAAACAAATCTATTAATCAACGTTTTTATTTTATAGATTTCCTAGTTTTATTCGAATTTCCTCGGCGCATTTTTGCACGTCGTGAAATTTCAGTTGCTTCGCCTTTGGGCAGCAACGATCAGATCAGAGAGCGAATGGGCCTAAAATAAACACGGAGAGAAGGTTCTGCAATTGGAAGGATCAATATTCTGCGCAGCAAAGAAAGGAAATTCAACCGCGAGACGGTAGCCAGCACGTGCTTTAAACATCGGAAAAATGATGGATGCATGCATGCAGGTGACAAACAATACGAACGCCACTAGTTGTGGTTGACTGTTGCTGTTCGAAATCGAAATTTGGGAGTGCATTTTTTCCTCTTAGAAACATCCTTTCCCATAACTTCCTAGATTTTTACCATTCACATGAATTTCCAGAAGATATTTTTCACTGTTTTTCTTAGGTTTGAAGAGAGTTTAAGAAGGGGAAGCGAATAAGCGAAGAAAGAGTGGGGAAAAATAGCGTATATCTTTTAGAACTCTTCTACTTTTTTTTGGAGTTAAGACCAAAAATTAGAACGATAAATTATTTCTTTGCGGCAATATGCCTTTTATTGGTGTAAAAAGGAATAGGTGTAGCATTAGGCTAGTAATCAATATCAAACTTCATTACCCATGCCTTTAGGCGAAACCCCTTTGAAGGAACAAAAAATAATGTCGCTCGATATCAGTCCTAGTCAAGAATTTGCCAGTAAATGATCATCTGAGAGCAACTAGAAGCCGATTAGAAAAGAATTTAAGTAAAATCTGCGGTATAGCGAAATCCATCGAAAGCGACATAAACGTGTTGCTGCTGATTTTATTGACCACGTTTTCGCTAACATCTTTTGCCCGTTTACTACCTGCCCAGTCTTAAAGCCTATCCTAGTCTGATCCTTTCGCAAGCTTGGTCCAATCTGGAGCTTACCGTCAATCGCGTCGAAGATAAAGCTGCGGCTTTACCAGTCAATTGTAGTTTTGTAGTTGCCTACGCGAGTGAAACATGGGTCATGTCTATGAAGTGCGCCAAAAAGCTAAACGCCTTCCACCAGAGATGTCTTCGACGGATATTGAGAGTACGATATACAGACCGAGTGACTAGCTGTGAAGTCCTAAACCGGAGCGGTTCAAGTAGTCTTTCTGCAATAATTGCACAAAGGCGTCTACGCCTCGCAGGACACGTAATGCGAATGCTCGAGTACCGATTTCCTCGAGTAGCCACGTGTTGGATTCCTTAAGATGGTAGCAGAGCGCGCGGTCATCCGAGAAACACATGGAGGCGAACATTCGAAAAGGACCTTCAACTACTAAATATTTCCAGAGACGAAGGTGAAGAGTTGGCACAAGACAGGTATCAATGGAGAAGTCCTGTCGCCCGATATGCAAAACAGCATGGGAGGAACTAAGTCTAAGTAAGTCTAAGTCTGATCTGGCATCGAAGCCCAACTATATGTTTCCTAAAGGTAAGCCATCGGATTCCCTCTAGAATGTGCGGCGTGATCCCAAGACCTCAGCCGCTTTTTTGAAATGGTGAAGGAAAGCAACATGCAACGTCACAATTTCAGTAATTGTCCCAAAATCTTTAAAACACTTTCAGATTTTCTCAATACGTTTATGAGCATGTGCACGATACATTTATTACGGTAGTTTAGAAAGGTTTTTTACAAACATTTTGCCATAAGCAGTGTGGACATCTTACTTGAAGCTATAAACACAATGCTATGAATGGTATGCAAGTGGCCCCCTTTCCCGGAGTTCAGGTCGGTGTTGTTTTTTGTTTTGCTTGTTGTTTTATCTGGTCTTCAATAGACAGGACACCCACAGTAGATGTCCCCAGTGACGCAAATCTCCCATCTCCCATAATTTCACCGCTTCCCACGAATCGAAACGATGTCCTGGTTGTGAGGTGCTGTTTCTAGAAGGTGATCTTAACCTGGGATACAAAACCACACCTAATTAGAGTTCCGGCATAACAAGCGAAAAGACATGGAAACGAATGCGCAAGAATATTGGTTGGTATATAGTATAGTTTTCAATTGCAGAGGTGACCTATTAATTAAGCTAACAATTAAAATCCTTTCGCGGACCGGCGCCTGTTTAAGAGATGGTGTTTGACTTCTAAGATTCAATACGGGAAGTATCACGCGCAAATTAGCTGATAAAAATATTGAAAACAGTCGCTCTAAAAACAGGATGGCAACCGTTTGTGAGACAGCCTAAGGAATGTTTCGAACAGATGCGTATGTCACAGTCGACTTTGGTCGAACCTTGTGCCTATTGCTATGATTTACTATTACACAGTATGACCGAGGAGTAGGTTCATCACAGGAGCGGCAGACTTCTTGTGTTCTGCTCAAATATTGTATACAGCATCATGCGTTGCGTAAAACAAAAGATAGCCTGCGAAGTCTTAGTAAAGTTGTGCCTCAGAAGATAGATAAATACATAAGGAGGACAGAGGATGATTCTCAGCCTTTCTGTTGGTTTCATGATCACCAACGAAATCCTTTAGCCATAATCCTTGATACGCTTTTTCTAGGAGTGGAATGTAACACACGCGTATATCGTTTCCGTTTGCCTTCATTGAAATGGTCGCAATTTGTAAAAGCAGTAGTTCTAAAATTTCTTCGTTCTTTGGTATAAATGTCCCCCACTACCCAATAGAACGGAAGCAACAGCTAGACAGCGAACTGTATAACAATCTCATTGAGGTTCACTGGAAGTCGAACAAAAATATATTTCTTTTCTGACACATTTGCTTAAGCCTGGAGCGGCTGGTAGAGAGGTTATATGTTGTTACAGAATGTTTTGTTGCGATCAAAACTCTTGCGCCAGGCGGGACTCGAACCCGCATCTTCTGCTTTCCGGGCAGCGATGTTCGCCTTACACCACCGGCGCTGTTTGATCGCACGTAACATCCGCGATATCCTCGAGGCCTGTCAGCACCCACCCGTGATACGGGATGGGCCGGTCGCTGATATCAGCATGGAGCCGGTTAAGCTGAAGACCTTACTAGTAACAATGTTCACGTGCGATCAAACAGCGCCGGTGGTGTAAGGCGAACATCGCTGCCCGGAAAGCAGAAGATGCGGGTTCGAGTCCCGCCTGGCGCAAGAGTTTTGATCGCAACAAAACATTCTGTAACAATATTTCTTTTCCTTATTTTTGACCCTTTTTGGTTTTAAAACGACTTTTTTGGTTTTAAAACTTTACAGTTACACATAGCAACCATTCTGATGGCTTTTTGAAAAATAAAGGACAGGATGTGGGAATTGGTTTGGCATTCTTATCCATGGGACTCTCGTCTCTGCCCACATTGACTCGACCTACAGGTGTGACGTTCTACGATAAAGGAAGCTGTGGCTTGCTTGCAAGAATACTGGAGTAGCCAATCATCAAGTGGTGTACCAGTAATCAAGTCAGTTGGAGTCTTTCAGAAACCTCTGAGAACTCTGTCTCTCCTTTGTTCGTCGGTAAGGTTCAACGTCTCAAACAACATACTTCATGAAAAGAGTATGGCTGTGCCAGGAAGTGGACAGAATTCACCTCTTTAAACATGCTACTGTCCTTTGCCTCAAGGCGTCGTGATTGACGTCAGGTCTCAAAGCGGAACATGCACTGACGTTACAGGCCGATGGCTACGGATGACGACGACGGTGACTGTCTTGGCGCGCCGGGGACGCCGTCAACCGCAGACCACCACAGGACGGGAGAGGGAGACGAAGCGCAAACTGGATGGCATAGGAAGGCAATGAGCGCATTAACATTAGGGGCGACGACGGGAGGTGGTTGCTTGCCAGCACGAGACAACGGCCGCAATTCATCCCCCGGTCTTGACCCCCGTGAAAATCGTCGTTGGCACGCATTAGCGCAGGCGCTCCTCTGACAAGCATCACCTCCAGTCGCCTAGTTGGCCGCCGGTTTCCGTCGTCTCTCCGTCTGGGAACACTAAATTTTCGAGCAAACCTAAACCTTGGGTGACAAAGCATTTGGCTTGGATTAACACGTTGATGACAAGAGCGATTTCCGCGTGTTTGGGACGAAGCGCGCCGCACAAATGTGAAACAAAATATTATGACCCAAGCTTCGTCTAAGGATAAATTTAGGATGCCATACACGATGCTAATGTTCGTCATAACAGTTGCGGGCAATTGCCCACCCGCCGTTACGGAAAATAGGAATATAGTTAAAGGAAGCAGATAATGTGAGCAAGTGCGCAAGCACAAGCTTGTGCTTGGGTGTACAGTAGGCCCAGAAATCTTTAATTTGTAGGCGGTGTATTTGCTGCATAAACTGCTCTTCCTTAAACGTTTCCACTGAACTGATTGTCTTTTGCCTCATAAGTCTTATCATCGCACAAGCAAGGTAACAGATAAATGAACACCAATCACTTCTTAAAGCAATGCTACGACTATATGGGGCGAGTGGTAGTGCGGTCGGAGAAGGCGCCAGCTGACTGTGCAGCCCGAGTCGAAGCTCGTGGTTTGGATCCCGCCGCTGCCAACCAAGCCTTCCATTCCTCCGCGGTTGGTGAATTCGTGACAGACTTGTCTCGTAGGAATAACACATTTCCATTTCCAATTCTAACATTCCCATTTGGGGCAATAAAGGCGACCAGTGGGGTAACCAGTAAGGGGGACCAGTAGGAGCGGATAAGAAATCGGATGCAGTAGGAAGGAACGTGTGAGGAGAACACGGCGACTGGGTTCGGAAAACTTTCATCGATGTCACGCAATGAACATTTGGATTCAGAAGATGTGCCATCAATGTCGCGCAACGAGCAATTGGATTCAAAAGACGTGTCAACGATGTACTGAAACGAGTGTTGTTGAGCATGAGAACGGTTGTGGTGCAACATGAGTGACAGACTTACTGAGCATCAAAAACCAATGACTTAACTGGACGGTCCGGAGAGAATGTCTATGATGAAGGTACAGAGGTGGTGATCAGCTTGATGCCGATAAAGTGCGCAGCAAAACCTAGAAGTTAGCAAATTTTAAATTTGACAAAAATTGCTTTTCGTAGGCCAGTGATGCTGCAAAGTCGCGCGAAGGGCGCAAGTGCGAGACAGGCCGTTAGGCGTGCCGGATCGCTTATGCGTTAAATCTGACTCCAGGAGATCTGACAAGAGTAGGATGTGAGTCAATGGGATGTTAATATCCACCGTAAAATGACCCCAAAAACTCCTCCACCATCCCTCTCCCACAGCAAAAGGTTCTGCTCCATTTGGAAAGGGGAAAAAAGCGCTCTACTAACGTTCGTGGAAGTGCTACTTGCGGAATAAATGCCCGGCTATACATACATAGATACGGGATGTAGAGGTGTACCTAGCACTTCTAAAACCAATGACAGCATCAAATCGATTGCTCAGAAGTTTTTCATACGAGATCGTCCTCTGAGAGAGATATGATGCGTGTCGGTTGTCGGTTGTACAAATTCAGGGTCTCTCAAAAAAAGTACACACTGTTCGAAAGGTAATAACCTTGCTCATAGGAAAGATACTGAATAAGTTAAAGGCTCATACGAAAGCTTAAGAGAATAGAAGATTTCTAGCATAGAGGCATGGAATGCGCATGCCATGCACCCGTCTGAAATTTTGCATTTTGCACTCGATTAACTGTGTTTCGCTTGAATTCATGCCATAATTTCTTCAGAAACTAGCCGGCTCGATTGATATGGGCTTCTTTTAACTTTAAAAGCATAAAAGCACACCATGGCTTGCGGAAAATGCAGGGTATCCTAAAAAATGCAAACCGTAATTGAAAGGTTCTAACATTGTTGCTAGTTAAGCATTTGAAGACGTATAGACTCATATAAATGCACACGGTAGTACTGTGGTGCGTGAATGGTCAAGATTGCGCCATGCTCCCGCCTGAGACATTGAATTTCAGACTTTGTTGAATGTGCATGTGCTGAATGCCTGTTACAATCTTGTTACTACTTGGCAAGATTAACCTGTTCTATGCTTTTTTACGCTTAGAACTTAAACTTCAAGTTTAGATCATGTGAAAGACACGTAACGTGCGAGTTTATCGGTTGAACAATTTAAATGTGAGCAGGAGCCCCACTTTCCATCAGGGATTCTGTGGACAACATGCTGAATGAAGAGGTTACTCGGCTCAATTACAGCTACTGGGCGAAGGAAAGCGTTAAAAGAAGCACAGCACATGTTAATCTGGCTAGATAGTAACGAGAGTGTAACAAGCATTCAGTCCATGCACAATCAATCGAGTCTGAAATTCACAGTTTCATACGAGAGCATGTCGCAATCTTGACCATTTACACACCACAGAAATCTTGTTATTCTATGCTTTCATATGAGTCTCAAACCTTTTCAAAAGATTCACTACCAGCAATGCTGCAACCTTTCACATAGTGCCTTCATTTTTTGGGATACACTAAATTTTCTGCGAGCCACAGCGTGCTTTTAGTCTTGAACTTTAAAAGAAGCACAAATCAATCAAAACGGCCATTTTGAGAAGCAATACTAATATGTAGTAAAGCGAAACACTATCAATCGAGTGTAAAATGCAAATTTCAGACGAATGCATGGCGCAGTCCATGTCGCTTATATATTAGAAAACTTCTATTTTCTTAAGCTTTTATGTGTGTTTTTCCCTTCTTCAGTACATTTACTGTGCGTAAAGCTATCACCTTTCAAACAGTGTATACATTTTTTGGGACACCCTGTATTTATGCGGGACTTTTCAAGGGCACAGCAACGTGATCGCCTCTGGATTAAAGAAAAAAGAAAAATGTATTTTGCAAAACTCATCTTTAAATATTGATACGTTCCCAACTGAAAAATACAGCAGTGAATCACCAGTTCTTATTGCCGAACGTTGTTGTATTATGAGCATACAGGATAGATCCCAAACTAGTGTTGTGGTAGGAAAAGAGGAATCTTGCAGTTGTGATCTTTCTTAAATTAAACTCACCAATACCAGTTATGCCAGGTCAGGATTTTCCTTAACCACAGTCACAAACAATTAAAACCGGCAGGAATATGGGTTTGGATTTTGCAACTTTTCCTTTTGTGTTAATTCTTTAACGAAGGCTATTCTGTAACGTGGAACTAATGCAGCTTCTACTTACTAAGGGGCACAAAAAACTTCGTGGTCTGTTAAACTAAAAAATTCAAAGTTGACAAAAATTTGACGTTCTCGGCTCTATGATATTATGTTCTACGAGGACCGTTGTGGCGTCAAGAGCTGTTCTGATATTAACAAAAAAGCGCAGTGTTTTGTTATAAATCATGTCTTCAATAGAAAAGAAAGAACAAATGAACTTTCACGTTTTTTAACTGCGTGACCACATAAAATCTTGGATAGTTCCAAACCAAAAACATATCAGTTGGATCTACTTGAATGAAATAGGATCATTGAGAAATTAAAAATGAAATGAATTTGTTTTAACTACTTCTTTTATTGGGTGCGACCCGCATTATGGCCCTATGAGATATCTTTTATGCAGCTTTCGTGCGTCTTCGAGTCACACGAAAACTTGCGCTGAGAAAGCTTTTGTTTCTACTATCCAAACCTAGCCCCAACCATGGGTTGGAATGGCAGCAGTCTATGCCTGAATAGAACAAGCCTGTAGGTTAGTATAGAGTTAAAAAGCTCGTAAATTGCGACTTTTCGAGCTACTTGCTTTTCTAACGCATTAAGCTACTCACTTATCGTGTACCTTAAATTTAGAATTTTTTCTAATTACAATTTTAAAGGGAGGGCACGTTTAGCGAAGTTGAAGGAGGTGCTAGCTGTGCACCCGATACCAGGTTCCCAGTTTGGATTTCCCACCAAGCCTTCCATCCTTCCGGGGTCGGTGAATTGGTACCGGACTTGTCTGGGAAGAATAAAGCGCTGACTTGTTCATCGGCTGGCCACCGCAACTCATTGTATGGCGAAACAAGCACTCAAATCTCTTCCACGACATCCTATAGAAGTGGAATGCGTGGCGCATCCCAAAAGGGATTGGGATGTCCATTATCCTTTTTAATTTTAAGGAAGCGAATAGCACACAGATTTCGTCTTGATTGCTGCACTGCTTCGAAACGACACTCTGTATTGCACCCTCAATAAATTTTCTGCCTACAATTATTGCGCAAGAAAAAGTTGCAAGTGCTCGAGCACTCCGTTGCAGATTATCACACCATTGAACGAGATTTGAAGGACGTTCTCTAATGACCATCCATTTGTCACTCGTGATTTGGGACGAGATGACTCAACTCCTCAAAGATACTGTACTGTGATCAGCAAGCATTATACGATGGCTAAGGTTTCATGCTGGCATTGTGCAATGAGAGATTCCGAACTTTTGTAGATTAAATCGACAGCGTTCTACCATCAGAATATTACAGTTAGCATCTTCAGGATTCCATTATGCGATTTTATTTTATACGCTTTCCATCATCACAGTGGGAACACGTTCAAATTTAAAGTGGCAAAAAAGCTGCCTTCTATTAAGCAATACGGCGGAGTGGCGTTCTACCCCCCGCCCTTTAGAACGCTCGTCCCTCAAGCAACAGAGATGTGAACATAGCGCACTGAGCTTGGCCCAATAAATAAACAGCAGGTTCGGTTGGTTCCCAAACCAGACAAACTTTCCGTTCTTCTTTGGTTTAGCTACGAGCATTGTTAGCAGACTTGCATGAGGAGCAATATGACACTCTACGTATATGGTATGTAAACATCATCGGCGCGTGGAGCGCAGTCGGAGGAGGCGCCGGCTGCCGCCTGCACCCGATACCAGGTTCCTGGTTCCGATTTCCCGCCCAGGCCAACCAAGCCTTACATCCCTCCGGGGTCGGTGAATTGGTACCAGACTTGTTTGGGAAGGATAAAGCGCTGACTTGTTCATCGGCTGGCCACCACAAGTCATTGTACGGCCAAATACGCATTCCACTCGCCTCCACATCCCGTAGAAGAAGAATGCGTGGCGCATCCCAAGGGGATTGAATAACGCCGTCCTTTATCCTTTTATTCTAAACATATCATACAAAATCAATGTTTCAGGTAGGTAAATTTGCATTACCAATCAAAGAAGAATCGCGACGATCTAAACGAGTGCACCGCGCGACCTCTTCTTTTAGTACGCTAAATCGTTGTTGCCTTCTTACATTTGAAAACAAAATGTAGTTTAGCGCGAAGTGGTACCGTAAGCCAAGCTCCAAGAACATCTCGAATCACACCAGGCCTGCGAATCCTATTGCTGTGAAGCGAGCTGCAGTAGACAACATGTTACAGCAGCGGGAGTGTGTACAGGGTGGCCCATAAGTCCTGCAACAAAAATAGGAGACCTTATTGGTTGTCTTTTTCCAATTGCAAAAAAACCGCATACCAAAAGTTATGTAGCATATACTTAGTGCTATACTTCTGGAAAGTATCATGGTTGTAGCTGCTCTTATTACAAAGTAATGCTCTCTCACGTAAAACTACCGAAAATTTTTCTCTGGAGCGTGGTGGAGCTCTCTCATTCCGATGCGACTAAATTTCGAAAGATTGGTTGTTGAACATATGGTGTGATGGTATTGTGTAGGGCAGTTCAGATGCTTCTCAAGAGTGAACATTGGATGAACGGATCTGAACTACAATAGAAGAACGCTATTAATTTTCTAATCATACAGGATGCAGCAACCAGCTGGAACAAATTCAATATTCAGCTGTGTGCGTAATCTTTTACTAGGCAATATGCAGTTTATAGAAAACTACAAGGAAAGCTCTACGAGTCCACAAGTGAGATTAAGACTCAGCTATGAGGAGAAGAGAGTAGAAGGAAAAATTTGTAAGCGCAGTTGGAGGGCGTCGTTCGAAATGGGTATTCAGCCTCTACCTCATTTGATGAAAAATTTCTCGAAGTTGAGCGATCCCAGAAAGATCAAAATAATAGTGCCTTTAATGCTACCTTTGCGGGAACCTGATGATATAAAAACAACGGCCACGCATGGCAAGTTTTTGTCATACACGATTTTCCAAAATGTCTCCCTGCACTCCATAGGTTTTTGTGTAAAAATAGTGAAAATCAATAAAAATGTTCGTTTGATAGAAACAAAAACCTAACACCATGTATTAGAGACTCAATCGCGCTGTTTAAAGGCAAAATGCACATTCTGGTAAAGCGATTCCTGTAACAGCAAAAGAAAAGGACGTGGTAGCGGTTCTCAGTCCATCTGCGAAATATTGCACCTGCGAAAGACTAGCTGTGAAATTCCTAAATCTTTAGATTTTCAATCTTTGTTTATTAACCATCTTAAAGAAAATGTCTTGCTCTATAAAGCCTGGAAAAACTATTGTTCAATATCTTCTTTGGAACGAATAAGAAGTAAAACTCCATAAGAGGGGCTGCGACGTGAGCTGCAAAGCAACCCACACGATCTGAAGGCTCTTATCAATCCAGGAGTGGTCCCTTATGAATAATACCGCTCCACCATAATCTACAAACCATGGGCAAACATGGTTTAAAAATGTACCAAATTTAGTGCATTCTTAGCCTTTTTATACGCCTATGTTTTTGTTGCAGGACTTATGAGCCACCCTGTACAGGCCCCAACGAACGACAAGAATCCTTACAGCTAGCTTCCAATATAACAGCTTCTAAGGGCTATACTTCGTTAAGCCCTCGGCCCACATCTCACGCTAACCGCCAAAACACACCCCGAACAAATAGAAGACCCTTCCTGCTTGCCTTAATCTCCGATAGAGTCACTGCTGGAGTTCAGAGAGTTATTGTAAGTGCACAATTGCAGGATGATGTTGCCTTAATGAACTTTCCTAACGACAACATAAAACGGCAGCCAGTTCGGAATCGACTCTATGATAAGCAGTGTGTATCGACGAATTGCATTGTGTCCAACTGGGAGATGGGGATTGCTCAAAGATTGGAGTAATTTATAAGATCGAGTACTTAGCCTGCAATGCAAAATCTATAGGGGAGACGAGAAAGGCTCTGGCAGTACTTGCGAAGGGACACCTAGCCAGCAAAAGGCGTGGGTTACCAAGCAGTCCTCTTGGTTAACATAGAAATGATGCACACAACGGGAACGACTTTGAGGTGAAGTGTAGCATTTTGGACGTTGAAGGAGAGATATCAGCAAGGAAAACGTCAGAGGCTAACTGGATTTTTAGTAGAAATCCAGTAATGAGCAACCAAAATGAACCTCCTCTCTGTTACGAGTGGCATCATTATCGTTCATGTCTCATTGTGAACTGTAAGTGACCGGTCGACGACAATCCCACTAAGTGGGTCTCATTCGCCTCTACTGATCTTCTAGCGTTGGCCAATATCAGCCGTTACGGTGGATCCGATGCGTGAGTTCGTCTCTTACATTTGGGCTCTCTGTGGTGAATCCGGCAATGGGTCGAAAATGCTAGGGTAGCTAAGGCGCTTGGTGGAGTAGAGCGCAAATATAAGCCTGTGCTTCACCTTCAGGCCTCTGAAGACGACGGAAAGTCGAAAGGTCAGGCAGCAGTAATAAAGATCCACGTAAAAACCTCGTCTGACACAGCATACTGGCAACATAACAACTCAACATGCCAAGGTTTCAAGATGAGAGAAATTGGGAAAAAATGTAGATTCTGTCAAACAGTGTGTTCACATATTGGTGCAAGTGACTTGAAAAAATTCATAGAAAGCTATGCTAAATTTATCGTGTTGGAGAGCTTTTTATTTAATCAGGAAAACGCCCGTCTTGATTTGGATCATGTTCAGTTTGATTTCAAAAGCGTTAAGCCTATTTAGAAGAGTACTTTGAACTGTTTTTATTTGAAAAGTGTCCAATTTGACGAAAAAATAGTATATTTCCGTCTCGTAAAGCATCACAAAACTGAGGGTATATTTATGTTTTGTAAAGCATTTGAAAACTACGTTTTGTTATACTTCAACATAAAGTGAATTACACAATTCGATTAAAATTAAATTTTTAATTAATCAACTTACGCGAACAAAGCAATCGAATGATTCAAGCCTGAGCTACTCATTGAACTCGGTAGAAAAGGAAATGAGAATGGAAGGGCCGAAGGCCTAAGAGTTTGAGAAATAATAGCATTTCGGTTACCAACATATGTGCTTGCTGTTCTTATGTGTTCCCGCGACCTTGAAATTTCCACAGGTATGCACTTGCTAACACTTTCTTTTGTCCCAATCTAGAAAGGCTCGTGAAGCATGAGAATTGGCTATTTCTAAGATATCTCAAAGATGATGACAGGACACATGGCGATATCAAGTTGTGCAGTCGTCTAGTAGCAAAGACGATCTTCCCTTAGATAAGGACTAAGGTACTGCTGCGATTTGAAACATTAAAAAAATGAAAATTTTGAAAGCGATGGAAGTGCAGAAAAGGCTGAATGTCACTACGAATTGTTTGCAATTTAATACGACCCGATGGAAGAGGATGCATGAAGTGTAAGTAGCTAATGGAAGTGGCACCAGAAGATCGACATACTATGTAAGTGGACATCGTAGATGAAGAACGCATAAGAGAACTAGTACGCTCCAGTGGAGGATTCTGCTCGACCATGCACCACGACGCATTGCGGAAATATTGCGATACATCGAGCTAGGCATGAAGATGATGATCCCGTCCAATGAAAGCAGAAATTTTTAAAATATTTCCGTTTTACCTAGGCAATAGGCCTCTCACAAAGTCCACTGAGGGGCTGGTTCACATCGGCGAGTGAGTCTCCATAAGTGAGACTGATTGAGAACCATACCGCGTCGCGTCCAATCCGGCAAAAACTACTATTGAGAACCGCTGTTTTTGAGGTGTTCTCCATTCGACCGTTCATCAACACCATCCCTTTTCAAGTGGTCTGTGGCGGCCTGCGTTTCTGCTCATAGGAACTATTCCAACTGGACATTTTAGTGAAGGGTTGACGGATAAAACAGAACGTTTCAAGCGCATAAAACCAAATTTTACTGTGCTATCATTACTGTGAGCGAATTCATCTCTCATACTACTGCAATGCAAGTTCAAATTAAGCAGAAATCAGGTTTATAGAAATTTAAAAATTCCTTTGCAGGCAAGTTTTGTAGATGCCGACAAATGGTCGTCCTAGCCTGTACTTAGTCAAGAAACTAAGTAAAAGATACTGACACGAGCAAATAGTTTCGCTCCCTCCAACATACTTCCAACGCTTCCAGAGAATGGGTAGTGCCTCTATTTCATGCACAATAAGTCGTTTGAGTTGGATTGATTCTATGGATTTCCGCGTCAGGGAACTCATCTAACTACTAGATGGTGGGTTTTGCAAGCTGGTGTTTGGGATTTTCCCACGCAAACGTATTGATCCGCGAAAAGTTATAGTTTTCAAGGTCTATTCTGTCTGTCCCAGTTACGGTGCTTTTTTTCAAGAAGCCAACCATCACGCTGCGATTTTGGATCGAGGAGTGCGCTAATGCAACATCGTTCGCTTGCTCAGTCGACTGTCTCCACAACAATTCGTCGGTTCAAGTTTTTCAGGAAGGGAAAGAAATTGCACTGTCAACACGCCACGCATTTGGGAAATCATCGAAAAGCGAGTAATTCCAGATCAAGGATCTCCATGAGAAAAATCGCCCGTTATATCGGTGTCAGTCTCATTTCGGTGCGGCGAATAGCCGAAACTCAAGCGCTATAGGTTTCAAATAGTCCAGCACATGATAGACAGGAACAAGCGCACTACGGCTCTATTCGATGCCGCCAACTCAAGCTGTGGGCCGCAGGTCGCGGGTGGGAATAGACGCTGCTCACGGACCAGAGGCTATTCATCGTAGAGCAGGCTCACAAATGCCAAAACGACAAGGTCTGGCCTACCGGGGCTCCAGCAACCTCCGCCATCATCGAATATCGTCAAAATCAGCAGACGGTAATGGTTTGGGGCGGAACCTGCATAAACGGAAGGGTCATTTGAATTTTGTGGATGGAGCAGTAAAAATTGTTCAAAATACGCACCGACAGGACATTCTCAAGGCTGTGAGACTTCCCACGGCCGAGCTGCGCTTCGTCAATGCGCAGTAGACGTTTCAACAGGACCCAGCCCTGCGCATAGAGCACGCAGGCATAGTGCAAGTCCAACTTCTAGAATTCGACTCGTCTGCGGAATGGCGGCTGTACTCCCCGGACATAACTCCAATGGACCCCATCGTGTGGTCCATTTTGGAGGCCAGGGTCTGTGCCAAGCGCCACCACAGTCTAGATTCCCTGAAGGAACCTCTATGTCGGGTGTGGAACCGACTGTCTCCACATGGCCTGCACCCCATCGCCGAGAAGTTCATCAAGCGTTTGCATTTCTGTATTTGCGTCTAGGAGATCCACTTCTAATCAGATTGAACGCTGTGTTGCCTAGTGTCTATGTTGCTATTATTTATGCATGAGTCGTTCTGTTAAATTATTAGTTGTTTCATAGTTATAACAAAAAAAACTTCATCACGTTATTTTGGAACACCATGTACATAATTTCTGTACTTCTGCCAGTTAACAAATTACAGTATTTTTGTAATCGTTTTTCTTGCGTTACCCGCCTTATGCAAGAAAATAAAGTAGTTTTTTTCGCTGTCTGCTGGAGAACCGAGAACCAATACACTGTTTTATTTTTTGGTCTGCCTTTTTAAACATTTCCCACTTTGCGTTTGTTAGTTCTAAGCTTTCGTCAATTTTACTTGTTTATGCCCGCATTGTAAGCGAACATTAGCGTGCAGGAATAAATAAATAAATAAGTAAATAACCTACTTCGGTTGAACCAAATACTGTTTCTCATAAGACGAAGGAAATTCATAATAGAAAGGCTTACATCAATGAGATATTCAAAGCGCGTATTACGCCTTGGAACTATTAAGAACTTCAAGATGGTCTATGAGAGCAGCAATGTGATGACATTACCATCGAACGGAAGAATAACAGAGAAGCCCAAAAATTCGGAAATGGGGCTCTGTTTTGATTCACTGCTCTAGAGAAACATAGAAGGCCGCCGTGTGTGCAAAGGAGAATTTGTGTCACGTATGGCCATCATCGAAGCTCCGCCTCGTTACAGCGGTTTGCTGTAACAAGTGCGCTGAAGAACCTTGAACCGCAGGGGTAATGCTAATAGTTAGGTCTTTTTTGAAGCGACAAGTTCAAGGATCGAAGAAGACAGAGGTCTTCTATCGTCGATTAGACGATTTAGTGATTGAGAGGCATTCAAAAGGTTTTCAACTTCTCGATAGTCTAACAGCCGACGAGCTGCTATCTTTGCCAATGCGCCTGGAGTTGGTTATCCAGTTGGACACCAAATCACCCAAAACAAGATGAAGCAGTTATACCAAAAACATGGTTTTGAAAACATATATATATACCGATAATGCTAAGCATTATAAGCTTTATCATCTCTTCTTCAAAGTTAGAAGCAATTTCTTAAGCTTAACAAGTTCGAGTACCGTAAAATGTCATCTAATTGCAGATCTGCTTTGTAAAGAATAATGAAATAAATGGGTGGTTTTTTTCGTGCATTCTACTTCAAAGAAGTACGGTTTCGAAAAACACTTCTCAGATAGGATCACCGTCAGTCCATGCCTTCTACATACATAGTTCTCGGCCTCGATGGAAACCATACATGCCGAGCCCAGTTGCTGTCTGCCTCTGAAAGGGTGCTGTCTTCTGCCAACTCCACATGGAATATCCTAAAAAATTAAATTAAATAGAAAAGTCAAACTGCCTTACGTCTATTTCAACCCATATTGGGTATAAAGGGCGAGTAGCAGATTGGTAGGAAGCGGCACCCGCTGCCGCGTACAAATGGAGGATCTTTGCTCGGATTGCACCTAGGCAAACGAAGACTTTGTTCCATCCGACATCGGTGATTTTTGTGCTAGGGTAAAACACTGCCTCGTCTTTCTGCTGGCCATAGGCCGAACACGCATGCAAATCGCCTCCAGAACACTCCTAAGAAGAAGGGTGCGTAGCGGACGCAACAAACGGATTGGGTAAAACCTTCAGTCCTTTGTTGCGAATTCCGCAGGCGCAAAATCATTGAATATTGATTTTCAGTGCAATAACAGATATCTACTATCAAACAACAAGAGCAGTTTGTGGCTTCTGTGCTTTCAAAACTTCTTCAGGTCCTCGAAGAAAAGGATCACAAGACGTTGTGCCTGATAAAGCGTCTTGTGGTCTTGTGATCTTTTTCTTTGATGAATTTCAGTGTATGTTTGCTAATAATGTCCATCACTGAAATGTTAGGACGACTAAGCGAAAAGAATCGGCCATAGTCAATCCCAGAAAATGTTGAATGACGGGTGGAACGCAGTTTGTTGTGAGATATCGTGGAGGCAGTGTGAATGCGTTCTCGGCCAATACGATGGCTTGTGGTGGATTGCAAATGAACAAGTATGCGTTTATCCTTCGTAAAGAGGTCTGGTATCAGTTTACCGATCTCGATGGGAGGAAACGCTGGCAAGCCTTGGTAGTCCTAGGCGTGACATATATCTTGGGCTGCAAGAGATAGCCAGCACCTCTTCCCACTGCGCTGCACGTGATGGTTGGGTGTTCACTACATATGTTGGTCTCCTGTTCAGCTCCTGGGCTTGCCACATACCTACATCTCAGCGCGTATATATTCGCAAGTCTCAAAAATAACGATATTTTTAAATCATTTCTACAAAACAAAACGTAAATTTAAAAATTAGTATACAATACTATAGAGATATGAGCGACATCGGCAACACGTCTTCTGGATCCCGACGCTCCTCGCGCGACATTTGCACGAGATCTTTGAAAGGCCTCAGACGGACAGACGGACAGCCGCTAACTCTTCTATGTAGCGGGATTTGCTTGGATCTGCAAGCCTATTCTCAGCTCTTTCCTCAGTGGTTTCACTGATGATTTCGTTGTTGTTAGTTTTCAGGTTTTTTAGCAACAACTGTGACACCGCTGCAACCTGCCTTTTTTCACGGTCCAATAGTATCAAATTATATTCTGCTATAGTGGTACTGTCCGATAATACCTCCAATTATTCGCTTTAATCGCTTGCCTACGGTTTTGCCTTGATTTCGTGAAAAAGCATTTTTGGATCCGGATATTGTTAGACTAAGGAAAGTGCACTCCTGAGTCTAGGTTTTTCCCCACCTTTGCACCCCAGTCTGGCTCCGATTTTCTCAAATCAGCAAAATCGCCGAAATCGAAATCGAAATCGAAACGAAATCGCCTGGTAGAGTGCAACAGATTGATAAGATGGTGCTCTTGTTAGCGACATTCATAATAGTAGAATAGGTTGAGAAGAGGTGCAAATCCTACCGCTAGGTCGTGAAAGCGGGTTGTACTTGAATAAGTACAGTATTCAACCTACAGGTGCACCAAAATAACGTGGACAGGATTTTTTCGACATAATTATAAAACAACCAACAATTCGAAAAAAACGACGAGTAATTTACAACAACACGAACATTAAGGTACACCATCTTGAAGTGGTTTCGAAGTGGCCTCCCTTGGAGTGGATGCAAAGAGCCAAACGTTTCGCGAAGTTTGGGGGGCGATGGGCCGCAGGTCGTGGATGGGAACAGATTCTGTTCACGGATGCGAAGCTGTTCACCATGGAGCAGGCGCACATTCGCCAAAATGGTAGGATGTGATCTACAGAGGCTCCAAGCACCTCTGCTATTGTCGAACACCGCCAGAACCCACAATCGGCCATGGTTTGGGGCGAAATCATCCCTCTGGCAGGACCCCTCTGGTTTTCGTGGATAAAGGAGTGAAAATCGACGAAGATGTGTACCAGCGAGACATTCTCGAATCCGTAGTTTTTCCTTGGATCCAGTAGCACTTCGGTGATGCCCATTGGACGTTCCAACAGGACTCTGCACCCGAACATAGGGCGAAGAGTGCGCAGGCGTGGTGCAAGGTCAATTTCCCGACTTCATCACGCCTTCGGAATGGCTGCCATATTCTCCTGGTTTGAATCCGATGGACTGTAGTGTGTGGGCATTTTCAAGACTAGGATCAGCGTCAAACGCCATCGCATTCTCCAGTCCCTGAAGGAATCCTAACGCCAGGAGTGGGAACGATTGTTTCCTGATGACCCATCGCCCCCCAAACTTCGCGAAACGTTTGGCCATCTGCATTCGCTCCAAGGGCGGCCACTTTGAAACCACTTCAAGATGGTGTACCTTGATGTTTGTGTTGTTGTAAATTAGTCGCTGTTTTTTTCGAATTGTTGGCTGTTTTATGATTATGACAAAAAAAAACCTTGTCCACGTGATTTTGGTGCACCCTGTATTTATATAGTAAGACCAGAGGCTTAGCCAGTGAAGGATGCTTGGTCAGTTCTCGAGGAAATTTGTTTAGCCATTCATTCATTCCTAACTCCTACTTAGAGGCAGCGATAGCACTTCGCCAAAACACGTCGGCGAGGCACAAGACACCCGAATCAGAAGCGATTGCATCTAAACTACACTGCTGGGCACGTCGTGGTCACCTGCTTCTTCGTATACTCTAATATAATTCCTGAAGAAACTTTTAGGGTTATCTTGTACAACTGTGCAGTACGGAAACCTCAAACATTGGGCTGCATTGGCTACATGGTGGTTTTCTTTCTACCCGCGTACCCGTCATCACTTCTCATCACATATGTCATATTTCTTTGAGACAATAGTTTAATAACATTTTCTATTTTCTATTTCTCATTTTCTTCGACTTGATGTGTTCCGTATTGAAAAGGGAGTCAAATTGAAAAAGCAGTCGTCGCCAACAGATGAAATAAATCTGGGGTGCTGATAACGCTTTCTTTTAGAAACGGAATAAATTATCATCAACAAACCTCTATTCAGCTTACCACACTTATCGCTTCTCATCCCTCCTTCATTGTTTTTCTTCGCCTGCATCCCTGACACCTTAAAAAACGCCCTTTGTCTAACTTTTGTTGCTCCTCTGCACACTGATTAATTTGACTTCGAAAAACCTTTCTCCCAGCAAAAAAAAACGCACGTGGTTTGCTACAGACCTTACCAATGTACCAGAGAGTACATCTGCCTCTGCTTACGTTTCATATGCCTTTGTTTACTGTTGGGGTCGTACCGCCACATGGAAGGGCAGTAGAGGAACGCGCCGGCGGTCGCATATACCCGATTCATAGTGCTCGGTACGTGTCGCGCTCACGCCATCTGAGCGTTTCATCCCTTCGGGGTCGATGAGTTGGTATCTACAAGCTCTGCTTGGTAGGAATAAAATACTAGCATAACTATCGCCTGGCTATCAGAACCCATTGTGAAGTCCAAGTATTCCTTCATAGGCATCCACGACATCCCTTGGAAAGTAAAATTCGTGGCTCATCCCACAAAGGATTTCACCAACGGCGACCTTTATTATTAATTGTGCTTTCTACAAACTACGCTCTAACAGAAACATTCTCGATTGTTTCCTTTCCCAACTCTTGAGTTCTTTTTAGTGTGGAGTTCATGTTAATTTCTGTTGCTTTTAGCACGTTGGTGTAATAACTAGGACTTGACCCAGTTCTCCTTCGTACACAATACAGTCTCTCGATTTCTAGGCTTGACTCTGGCTGATGTTCCGTGGTACATTATACCACCAACATTTGACAATTCTACGGCTTTTACTGTCATTGGTTGTCACTCACTTTGATGGCAATATTAGTTCAACGAATCGCTATAAAATGTATAGCAAGAAAGCAGAAGGCATGTGTCAACTATTAGGTGAGGTCGATATTTTCGACCGCTTAGGTTTTATGAACGTCTGCGTTTTTCATTAGTTTTTTGCTGAATAGTTAGTTTGGGAAGGGCCACCAGTGAGAAGCCTTCGATTTTCAGTGATGCAGAATAGAAAGGATCTCTCCTAGGAAATGGAGAGTTGGAGCCACTGTCGACAGTTTCGTGTCATAAAGCTGCAGGGCTTCAACGCCGGAAATAACATGCCAGAGTTATATCGAATTAAGGGCTCAGCTTTATGACGAAAGCAATTAAAATGAAAAGCTGACATGAGACGTTTCGAACTAGCACAGAGCTCGGAGCTGATGCGGAGCTAATACCTGGCTGCTCAGAATTGACGATTCCACGAAGAAGCGACTAGAAACAAAGCTCTACATAATCTCTCATTATATAGCACAAGGTTTTTGGTGTACGAAGTACATGCTGCAACAAATGTACTTCATACGACAGAACAATGAACGCTTTCCTTTAACGCATACTATACCCTCAGCTAATCCAGCAGATGACGACGACTACGGAGATCCGAAGTTTTTTCTTTAGTGGGGAAAGGAAAGCCTTGTGCAGAATAGGGCTTATTAGTTACAATGCGAGTACCACGGAAATTAGTACAAAGGTAGCTTCTTAGGCCTGAACGGGACCCGATCCAGCACCTCATTTTGTGGTGCCCAGCTTCCTCGGATTAATGCCGCGGACACCTCTTCGTGAATATCTTCGAGCAATTTCAATCACGAGCTCTACTGACATTCTATACATAGAAAGAATGCATAGACCTAACTGGGAGAATTTTCCTAGCGATGCCGTTAATATAGGCGCAAGACACGCAGCCGAACATTAAGGACAAAGTAGGACAGCTAACGGTTCATCAGCAAATCTCAGTTTTGTTTTTGTAACTAATAATAGTTGATATTAGAATTTTTTGGTTGCGCATTCCTATGTAGTTGGAAGAACCAGCCATAATGAAGTTATTTAGTCCCACTTTAAGATGGAAGCAAGCTAAATGACCCCAGAATATAGCCAGTCTTAACACAAGTGAGTTAATAATAAAAATAATTAAATAAAAATAATAATTCATCTCCTTACTCAGATGTGAACATTTAGGTTCTGATGGTCGTAAACGAACTAGCAAAAGAAAATATGCACGTTTAAGAAGAGAAGTTTAACGTAAATATCCTTCTGTTCATTTAGAGAAAATATCTAAATCTTAAAGGGGAAACCGTGCTACTTCGTACTCCCTCTCCAGGCTGATTTAGTGGAATAAACAGGATGGGGAAGTTGCACTCAATTTCTCTCCTTTCGTGAGCACACTCTGAGGTTCGCAGTTCGTTTCCGACACCAACAATCTTTTTTAAAGTTGTTTACTTTTGTTGTTTGTCAGTTTTTTTTGTCAGTACTGGATGTTTTTAACTAACTTGACCACGTGTTCAAGGTTATGCGCACCTTTGGGTGCAATAAATAAATGATAAACAATAAACAAACAAACAAGGTTGGTAGCCCTTGTTCCTCCGAAGTTGAACATCACATACGGATACCCTTCAGCAATCACATTCGTGTGATGATGGTGTTTGTGTCTGCATTAACACGGAGTGAACTTCTCCTCTATCCTGTATTCCGAGAGCATACAAACAATACCGACTAATACAGAACGGCCATCGCGGGCAATTGGGAAAAGTTTTCAACCAGCAATAACGTGACATTACATTAGCCCCACTGCGCAAAGCCGCATGTGGTCCACCACGCTGCGACCCCGGCGGGAGCTGCGTCGTATATCGCGCGGGTCTGAAGACCTGCGCTTGAACGAGGAGATCGAAATAATTTTCAAGCAACATGATTTCTGGGTGGAACGAACACAGTACAGATCTTTGTTACCACTTTTTGCTTAATAAATGCTCAGACGAGCGAGCGGGTTGGCGCCACCGGAGTGCTGCGTCATGGCACTCAACGCGGCACGACATTCTTCTGCATTCTTCCCGTTCCCGACCATCGCGGTAGGAGTTATCGCCTTCTGGTAGGAATTAATAATACGGTACAAAAATGATTCTGAATAGTAGTATTTTCTGAATAGTAGAATAGTAGTATAGTATGATTTCGAAGTGAGGAGCCTATCAGTGTCAACCACACACAGCATCGGCGTATGAACTGTTCATTCGTATTTTCTTGTTTGCTGGATACGAAGGAGGTCAACAAGAATTTCAGCAACTTTTTACCAACCCCAAGTCCCAGGACCATTGAAGAAATCCCCCATGGTGCAATTGTCTCATAAAAAATGGGCTACTGACGTCTACGATATAGGCAACAAATTTGAATATATTTGAATATACCTTATTTGTAACCTAATAAATCGTCGTCATAATGTTGAATAAATCAAATCAGGGATGTTTCTCCTAACATCCGAAACGGTCACTGATTCAACAAACAAGATTCTGAAGGAACATCTGCGAAAACGGTTTCTACTCTACCACTTTGATGGAAACGATTCCAAGTTAGAAGCGATAAAACTTGTCCGGAAATCAATCAGACGCCCGCCATAAACGATGCTCCCCGTAATTAGGAGGCCATTGTCTCAAAGTGGCCCTTCAACCTCGTGCAGTGTTCTGCAACGGGAGCAGCTTTATTAGCCATCCTCTCAACTTACCTTGAAGTGAAAACTTTTGGCTCATCTCTTCATACGCCTTCTTCAGAGTGTTGATGTAGAAAGTCAGTACCTGTATTAAACCCTTTTACTCTATAAAACTACAGCGTCATCACTAGACAACATGCTGCACATGCTTTTTGTCCTTTTTTCTTTATTCTTCGGAAAGTAAGGCTGTTAAGGAAGGAATTGCTATACACTGTCAAAAAATGCAACGTTTTTGAAAGCCAGCTACGCTGACAAGCTCAGCAGAGATCAAAAAACAAAAATAAAGCATGGCGTTTACCAGTCTCTGTTTGGAATGAATGCGTTTTTTATTAGGTTGGTGAAAAATTCTTGCACCACAGCATTTTTTTTTTTCAAAATTTTATTGCTTCTTTTGTGAGCGACTTCAATTTTCGAAGTATTTACCATTTACATCTACAACCTTCTGCCATCTGCTGGGGAGATCACGAAATCCTTCCTTCCGAAATGATGTCAGCTGTGACTCAATCAAATGCTCCACCTCAGATTCCAGTTCTGTTCGGTCGTTGAAGCACCTATCCCTTAGTTGTTGGATGGTGGATGGGGTAGCACCTCCCACCGAAACTCCTGCAGCATCTGGCGTAACGACTTTGCAAAGTGGGAGCGAGCATTGTCGTGAAGAACATTCCTCCGCCCTCGCGGTTTGCGAGACAAGTTCTCGCTCAACTTTTACAGCTGCGTAGCGTAGATGTTTGCTGTTACTGCGGTGCCGTCGTCAAGGAGTTCATGATAGGGATTCCTCGAGAACCCCACCAACAGCACAGCATTCCTTTCCTCTGGTCCTACCGAGCATGGTTAACGAGGAAGACCCAGGATTTATCTCCCGTGACGACATTCTCGAGAAAGTGCTTATTACGGAAAAGAACAAGGAGAGACTGAGCGATAGTCAGTCGCGAAGCCTTGTCCGAGTCACGGAGTCAGTCACACTTCACTACAGTCGTAGTAATTATATGCCCTCAAAAGCAAATTGCAATGTATATTCATATTCATTAATATTGTATTCATATTTAGTAATATTCTAGAATGTTTCTGCTACAACTACGTAAAAGCAAACAGTCCTTAGAAGTTCCCGTTAAATTTTGAAAAATTTTCAAACTTTTTGCTGCATTACTTTTTCACCAACCTAATAGTTATGAGGGACACCGTGGAGATTATCGGAAGTCTTCTGAATAGCCGCAAAGACCGCGTTTCGCGGTTTTTGCGTATTTTTGATCAAACTCGCCAAAAGTTACCCATATGAAAAACCAAGGGCATGTTTCAGCTCAGGAGCTCGAGCTCTATCGTTTAGTACACATATTTCATATGGAGCCATGAAAATCTCCGAAACTAAAAACTTGCGCTCCATGGCGAAGGGCGGTCGCGGACGAGTTATCGGTCGCAAGTCGTCGAAAACCGTTGCATGCTGACTACTCCTCAAATTTGAGGTATTTTTTGTTGAGAAACGGCTGGTACTGTTCGATTCGTCTGTTCGAGATCTACCCAAACACGCATGCAGCTTTACCAGATCACCTCATTTTCGCTGTGGGTGGCCGAAACGAATGGCTGGGGCAGCCTCTTTGCGATTGGAGCAGCTTATTTCCCAGGACTTGCATGTTTTTGGAGCATTTCAAGCATAGCGTACGTCGCCAGTGCTCTGTCATGCCCCGAATCCTCGCGCCGTGCACAATGCATATAACCTACCAATCAAACTGGCGCGATAGCTTGTAGAGTGATCGCTTGAGAAGTTTTATCAGAAATCCCTAGCCGCCCTACTCGCGAGTTGCGCATTGCGAGCACGCAACGATTTTCGACGGCTTGCGACCGACAACTCGTTCGCGACCGCCCTTCGCAATGGAGCGCAAGTTTTCAATTTCAGGCATTTTCATGGCTCCGTATGAACAATGTACGCCAAACGATAGAGCTCGAGCTCCTGACCTAAAATATTTCCTTGGTTTTTCAAATGGGTGAGTTTTAAGCGAGTTTTATGGAAAAGGCACAAAAACCGCAAAATCGCGGTTTCTGTGGCGCCTTTTCAAGGGCACCATCCGGTACTGTATTTGGTTTAAACAATGGATTGCGATGGCCAATCCACGTCATGTCAGTGGACACCTCGGTGTGGCATCCTCCAGAGACGCATCTGGTACCAAATCTCTGACACCAGAAATGGTGGAAGTTGGCATGGGTGAGACCCAAACCTAAAACACTGGTTTGGTGTGCGCGCGATAGTCGGTGTCCTCTCCGACACATCAAAACCCTAGTAGACATAGCACGGGCATTATGAACCTAAAGAACCGGATAAAGTATATGTTGCTCATCAAATAATCGGTTTTTAGCTGGCACGAATTGTAAGAGAAACTGTTCGGCGATTTGTGAAACTCCTCCCCTCAATGTATATCGAATAAGATTAATGAATGCGGAAAATGTTGCACAGGACCTACGACCAGGAAACGATCATAAAAAATGCCCAGGATTTCAACTCAACAAGCCATTGTTATTTCATTTATTTTACTTTAAATGTTGTTCTGCTCCTTGTTCATTGAGCTTTGTGTGTAGAGAGGAGATCACCGTGCATTCTTTTATCACTACAAGTAGATAGGCACACTGATTCCAGTTTGAAAAGCTTTCTAGTTTTTAATTGTCCATTCACTCTGAATCTCTGCCACAACTTTGATCTGTTCTTTAATGTCCTAAACAAGCAACACGTCGATGCTGAAGTACTTCACGGGTAGTCTGGAGGGACTCTGCGCGAATACAGCAGCTAGCAGATATTCGTCAACCCCGTGTGGCAGGTTGAGGACAGGCACATTTCCGAAGAATTAAATAGGCTTGGCGACCCTAACCCCATTGTGTGTAGATGCCTTTTACGCGTTCGGTGCTCTTCTTAACGTCACTTAAAAAAGGATGCATGGCGCATTTAAGGAAGACTTTTGTATATACATAATCGCGTTTCGTCAATCTTGCTCACTTTGGAAAACCCTCTACTGTCGCTTTTGCAGACAGCAGAAACAAACCTTTACCATGGTGGCACCGAGGCTGTAAAGAGCTTCTGCCTCCGTACTCTGAATTTTGCTTCTGAGTTGCTTTGTGCAATCCTTATTTAGAAGAGCGCATACACGTATTCTGCAAAGAACGACTAACCTTGTCATTTTCAGTTGAAGCTAGGTTGTACCGATCAATCCATTTCACATTTTGAAGCTATTTAATTAGAAATGGGGCAGAACCCCCGTTTCTGCCATCCTTCCGTTGCAATTAAGGATTAAGGATCATTTCTCTTAGATGCGCTTCCGTTCGTTGCTCCATATTTCAAGCTCACACTTCCCAACACGTCGGTATTTGGTCTGCCACTCATTATTTAAAGAATTCTTCGCATCCTTAGCGATTCCCTCTATGGCTTATATGAGTCTTGAGTAATAAATACACCTAGGATGACCTAAAAAGTTATTCCCTTACAAAAATCCAATTGGATATATGGGCACGTGATGTTCGACTCGCCGATTAGTTTTTCAGGCGAAGAAAAACACCTGCTCATGATTCAGAGCAGATTCCATTCTCACCACTTTAAGTGTACGCTTAGTCTATTGCAGTTGGCATCTCTCAAAGGAGAAGAAACTGACCGTTTTTAGTATATATTTCGATTTTATAATTCTGTGAGTGTATGTAGAATCAAATATTTTTCCAACCTGTATACGCTGTCTTAAAGTTTCCATGATGTACATAGAGAACCTTTGTTTGATGTCATGTTCAATACAGTTTTATGACAAACCATCTTTCCATGAGATGAGACATTAACTTGACCACACATCTACATTTACGCTGCACTATGGGTCTCCTAAAGAATGTTTCCATTATCTGGGCTGCTCAACTGCGCTATTTCTGATCCCTTCAGCTGCGACGAGGAATTTCAGCCTATTTCAAAAAGCGGAGGTGTAGAAATCTCCCGGTTAGGAAGATGACGAAATTGCACAGGATATATGCCCAGCACATTTCGATATGTTCTTACAATGCGGTGCAAAAACCATCCAAATGAAGTTTTCTGATCGTGAGTTGCTCGATTAAGCTCTAAAATTTCAATCTAACAATCAAGCACCAATTTTCTCACCTCATAGTGTTGTGACATTGTTGTGTTGGTAGCTCGGCTCTCAGTACTGCTGCTTGTGCATAAGTTGACACTTGTGTAAGAACACGCATACAAGTACATACATACGAGGCTAGCATCCCGAATGTCTATCACATGCCGTACGTTCGACACCCTGATCGTATGTATTGGCTTGCTCGTGATATAAGCACGACCCACACTACGAGTCCAAGTTCATATATAACGGCATGACACTCTGCTGCCAAAAGCACCAGCTGACGCCACTTTTTTACGAGTTTCTTGACCGCGGGACCTCAGACGAGCAAAAAACTGTGCATTCATAGTTCACCTACAGTGTCTTCATCGTTGAAAACAGAAAGTACAGGACGTCTCCTATATAGAAGGACCGCCCTCGCGGTCTCAGTCTTATGGAGTTCCTCCGGCCCGCTTTCAGTTGTAAAATTACGCATAAACGGATTATTAAACGATTTTGTGTCAGAGGCAACTGAAGCCCACACAACATTCCTAACAGGGGTGGGCGGAATTTCTGTTTTCTGTTTTCTGATTTTCTGGCCATTTTGGGCAAATTTTTTCTGTTTTCTGTTTTCTGAGAAAATGGCCAAAAATTGGCCAGAAAACAGAAAATAGAGCTGCGAACAAAATTATATAATAGAAATCCAAAAGGAGAATCCAAAAAGTATCATAGAATCATGAGTTTCATCTCAAAATAATGTTTCTAGTGTGTTTTAAATTGCAAAATGTAAATTTCTAGATCTGCTCGTGTAGAAGTTGCGCCATACACTCAAAACTATGCCGCTTTGTTTGTTTTATTGTGTAAGTGCTGCTGACATGGAGTCCCTTCACAGGACATTTCTCCACTTTCATAATTTCACTTTGTATTCTCTCAAATTTCTGCAGTGGTTTAGACTATCTACGATTACTTAGAACTTTATGCAAAGGCTAGAAAACTAGTGTTCTGAGAGGCACTTCATTATAATATATGTTAACTAACCATGTGCCGCAGAGTAATTGTGGGTAGGATTATTCTCCACCTCCGGTTATTGAAAATTGTTGGCTGGTCTTTCCCAATGATCGTAAAGGAGAGCCATTGACGGAGCTGTTTTTCTAACTCTTGTTCAGCTTTTGGTTGTCAAACATTAGTGAGAGACTGAAACGTTTTAGTTACCTTTGACTTCACTGGTGTAGTGATAGAATAGTGATACATAAAAATTTTAATTCATCACATCTATCATCTATCGTCCCGGTGATCATCATCGAGTTATTCGAACGGGCACCAGCAACGTCTCCATTTGTCCTTGACGCTTGACAGAGTGCTCCAATGGATCCTCCTCGCCGGACGGACACGAAGAGCGTCATATCGTTTGTTCAGGGCTTCCACGAAGAAGTCCGACCAGCGCGTTGATGCGCATCCTGGTATTCTCTTGACATCTCGCGGAATCCAGTCAGTGACGGTTCTCATCCAGCGGGTGTCTGCGAATTGCATTACGTGACCGGCACACCTAATTTTCGACGACTTGGCCCATGCGACAGCGTCCCTGATCTTCGAACGTCGGCGAAGTCGTGTTACTCCAAGCATCGCGCTCTCCATTCCACGCTGCACGTCGCTGATCACGTGCTCATCCCGCTTCCGTATAGCGCAGGTCTGAGGAGTATGTTAGGGCAGGAAGAGCAGTGGAATCGAATAGGCTAGCACGTAGTCGGACGTTCTTCGTCTTCTTCATGATTTCACGCTCTTGAAAAGCTCCCCAAACACCTCGTTTCCTCATACCCAGCTCCGGCGCTAGGCCGTTGCTCATGTTGACTGCGCGAACCAGATACACGTAGCTGGAGCAATCGGAGATGTTCGTTCCGTTGAGCGAGAATGCGTCCGTTTCTCATGAACGTCGCTTCGTAAGACTCCGCTGCAGTCCAGAGTTCCCACATACGTGATCGAAGTGGGCTAGCGTTCGCTCGGCCTGGCCGTGCTCGGTGTTATGATGTCATCAGCAAACCTAAGACGGTCAGTTGCCGGCCGTTGACCTTCACTCTCATGTCTTCCCATTCTAGTTCGCGCATGGCGTTTTCGAGGGTGGTGCTAAAGAGCTTTGGGGACATGGTATCTCCTTGCTGAACCCCTCTGTTCACGTCAATGATGACGACGTTGTGGAGTGGTCAGATCTTGGTCGTTAATCCACTTTGACTCTGATGTACTGAGTAGGAACATCCTGAGCGAGCAGAGCTTCGATGACTGCCTCCGTTTCGACGGCGTCAAATTTGCGTTCTCGTCCAGCGTTCTGCTAACCCTATTCAGGAGGACTGGAGTGTACAGCTTGTAGACTACGGACAGCAGGCAAATCGTGCGATAGTTGCCGGTGTCGGGCATGTCTCCCTCCCTAACAAATCGAGATGTAATATGACATGAATGTATGATGAATAATAATATGATGAAGAAAAGGGCATATGTTTGATCCTTATTAGATAATGTCTACGTATTTAAAGAAACACTTTCACCCAAAAGTTTTTGCGCTGACAGCCTCTTCAGTCGCACTCTTGTGTTGTTCTGTGAAATATCAAGCCAGTACCAAAACATCTTTGGTCCGTGTTTGGTACTCTATAGGGCCAGTCTCTTACTAGTGGGACCCCTAATCGAGCGAATGTTTTGAGATTACACCTACATTTGGGCTGTGAGCCTTAAACCGCTATATTTTAATATGAATGCAATAGGAAAAATTCATCATTTATAAGCTATTCCTATAAACGCTTGCAAGTTAAAACACTGGTCCACGACCACATTTCTAGTCGTGCAAAAACCATTTGCTGCTGGACAAATGGATCTTCGGATTGAATAATTAGTAGTATGATAACTGCGAAATTTTCTGTTTTCTGTTTTCTGATTTTTCTGTTTTCTGGCGTTTTTGGCTTTTCTGTTTTCTGATTTCTGTTTTCTGACGAAAGCGATTTTCTGTTTTCTGTTTTCTGGGAAAATTTTCAAAATTTCCGCCCATCCCTGATTCCTAAGTGCGCACATCTATTAAAAAGACCGCATTTTCTAGTCCATTCTCCTACCTCTCACATATCACTCCCTTCCATGGAGTGGGGAGAAATCCGCTACTCGCTCACGGGGGCGACGCCGTCTCAAAGCCTGAAGTCGAGCTGCGTTGCCAGCTCCCATACGAAGAGGAAGGCTTACATGACTGAAGTGGACAAAAGCAGTACAAAACTTCGAGAAAATAGTGATTTCGCTGAAAAGAACGTTTTCTTAGAATTAGGATCGGGCACAACCTTGTTCGATATATAGTACCACAATGATTCGCTATCATTTTTCTCTGAAAAACATTACATAGTTTGGTAGCGCGACGATTTCCACTGCTACAAACAAACATAAACAAATTTTAAGCTGTTCTGAAGGGCAGCAATTCTCTTTTGATACTAACCCTGTTTAACAGTAAGTAAGGACAAAGGAAAATCGGATAATGGCAGGGGTTAATCGACGCTCAAAACTACAGCTGCCACAAGAATCCTTTTCTACCAGAACTCGGGCCTTACTGCTTTTATGGATCTCTTAAATTTGGTGGAGTAAGCGCTACCAAGGTTGTTCAGCAATGTCGCACTTAAATGATGATCGGTTACTATCGTGACAAAATGCTACAACAGCCCGAGTGCAAAGAGCTGTGCCGCATGAAGTCACCTGCTAACGAGCCCTTAATTTGAGCAGAAACGCCTCGCAATAACCGTGCACCCTACAAATCACTACCGCCACTGAAGTGTGATTTTGATGTGTTTGTTCCGCGCATTCAAGCCAGTTGCCTCAAACGTAGTTCTTCATAATTACACGCCGATCCTTCACGAAACGGTGTTACACATTGATAGCTATTCTCCGATCTCTCCCCGATTCATCTCCACCATCATCTTCACTACTGATTCCTTCTCTACTCCAAACAGCCCCACACAGAAGCAACGGTAAAACAGCTTTGCTAGTGCTTTTCTCTTAGAGTAAGAGTTTGTACTAATAATGGTTTTGGTTTTGTTCGTGCAAAGCCATGGCTTCGAACTGAATCACTTCTATCAAGACCTTGCGCATAACTGTTTCCATGCTAATATCAGCGATGGCTCACCCCGAGATACGGGTGAATGCTGACGGGTCCCACGAGGTGTAGATGTTGCGTCCGATCAAACATCGCCGGTGTCGGTGTGTCGTACATCATCCTCAACCGGTCAGCAAGAGGTACGGAATCAATTCCCGAGTGGCGTTGGAGTTTTGATAAAAAGGATAAAAGATAAAGTACGGCGTTACTCAATCTCTTTGGGATAGCCACACATTCTACTTCTACGGGATATCGTTGAAGCGGTTTGGTCGCGCATTCGACCATACAATGACTTACGGTGGCCAGCCGATGAAGGAGTCAGCGGTTAATATTTTCCAGACAAATCTGGTACCAGTTCACCAACCCTGGAGAGATGAAAGACTGGGTTGGCCTGGTCAGGAAATCTGAACCGGAGACCTGTAATCGGGTGCACGCGGCGGCCGGCACGATTCCTACGAAGGCGCTACACGCGCCCATAAGAGTTTTGATCAAGACAAAGTGTCCTTGTAACAGCATACATCCTCGGTACTAGCCACTTGAGATTTGAAGACATGGAACTGAGCTTATGCTGCTTTTTAAAATAATTACCCGTAGAAATGACTTGTGTTCTAGTAATATTTTTAACCTATCGCCTTTCAGAACTAGAGAAGCATGTGCTAAACTGAGGTTTTTAGTTAGGCACAGGTCCGTAACAGAAGCTGTCACATAAAAGTGCTTCCGTCATTCAACAGGCTGTTTAATGAGAACACACTCTACCGCTTTCAGCCATTAAAAAACTAATTTCGTCTCGTGCCCATTTACTGGCTTCCTGTTGAATTTCTTTTCCTCATTTATTTATTTATTTATTTATTTATTTATTTATTTATTCAGAGCGTAAGCATGAAAGACTTAATTTCCAAATTTCCTCTACTATGTTGTATTTGAGTTGGAATTCTCCACTGTTTTGAATACTGTAAACAATAGCATGCGGTTATCAGTCATTACCAAGACCGGTCTGAGCGATGCATTGTACAAGAATCGATTGTGTACGCGCAGATAACACGTCATACCGAAGGCCCAACATGTATTTTCTAAAAAAATGTGGTTGTGTACATCAGAGGGAACCTCACCTAACAGCGCAAACGCTTCAAGCCTTGGAAAGTCCTATTCAGAAGTTATCTTATCTGACGCAAATGCTTTACTTCATACTGTTTCCGAAATTTTTTCCTTGCATAACAGAGCATTTTTTGAAGGATTATCCTCATTCTACGAAACAGTCTCATTTCCACAATTATTGTTTATCAGCTTGTCTCAATGCATGCTGCTTCTTTTTATGTGATCACGTTGATGACCTCTACACTCCCCCCCCCCTCTCGTGGAAGCTCTCTGAAAACAAATTTTCATACGAAAACAATTGTATTTTAGTAATTAGAAGGATTTTTCAAAAAAAAAGTAGGGAAGTGTATGAACATGTATGTAGTTGAGGAGTGGAATAATTATCAAGCGACTGACAAGATTGCTTTACATGTCGACCACGTGCAGTTAATGGTGTTCCCTACTTAGGGAAGCTTGCTCCATTTTTTGGGGCGAGCGATCTACCTCTGCAACCATTTGGACCCGCCTTTCGATTCGTTCTCTAGCGCCATGAGCCATCCGAGCTCTTCCTCCTCACTTTCATGTGGGGAACAACTGCATCATCATCACAGCAGCACCACCAACGCTGGACATCAGTCGTATATTTTATTGAAATATCGAGCAAGTGCTTCGCGGACCTTCGTTTCTCATCCTTCCTTTTTGTTTTTCCTTTTTCCCAAGCGCTTCCTATCGCCATAGATATATTGGGCAGTTCCATTTCAACGAATTTTAGCACTACAGCGCCAGACTTCTTCTGGGTTTTTCATATAACAATTTTGTTTGGTTTGTTTCCACTTGAGCTTTCTCGAAGTCCTTGCTTTCTTTACAAAATCTCAAGTAAGAAAGCTGTGTGATTTTGTTGGCATTCATTGAGCTACTACTTTGCACCAAACACTGCAGAAATCTGTCGAAGTGTTGCCGCTGAAGGAAAAAGCGACAGAACATGTCTTCTCATTGAGGTTGTACTTGTACGGCACTTGTTGGTGTCCTTCAAGAAAGTGCCGTCATGGGAGCTGCACTGTCACTGCTCAGCAGTCAGAAGGACAATCCAGTCAGAGGCACTCAAACGTCGTTATTCTATTGGGAATTGCAGAGCTTGCCTGACTACCCAGCGCCGTTCCAGCTCTTGCTTCCCCCTGAATGGGTATCCCTCTTATAATTATTCTTCGTTCATAAAAGATTTTTCACCGTTTTTAGCATGCTTGGCGCTGACTGTCAACATCGAAGGACATTTCACGTGTTTTTATTTCCCTTACGTTTCGCGTAGAGCGTATCCACCCCTACCGTTTAGGTTTCCTGATAATTTATCGTGTTCTACTACATCGGGCCAACCGCTCTTCCTTTTCGAGTTCAACGAAAACCTTAAGAAATTACTGATTTTAAAGCTATACCGTCACAAAATAACGTTTAAGGCTGTTGCATAGTTTCAGACGGCAACTCATTCTAGGCGGACAGATACCAGTAGGAAAATAATTCAATACATAGTGAACGAGAATTTATTTATTTATTTATTTATTTATTTATTTATTTATGTGCAGTGATGTGCATCATAATTAATAGAGAACGGTAACGACGAGGCAAAAATCAATAACAATACGAAGTCATTAAAAAATTAAAATTAACGAAAGGAACAGCATTAGCGAAGCCCAAATAAGAGCCGCGGGCCACAACTTAGAACTTGCACTGAAAATACGCATCTGTGAATGAAGCACCATTTACTGGTTTTCTGGGCTTCATGAATTTACCATGAGAATAATTCGGTTCGATTGTACTGCTTTTGTATTTCCGATGCGGTGTCTGTGCACAAAATCCCCTAATTTTTGGAACTCCATTACTTCGAACTCGCAGTCTATTCATGAAAAGATTGTTCTACCATATAAAAACAGCCAATGTTTGTTCCAGCTCCTACCTGCCGTCTTCTCTGTCGTCTTCGTCTGCTTGACAAGCCGACGCTAACAGCCTTCCAGCTTCAACTTTCGTCCGGCATGACCGATCGCTGATAAGTACTGAGCGCCACGTGAATAAGTTGGCCGGGATTCAAATAAGCCAAGCACTATCAATCGATCCTATCGATCTTTTCCCAAAGGTGGTTGCGTGAATTTCATGGCTAAAATTTTTATCACATACAAAAAATATCGCTCAATACCGGGATGCCGAAACATGAAGCGGGGTGCGGGTACGCACATTTGCTCCTACCCCAATCACAGCAACCAGTCATGTATCCTGCGTGTGCTGCAGAGCCTGTGACTGTACCCGTAAATTTGACATTTGTTTCAAATTATATTGCCGCCTCTGATTTGATATTTTCAAATTCCTCAAAAATTTACCGTCTTTTGACACTCATAATTTACGTGACGGTGAACTTCCTACTGTCTGCCTTCCCGTCTCGGAAACGAGACGCATTTCATCCTATACCTATGTATATTCATTTAGCTAGATTGAAATTACCCATTGCATCTAGCTCATTGTCACGTCCACTGAAAGATGTTCTTCAGTCAATTTTCTGTTGCTAAGTGACTTCTGTGCCTTGTTATCAACCTTCATGAACGATTTGTAAAAACCCCCAATCCTCGTGGGGAAAACGAGCCCTTTCCTCGGTCTCTTCCGAACATCAGCGTCGTGTTGCCTTCGTTTTCTGTCAGGTGCCTAGACACTCGAATTCGTTAAGGTGCGGTACAGTTGCCTTTGCTTCTTAAGTCTCATCCGAATCCGTTCAAAAGTGCCCCTACAGTTGTTTAAGACACAAAGATCATTGACATAAAATGTCATCTGACCCATAGATGCGTGTAGCGCAGCGGAGCTCTCCACCATTCCGCATTCGTGTTCAATTCGATTCTCACCAACTCCAGCAAATCCTTTCACCCTTTCGATGTCAGTGAAGTCATCCATGCCCAAGAATGTGAAAGCACTGATTTGTCTATCAAATCTCCATCACAAAGCGATGTGCAGATCAAACTCTTCTCCAATTTACCTCCTCATCATCCAGCAGAGATGGAATACGCGGAGCTTCCCAAGAACAGCTTCATTACCGTCAATTACGGGAATCCACGTCTAACGAATGTGCGACACAAAGGTTATAATAATAAGATATGATGTTTGTTCCTCATGTTATATATTTGTGTACCTCGCCTTTAAAAGCTCCAGCCATACAGGAAATATCTCCATGGTTCAAGCAGTACGAAAACAAAAAATAAACGGGGGGAGGATTCGAGAGGTATCGCCGACGTTGAAGTGATGGCTTCGATAGCGTCAGCCGACAGTTTTTTTGGCGGAGCCGTCGGCGATAAGCGCAGCTGCAAGGAATCCCATAGTATCGAATTCAATTAAAACTTTACGTTTGTAAAACCGTGAAGCCGTCTAGTTTGCTTTAAAAGGATTCTGCAAGTCGATGCAACTAGTCCGTATTCGAACGAAGAAGTTGGCTGCACCACTGTATCTTCCTCTCGTGACTTCTCCAGTTTTATTCAAATTAAATATTCATTAAGATTACGTTCACATGTATCGTAGCAATTTCTGTTTTAAGTGAACTTTTAGATTATCGGGTTGTTAGATTACTAAGAGATAGATTAGCATTGTTTCCCAACGTACCAATGTAAAAAAAATCGTTGCTCGAGTTAAACGACCAAGTTGTAGTTCCAAAAGCGACTGCGATGGGAGCGTTCCCATGCAACCTGCAGTGGCACTTCGTCAATGTCAGTGTCATGCGTTCCTTCTTGTCCTCTACTACTCTTATACTCTTGTTAGTAAGTTTGCCAAGCTCAGTTTCGCGCTATCTTTTTCTCCTGAATTTGAAGTTTTTTCGCATCTGAACGCATCTTCTAGTTCTCAGCGACTGAGAGTGATATCTTTCAAGTTAATCTGTTCTGAACGCCTTGCCTTACCTGTCCCTCATAAGGACTTCATCTGTCGATCTGAAGCTCAGTGTTTTCATTGTTCCTACTGTAGATATGGCACCAGTTCAGTAAAAATCGCAGAAGCGGTGGGCCTTTGATAAAAGTAACGCCTGAACCTAGAACCTAATAGTAAGCATGATAACACCCCTTTATACTGACGTCATGTTCTTCTGCAAGAGCTTCTTAAACAAAACCTAATGGGGTGTCCTGCAACAAGGGTAAAAAATTTGCCTCGGCACTCAATACTATACTAAATACCTGACCTAGGTTTTAATACGTCTGCTAGAGGAAAGCCGCTTCACATAACCCATAAATAGAGCTCGTGTCCGACTTGCTGTGCATCTCGGCTTGCAGTCTTCTGAAGTGTCTATTTCGTGAAACTGCGCACCATGATTGTTTACAGCACCTTGTTCGGATTACGTTTCGATGATTTTGCCTTCTCCGAAGCTTGAAGAATTCCGAATAGATGCCGCTTGGAAAACTATTTGCAAATAGGTCATTTCAAACTACGAATAAATTCAGAGGTGAGCGGTGCAAAACCGATGTTGAAAATTAAGCGGAGGTTTATTTATTTATTTATTTATTTATTTATTTATTTATTTATTTATTTATTTACTTCATGCTTGACATTCTATAAATCTAAGAATATGTCGCTGTGACTTCGAGAGCGTCAGCAAGATAGCACAGTTTTATTCGGTTTCTGCCCTATCGCCTGGAAATCCAGAAAGCGCAAGCTTATCTCAACAAGCACCATGTCAAATTGAGAAAGAGAATTTAAATGGATCAGAAAAGAACCATGCAAGAACTCTGGCTTCGAAGTCATAACAAGGCATTTATTACTTTTTAATTATTTTTGGGCGCGTGGAGCGCAGTCGGAAGAGGCGCCTGCTGTAGTCTGCACCCGATACCAGGTTCCTGGTTCGGATTTCCCGCCCAGGCCAACCAAGCCTTCCATCCCTCCGGGGTCGGTGAATTGGTACCAGACTTGTCTGGGAAGGGATAAAGCACTGACTTGTTCATCGGCTGGCTACCGCAAGTCATTGTATGGCCAAGTACGCATTCAAGTCGCCTCCGCGACTTTCCGTAGAAGTAGAATGCGCTGGCGCATCCCAAAAGGGATTGAGTAACGCCGTCCTTTATTCTTTATCCTTTATTTATTTTTATTTTATTTTTTGCACAAAATTACAAATGCAATAAAACGAGTAATAAAACACTGTAAACGGATGCATAGAAAATCACCTCTTCCAAAAATTCCCCTCCGAATCAACCAGCCTTTCCATTCTGAAGCTGTACCTCCTTGATTCAGTTCTGAGATCGAAGGTGAATGGCCGTTGATTCACAACTCGTTCATAGTTTGTTGCATGGCTCCTCACTTTCTACGAATCTTCAAACCGTTCACTCCGACAAACTTCTGTCTTACTGACAATATACGATCCCAGGTGTTCTTTAAGCCAGTAGTTTTATTTCCAAGCTTCATGATCGTTTTTTCGGTAAACACAATTTACACTGCAGATCAACTCATTATCGCGGTGCATTGGATGAAATGGCGCATCGATTTCAATTAAAACTCTTCCTTGCAGGCGATAGGCATGAATTTTTTTACCCTAACGCAGTGCATACACATTTTGGGGAGGAGGGGGGCGTTCGTATCGGCTGGTTGTAGGCGCCGCCGCCGCGCGCCCAGGTGGCCATACCTGCGGCGTCATCCCCCGCTCGCCGTCTCCGCTCACGCTGTGGCACCCGTCGCGCGCGCGGCGAACAACGGCCCGACGGAGGCCGTCGTCGGCGGCCCCACGACGACGGCCCGACGAACGAGCGGAGCCACAGGTCGACCAAATTTGCTGGGACTGCAATCAACAGGAGGTTCAGAGGATTTACAAAACGGGTGTAAAGATACCTGTTGGCGTGAAACAAACATAGCTCTACATCAGAATTTCGAGCTCTATCTAATGAGCTCTACCCCAAACTTATCAATGCCACAGTTGATGCAATATTCTTCAAATTTGAAACTGAAAAAAAATTCTTCGCAAACCTGCTACGAAGCTGTAAAAGGAATGTTTCCATACTAAAATTTCACACAGAATTCAACTATGCCGTCTAAATACCTTCTAGGGGAGCTCTTTTTTAAGGAAAAAATTGTGTGGATGACAGTTGGGGACATGTCTCCAAGGCAATATTCTACACAGAATTCAATTACAAAATTTATGTTCATAAATACAGTGTGTCTCAAAAATGTATACGCTGTTTGAAGTGTGATAACCTTGCTCAAAGGCACTGAAGAACTTTATGGCTCATATAAAATTTTAAGACAGTAAAAATTTTCTGACAAATGAGCGGCATGGACTGCGCCATGCACTCGTCTAAAACCTTGCTCGAATAATTGTTTTCGCTTGAATATTTGTTAAAATTTCTCCGAAAAATAGCCGTTTCGATTGATGTGAGCTTCTTTAAAGGTCTGAAAGTTAAAAAAACATTATTGCTTGCGAAAAATGCAGAGCATCCTAAAAAAAATGCATGTGCTCTCTGAGTGGCTCTATCATTGGTGATAGTGAAGCTTTTGAAGATTTTAAAACTCATATAAAAGCTCAGGGTAACGAAATTTCTATGTAATGCAAATAGTCAAGATTGCGCCATGCGCTCGACTGAAACCTTGCATTTCAGACTCGATTGATTGTGCATGGGCTAACTGCTTGTTAAAGTTCTGTTACTACTTGGCCACACTAACCTGCGCAATGCCTATTTCAACGTTTAGAGATGTGCAACTATGTGAAAGGCACGTGACGTGTGAGTTCATTGACTACACAATTTATTGCTTTCGCTATCGCTCTAATAACCCTCTCTACATTTCTAAGCCCATAACAAGAGTCAGGCCCGGCTCTAGGCTCTTTCGAAGAGAAGGAGTTTATCTTGAAGTGCCACTGGAAGTTCGAAAACACCGTCGAAGTGCGTAAGCGACTCGGCGATACCCTTTATTGACTGTAGAGTGGAGAATTTGTGCTACTTCACTATATGGTCTAATCACAGAAGCAGTGACGGCGGTAAGCAACGATTGAGCAACGATTAATAGACATGTCCCTACTGCCTGGTAATAAACATAACCTCGCCCCTGCACGCACGGCCTCCAGGAGGTCGAGGTCTTATGGGAGGGCAATGAAAGACTATGTGTTCAGTGACCTCGCTTATCCCCAGAGCTGAAGTTTCGGACCGCTCGATTGACATCACAAAGAATCGATAATTTAATCAATATCGGTTGATGGCGATCGAAACTTTAAAAACAACATTTAGAATCGTGTTCAGTGACCTCAATTACCCCCGGGCTGATGTTTCGAACCGCTGAATGACATCCACAAAGAATCGATAAATTGACCAATATCGGTTGATGATCGATCGAAGCATCAAACGCGAACTTCAGATTTGTGTTCAACGATTTCCGTTACCCCCACGGCATAAGTTTTGGACCGCTTAAATGACATACACAAAAACACATACACTCTTTTATGTAATAGAATAGGATATCAACTTCGTGATTGAACGGCTTGGAGACATGTTCCCAACGGTGTGGTACACATAATTTTTTCTTTAAAAAAGAGCTTTTCTAGAAGTTATTTGGACGACGTAGTTGAATTCTGTGTGAAATTTTAGTATGGAAACATTCCTTTTACAGCTTCGTAGCAGGTTTGCTAAGAATTATTTTTCAGTTTCAAATTTGAAGAATATTGCATCAACTGTGGCATTGACAAGTTTGGGGTAGAGCTCATTAGATAGAGCTCGAAATTCTGATGTAGAGCTGTATTTTTTCACGCCAACATGTATCTTTACACTCGTTTTGTAAATCCTCTGAACCTCCTGTTGATTGCAGTCCCAGCAAATTTGGTCGACCTGTGGCTCCGCTCGTTCGTCGGGCCGTCGTCGTGGGGCCGCCGACGACGGCCTCCGTCGGGCCGTTGTCCGCCGCGCGCGCGACGTGTGCCACAGCGTGAGCGGAGACGGCGAGCGGAGGATAACGCCGCAGGTATGGCCACCTGGGCGCGCGGCCGCGGCGCCCACGACCAGCCGATACAAACGCTACGCAGCCCACATTTTGACATATACAAACTCGCCGCTCGTCGCTGACAATCAACGTTTCTCTGGGTAGTCTCCTTTGGGTTTGAACCCTATTTTCCAAAAGGAATCCAATATGCTTACCACGCTGTTCCAACATCAGAATGCACTAGACCTCCGCATAAACTGTGATACACAGCTGATTTCTTTCTTCCGTCTTTTGTATACATTCAAGAGGTGAATAGTCAACGCAAAACAATGAGTGACGAGTCGCCTACTATGTTCCGCCTTCTAGCTCAAAACAAACGGAACGCCGAACGGAACGGAGGGACTAAAAAACGGCCGGAAACCGAAATTCGGCACATTGGAACGGAAATTCCGCAAATCCCTGCCATTGCTGTAATGGAAGCCAAAATAGACAGGAGTCCTTTGTGATTTGTGTCGGAAGCCACACAATTATGTAATCGTCCACATCAAATACATTATTGTGAAAGATGTAGAAGAGCAGAAGCGGTTTCCGGCAGACTAGCAATAAAAACTTGAATGAAGGAGTCTAAGTTCCTAACTACGAGCAGGAGCATCCTTTAAAGGAAACATGATCCTCACACCATTATCAAGCAAATGAGGTGGTTGAGCTTGTTTTTATAAATAACTGAAATAAACGTCATGAAAACAAACAACATTGTGAGAGATCATGGCAAGATTTAATTCACCACTCACTTTAGGTTAACCTTTTCACATAACATCATCGCAGTGTCACATCAGTGAAGCCGGAGAGACGCTATGAAATTATTTCATAGCATAAAATAATAAGGACGCGTGGAGGACATCGGAGAAGGTGCTGGTTATCACGTACACACGATACTAGGTTCCTGGATCTGATTTTCCGCCCAGACTAACCAAAAAAACCCTTCGAGATCAGTGAATTGGTACCAGACTTGTCTGGGAAGGAAAAGCGCCGAATTGTTCATCGGATAGCCAACGAAAGTCATTGTGTGGCTCAAATCGCCTCCACGACATGGCGTAGAAGTAGAATGCGTGGCGCATCCCTATACTTATTGGGTTACGCTGTCATTTATCCTTTACCCTTCATCGGATAATGAGTAATGTTCTATTTCTTGTTGCAGTCGTTCGTACCGTTTCTTATAGCTTAATAAATACCAGAACAATTTCTAAATGAACGAAAATTTGCAAATTTAGATGAAACATGATTTAGTGCAGGAAACCTTCGCGTACCACGCTGGTAGGGAGCAATCTGTGCCATGGATAACGACTTCTTCTGACTGTGTAGTGAGATGTGTAGCAGATGTGTAGTCGTTGAGAATGGCGTAACGCAATCGCGCATACGAATGAACGACTTCAGAAGACATTCCCGAATTTGCATCCTGATTCAATACGCACTTTATGAACGCCCTTCTATTCGCCCTCCTCCCACGCAAATGCATTCCGTTGCATGTGTTCAGACTGCCACCTTAGATTTCAATCTTCTCCAATTACAGGAGAGCTCTATGACGTTCTCGCCGTTCCTCCTCGTTTTTGTAGAGCATTATTCTGTCGGCTACACGCGTGTTCGAGCGATATTCGCCTTTCACCTGTCCTCCGTTACTTCCTCATTTGCTGTCGCGATTGAGCCCGTCATCAAACGCATTCCCTGATTGGAAATTTAGAAGATGCCACGGAGTGATTAGCCAGGTCGCGATTTGAATCCGGATAAATAGTCTTAGCCAGCTGTGTGAGAGCTGTCTTGGCCATCGCCGAACCACTTTCCAGGAGTAGTCTGCTGTTGGCAAACACCAGTGCCAACTTTTTTGGTGCTTTCGAACGCAGAGAACATATTCTGCACACCGCTTTCGTTCATGTTGAGACAGCTGTAACTTGCTACACTGGATGCGCGGCTTCGATTAGCTTCAATCGCTCGCAACAGGCTGCGCATTGTCGAAGATTGAAGCACTTGAATGAGTGCGAGACGTGGGCGCTGTGGCGTAATTAGAGTTCGAAACTAATCCAGTGATTCGGAAGATAGGCTTCGTGCGGCATTTACTAGTGCACAAGCATGACGTCTTCTCAACGAACCACAAGCATCGTTGTGTTCAGCATCTGAAGACTGCCTTCTGTAAGAGACTGCGCACTGCAATGCGGGATGATCAACTGTCGAATTGAAGTACTTCTCGGTTTCTCCATCAGTCGTCACATGTCGTATTGCTATGATAGCCTTCTCGATTCCCCATTTCTGAGATCGCACTGTGCTCTAGAATTATCGTTGCAAAAGCTGGTGCAAATAAAAAGGATAAAGCTCAGCGTCAACCAATCACTTAGTGGGAAGCGCCAAGAATGCTATAACTCCAGGATTTTGTGGAGCCAACTTGAACGTATATTTGCCATATGCTTCGCCTGCCGATAAAGAAAACAGCAGCTTTCCACCCCAAGGAACTCGACTGCCAATCTTTCGATTCTGGATTGATGGACAGAATGCCCAAGCGGGAACCTAATTCTAAAGCTTGACTCGGAATGCATACCAAAGACGGCCCCTTCTGGGACTTTCCGCTCAATTCTGGAAATATACTTAAAAACAGCTTTAGTGGGCTAAAATTGAAACAGCATTTAAAACGCTAGTCAATACATACACAAAATGATATTTTCCCGTCCTAGGAATAGCATTCAAACCGTGTGAGTAGCTGTGAAGAATATGTCACACCACATCTTGTGAAATTTTATTTGGCGTCTTCTGCCAAGGCGAAGTCAGGCTCTCCGCCTTTTCCTGCAAAGTAACGCCTCTTCCCTTTCTTAACCATAACACAACGACACCCTACGGTAGGAAACCTAGGAAAAGTGAACGGCTAATCTTTTCCAGCTTCGAAGTCAAGCCCACATGCCATGGACGCTCCTACAAATGTTCACAGGACCTACCCTGTTGTAGTCAACAGCTTATTATCACATAATTGTTTCTGCTGATTTCGTATTTTTTCACAGAAACCTTTGGACGTGGCTGCAGTGCACTTGTTCCTACATGCTGTATACTGCTGAAGGCAAAATGGCGTTACAAGCAACCGCTCTCCCGGTGTCTTCATGTTTTCCAGAATTGGGTCGGCGTTGTGTATTACATATATTACAGCGGTTTTCAAAAACTACCCAACTATGAGGAATTGCTCATCAAATGCTGACACACCCAGCTCGCACTAGCTCCAGTGACGGGAATACATTTCCTCTCAGCGATCTGCTTTTCGAAACTGGATCTTCGCATTGCTTCCCATATTGTGAAGCTGCACGAAGAGTTTCGTTAAAGCCACTGCGTTTTCGTGCGCTACCTGCACATCCGTCTTTTTCTCGCTTCTTCCAGCATCGCAGATATTCAGCAAACTCATGCTCTTCTTCTGTAACTGCAGCTGCAGTCGTCGAATACTAGCCTTTCAGAAAGTTTAAGGTAGCTTGTGTACAAGCCGCCATAAGACGAAATGTTCGATTACCAGCATCTTTTAATAATATATTTATTTATTTATTTATTTATTTGCACTGTATAGTGCTCAATGATCAGCCACTGATCAACATCGACAGAGAGAGAACGTAGACGAAACAGTAAAAATGAAAATCTAGAAAAAATAACAAAAACTAAATCCCTCAACAACCTAGCATTTTATGATGATAGTCGGCGAGGACAAGATTTAACTAATAACTAATAGATGATTAGCTACATCAGAAGAACAGTGCTTGAACTCCCAACAGAAGAGGACGACTGCTTTTTTAGACGAGAGCCCACCAGTCCCTAGAAACATGGGCCTTAAAAAGGGCTCGCAGTTGCTCAATTAATTAGACCCCGTGGGACCCTGTATAGCCAGAATTCATACGATTCACATCTACGACATTCGTTTCCCACGCCTTCTCACCGTTCCCATTATCATGCGGAATAATTAGAGAATTAGAAGAGCAAAGTTTCACTGTCGTATCACTGCTTGCAATGCATTGCTCCTTGAGTTCATATTCATATGCCTTACTCGCCGTGGGTTGTCATTTTCTTCTTATTGGAGCCAGTAGTTTCGACACCAGCTTTCCACCTAGAGATTAAAGAGCTTCAAGCATCTCACAACGAGCTGACTCCTTGAAGATGCTCTGCGAATTCTGCTGCTACCAACAAATGGATGGAAAAGCTAATTGGTTTGGCATGAAGCACAAGGGAAGGTGAGAACTGCAGAGTACAGTTTGCTTGAGGCGGACGTGATCTTTAGCCCTTGTGCTAGAATATGAGTATTGATCGGCCTCCTCTGTTAATAAAGGGCGATCGGTTCACATTGACAAATGGAGGAGGCGCAAAAGCAGTTGGCGCGTGACTCTGGTGATATTTATTTACAATGGAAGTTTATAGCGAGCAAAAAATAATAATAAATGCTTAGGATGTGCATGGGTTTCCACATGCACAGTACTGAAATATTTAAAGCTGTTTCATTGGTGCCACTGAATAATATATTATTACGGCAGCTGCGTAGTTGAGGAAATGCTTTGAGTTAACCACAACGACAACATGCCCAAAACGTTGGTTACATCGCGAAGTTAAACTATTTCATTATTCAGGATGGCGATTTTTGAACTTATTTTTATTTATATTTATTTACTTGAGCATAGATGTACGCACAATTCGAAAATAGAATTGTTATCTGAATCTGCTTGATTCATGGATACCAACTATTTCTAAACTACATGTCAAACTTCATACCAATTTTTGAGTCCACTAACAACGTAGACGAGAAATGTTTGCCAAAAAGGTTGCAAACATAAGGGTACCGATGATAGTAGTACTGAGGCCATTTAAAAATAAGAAATTAAATAAATAAATAAATAAAAATACAAAATAAATAGAAAATAAAATAACGGAGCCCAAGTAGGAGTTGCAAAATCTATTAATTTTCAACATCTTGTCACTCCTCACGACTCATGAGTGCGAAAACCAAGGCGGTCCTGTCCGAACAGATACTACATACAGATGAGAATATATACATATGTTGAGCGCAAGTCATGCTAAGTTTCCTACTGACACTTGTATTGTCTGTCGTCTGCCCTTATTGGTGCATCTCTTGAGCGAGCGCCACCAACGTCTCCATTCATCCTCGCGTGCCGGAGTAACCCAGTGAACCCTCCTCCCTCTAGGTACACGCAGGTCGCCATACATTTCGCTGAGAGGTTTAGCGAACAAGTCCGACCAACGCGTTGGTGGGCATCCTGGTGGTCTCTTGGCATTCCGCGGAATCCAGCCGGTGACGGCCAGTGTACGTGGCCTGCTCACCTAATTTTCGACGACTTGGCGCATGCGATTGCGTCTCATCTTCGAATGTCGACGAAACTCGGAACTTCAGAGGCCTTCTCTTGCTTGTGCGAATCGTGTCATTCTGAGAATCGTCCTCTCGATTCCGCGCTGCTCGACGCTAATCACATGTTCATCCTGCTTCCGTATGGCCCAGGTCTTTGAAGGAGGAACAGCGGAGTGGAGTAGGTGGACGTGGAGTCCGACATTGTTCTCCTTGTTCACGTCTTCTTCAACCCTCTTCAATGTTCCCAAACCGTTTGTTTGCTTTAATGCACTTCCACCTACATATAATACATAGAGCTAGATCGCTTGTCATAGCAATGCGTAGTAGTGCATTCGTAGATTCTCTATCCTTCACATTTCACTTGGAAGTTAAATCTTTAGCAAAGGATAGGTTAGCGCTTCATACTGAGTCTGTGGGATGCAGAACGTATTCTTTGTGGAAGCCTTATAGGTTTAATCCCTTCCGTGTTGTTTCCAACGCTTTACAGCTTCGTGTACAATCTCCTACCTGTGATAACATTAGCTGTGGTACGGCTCTAGTGTGCAAACAGAAAAGCTTCCTCACATCTTACTGGGAGCAAAGTCTAAGCGGTCGGTTGGAATCTCCGATTTCGTAAAGTATCTCTTTCAGGGATTATGATTACGACAAATCCTTCATCCGTTAGTCAGATGAGGTTTCATCGGGTAGGGAATCGTCTAGTTACGAAGGTGCAATCAAAAAATGGACAAGTCGTTCAACCGAAACGATTCACGTTCCTTCCCGATAGCAGAGCAGGTGAAAAGTAGACGATGACAACGACAAAATCCTAAGAAACCTAGTAGGTAACAAGGACGTTTGAAAACCCTCATTGCTGTGCAACATTTATTTGTTAACGTCGCAGGGCAAAAACTTTGAGCCGAGTTAGCCTAGTGGTTAGTAGTGTAGTTTCATGCACAAACGGTCACAGGTTCGACTCCCGGCTCCGGGACGCCATGCCCTGCAAAAATTACAAAAAATGGCAGCGATTCCAGCGTCAGGCCCAGGTTGACAGGCCGGCTGATGGAGAAACCTCGTCACAAAGCCATGATCACAAGTCGCAATAGAATTAGTGTAAAGGCTAGGACGTCACCCGGAAGTGGCGCACAGAACCCCGTCCGAGTTCTGTGGTCAGTATGCGAGGGCTACCGAGGGCAAAGCGATCTCGGCTAAAGAAGCTAGTTCGACTGGGGACTCTGAATGTGGGAACGCTGACCGGAAGATCTAGGGAAGTGGCTGACCTGATGAAGCGCAGAAGGATACAAGTCCTGTGTCTGCAGAAAACGCGATGGAAAGGGGCGAAAGCCAAGGAGATCGGAGAAGGGGTCAAGCTGTACTACAACGGAGAGGACACCAAGAGGAACGGGGTAGGGATAGCTGTCGCGGAGTCCCTCAAGGATTCAGTAGCGGCTGTCCAAAGAATAAACGACGCATCATGTCACTGCGGCTGAACACGAAGGAGGGTTACTGGACCATCATGTCTGTCTACGCTCCGCAGACCGGATGCTCCGAGCACGACAAGGATGACTTCCCAATCTATGCACAAACCATTTCGAATGGAGAGCGACGTTTCAGATGTATGTCAGATGGGGAAGGATTTAGAGTTTAATTGACGTAATGATTAGAGGTACATTCTCATGCACAAACGGTCACAGTTACGACTTTCGGCTCCGGAACCCCAAGCCCAGCAAAAACTGCAAAATGGCAACATTTCCAGCGTCAGGCCCAGCAGACCGGCTGATGAAAAACGTTGTCCAAAAACATGATCGAGAGTCACAATAGAGCCAGCATAAAGGCTAGGACGTCACCTGGAAGTGAAGTGCCCAAGTTCTATGGTTAGTATGCGAGGGCTACCGAGGAACGAAATACCTCGACTAAAGAAGCTAATTGGACTGCGCACTCTGAATGTGGGGATGCTGACCGAAAGATCGAGGGAAGTTGTTGACCTGAAGCTCGGAAGGGTACAAGTCCTGTGGGAAACGTCTTGGGAAGGGACGAAGGTTAAGGAGATTGGAGAGGGGGTTAAGCTTTACTACAGCGGAGGGACATCAAGAGGGGTCGGTGTAGCTGTCGAGAATGTCTCCACGGCATCCCGTAAGGTATAATGTGTTGTTCATCCCAAAAGCGAATAGTTAACATCATCCTTTATGATTTACTCTTACTATATTAGACTAGGGTAGGAGCGGATTCGATAGGATGGGCAGGATAAGATATGCTACATTTCGTAAGAGATATTTCTCTTCACAATGTAAGGACTTGGACAGCACATTTTTCGTCTATGCATGAGAGAAGACTGAGCTAGCGAACACAATTTTTACCGTTTCCATATCCTACTATACATAAAAGAGTAAGCGGTTGTATCTGTCCGTCCGTCTGTCCGTCCGTCCTTCCGTCGGTCCATCTAGCTTTTCATAGACGTCGAGTGACAGGCGTCCGGGTTGAGACGAGGTGTGACCCACGTCGTGTCGCGTGCATCAGAAGACGTGTCACCGATGTCGCGCAAAGGACGAACGGTTGAAAAGACGTGTTACCGACGTCGCTCGACAGGCGTCCGGGTTCAGGAGTTGTGTCACCCATGTCGCGCAGTCGGGGTCTGGGTTCAGAAGAGGTGTCACCGATGTCACCCAAGTGGTGTCTGGATTCAGACGACGTGTCACCGATGTCGCGCAAAGGACGAAAACTAGAAAAGACGTGTTACCGACGTCGCTCGACAGGCATCCGAGTTCAGGAGTTGTGTCACCCGTGTCGCGCAGTGGGTGTCTAGGTTCAGAAGAGGTGTCACCAATGTCGCGGAATGGAAGCTTGGGTTAAGAAGGGGTCTGATCGATATCGTGCAAGGGGTGTCCCGGTTCAGACGACATGTCACCGATGGGTGACCAGTGAAGGGGATTCAGTACTGGGGGGGGGGGGGTAGTGGTGAAGGAGGGCCAGTTAAGAGGGGACCACTAAGGGGGACCGCTGCAGGGAGGGTCCAGTAATGGGGGGGGGGGGGGGAGTGGAAAGAAGGACCAACCAGTAAAGAGGGGACCACTAAGGGGGACCACTGCTAGGGAGGTCCGGTGAGGGTGGACCGGTAACGGGGGGAGGAGGGATCAGTGAAGAGGGGATCAGTAAAAGGGACCAGAAAAGGGGAGACCAGCAAAGGTGGAGCCACCAACGGGGGGGGGGGGGGGGAGACGGTGAAGGGGACCAGTGAAAATGGGACCACTGAAGGAGGGGGTCCAGTAAAGGGGACCAGTAATTGCGGACCATGATTTTTCATCAGTATCGTCCAACGGGTATCAGGCTTCAGAAGACGTGCTGCTGACGTCGTTACACGTACGTTGGGGCTTAGCATATGTATCACAGGCGATATCAACATGCGTCCGGATTCAGAACACGTGACCTAGACGTCGTACAACGTGCGTCCAGATCCAGAAGTCGTTCCACAGATCATACTTTGCACAGCATTCGTGAGAAAACTTTTTAAAAGCTTTGTTCAACAAGTATGCGCGTACTTGACTCTCACTACGCCATTATTTTATTATTATTTCACTTCGGCACAAGTGTAAGGGGTATTGGCGGGGGTTTAGAGTGAGGGTAAGGAGAATGGTTAAAGTTATCGGAGGAACATGATTGCTGTCGGACAGTTAACGGTATCGAGCGATCTACCGACACCCGTTGGTTTCATTTATGCTTCCGCAGATTAAGCACTTTGGGTTGAGACTCTTACAGTCTGTTCCTCAGGACTTAGTAGAACATGTACTTCGGAGAATGAAATGAAAGTAAGAGGGCCAAAAGAAGAAAAGAACACGGCCGGGTGTTCTACACTCGGGGTTTGGGGGCGAAGCTCCCAACCAGACGTTTGGCGGCCGCGAGTCCGCTGAACGTCTGGTCTACCATAAACTGCCTCAGAACGAAAACTGACAGCAAGTTTGTGGAGACGCTTTGCGACGGATTAGTCCGCCACAAAGCGTCGTTTTGCCATAACTTGCTTTAAAATTACTCCTATGCATTCCAACCACCACTGTTTGAATCCCCTCTTTAGGGCACATCGGTGCTTCCAAGTTGTGCTCAGTTCTACAGCCTATGACCTAGATATGGAGCATTTTCGTCTCGAGATCCCTTAATTGATTTACGACCTCTCCAAAACTGCCATTGGCTCCCAACTCGGTCACTTCACCACTAACCGATTTTAGCGAAATGTGGAATTCTCTATTTCTCTCAAAAGAATCTGAATTCAAATAGCTGTGACTATTATAGTGGCCCTAAACACTACTTAATGTGGTTGATTTTGATCTAACCTTGTATTTCATCTCGCAATGTTCACCTTCAGGACCCTCCTCCCCACTAACTGCCCTTTCCCTTGCAAACATTTGTCTGCGCTGACTTAGCTGAGAAAATCTCCTTTCACATCTGATGAAATGGCTATAAGAGCTGAAAAGCCGCCTCTTTTCCGTTGCAGAGGATTTTCCCATGCTAAATTCTTTGTAGGACGTGCAGTAAGGCAGTGAAGGAGCTTCAACTTTTTTAATTGAACGCTAATATGGTCAGTATTCCAAAGCTAGCAACAGATAAGACTGGTATTCTCCAAAGCAATCATTTTGTGGCCTCCACTGCTACCCCAAATTTGGTGCTTTTTCTCGTCTTCTTCAACTTACCCCTCGGGATGTTTTCGAAAGAGAAAATGGTTTGGTCAGTGATTTTGGTCGAGTCAGCAGCTTCCCGGCAATATAATATGGCTCAGATAGGAGATGGTCGACATTTCACTCTTTCTGCACACGGGCTGTTCTGGGAGTGGGACTTGACTCGGCGTGAGCGCTGTGCTCGGCGGTCGAGTTGCGGGCGACTTTTGCTCGGTTTGCACCTCGGCGCAATACCCAGTGGTAGTGCACAACCCCATTGGAGCAATAAAAGCAGCTCCGATCGATCTTTTGAGATCTGTCCTAAGAGTGTACATTTAACGGTTTACGATTTAGCGATTTATACAAATTAACGACATCTTCCGCTAAAATCTGGCTTGACGAATTAAAGGAAATTTTCAGAAATTTATCCTATTTTTAACGAATTTTTTGGAATTTCTATAGAATAGACACATCGACGAATTTGTTGTTCTACATGGAAATAATATATGAAGAAAAATTTCTGGGACAAAATCCTTATAAAATGGACAACGCTGCTCAAAACAATTTGTGTTAGAACGAAATACCGCCGTTGAGCTTGAAGGAAGCACTGCACTTCGCTCTGTGCCCTCTATCATGCTCCACCCTTCTTTTCCTGATGTTGCTCTAGAACCCACAATTATCATGATACGGGATGAGAACGAGGATATCGGGCAAATCTAGGAAAGCAGAAAACTCTCGAAGTCGAAATATACCATTCTCACGTCAAATTGAATGCATTTGAAGTCAAACTGAGCACTTTACAAGGTTGTCGAGAATCCGTTGCACATTAAGAAGGTTAGAAGGATCTTCGATTTTAAAAATTCCTTGAAAATCCATAATTCCTTTCGTCATTAAATATGTTTACAGTGAAGTGCTGTGAATCGTCTATTTTTTTAAAGGAGAAACGACTCTTAAGGCTTATTTCAAGGCGCAGAAAATCGCGTTTTTCAGTGTATACAAAACGATTTTTGAATTTCAACACCAGCAATAACGACTTACAAGAGCAGTTTTTAGTATAATACAAGAAGATATTTGATTTTCAACACCTGCAATAACGACTTACTATGCTACCAGAGTTTTAAAATGAGTTGGGGCATTTAAGTCATTCAAGAAAACCAGGAGCCAAGGTCGAACATGGATCAGCTCTCAATCGGAGTTGCTTTTATTGCTCAAATGGGGTCGTGCACCTCCACTACGCATAGCGACAGGTGCGAACCGAGCAGACTCGGCCGCAGAGCACAGGGATCACGCCAACTCCATATCCTACTCTCAGAACAGACAGTGTCCGGAAAGGGTGAAATAATGACCAACTCCTGTCTGAGCCATGTCATATCGCCGAGAAGCTGCTGATGCGACCAGAATGGCTAACCAAACCATTTTCTTATTCAAGGACAACCCAGAGATTGAATTGAAGAAAACCAAAATCGAAATTCCGGCTCCCTTTCTGAAAGTCACCCTTGTTAACCACTCGTCCAACTAATTGCTGCTTCAGTGCTGTCGAATTCCTCTCGTCAGTGTTTGGCTGCTACGATTTCTCTTAATTTTTGGCCTATCCAGAAGCTCGGAGGAAATCGGAAAATCACTGCGGTACCCCACACCAATTACTCCACAATTCTCAACACGCCACAACAGGTTCGTGGAAAACTCCATGGTCCAAAACCTTATGGGCGTAACTGATGCTTACTTTAAGATGAAGCAATTTTTTCATTATCCTTCTAGCTTCGTTAAAAGATAGAACTGCAATAAAAACCTAGATGCTCACAAATCAAAAAGCTCAGTCACTGACTTCAGCTCAGACTTTCCTTGTAATGCCGCTAACCCCAACTCCCGCTACTCCCACTAATTGTGACGCTCTGAAGCATTAGAGGATCTTTGGCTTCGCGCGAATGTCAACGCTACGGCAAATTGTATTCTAACGACGATTCTGGCGATTCAAAACTGGTTAGAAACTGCAACGCTATCATTAGGGCGTTCCGCAATCCTTCTCGTGCTCTTCTTCGCACGATACACTTTTTAGTGTCGTATTTTCTATTGAGAAAAACACTTGAAACTTACTGCTTTAACTCGTTGTACGAACTAACTCGTTGCGCGTGATGCTACGTTTTCTAAATCTCAATATCAAGTGTGCACTAAACATAGAATATTTCGTGATGTCGGACCCCACATATAATATAAAGCGACATAGCTCATTAATGTAAGTGTACCCAGTAATAAAAAGAGCTAGTGATAGGAAATAGTTTAGAAACAAATAGCCGGACCATAAAAACATGTCAGGCTTCATGAAGTTTAACTTGAAATTAAAAAGTTAGGAGAAAGAAGCAATAAGCGGATGTATACGTCATGAATAAATCCAGCTCTAATTTGCCTTCTACATCTTTCTAATAGCTTTTTTCCAAGAAAGCGCTACACATTAAAGGACCTCATGGGAATGGCTATGGGCGCATGTGAAGCACAGTCGGAGGACCGTTGCGTGCACCCGATATAATGTTCTTGGTTCGGATTTCCTGCTCAGGTCAATCAACTTTTCCATCATTCCGGGGTCGATGAATTGGTCTCTGACTCGCGTGGGAAGAGCAAGGCGCTTACCTGCCCATCGGCTGGCCACACCAAGTCATTGTACGCCAAATACGCATTAAAATGGCCTTCACTGTATCGCGCAGAATTATGTAGAATACGTGGCGCATCCCAGAAGAAACTGAGCAACGCCGTCCTTTATTATTTTTATCCTTTATGGGAATTGCCTAAGATCCACTGCTGTTGCTGAGCTATTACACGTGTTAAATCCTGCTGCGAAGGAAGCAGTATAAATTTTACTAGCCTGTAAACGTTTGAATTTAAGAGAAGCCATTGTTCTTGCTCTCACAAGAACACGGTCAATCGCCACCGCGTGTAGTTAGGAAACATTCGAACGCTTGATGTTTGGCTATGCAGTTTTCTCTCTCAAGAGAGAGGACGAGAGGTGCTGCTCCGAACATCGTCTTCTCGACATTTTGCAGTGTGACGTTAGTCGCACACTGCTCTCTCCTTTCTTGAAGGGCACGAGTTTTTGAGGCGCATACCCAACACTAACTTCTTCATCGGTTGGTTACCGTGATGCACACAGTTTGCTTCCTCGTTAACCCGATAGAGATAGAATCTGTGGCATATCCGATGAAAGGGTTAGGGACGAGCTTTATCATCTTTATTTTGTATATAAGTGTAAGAGTAGAAGGACACGTGGCGTTGAGTTCTTCACCTTCTTCATAACTTCTCCGACGCGCTTGTATGCTTTCCAGCCGCTTGCCTCCGGTTGTTCGATCTCCTGTGTCTATGTACACTTACATGTTTTAATGTTGAATATCTCTTTACTACTCAGGGTCGGACTCAATCAATACCTTGCAATACATATGTATAAAACTTTTTATGGAATAATATGCTGGTCGGAGTTTTTTCTGTAGTAAAGTACTGACCTGAGTAATCTAAAGGAGCGCGATTTTACGTAAACCCCAAAAAATACCCTTACTTTTGGCTTTCTTGCCAATAGCGAAGGAGGACGGTACCTTCAGACTTATATGCGAGATCCACATAAACTATCGAACTAACCTCCAAGTTCTCTCTTCGTAAAACCTCGGCATTTTCGTAATCTATTAATACTGCTGTGCCAAACGAGGTTAGGTGGATCAGTTTTATTGAGCGGCCTAACGTTTCGACCTGTTCGTCGTCTTCAGAGGCCTAAAAGTGGTTCAAGACTTTGGATTTGTTACTTACCCGATCAAGCGCCCTAGCCCCCCCCCCTTTCCGACATCGTCCTAGGTGCCAAAGCAAAAAGCCCAATGCATGAAAAATATTAGGGGGGGGGGGGCCAAAAGTAATGAGACACCCCATGCCGTGTCCACATATCTCGTGGCTGGAGTCTGGATTCCTACTTGTTGTATTTGTATGTTTGTATGCTACCTACTGAAGGCCACCTGAGAAGTTACCACTTCCGCCCTTTCCAGAAGCATGCGAAAAACCTCAGCCTGTCTCATGCCGAACCCCAGTCTGACGAGTCAACCTGTGTCGCGCAAATCTCCCCCAATTCCCAACCCCGAGCAGCCTGAGCTCAATATTCACGCAGGATGAGAAGTACGTCTTCTACCTTAGCCCTGCCAAGCAGCGAGTGTGGGTGAGGCCTGATGACCTGGTACTATACTTATGCTCTCCCAAAAATTTCGAATATTCGAATGGTTTCGAATACCGAAAATTTTCGAGCATTCGAAATCGAATATATTCGAAAAACGCAATTTTTCTGAACATTCGAATTCGAATACATTCGAAAAACGAGATTTTTTGAATACTCGAATTCGAATACATTCGAAAAACGCGATTTTTTGAACATTCGAATTCGAATACATTCGAAAAACGCGATTTTTCGAATATTCGAATTCGAATATTCGATTCGAATATTCGAATTCGAATGAAAAATCAGGCTGTATTATAGACATGATAGAAGGCAACACAGAAGAGAAAAGGGAAGCAATACATAACGGATCCCTTCCTAGTTAAGCACAGGTTTTTATCGACAGGCATCTCATAAACCCCATGTGAGTCGTAAAAATGTGATAGAGAACTTACACGTAGAACGATCAAAGGGCTCATGGAAGCGTCTAATTTCCATGCTTACTGGAATACAAATTTTCCTCAAAGGAATACTAGTGTTTTGTTAATTGCTGCTTATGAGGAACAAACGAAAGGCTTACAACACATTTGAAGGGAACATTATCTGGTTGAGCCACTGTAAGCTTCTAGGTCACTTTAAAACAATCCTTTTTGAAATTGGTGGCAGACTGACTGTTAAAGGACTTTCATGAAACAATGCTTTTGCCTAGCGGCAGCTAGTGAAGGACTGACGACAAAGTACTACATGTAAATCTGTAGCAAGTCTGTCCTGCTCATCTACAAATGTGAAATATCACACTGTCGATTTTGCGGCCACAAAATGTATTACAAGTAGCTGAATAGGCTACCCATGAGGGCCAGTCTCATTTCGTTCTGGTGATTCACCCAAGTAAGTGGTAGGAATAATTATTTCTTAATTGCGATGAACTTGTGAATGTAATTATTCTCCAGCCAACATTGATAAACTACGGTAAACTTCAGAAAAATAGATCGATCGATAACATCCGGCCGACCTACGCCGCCTCGCCTTTGCGAAGTCCGGCATACGGCCGACGTATCCATGCGAATCCCACTTCAAATGGCCAATTCAGAACAAAAATCGATAAAATCGATCGATAACATCCGGCCGACCTACGCCGCCTCCCCTTTGTGAAGTCCTACCTTATAATATAGCTTTTGCGGAACTGTAGTCGTTGTAGAAACGAAATCCAGAAGCAGAGCATTCAGACCACGGAGGAGCAGAAGAGCATAGCGTGACGAATATTACAAAGCCGACTTCATGAGGTTCTCTTCTGCACCAGGAGACACCCGACGTGACAGAAGACAGAAGCGCACCCTGTTAACCCTCACGCCCATCCTGCAGACATTTGCTAGCTTGTGGTCTCAGACTCTTAACTGCAGCGTGAAGGACAAATAACGTCCGTTTGAAACGCCGCTTGAACCATCATTTTCAATTTTTTTGTTAACAATTCCTACTCTTCCTCGGCCGCTTTGCACAGGCGCAGTAATAAATGTGGAATGCTTGGTACCTCCCAAACAAGAATTTACCTCTATCCTTCCTTCTGCTGTCCTTCATCCTTTACGTTATTACGTTTACGGCAAAAATAGCTTCCAGAACTGCTTGAGTGGAATGCAAAACTGGTCCAGATCAAACTAATCCTTATGTCCATACTCTAAGATCTAAAAAAACGTCTGATACTATATAGGAGCGCGCTAAGAGCTGTCGATCGTCGATGTGTCAGAAATTACTGACAGGAACAGGTGCATAAAATTAGCGTAGAATAGGTATACAAAATACTGGAAAATATTCAGACGTTTCCAGCGAGCGCCTTAATTCAGAAGACCATGTCACAGATTGATCAGGCAATCAATACCGGTTGATACTATCCATACTTTTATCGGTGAAAGTGGTCTTCTCTCAGAGTTCACCAATCGGGGTGGCGACGATTACTGGTCCCCGATCGGTCATTCACCACTGCAGCGATTTTCTGTGGAAATTTTTTTGCAATTCAACATTGTGAGACGTTGTGGAAGTTCTCCCTCTTAACAGGGCTTTTCGGGAAGTGACTAGTATCGATGAGGCGCTCAGTATCCGGGCACCGAGCCACCACAGCTTTGATTCACAGACAGAACCGTTTTGGCGACCCAAATTACCCGAGAAACCCACCAAGCCTTTTCAAAATACGCCGATACACAAATTCTTGTTGGGCATTCGAATGACACTTTTCGAATACTTGAATAATTTTTGGTTTCTGGGAAATTGCGAATATTCGAATGGTTTCGAATACCGAAAATTTTCGAGCATTCGAAATCGAATATATTCGAAAAACGCAATTTTTCTGAATATTCGAATTCGAATACATTCGAAAAACGCGATTTTTTGAATATTCGAATTCGAATACATTCGAAAAACGCGATTTTTTGAACATTCGAATTCGAATACATTCGAAAAACGCGATTTTTCGAATACTCGAATTCGAATATTCAAATTCGAATGAAAATCATTCGAATACCTATTCGAATGGGTCATTCGAGCATAAGTATACCTGGTACCGACCTTCGTTCGGCGAGATGCTCACGGCGAGAAGCACCTTTGGAGCTTTTGGATCTGCGCCCACTGATCGGTTTACCGGAAGCTGTTTCCCAAGAGCACCGCGATGAACTCCAAGGCCATGGTGAACGAAATAGAGGAGATGGGCCGGCGACTTGCTCTTATTCATTCGCAGCGCTTCAAGAAGGTTCTCCTCTTCGACAACGCCGCACCCCATCGGGAACAAGTAAGCACGGATAAGCTTGGCCAGCTGGGCTACGTTCACATGCCTCACCCACCGTATTCGCTGGACATCTCTCCATGCGACTACCACTACTACTTGAGCCTACAGGACTTCCTAGTCGGAAGGGACACAAGAACCCAAGCAGTCCTTGACAACCATATCGAGCAGTTGATCAACACCAGGCTCAAGCAGTTCTGGAAGGATGGGATCAGGAAGTTGGCTGAGCGATGGCAGCAAGGTCCTTGCCCTTAATGGCAAATACACTCCTCAGCATCGTTGTAGTTGAGTTGTAATTGAGTTATGAAGAGATAAAGATTTTTTTCATTTTGTCTCATTACTTTTGCCCCGCCCCCTCCCCCCCCCCTCCTAATAAACTCACCCGCTAAACTAACTAATAAACTCACTCCTCAGTAGACTTAAACTGGACAATCCAACCTGTCCAGTTTTCTATAGCCTACTTAAGACCCACAAAATTGCTTCGCAAGATATGCTGTCGATGTCACCGGAGACATTCAAAATAAGACCTATCATAAGTTGCGTGGGAGAACCAACCGACAGAATATCTTGGTTTCTCAACAGAATTGTGAGCCAGTTGTTGACAACGATTCCCTCGCACTTGACTAACACTAGACTTTTCCTTGACTATCTACACAGCAGACATGTTGAACAAGAATGTGTAATAGAGTCATTTGATGTGACTTCGCTTTACACAAACGTCCAAAACGAGGATGCCCTTCAGGCCTTATCAGAAATGCTTGATCGGCATCACAGCAGTATTAATAAGTTTGGACTTAGCAAAGTATGCATCATGACTCTAATCAAGGAGTGCTTAGGTTGTAATATTTTCAAATGGTCAGGTAGATATTTTTCACAAATGCGAGGTTTAGCCATGTGCCAACGACTTGCTCCAGTTCTTGCCATTTGCTTTATGAGCAAAATAGAGCAACCAGTTCTAGAACGTTTTCCCTTGATGTATTGCAGATACATTGATGATTGTTTTATTATAACATCAACACAGTCCGAAATGGATGAGTGTTTTAATCTATTGAATCATCAATCGCAACACATTAAGGTTACGAGGGAAACTCCTAAGAACGGTTGGCTACCTTATTTAAACACGCAAATTAAAATATCGGGTGGCATCGTAAGAGTGAAGTGGTACCGCAAAGAAAGCTCTAAGAACATTTTGGTCCATGCATCTTCCGCACATCCTACAGCTGTTAAACGCGCAGTTATAAGGAGCATGTTTAAAACCGCACGTGATGTATGCACGGGCTCGGAAGAACGACAAGAGCCATTGAGGCTAGCCTCAAAGATCGCTTGCCAAAATGGCTATGTGGTACCACAAAACCACCAAAGAGTCCGCACTGTGCAACGAAATATACCACGCCAAGATCGTACACCCCTTTGTCTTCCTTTTATTTCTGATAATCTGCCTTCTGATCACTTCTGCCATACAGCGGAGCATAGTTCGAGCCCAGCTAGAAGATGATGTTGTGCTTGTAAACATCCCAAATGACAACATCATGAAGAGTATATATCAGAAAACTGTGTTGTATGTCCCTACAATAAGTTAGGAGATTGCGCCAAAGCTGGTGCACTGTATCAACTTGAATGTGGGACTTGCAATCAAATATACATAGGGGAAACTGGAAGGGTACTGGCAGTTCGCATTAAAGAACACCTGGCTAGCAAAAGGCGTGGTATTTTGTCTAGTCCGTTAGGCAAGCACACGGTTGAGGGGCATGGAGGTACCGACTTTGATATTAAGTGCATGGTTCTGACGTATGAGACCGATACTTCCTTCGTCTAGGAAAGCGTTCTGGATTTCCGCAAGGAATCCAGCACTGAATAGTCGAAATGAGTGTCCCTCGGTTACTAGTGACTTCTTGCCATTCCTTTCTCATTGTGAGCTATAGAACGACCGGTGGTGACATGTGTGTCCTTACGAATGACACTGGTATACTCGGTATAATCAGTGCGACACAGTATGTCTCAGTCACCACTCGACTACTAACGTCAGCCGTAGCGACGTCGCTCCGAGTCAACGGTGGATCAGCGGGTGAGTTTATTTTTCATGCATTGGGCTTTTTGCTTTGGCACCTAGGACGATGTCGGAAAGGGGGGGGGGGGGTAGGGCGCTTGATCGTGTAAGCAACAAATCCAAAGTCTTGAACCACTTTTAGGCCTCTGAAGACGAGGAACAGGTCGAAACGTTAGGCCGCTCAATAAAACTGATCCACCTAACCTTGTTTGGCACAGCAGTATTAATAGATTATCGAACTAACCTTATTCCCAAGGATTATCTATAAAATGTAGCGCCAGAGCCGGTAATGATACGACCGATTCAGAAACATATTGACTGAGGACAGAGAAAATTACCTTTCTGTGAGGATGTTAAATGGTGGTTTGGAGCCGCGTGAAACGAACAAAAATAAGTATTTCATCGCCTTCAGCTACTCCAAACTAGGCATTACTATGGCGAAAGGTCGTCTACGAACAGCTGGGCAACTTGTAGGATGTTCGGAAGAAAGCCCCTCCACTAGAGAGAAAAGCAAAAATGGTAGAGATAGAACTACTACGTGTGTGTTGTTCCATGTATGACTCTGAAAAGTGATTCCAGCGGTGAAGTCTTAATGAACAGCCACTGCACATAATATCTACAAAAGCCCCGATATTCCCGTAAGATCTAGCCCAATGCAATAAAATATATCGAAGGAGAGGTCACGGGATAATGATGTCCTATTAGAAAATTTTAAAAAATGTGGGGTCACTATGACTGATGACACTATGGATAGCAAGCCTTATATGAAAATACTCCTTGAAGACATGGTTCTGTACGATAGATGAACATTCCATTGTAATTGAATTTTCTACATAATGTCGGTTCAGAATACACTGCGATGGTAGTGTGATAAGCGACGCCGAAGAATGGGGTTAGTAGCAGTGCTCGGTATTCGTAGCCTTCATAGCTTATTCCAACTGAGCAACTAGGTACTAGTCATTTCGGGAGATGCATAGTAGACAAAAACTTCGAAACGAACATTGCCTTACCCACCACCCATCTCGAGCAATGATGGGAACATATCACTGAGAAGTATATGAGCCGTTTTCTAAACTCAATTCACTAAAGATAACAATCTGAGATCTGAGCAGACTTATCATCGCTTTTTTAGTGACATTTTCTACAATTTTCTGCATCATTAGTGACGTCTTTGTCTTGATGATAGATAATGAGGGGTGCAGAGAAAGAGGTAAAACAAGAGATGCTCACAAGAAGGCTCGATATATTTATTTATTTATTTATTTATTTATTTATTACACGACAATATTCGTGTGTTAAAAATTACAACAGAAGTACAACACAAGACACACACACAAGAAATACAACACCACAAGCAACGCCTAATGAAGAGTTAGCAACATCTGAAGCATCTCATTTTAGGAACGTATATGCTCGCGGAGAAATTTTTTGAAAGCGTTGTAGTTTGATGGTAAGAAATGTTTTTTGCGAAGCTTCTCATATAACGAGAGTGTCCTATGAGTGAAGAAGAAACGACGACAGTTGTGTTTGGCAGTATCAGTGTCATATTTAACGACACCACCTCGGGTGTTAGATGCTCTTATCGACACTAGATCTGTAATTTCGACTCCAATTTGCTGATGTGCAATTTTGTGAAACAGTAATAGATCATTTCGCGTTCTTCTAAGGGCAAGAAACGTCAATCCAAAATTCTTATTTCGCACACTGCTTGAGGGTATTTGATCGTAACGATATCCTAGCGTACGCGTCATGAGCTTCCTTGTAAAGCTGTTTTGCACGCTTTCTAATGTTGTGATACCTTTATGCGTGTAAGGATTACAAACTGGGGTACCGTATTCTAGAATTGGTCTGATAAATGCTTTATATACTTGGAGAAGTAAGCTACTATCGTTAGAAGATATAGCTCTGAACACGTTGTACATTGCTCTCATGGCTTTGTTGGAAACCAGTGTGCAGTGTTTGTCAAAATTTAGATTATTCGTGATTAGGAACCCTAAGTCTTTAACCTCATCAGCACAACTGAGTGGTGAGTTATTGACAGCGTATTGGTGTAATTGAGCTCTAGCCCCTAGATGAAGCACTTTACACTTTTCCTCCGAAAGTGGTAACTGCCATTTTAAAGACCACTTCTGGACAATATCGATAGCCCTTTGAAGATGTGCGGCGTCCACCTCACTCGATATTGGCTGATAAATCTTAATATCGTCAGCAAACGCACAAAATTTTACTCCACTATCTTCCAAAAGGTTCAGCAAATCGTATGTGTAAATGTTGAACAGTATAGGAGAGAGAACTGCTCCCTGAGGAACTCCACTATTTATACATCTGTAACTTGAGAACGTAGAGTTAACTCGAACAGTAAATTTTTTATCGGTCAAGAACGATCTAATCCAGGAAACAATGAGTGGATGGACACCAATTGTCCTCATCTTATGCAACAGATGAACATGCGATACACGGTCAAAAGCCTTACTAAAATCAAAATAGACAATGTCTACCTTTTTCCCCTCATCAAGACATTTTGTCCAGTCGTTCAGAGATTGAATCATTGCCGTTACCGTTGATTTTCCCTTTTGAAAGCCATGCTGATTGCGAGATATTACCCCATGCTTGCGAAGATGATTTAAAAAGTGTAGCTGCTTAACTACTTAAAAACTACAGAACATATCCAAGTTTCACCCGATTCGATGAAGTTGGCGTCGAGATAAATAAAAAGCGTAAGTGTTCAAAAACATGTGGACGCAACTGTGTACATATAACACACATACATGTATGTATGTATGTATGTATGTATGTATGTATGTATTTATGTACATAAATGTATTTGGGCGCTCGAAGATGCTATCTCAACTACATTCCGATGTGAACATAATAACGGTCGAAGTGGCGCAAACAACGCATGACACTTCACACGAATTATCCTCCAGGCAAGCTGTTATCCTGGTGTTGAGGATTCTGACGACGTGTTTGGGTTTCTCAAGTCGAGGCTTATCTTACTGGGCTAAAACCCGTAATACTCACGTTCGTTTGAGATCCTTGGCTGCTTCTCAGTGACTGCTAAGTTTATTAAGATGGTTATCGAGTACGTGTATCGAAGATGAGGTGGCACGCTATCTTCTGGAAACAGTGACAGGAAATCGCTTTGTGGTAAAAGTGCTCGTTTCGCAAAATCAAGATGTTATTCGGACCGACTTGGGGTAGAGCCACGCAAAAGATAGATGCAGGTAGCATACGTATAACGCAATAATCTTTCTATACATGTTTATAGCGATTCGTTTGGGCGGAAGAGTTCATTCCTTTCGGCTCCAGGCCTGCCACGCCCCCCCCCCCCCCCTCCGACTCAACAAATCGTCCGGCATTACTCACTGATTTTCCTGACCACGTTCTGTAGCATTGCAAGTGCAGACGGTTTCCATGTTCCCTTGTAACCTTTGGAAGAATGACGCCATTTCGTCATCATCAGTTGCAGAAGAATGGAGGGCTATGTTGACCAGAGCGCCTTGTCGAACTCAGATTGTCGGTTACCGTCGTTCAAATTTTAAATTCGATAATATTGCTCAAGTTTTAAATGTTTTCCCAGTTGTGCAGCTTCCAGAAATCTTTTCTCGTTTATTGTGAAGAGCTGTAGCAGTGGTAGTTCTGCGTAAAATGTAGAGTAAAACATGTGTCAAACCTAAAAGTCGCATATTTAGATGCATGGCGTTTTTCCTCGGTAAGCTCTCCCAATCAGCCGACTCAGCAAGTGCCTCACATTGCTTCACACCGACAAATGTCAGAAAATGATAGATTGTGACGCCACGAATCCTTGCCTTTTGAAGGGTTTCTTTTAATGCTGCAGCGCATGCTTGAAGAAGGCTGATGACATCATCAGCCTTCTTCAAGCATCAGCCTTCTGCGTGTGACAGCATCTCGGCCTCCTTTGATGCGAATCCAGACAACTAATTCCTACTATACAGCCTAATCAGTGAATCCGCACTAGTTTGACATTCATTTGTGGGGTTTCAGGTCTTCATGAATGCATAACTACAGTAATATTCGTTCATACTCATACTTTTCCTTCGATCAGTTTTTTTTTTACTACAAGACTCGTATTTCGAGAGGTGTTCTGTAGACCACATCAAAGAGGGTCAGCCTTTCAGAGGAGGCATTCGCTAGTGCATGATTTCTTGGTAATGGATTGAAAGTTGATGTGTTGAATTGTTCACGTTTTGTTTTGATGGCTTGAGAACAAACTGGGAACGAGATTGAACTAGTTCTGTCTCTTTCTTTATATAAAGAGCGGCGAACAGTCAAACTTACAGGGGACCTAACAGCTTGCAGACGCAAAACATGTGGGCTCAGTTCCAGTGATCTTCAAGATCGGAATGAAGATTTGATTTCTTCTCAGTGTCGAGTGGCAACCATTTAAAACCGAGAAGTCACTCAATTCCACGACTTTTTTCTCCTAAAAGCAGCTCATCAAATTCTTTATAGCTACCCTTGTGCGGCCCATGTTGTACCTTACACCATGACGGAATTTTTATGCTGTGTAGTCACTGTTTCATAGTTTGAGATTTATATGAATTCGGCAAATAGATAACTCTAATAAAGTTTTGAATTTTTCTATTTTGAACTTAGGCGGATATTATAGATAACGGTCTTCACAAAGCGATGCTAGCAACTTTATCAGTTATCAATTTCGGGACACCTTATGGTCAGATGAGAATGGGTAGCTCAGTCAGTAGCACGCTTTAATCTAACGTACCACCATGTATCGATCACAGGTTCGTTCTACATTTCTACTTTTCACTTTTAGGCCAATCACGTCGCCTAGGAGTCCTTTAATTGGTAATGCACTTGCAGACATAAATATGGATAGTATTCCGACTCCTACTGATATCTGATGCCAATGCTTAGGCCGAAGCCGCACTCAAAACGCTTTCACGATGTCGTCTACGGTCAGAGTCCATGGCCAACCTCAACTGAGAGTGGTGATCCAGTTAGCAGTGATCGGCCTTCATTCCCTATTAGGATGCGCCACGCATTCCATTATACTTCTACGGGATGTCGTCTTTGGCCATACAATGACTTGCGGTGGCCAGCCGATAAATAAGACAGCTTTTTATCCTTCCCAGACAAGCCTGGTACCATCTCACCGACCGCGGAGGAATGGAAGGCTTGGTTGTCCAGCGCGGGAAATCCGAACCAGGAACCTGGAATCCTGTGCACGCGACAGTCGGCGTCTCCTCCGACAGCACCAGCACTTGCCTATACGATAAAAATTGTCGATCTTTTGCCCAGAGTTGATCGCCGAACTGCCAAACATACCAGTGTGTCGGCCTGTAGACAGACTTCGAGTACAGGCGTACATCATAGATCGAATAGCAGCTGTGGGTCAATATTATCGATTTTTACACGTAATTTGCTTTTGGAAAGGACATCACTCGAATATTACGGCAGATGGCTAGGTTTTATAATAAGTAAACAACCGATCGTATACTATGACAGGGAGGGAGGGAGAAGTCCCAGCCGGTACCCATGCTTGCAGCTATGTCGCTTACAGCTGATGAGTCACAAGTCCTCATTGTTTACACTCAATGTCTAGAAAAAAAGCGATATTGTCAAGTACTAGGATTCTGCATTATTTTTGCTGCTGCTTTTCTCAATTTTTTTCCTTGAAAATTGGAGTTTCTCTAAATTCCTTTAAACAACATCCACTTTGGATTTTGTAAAAATGTTTGTCGAATATTATTTATTTATTTATTTATTATATTCACATTCGTTGTCGTAGAGCGCGTAGATCGCAGTCCTAGGGAGCTTGGACCCGATTCCAGGTTTTTGGTTAGGATTTCCTTGCTCCGGCCAACTTGACCTTTCACCCCTCCGGAGTCGGTGAATTGGTACCTTCGGCAACTCATCCTTCTTCTTCTTCTTCTCCTGAGCGTTTAGTCCCGCGCAGTCGCAGGGTCCGCTGTTCTTGTGATCTGTCGCCACCTCATCCTATCAAGGGCCTCATCTGCCGCGGCGCAGACTTCGGCGAGATCTCTCTTGATGACGTCCTTCCATCTTTTCCTAGGGGCTCCTCTCGGACGCTTTCCGGGTGCCTCGTAATCTAGGGCCAACCTTGTGGGGTGATCCTCTGGTCTTCTGAGGACGTGTCCATACCAGCTCAGGCGCTGCTCTCTCATCTTCAGCTGAATCGGGGCTGTCTTCATCACTGCCCTAACATCCTCGTTTCGCACCCTGTCCCGACGGGTCCATCCACATGCCCACCTCAGCATCCTCATCTCTGCCGCGTGCAGTTGCCGCTCCTGCGCCTTACCCAGGGCCCAGCACTCACTGCAGAGGGCAGGTCTTACAACTGTTCTATAGAGCTTGCCTTTGAGCGTCCTGGAGCATCTACGGTCGCAGAGGATCCCTGTGGACTCCCTCCACTTGAGCCAGGCTGCGTTTATCCGTCCCCTGACCGCCTGGTCCACACTTCCTTCCTCGGATAACAGAAACTAAACTTCGGCAACTCATCCGATTGCGCAAAAAACGCCCACAGCCAGACTACCAACTTCACTCGAGAATTTTTCGAAGATCTCAAACCATGTAAGGCTTCAACAAAATTGTATGGGTGTTCCACTGTAACAGCTATTGTACAGTGAAGTTGGTTGCACTATGCAATGGGACGTAACGTTTAGGAGAAACCACCGCTTTCAGAGCCCATCAAAATCTTATGCCAAGTGCTACATGCTAAACTCACTATCGCTTAAACCTCTCGAAACTTGGCGACACCCCTTGAAAGGGTTCTTGATGCGGCCATATATGCACAAGGCACCACGACATCGTTTACCATGAAAAACATTGAAATAGCAGCGAGTTGACGTGTACAGAATACATGTGTAACGCTATCACAGTGCGAGCAGAATGAAGGCCTTGAAGCCTATTCGTAGTCGCTTCACTCCCGACTGACCCTTTATCGCTACGTACGTTTACATATATGTAGTAACCAAAACGCTCTGCACGCTACCGTTCTGCTTTCAAGCCTCACAGTTAATTTTCAATCCTAACCCTGTCATTTAATACTTATTTTCAAACAAGTTATGCCATACACTCCACTCTGTCACATAGCGGGAGGGTCTTGACGTCAACATAGCGCCGATACCTTCTCGCTCATGATTGTTGTGCATGTCATTCAAAATAGCTTAACCCAATGAATATACGAATAAGGAAGTGTGTAAAGCATCCGATCACGAACCTTGGTTTCCCACTATTTTCCAACTTCTTCACTGACCAACGAAGTCTTCTGTCACTGCTGCTAACGCAATTTAAACTACTGGTGGTGATGCTTCTGCTTCTGTGCGAGCGAGGCTGGTAGGTGGAAAAATTCATTTTAGGCCCGACGTTTTCGCCGCACACAAGCAGAAACATCACAGTTGGTAACGATGCCGACGTTTCGAGATGAGAGAACATGGAGACTGTTAAGCTATTGGTGTTACAATCTAACGACAATAGACCTCAAACGCTTTAATGATATGATCTACAGAGCGCATGAAGGCATGGCGTTTTCAAGGAGTCTGAACAACGCCAGCATTTTTGTTGAAAATACTGGTTGCATCAACAGGCCTTTCTTCTGTTATTTTTCACGGTTTGAAATATTAAATCAAATAAGCTTAAAGGATAAGGCACGAATTGATCTATCCGTTTGTGTGACACGCCACGCATTCTTCTTCAATGGAAGGTCGTGAAAGAGATCTGCGCATTTGGCCTACGCAGTGACTTACGGTGGCCACTCGATGGATAACTCAGTATCTCAACCTTCTCAGAAAAGTTTGGTACTAATTACTCAGCGAAAATGAAGATTATGGTTTTCCTGAAAGGAACTCGAAGGAAAAACATTGATTCGAAGTGCACTCGACAGGCGGCATCCCTTTCGACTGTGCTACCATGCGCCTATTGTACACGTATCATATAGTATTTATCAGGGGTGTGCGTAAATGAAATCCGAAATTTCGTAAATCGTAAATCGTAATTACGACAAAACAGCCGTAAATCGTAAATCGTAAACCGTAAATCGTAACTAGACTAGAGCTTCAAAGTTGGTCTCAGAGAAAACGGTTTCGGCATTACACCACCATGATTGCAAGAGACGTTGTTTATGTGCTTCGTACCAAACAAACCCTTCGCCCCTTTTTAGTATATAAATTGAATCATGGCTTTCAGTTAAGAAAATTCTTGCTTATTGGTTAACCTTGTGAATAAGAAAATCACAAGCGACCACATAAAATATTTAGCTCAATAAGGTTCTATAGCATGTAGCTTCAAATTTTTGTCCTGAGATTCGACATAGGGTGCGTTACGTTAGGTACCTTCCACTACTGTAGGAGGCGAAGCGATGTGCTCGATTACCGTAGGCTGACCGGGTTCTGCGCCCGCCTCGGACGAGATTCCACTACGAAATTGGGCAAGTTGAGCAGAACTCGCATTTTCTCATTTCTTTTGAGCAAGTTGAGGGTCCGACCACATGCCGCCCCCTTGATTTTCTACATTTCCTTACTTTTCATAGGTTTCGCTTAGGCCATTTTTCCTTTGCTTGTTTCATAGTTTGTTAGTTGGGTGCAGTCCTTATTTGCATGTGAATGTGGTTAGTACGAAATTTATTGCCTTCGTTAAAGTGTATTATAAGGATAAGGCGTAGCAGGAGTCACTCAGCTTCCCAAAGCATATGAAAATTAGAATATCAATGATAAAGAAGGGCGAAAAACGAGTAAAATCTCCACTCTTCAATTACAGAAAGTCTGCTTCGCGGCACATAGTCTGTCCTGTGGTATCCGCTATACCTTGTCCGAGGAGGGCTTAACAACCCGCCACGCTACAGTAATCGTGGGGGGGGGGAGGGGGGCGGCGTGCTATCGTAACTCAGGGAGACACCTAACGTACGAACCCGGTACTGTATCCTATCTTTTCGACATTTTGCCACCTCTAAATTAAGCAAATGCCACTCGTTGTGACTCGATGTCAAAGCTGATTTCCTGATAAAAACTAAACTGCAAATGTTGCAAAAAGCGTAAAACCAGACGATACTTGGCACTACTAGCCGCGCTGAACCAAAAATAAAGGGAGTGTGCACGAAGAAAATGAAAAATGGCAATCTCCAATGTTCTAGATAAGCTTTGGTACTAGAAGTGCTACTACAATCTATTATATATTGACCTATAAATACAGAGTGTCCCCGAAAAATCACAGTGTAGGGCAGCCCTACACAACGTTTTGCGTTGTGCGAAACTAAAAATTTTACGCAAGGCCTATGTTATAATACGTCGACGTGTCGGCTTATAACGAAGTATAACAGGCTAATTTGGATTCAATATGCATTCTTATCAAGGCGGATAACCACTCAGTACAAGGTGACCCCTGAGCCGTTTTGTGCAGAGGTTTTGATAAAAAATAAAAATTGAAATGGATGGGGTTTCCTACCTCAAACCGCCTCATAGCATTGAACCGCAGCAGAAAATTATGAATTATGCAAAGGCTTAATAACTATTTTTGCACCCTTTTTTAAACTGTGACATCTTCGACCGTATGCAAGCTAGCTATACGCGAATTTTTGAATGATCGCGGAGTAATGCCTTTCGATCGAAACTAAATTTCGGAGCGTACCAGAGCTTGCTTTGCGCAGCTCCTTGAGGAATTTCCGCATTTCCACGGATTCATCACAAGATAGCGATCGTTGACTCGAGATGCACCATGCAAGACTCACTTTCCTACATTTGACCTTCACGGTATTTTAATGTCGTTTCAGCATTCGTGGGCGCGTGTAGCGCAGTCGGAGGAGGCGCGACTGTCGCGTGCACCCGATACCAGGTTCCTGGTTCGGATTTCCCGCCCAGGCCAACCAAGCCTTCCATCCCTCCGGGGTCGGTGAATTGGTATCAGACTTGTCTGGGAAGGATAAAGCGCTGACTTGTTCATCGGCTGGCCACCGCAAGTCATTGTATGGCCAAATACGCATTCATGTCGCCTCCACGACATCCCGTAGAAGTAGAATGCGCTGGCGCATCCCGGAAGGGATTGAGTAACGCCGTCCTTTATCCTTTATCCTTTATCCTTTCAGCATTCGTGATGCATTTTTCCGCACCATTCAAAGATATGTTTGTCCTTTATCCGTTGTAATCAAATCTGTCAACAATTTACCTAGAAATGGTTGAAGGAGATCTTCGTTGAGCCAGCCGAGGAATCGAACTATCTTGCTCGAGCACCTTTGTGCAGTATCACTCATCTAGACTCCAAGAAGCTGATGAAAGCAAGACCATGAAATATTCTACACACAGATTCCGAACGCCTACGGGAGGGTCTACTGTCAAAAATTATTCTAAGTATGCTCAAACTGGAGTGCGCTAGATGTGAGTGTCTGGCGATCAAAGATCACATTTACGAAAATTTACGATTTACGACCCCAAATGTCGTAAATCGTAAATCGTAAAAAATTCCTCCAAAATCGCCGTAAATCGTAAAATCGTAAATCGTAAATCGTAATTACGCACACCCCTGGTATGTATGTATGTTTATTATATGGGTGACCACGTAGAAGAAAATGCCTGAGAACGAGAACACACAACACATCAACTCTAAAAGTATTCGAAGTAATACTAAAATTGATAATTACGAAAAGAAAAAATGGGCAGTTAGGTGGTAGAAGTTAACGAAATAGCTACAAAAATGAAGCTGCCATCAGTCATTTGTTATTTAATCTTTCGTTTAGTTATCCAGCTGCTTCTTAAATCCACGAATAAATAATGCAACCTGCTGCTTTTTGCTGAATTTACCATATTCTGTGCCTGCTCTGTTCACGATAAAAAAATGCCTTATGTTCTTCTTACCCTTGGGTTCAAATGCGTTCAAAGTTCCTCCTCGTGTGCGGGATGGCATCAGGTTAAATAGCTTATTGGCTTTCCATTCTGTAGGGCAGTATTTGATTTTATATAACATTATGAGATCGTTCCTCACCCCATATAGTCAACTTGTAAGCTCAACAACTTACCTACTTAGATACCAGATGGCCCGTCTTCACTGGTGCGCCACGGCATTCCTTCCGTTCATGTCGTTCTCTTGCCGTCGTCATCCAGGATGTTGTTGCAAATCGGACTTGGTAACGTTGGCGAGAGGCTTGACTCGTGCCCCCAGCGAAATGCCAGCTGGGTCAGCCGTGCGACAAACGTACCGAGCCACCTTCTTATATAGACCTCGCTCAATGACGGCTGGCATGCCTCGGGATCCGTTCCATTGCTGTCTTCCTCCACTCCCGTCATGATTTGACCGTTCCATCGACATTTAGCCTCCTGCACATAATCCGCCGGGTCATGAAGGTGAGATATTCTCCACATGTTCGAACAGCGGAGACAAGCTCGATGCTGCGTTCGGGATTACTCAGTACATAGCTTAACCTCCCAAGGCACCCGAATTTCAGAAACCGATGTCAGATTCGTGATCAACGCACACTAGCCAAGCAGTAACCGAAATAAATTTTTTGTCCACTAGCGTGGCGAGGTTAAAATAGGGCCAACGAACGTTACTTTCTTCCTAGCGATGTTTTTCCACACGTTTTTATATGAAGAGCTTCGATGCAGTTTAATATGAATAGCCTTTTGATTCTCCAACAGTCTAGCTTTTCATTATGAAAAGGTGCAGCAGAGAACAAATTTTACTCTTTTTTTGAATAGGGTCAAAAACGGTAGTACATACTAAGCAACTGGTATGGATAGCCACCGATGTACCAACATTCTTCTACAATGATGAAGCAAAGCAAGAAAATGTGCAAGCGAAATATACTGCTCAAAGACCGAACTCTCTACTCTCTCTCATTACCCCTTCGCCTGTTCAGAGATATACCGAATGTAGCTATATCGATATTTTCATGCTGTGTAGCCTCTCCGCGCCTAGCACATTCTACTGGTTCCCACTTTAAATGGCTCGACGTCTCGATCACCACACTACATACACATGAGGAGTGGTGGTCGGGTTGCGAAGCCTAGACTCAAGATTAAACGAATTCCAATTGTCTCCACGGTATCCTAAGAATTGGAGCGTATGGCGCATTCCACAACCTGATTGTTTGACCAAGCCATGACACTTTAATCTTTTAAAGTGAGAAAAGACGCCAAATTGAAAGAATCGTTTTGTAACAAGCCGGCAGCTTCCCGATGGCAAGTTAACCTTGGGTTCAAAAAGTGACCTGAATTTGATGACTCAGTGCGGAGTGAACATTTGTTTTATGTCTTTTAGTCTTCCCCCATTTTTCCAAAAATTTATGGAAATCTAACAGATTGTGTAAATAGAAATACATGGGAGTAATTTGCCCTTTGTCAGTGAGTCGTTTGCAACCACTAGTGGGTGTTTTTTCCGAGGAATGCTAAATTACTTACTGTTTCCTAAGTAAATATCTGTGCTCTGAAATAGTTTTTCTGTTGCTGCCTAAGAGCAAGCTATGGCACCCTTCCGTGAATGTTGCCCAGTTTAGAGCACCCATTCTGTGTGAGCTGTAGGACTTGATATCTTGTCTGTACTTTGATTCGCATCTGCCGCGAATTTGAATGTCTTCGAGCTGTGTTTCTGTAGCTCCGTTTTCATGGGAAAAGCATAAAGTGTGTCTGGAGAAGAGGTGAATTGTGGTGAAGATACCTATCCTCCTTCGGTAAACAGTGCGTTTCAAAAGTATAAGGACACCACTAATTTTTAAATTTTGCCTTTTTTACGACATTACACGGTAAGGTGCTTCTTCCACTGAATTCGCGTGGTTGAAAACCATACCTAAAAATGAATCAAAAACTTCTTTTGGATAAAAAACTGTTTAAGAAGAAATTATTGGTTTTCCACTGTTTCAAAAGAGTAAGGCCACCACAGAGACACTTCCATTTTATTACAATCAATAATCAGCAGTTACAAATTCATATACAAATTAATAATTGACAGGTTCGTCGGGAGTGGAAATAGGTTCAAAAATTCTGTCTGGCATACTTTCAGCCAAGTTCTTCAGGATATAAGGGTCCAAATGGTTCCTCGCCGCCTCGATCTCTCCGCACAGCTCCCCCGACGTTCTTGAATTGCTTTCCATTGGCATATATCTGTCGCACATAGATTCCCCAGATGTTCTCAATCGGGTTCAGGTCCGGTGAACAAGCTGGCCATTCTAGCACGCGGATATTTTTGGAATTCAACTACATACATATGTAATCTATTGGCAGGCACCGAAGCATAATCCTACCATATATACTGCATAAAAGTAAATTCCTGCCAACGATTTTCGCGGAGAAATGGTACTAATGATCTTGAAGAATATTGTGATAGTCCTCTGAGTTTTTTCGACTTGTGGTAAATGCAAGCCGAAGAACACCAGAGCTACAGAAGGCTCCCAGACCATCTGGGAGCCACCACCGAAATTACGTCTGCTGAAGATGAGTGGATCCTTCCGCAGATCCTGCCAGTAGCAGTGAGATCCATCGGGGCCGTCCAACTTGAACTTCTTTTCGTCGGGAAGACAACATGAAAGCACTGGACTCTTTCAATTGGGAGGAATTTCAAAGTGAAAAAATGGCGAACGTGCTCCAATCGGTCCAGATATTTCTACGCGCAAATTGAGAACGTTCGACTTTGTGGTGATCAGTCAGCCCGGAGCCCTTTATCGCCTGACGGACAATGTTGCCGCTCTGTCTGGCTGCTACCTAGATGGTCGTCCGCGATGCATCCAACGATAAGTCCGCCTTAACTTAGCTGATCGAGGCGGTCGAGTTCGATAAGAGTGGTTGAATGTGTCAGACGTCTTGTTCAGAGAGCACATTAGGTCTTCTAAACGCTAAGTTTCATCCATAGCCAACAGACAGATAGCTAGACACAGTGCATCTGGATCGAAAAAGTTGAGTAGCGATTTCACGAGTGGAGTGTCCTGCCTGATATAGAGCTCGAACCTGAGCTTGTTCCCCGACGAACAGCTTGGCACCACGCGACATGTTGGCATTAGGACAGTAGATAATGGCAAAGTCAGTGTGCTGAAGTGTTGGTTGACAAGGCGAAAAATTACAGGTTAACAAACGAGCATCGTTAGTGGCCTTATACTTTTGAAATAGTGAAAAACCAATGATTGATTTTTTCTTTAAATGTTTTGTATCAAAGAGAGATTTCAGATTCATTTTCACGTGTTGTTTTCGACAACGACGAATTCAGTGGAAGCAGCCGTTTACCGCGAAATGCCTTAAAAAAGGCGTATTTTACAACAATAGGGGTGGTCTTATACTTTTGAAACGCACGGTATAAAGGGTGAGGATCTCCGTTTTGTCTCAGTGGGCTAAACATTCCGTGTATTTCTTCACACGTATTTTTATCAGACTCTGAAGAACTACTTTGGAAACGACTGGAAGCTCCATAGAGCCGATCAAAGACCCGCGACCGTCGATTCGCCGTAATCACCACTTTTGGGTCGAATTCATTTGTGTGGCATTACATGAATATGCGTCATTATTAGATCACATAACTTGTTAGCTTGCTCCTGTAAATAAAGGCGTAGACATCATCTTAGCGGCAGACACAACAGAATTGCGTTTACGTCTTTCTCGAAGCCAGCTATCTCGATTCGCATAGTAACACAGCCTATTTTCTAAGAAACACGGTTTTGACTAACTATCGGACCTAATTGCCACTTATATCTTTTTGAAAATGCATTTTTGATCACCTAGGGGTGATAATTTTTGTTTGAGCCTTACTTGTTTTCTGCCCTACACTTTCGTTTGATTGTGATAGTGAGAGGAAAGGAGAACTTTCGAACAAAACAGACATCTTGTTCCAAGGATGACTGCTACAGATTTCTCTGATAGCAACATTTTTCAACAAAAATTAAGCTATTGAGTCACCGATCGCCTGCACACAGCTGTTGTTGCGCTATCCTCGAACAAACGATAAAGGCGAAGATTAATCAGTTCCTGTTTTGGATGCACCACCCATCCTACTTCCATGGAACATCGTAAAGATAGATCGTATACGCATTGTCCTTCCTGGGCAAGTCTCGTGACAATTTACCTATCACGGTGGTATAGAAAGCTTTATTATACCGATGAGAGCGTAATCGTATACCTCGATTCGAGGTTCACGCGATTGCTGTCTTGCACGAGTGTGTTAACAACTCTTCAAATCTTCAATATTGGTCTAAAAATTCACACCACTACCTAGCGTTATACGATGGATTGAGTCCCTAACAGTGCACAGGTTGTAAAACGATATGCGATGCTGGAGAGGTTTAGAGGACTTTCATTTCTTTTTTCCTAGTTTTCGTCACACATTGGCAGACCTTCACAACAATGGCAACTATTTTGTAGTCTATGAGCGCAATCTCCGCAGTATCCGTAGTCTACAATTCATTTTACAAGGCATACGGAACATGCTCGACGGAATGCGAACGATCGTGATTCTTACAAGCTGCCGCTCCGCTTGCGTTAATCATCCACAAGGAGCCCGAAATCGAGGCTTCGAAATCAGTAACGACATAGACCTGAAATGGAGCAGGAGTAACCTGGAGGCTTGAGCAGCTTCCAAAACCGCTGAGGAACGAGTCAAGAAACAGAACATCCGGCTCCGTGCCCAAGTGGACTTCATCATTCTTTGTGCGCTAGCGTGGTTCTCAAAAAGCTGGACTGTACGTAGAAAAGCAGGGTGAATGAACGCGAAATGTTCAATTGAAAGCATTACGCTCCAACAAATGGATGATCTGCTGGAGAGCAGATAATTCAAATCACCTGTAGCTGTAAATCAGCAAAATTGAAATGCAGCCCTTGTTAACCCCACACCCCCCCCCCCGAATGAAATATAGGTAGTGACCTTAATTGTTCATTTCAAATTTTGAATATTGAACGAGACCTATTGCTCCTAGGTTCGGTTAGACACCGGCCGATAACGTATCCTATAAAATTTCATAGCCCGTTCAATAATAGTTATGAAAATACCTCATCCCTAGAATGTTGCAAGGAATATCGTGTAGTGAACAAGGAGGTGGCGCTAAGTCTCTAGACGTGTAACGACTTACCGCACTCGTTCATGTGTTCGCTCACGTCATTCTTGTATCGCTTCTCTGGCACGTCTGTCTCCGTTCTTTTTGCTCTACGTCTGCGGATAAGGCTAAGTCTCAACGTCATGTCTACGGACAATCACTTTGGCCTTGTACATGACATAAGAATATGCCCACACGTCGTACCTCGCCTCGTAGATCTACTTCTTCTGTGCTAGACCATTAATATTTGCTTGAGCGTTTCTGCATATTCCTTCGACGAGTGTACATAATTTTCGCAGCTGCTGAAACAGTAAACGATCAAAATGAAATGGTTTCTAGACATTTGTTGACTTTTTTTGATTTTTCTTTATCTTGCAAAGGAATGTCAGCGAGCCTAACATATTTGGAAGTCATGGTAGCCAATACCTTTTGATTAAGTGCACACATATAATAACGATCAGCTTCACGGCGTCCACGCTGCCAAACTGTTCTATGTACATCGTTTCAACAATCTCCTAACCAGAGCAGGTTGCTAACTATACTGAGAGAAAAAGGTTAAAACACTACCTTTTTCATTGTCCCTCTCCTACATTTGCTCGCACTTGCGACGTTCTCACTCATGAGTTATGTACGTAAGCCCCTCCTTCCATCCTGCTATCTATGCATATTTTATTTTATTTGTTCATTTATTCAAAGTACGTGATAGTGTGCAGTGAGCACATGAGTGCCAATACCAAGCATTTGAAACAATCACAAGAAAAGCATGACAATATCAATGACAAAGTATTAAACCAAGTTAGATGCTCAGGATGCTCAGGAAGCAATCCGAAGAAACTCTAACGAAGAGAAGAGAGGAGAGCTAAGAAAGCACGGATCGGCACTTGAAGCTTCATTTTAAAAAATAGCACATAAACGTACTGTTTTTTTTCGCAGGTTTTTTACAATAACTGCTTGCAGAGAAGAATCTCTATTGGTAACATTCTGAATCGAGTTCATGCGTACCCAACCTTATGATAGCGTTTGGGAAGCACTATTCCTACGGGCCATTTTTTAGGCACCCGCACTGAACCCCGCACTGAATTTTCGAATGCTAGATATTCCACACCCCTAACAATCTAGCAGCAGACTCACCTACAACAACTTTTTGAGATACACAACGAAATGCTCGAAATGCATAGAGTGATTAAATCGGCCCTTTAGGAACATGTGCGTTTCAGAAAGTGACAAACGTTTTGCATAGGACATCTATGTAAACTCATGAACATTGCTCAGCAGGTAAGACAAGACTCCTAGACACTTTGCCTGAATGGCCTAACTACTTTTGAGGTATTTTGACAACTACAGAGAATTAGTCTCTTAGTCTATGCATCAAAAACTCTAAAAAATACAATTATTAACAAACAAGTAAGAGTCAGAACAACAAATCGAGCCAGTAACGCTAATGTCCTCGAAAGTCACAGTCCACTCTCATTGAGCACCCAATAGAAATACGAGTTGATCGCTTGCTATAGTGTTTCGAAACTGCTCAGGGATTTTTCTATGTATAATTTTCAAGCCAATGTTGTCGATCCCACAAACTGGCAAAACTTGGTTTGGGTATTCTCGGTATGAAGCATGTTTGGCATTATATTTACCTGATTGTATTTACCTTTTTTATCTTGTGCCTGAATTTTCTAGGACTTCTGCAGGATACTAGGTCCAATGGAAGTTTATTCAAACACCCTTTTGCTCTACATGGCTACAAACGATTGTTTGAAGGAGTGCTTTTCTTAACTACACACTACAAGATTACGATGTTATCTTGCTTTCCTTCTCTATAAAGCTTTTCACCTGAATGCTGAAATAAACAAAGTATCCCAAAGACGATAGAAGAGATGGACAGCCCACTCATTTGTCCATATTCCTATACTAACATTGAAATTCGCTCAAGGTCGCTACTGTGTCAGAAAGCAGAATCCGGAATGAATGTACCTCTATCGTGCTGCACGTCATTGAATTTCGAATTTCTTGATATGAAGTTTAGGGCTCACAATATTGTCGATCGGCTGGAGTTCACTTCTTGTCCACTGAAGCGCCCTATATCAGGAACTCACCACCGCCGAGTTTTATCAATAAAACGTCGTTGGGACCTGTTATAACGATTTTTCTTGCTGTAAAACTCTAACGCCTGACGGTACACCAACCCGCACCACATGATTACAGAGCAGGATGCTATGCGCCGCTTCACCACCAGTGCTGTTCGCTTGAACGCAACATCCACACCTCGCGGACAGTTTTGATTGCAACGAAACGTCGTTGTCGGTGCTCCTAACCTCAGTAGCAGCGTTTGAAGCTTAAAGAAACTGCTTTGAGCTCCGAGCTGGAGTTACGGGCAGATCGAGTGATGTTGTGTTCTGTCCATCCTGAAGTTGCAAATAGTGACACAGCGTTCGTTGCTGAATAGACTTTCTTCCGTTAAAGCTTTGCCAAGATGATGTACGAGGAGCAAGTGTTCATACATCTGGACACCATAGATCTCTGCGCTCCCTGAAATGTTCGCGCAATAGGTGGACTTTGACTGGCCATGTTACGCTTACGAGGTGCATTCAGCAGTTTTCGTAAACAGACTTCCAATCACCATGTGACGTTTTTCCACGTGATCCCGGTCCCCCTTCAAAGTTCTATTCAAACGTGAAGAAATGTGCTAGTTTGAGGCGTTTAATCCTCGTAAACCGAGCTCGTTGTCGAAATTATTCGAAAAGAACGCGGCCATCGTTTTGTGCCGCTGGCGTCTGAAAGGCTGATTGGGTGATCCTCACCGATATTTTTCCCGCCTTTTATCCTCCAGAAATAGTTAGGTTCACAGCTTCAGGGACGAGTGGCCCTGATTTTGAAACGCAGTTGCTTTGCTGTTGCTACTTTATATTCGTTTAGGATCTTTTACGTTAATTGCTACTCAACGTCTTATGATATCCGGCGTCTCATCGAAGCAGTCCATTGGTGTTGCTTCACAAAAGCGTTCTTTCTCCATCATATCTAAGCTGAGTACCTGACAGAGACTGTGCCAAACATCTCACGAGGATCTTGATGAGGCATCCTGAAAAGTCTTCAAGGCTCATTAATTTCAAAGGGGTGTAGTACTATACAGCGTCTCGCTTCTTAGAATTTTTTAGTTTCGTTCAAAATTTTGGTTGGATTTAAGCCGTTATATTAAAATATCCCGCTCAATGTGCAGCTTACCAGCCCTAGCAGAATTTTTCAAAATTACGTGGCTTTGCCTGATAAATTGCGTAGGCCAGATTCATAGGCTTTCTTAGCCAACAAATTCATTGAAAGCTGTCCGTGTTTGGCCCAATATCTATCCTACTTCGTTCTAAAGGAACTTAGGAAACCTCGATCGGATGGTATTTATTTGCGGAGAGGTCTGCACAGTTTTGTATGAGAGGTCTGCACATTGTGGTGGACGCACGATATTTTCCATGCCTAATTTGTCTATCTGTTCTTAATAAGGGGTGGCACTGCCCTCGTTCGCCTTTTGTCGTAATTCGCCAGGATTCCCGTAATTCGTTTGCCGAATGCGCCGATCCGGCACTGTTCCATCGATGAGAGCTTTCGCTATACGGGTATGGGCTTCGCTATGCTCCAGAATGCTGTATCAAGGAATCCCGGTCGAACCAATACCAGTGGCTGTTTGTGATGCGAACTCCTCTTAAAAATTGTTTCTAAGCCTACCTACTGTACTGTAAAATATCTATTAAGCCGTGTATCTACCTATATCGTACAAGTTCGTAAACGATCAGCTATTATAACTGTCACCGACAAATTTCAGCGGTCGGCATTAGTCACCTTTTAGGATGTACCATGCATTCCACGTCCAACTTATGGAAGCAATCTGAAAACATTTGAAGGAGCACTTGCCCCATACATCGAATTGCGTTGGCGAGCCGATGAACAACTTAGTGTTTTGTCCTTTACAGACCTGAAGTACCAAATAAATCAGTCCGGCGAGATAGTGGGGTTGTTGGTCTGGGTGAGCCCCGAGCCAATAGCTTCTATTTGAGGTACATTTACTCCGCCTCTCCCAACTGCACTACCACGCTACTCCTTCGACGGTACCGTTGAGAAATAACCACCACTATTTTTAAAAAAATGAGGGCAATGGCTGCCACCCATTTACGACTTGGCGTTAATTGAAGGCCATGATTTTCTCCATGAAGTATCTGCTATCAGAACTGCAGTTCAAGTTCGCTTTAAGTATTCGACTGTTATTGAGGTCCTCGATTTGTTTTCACGGTTATACCAGCTATTTTAAACTCGTAGATGAAAACATCGTGAACCCTTGCTTTTTCAGCAAAAACGCTCATTTTCAAGTGTTGTTTGACTTCATGACAGAATCTATCCTCAGCTTTGGAATGGTTCTCTTTTCCCGAAATCTTCAATGAATGGTTCTCTTTTCCCGAAATCTTCAATCTTCATCATATAGACAGTCGAAGAAAGCACTAAAATCCGTTCTGAACCGAACTGGTAGTGCCTCTTTGGAAAAGAATTGTGAAGAACACCAGAGATCTATCCTAGTCGGGAGGGGGCAACCGTACAGTGCCAACTGCGATGTTACAAAACCATAACGCCAAAATTAAATGAAAGCCCTGTCATGGTGGAACAGCAACTGAAGCTCTGGTAGGAACTCAAGGGGGGATTAAGTCGCAAATTGTTATATGCCCCCTACGATTGGGATAGATCTAACACCTCGTACTCCAATGCTGATTCCCAACCGCTTATGGACTAAACTAAAATTCTGTGTTCAAGTCTCTCAATATTAGTACTTGCTACATGGTGAGATTTCGAACAAAACGTAATGTTTCTTCAAGCTGATATTTGGCTATACTGGGGTTAACGTGCCGTTATTTGGACGGCTAGTAACAAACCTTGCAGCGAATTCTAAAACGTTAGTGTTTTTCAATCGAGCCTTTGTCGACCAGTTTCTCGAACCATATTTTGAATATCTTCAGAGAAAGAGTTTTTCTGTTGATAGCACAGCTCTTCCGAAATTTTCTTCACGTCTGCATTCCTAGCGTTACACGGCTTACAGAGAGCCGTACGTCTTCTCTCTGAGCTCGTTGGCCGCACCAGCACGACTGATTAAATGGAGCACGGCTCGAAGAATTGCATTGTGGGAAAGCATACTGTCTATCCCGTGAACAGGGTTTTCATCCCCTCTCAGCTTCTCAAACTACGTCAAACGCCGTCAACTCGCGTCATCACGATGTACTGCATCGTCAGCTTTGCGTGTTCATTCTTCTGCCGAAGCAATCCACTCTATAGCACTCGGTTCATGTAGCTAAACATTAATGCAAACCTTCCATGGATAAATTCTGCATAAGTTTTGCATCTTTCGCTTCAAAATTGAAGCATCCGCATCATATGCGAGTCTCAGCGTCGACGTCATTTATGGGATACATAGAATTTCCTCTTTCTGTTTTCTGTAGGGTTTTCGGCAGAATCAGTGACAAAACAGATTATCAACGTGAATCATAGAATCTATGACGAATGGTCAAAGTCTCCTAGCAATAGGTGAATGCTTTCCTGGAGGTATTAATCGCTTGATTTGTTTTGCTTTCTGATAAATTTCCCGAAAAGAATATCCACTGTAGGCATTCCTTCTTCAGGGTATCCTCCAGTACACTTTACTCTTTCTCTCCACATCTCTAATTCGCTCGGATCTTGAAAGTGATCACCTCAATATGTTCTCGAAACTTTGCATAAATGTAC